>BPLQ01007452.1:17500-648583 GCA_021605075.1 Caerostris darwini
GTTTAAGTGTAAAAATGTTTACAGCAGGTATAAGGTAACATGCCTTCTTATGCACAAAACAAAATAAAAAAAATACAAATTTATCGATAAAATTAACAAATATATTAATATTATAAATAATTAAAATAAACATTAATTAAATATTTTGCAATATTTAATTTAAGATTCCATTTTAAAGAATATTAATTATTAAAAAATGTAACTATATCTTTGTGATTTTAATAGATCACTTTAAAAATAAATACTATAACCTGTATTAATAATTCCTTTCAATTTCTCTTATATAATCTTAAATTTTTAAATGCAACAATTGCGTTTTTGGAGATGATTATCTTTTTCTTCTTGGTTCGTTAATTCCAATTAGAAAACCAAAATTCTAAGTGTGATTATGTTATAAGCAAAAAAATTAATTAAAAGGAAAGGCTTAATTATACATCATGCTCAGCTGGCCATTATTAAATTTGATAATTTGATAACTATAATATTAAAACTGGTGAAGCTTAACGATGCGATAACGTTATTACAAAATAACAAAAATTTATACTTTATTTTATGAAATTTAACCGAGTATAAAATCTATTCTTAATGCTGATAATTTTATCTTTAAAAATAAGTGTTACTTAGAATAGTAATTTTGAAAAATGTTTTGATAAAAGAGATTGTAAATTTGCTTATTTTAATTGGCTAATATTTTAATATATATGAAATTACTTTTTAATTGTTTGGAATTTAAGATTTTGTTGTTGTTGTTTATTATCCCCAACATTCAAACCAAGTTCAAGAACCCATGTAATCATTTGGAAAGGAGGGGTTAGCTTCTGTTGTGATGGAGTACATAGATGGAAGTCTGAATTGGCTCCATGACGCTGACTTCTTACTGGGTAGGGTTGTCTACCCTATGCCCAATACTCGTGTTACAATGAGACCTATGGCTTAAAGTGGATTATGAATCGCTACGAACATCCATGACACTGCCGCTACTAGATCACTAGTCCAACAATCATTTAAAATTTTTATCAAAGAAAAATAATATTTAAATTATGATTTTGTAGTGGTTCGAAATCCACTCGAAACCGTAGGCCACAGTCTAATAGGAATTTAGAACTTTTTAAGGATAGTGTTACTCACTTCCGTAGCATATCTCTAAGCTACACTTGTCCCCTAGGTAGTTCTAAATAAGTAACAGCGGTTCAGTTCTTGCTTATAACATAAAGAGTAACTGTCTCTACATTGCCAGCTGCATTAGAACAACAACAAATTATGACTTTGTGTGATAATTTATATGTTACGCATATAATTTTTAGTTTTAATTGTTGAAAAATTATTTATAAGACAATATCTTAAACATGTACCTCATTTTCATATAGTTTACATCTTTTTTGAAATAGAAACAACTTTTATTTAAAAAATTACATACATTTTTTTTAAAACATTATTTTCGTGTGAAAATCTATTAAAATCTATTTTAATAGTTTTGAAAACGCGTTTATTCACATTAGTTTGGCCACGATTCTTACGATAGAACAAACAAAAGAGTAATATAATAATCTCAAAAACAAATCAAACTCAAATTTCTAACAAATAAAAACATCCACACACAAAGCAATTATCTAAAACAAACTTCTTACAAAAAAACTTACAAAAAAGCTTCTTTTCAAATATATGTGCCATATTTCAAACACAATGCTAATAGGAGATTAAATCGAACAAAGATAAACTAAAACAATAACCCACTATAATTACTTCCCATCTTTTGTGAGTGATATGTAAAACGTTCCCAATGCAATTTTCGATAAGAAATCGCGCTTGTAAGCAAATAAAGATCTCAAAAACACAATGACTTATTGTCTGGGGCAGCCACAAGTGTAATCTGGTGCATCAATCCAATCTTCACAGACCCCTGTCGTGCTACTGTTTAGGAAAGACTTGAAGAAGAAGAAGATTCAAAGAAAAAACAATGGCGATGAACAATTCATTTTGGCACCCCGTTGCGTTTCTTGTTTTATTCTTCTTACGAATCAAGATTGTCATTTTTAGGGATAAGAAATAACAGCGATCTCTTTTTTTGTTTTGACTTCTCCAGTCGAGCGTTTCTAAGAAAATTAGAAGAGCGTTCTTTCTTTCTGTTGCTAATTTCTAAATAATGGCAAAAGCGCTTTTTGCGTTTTTGTTTCGATTTATTTTTCCCCTTTTCACAAATGAACGCTTAAGCACTTCTAAACGTTTTCCTTTCAAAACAGATTAAGTTAAAACTTTTAGAACTGGCTTAAAGATTTCTTTTTCTTGCCATTCGCAAAAGTAGGGTTTTTTTTGTCTTTTCTGCCGCCTCAATTTAAATCAAAGACGGGAAGAGTTTCATCCCATTAACTATTTTTTTTTAAACTGCCGTTTACTCAGTGCAGCTTTTCCAATTGAGATGGGATTAGTTCAATTTGGCTAATTACTTCGGTATTAGGTAGAAATAAAACCAGACACATTTTAAGAAAAGGGCAGTTCAGTTGAACTTCTTATGAAATGATTTTCTCATTTTTTTCTTCATTTCGATGATGGATTTGGTTAAAAGTTATGCTCGGCGGTGAGTTTTCTGTATAATAGTCAAGACTGCAAATGATTAATAAGCCATTTTTTGTATTGGAAAAAAATGGTAAAAGAGTTTTTAAGCAGTTCTATCGACATGGATATTTAACGATTCATAATTAATTAGCTATGGAACATTCAGTTTGGATCGGGGAAGTTATGAATATTTAATACAGTTTAAAATATTTACTACATGGATAAAAAAAATTTAATTTAATTTCTTATAAATGTTCACATTTGAAGGCGTTTTAATTATTTGGTATTGATTATGTGTATTAATTTTTATTAATCAAAGATCGAATTTGTGAAGCCAATAAAAAGAATAGTTAAAATAATGAAATAAATTAGAGAACTTTTAAAGAGATATAAATATCAACGCAGAAATGGACCAAGGGTGTACAGAAAGTGTAATAATGGTCCAGAGAAAGAACTTTATTTTGCCTGCATCTTTTTTTGCCAAATACGTGCATGTATATATATATATATACACAGTGTATGTATTTATGTGTGTGTGTGTGTGATGTGATATATATATACATACATATGTATACCATACATACTATATATATATATATATATATGTACAGAGTGATTATAATTAAAGCCCCACTTTCAACATGTTGTAAAAAAAGAACCATTCGTCACGAGTTCAAATGTGGACTGAAGATAGATACAAACGGTATGGCATGAAAAAAGTTCCAAAAAGGTTGCACCGATTTTTCTCATCCAATTTGGGATGACCTTAACTTGGTATTTTGTATGATAATATCCACAACTCCTGAATAACTTGAAAAGCATTTTTTCGGTCAAAAAAACCTAAAAAATCAAGCACAATGGAACACTACAGTTGGTGTAATGTGCAACTCATGTCAAATACGTTATAATTTCGATTTAAAATATCACTGGCAGTCGAATTCACTTTTTTTATGCTGCTTACAGCGCCGTCTATTATTATAGTTTGGAACTTTTTTTTTTTGATGTCGTACAGTTTCCCCCTTCAAGTACTTCAGTTATGACGAGTGGTTCTTTTTTTACAGCATTTTTAAAGGGGGTATTTAATTATAATCACCCTTTATACATATACATATACATATATATATATATATATATCGTCACGTTTTATTTGATTTTGATTCGAATGGACATAACATCAATACTTTTAATGTAAATTTTAAATTCATACTGATTTGGAATCCATACAAAAATCATGTTTACTAGGTAGATTGAATAAACCACTAGGTATATTGAATAAACTTTAATCGAGGAAATATTTTTAGATCATAAAATGTAAAATGCAACCACAGTTTACAAAATGCGAGATACGAAATGTACATTATTTGAATAAAATATACAGTAGTAGCAGGTGTACTTCCAAACATAAGCATAACATCGGGGAAAAGCATGGCAAATCAGTTGTAAAAGGGAAACATATTTTTAAAGGTATATTATTACGTTATAATGTTAAAACTGCAGACCATTTGACGATAAACTTGTTACAAATTTGCCAAGAGGGAAAATATAAGCTAGAAATTCGAACTTTCTAGCTTTATTTTTCATCTACTTCCAGTAACAAGAACAGGCAAGTCAGATGTTGACGCAGACAAATATGGCATAGCATTTAAACTGACTTACTGTAGAATATATCAAATGATTTATAGCAATAGTTTATTTTATAACTGTTACATTAAACTATAAAGCACATATGAATCTATGTTTTTATTATCTATAATATATATATTTAAAAAAAAAATCTTATTCTTTCAAAATGTTTAAACTATTTTACAAAATAATATGAATTATAATGAGATAACTTTGTATGTTTTATTGCATTACATACATTAAAGCGTAATATTTTTGGGGAGTGGACAGTGTAGCATCTTTCCCACGGTAAGAGTTGTAGCATTTCATTTCCAGGAGAGAGGAATGTATATTCTTTAACAAGTACAAAATAACAACTTATCTCTTAAATTTGATAGCAGATATGTAGTGTTGTGGATATTTATACAACATGGAATTAGTGTTTTAATTTAATAAGTAATTTAAGATATTAAAAAAAATACTATAAAATTAATGTTTCGTGTTTTTTGATTGAATTTGTTGTTGAAATCCTAGTTTTGATAAACTACATAAGAATAAAATAAGATGAGCTTTCATTGAAAAATCAGTCGTATACCAATTCATAGAAACTAATAATTTTTTTTTGCAGAATGCTAATTAATTTTGATGTTTTTGTAAGATTTTACTTTTCTGTTCGAAAGAATATTAACATCTAAGAAACTTTTCTTTTAATTAAAATTCTGTAGAGATTTCTCATGTAATTAAAATTTTCTATTTTCTTTTCGGATCAAATTAAATCCATGTAATATTGAATATAATCATTAAATAATATTTTAGCATAATTCTGAGATTAATATTTATAATATGCAAAAAAAATAAGAAGAATAATTTTCTAAGCCATATTAAATAAAAAAAGTAATAGGAATATATTTTATAAATTTGATTAAAATATATTTCATTTTTTTATAGCTTTCATATATAAAACTTATTTAAAGATAAATCCTTTCATAAAAATACAAATTGAAAAAGTGGAGATTAAAATATTCCGATGGAAACTTTTGAATTTGATTGCTAGTAAAGGCATTTGTGCCATCATCCCAGACCTATAAGTAGTTTATTGCAGATGAATTTTTTCAATATTATTATGCTTTTAATTGCAACCATGACAAATCATCATCATTGATTTAAACTTGCGCACTCTTGTATTCTAGAAATGTGTGATATTACTGCCCTATAACTGGATCATTTATTTACAATTGTCCCCCTTTTTTAAAATTTCCAATAGAATTGAAAGCATTTACTTAAACTGTTAACACAATTGTCACTATTTATTTTTATAGACAATATAATTTCCACCATTTGCTTAAGTCGCTAATACGATTACGATAATTTACTTGAGTTACTAATACAAGTGACACCATTTACTTGAATTGCCCTCATTTACAATTTACTTACTATTGCTAATTGCCACCATTTACTTGAATTGCTCATAAAATTGCCACCATTTACTTGAATTGCCAATACACTATTGTCACTATTTAACTGAATTGCCAATACAATTGCCACCATTTACTTGAATTGCCAATACAATTACCAATATTTACTTGAATTGTCAATACAATTGCCACCATTTTCTTGTATCGTCAATATGCTATTGTCACTATTTATCTGAATTTTATATTAACATTGCTATTATTTACTTATATTTCCAATATCTATGCCACTATTTACTTGAATTGCCCTTATTATGGGCAAAATCTACTTAAATTGCCTATAGTATTGCCTCCATTTATTTGAATTGCGAATACGATTACCAATATTTAGTTGAAGTGCCAATATGTTTTCCACCGTTTACTTGAATGTCATTACCATTGACAGCAATTATTTACAATAAAATTGTTTTGAAAACATATTTATTTTGCCACTGGAACACAAATTTTAGATTTCTTATTTTATCTCATTTAATAAAATGTTTGTTAAAATTTAACTTTGTTACATAGATCATTCATTACCAAATAAAAACTTTCTGTTGAGGGATTTCGAAACACTTTAGACATCATAAACTTTTCTTCTCACCATCTTTACTGATTAATCATAGTAATTAGTGTGACAGTTCTGCGCTGGATAAACCAGCTTCTGAGATTTCTTTATTGATTCGGCTAATTCTACCCTGAAGGCGACGAAGTTCGAATTGAATGCTTTTGTTTGTTTTTCTTGCGTCTACTTGCAGTCTCGACTTCATTTCTAGGATTTCTGTAAAGCATACTGCAAAAGGACAACATGAAAAATTAATGCCGGCTATAATTAGTAAGGAAGTTGTGATCGAGTAAGGTTTCTACACTTGAGGCTTAACTAGTTCGCTTTAATTGTCTTGAAATGTTTAGAAGAACAACTTCATCAATAGCAATCATTTTTACTTTGTAAAGAAGTAAGAGATTCATTTATATATCATTTGTCAATTGGACTTTTTTAATCCAATTAATCTCTTCTTTAAAAAATAATTTTTAATGTACTAAAATTATTCTTTACTGAAGAAAACGGTGCCATTAATAGTAATTAATTATAGTTCATCAGGGATTCCTAGGCTTTGTACTTGATACTGTTATATTTTATGTTTGGTAAAGTACAGAAAAGGTGAAATAATAAAATTCGTAATTTATATATTTTTAAACACTCCAAATGGATTTAGTGAAATACAAAAAAATAAAGTCAGTAATTTCTTAAATATTTTTTCGGTAAAGATATTAAATTAGAAGGTAATCTTCAAGCACTTTTGTTACAAATTAATCATATACGTTCAACATATCTTTATTATCTTTGCAAAATACAATAAATCGCCAACATATGTCGCCAAACGTTCGGTAATAGTACAAAATAAAACAACTTATGCTTATTATATTTGGCATTGCTCTTGGCACCATTTAAATTAAATTACGGAGACTACAAGGAAGTACCAAGTTTTCCCCAAATTGTTATATTAATACTATTAAAATGAATGTCTCTTAAAAGTGAAATATTTTAGCTGCTAAAAACAAAGATAATATACTAAATAAATAAAAATATTACAAAATTTGAATAAGAAGTTTAAGAAAATCCTTTTTCAAAATAATCAATGGACACTAACTACCATCAATTATGAATTTATTCAAAATCCAAAAGAAATTGAAGAAACAGTTTGAATGAATTTCTCCGGAATAATATGATTTCATGATTGTTTAAATTACTAAAAGTCGAATTAAAAATCATCGCCTAAAACGAAAATATTTATTGAAAATTTGTTTCTTCCTAATTATTGCAGTTTCCGTAATTTTAATGGTGCCAAGGTCAATGATAATAAGCATGAGTTGTTTATATTTTGTACTATTGGCGGACATTTGGCGACGTATGTTGGTGATTTATCGTAATTTCCATAATAATAAGTAAGTACCAAATAGTTTTATTTTCTTGTCGTTAAACAGAACATATTATTTAGCAATAATGATAGTATAATTACAGCAATATCTCCTGGTACAATACCGTTTGGTACCTCCTAAAAATATTTGATTGAATTTCTCGGAAACTAGACGATCTCGTGATTGCTCAAATTATTAATTGAAGTCGAATTAAAAATCATCGTCTAAAACGAAAATATTTACTGAAAATTTGGTACCCCCTAATTATTGCAATATCCGTAATTTAAAAGGCAAGATCAATGATAGTAAGCATAAGTTGTTTTTATTTTGTACAATTGCCAGACAGTTGGCGGCATATGTTGGTGATTTATCGTAATATTCATAATAATAAGGAAGTACGAAAGAGTTTTATTTTCTTGTCATTAAACAGAAAATATTATTTAGCTATAGGGATAGCATAATTGCAGCATATCTTTTGGTATCTCCTAAAATATTTGATTGAATTTCTCGCAAGCAAGATGATTTCCTGATTGCTTAAATTACTAATTGAAATTGTATTAAAAGTCAAAACATCATCGCCTGAAAGGAAAATATTTATTGAAAATTGGATACTTCCTAATTATTGCAGTCTCCGTAATTTAAACGGTGCCAAAGTCAATGATATTAAGCATTAGTTGTTTTATTTCGTGCTATTCCTGGACGTTTGGCGACATATGTTGGCTATTTATTGCAATTTCCATAATAATAAGAAAATACAGAAGAGTTTTATTTTCTTGTCCTTAAACAAAACATATTATTTAGCAATAATGATATTATAATCGCAGCAATACCTCCTGGTACAATACCTTTTGGTACCTCCAAAAAATATTTGATTAAATTTCTCAGAAACAAGACGATTTCCTGATTGTTTAAATTACTAATTGAAGTCAAATTAAAAATCAATCATCGCCTAAAACGAAAATATATATTGCAAATTTGGTACTTCCTAATTATTGCACTATTCGTAATTTAAAAGGCAAAGTCAATGATAGTAAGCAGAAGTTGTTTTTATTTTGTGCTATTACCAGACATTTGGCGACATATGTTGGAGATATATCGTAATTTCCATAAGAATAAGGAAGTACCAAAGAGTTTTATTTTCTTGTCGTTAAACAAAAAATATTATTTAAATATCGAGCAATGATAGTAAGCATAAGTTGTTGTTATTTTACACTACTGCTAGACATTTGGCGAAATAAGTTGGTGATTTATCGTAATTTCCATAATAATAAGGAAGTACCAAAATTTTTATTTCCTTGTTGTTAAACATTATTTATTATTTAAATGCCAAAGTAATGATAGTAAACATAAGTTGTTTTTATTTTGTACTATTACCAAACTTGGCGACATAAGTATGTTGGTGATTTATCACGTTTTCCATAATAATAAGGAAATATCAAAGAGTTTTATTTTGTTGTCGTTAAACAGAAAATATTATTTTAATGTCAAGGTCAATGATAGTAAGCATAAGTAGTTTTTATTTTGTACTATTGCTAGACATTTGGCGACATATTTTGGCGATTTATCGTAATTTCCATAATAACAAATAGTTTTATTTTCTTGTCGTTAAACATAAAATATTATTTAAATGTCAAGGTCAATGCTAGTAAGCAAAAGTTGTTTTTATTTTGATCAATGATAGTAATCATAAATTGTTTCTATTTTGTATTATTGCTGGACATTTGGCGACATATATTGGCGATTTATCGCGATTTCCATATTAATAAGGAAGTACCAAAATTTTTATTTTTTTGCAATTAAATAGAAAATATTATTTAGCAGTAATATTTTACATTAAACAAAAATATTTGTTGAAAATTTGGTTTTTCCTGATTATTGCAGTCTCCGTAATGTAAATGGTATCAAAAGCACCATTATATAATTACACCAAAAGCACCATTATATAATTACACCAAAAGCACCATTAATATTATATAATTACAGCAATACAAAACTATGAGAGACTTGAAGAAAATTTTTTATTTTTCATATTTCAATATGCATCTAAAGTAAACCAGACCCACAGATAGCCGTATAAATCTTTTCCTTCATACGTCGACTTGAATAAGAAAAGTAAACACAACAAGTTATCGATATCGAAGATCATGTCCCTGCGGAAATCAAGGGATTCTGGTGCGGCATAATTTCCTCTTGCCAGCGAGCTTCAGCAACAGATTATGGCATCGATCGCCTAACTATTAGATTAATGCATTGTGGAGCTTCTACTGGGGAATCGAAGTTTCTTGTTGAATTTTACAGAATTTGTTTTGGGATGTTAATTTACCAAAGAAATTGAAAGTTTTTTTCTAAAAAGATAAATAAGATAGAGGGAGATGCATATTTTAATCTGATTAAATTTGTTTTCAATTTTTTAACTACTTTTGAAGGAATCTGTTTAGAATAGTTTAATGTTTTTTTTTTTAAATTATATATTTAATGTAATTGGAGAAAGAAGATTTACATGAATAGTTTTGCGGTTAACTTTTATCATTTTGTTATATTTGTTGTGTTAAAATTGTTTCGAATTATTTTTAGTTACGATAACTGTATTATTTACGGGAAGATAGGTTGTAGTTCATATTTTAAATCTTAAAGATTTGAAAAAAGTAAAATACACGTAGTAAAAAAAAAAAAACATTCTTTTACATAAAATCTTTTTTTATTATATAACTAATTTTAATGCTAAGCTTATTATTTACAGGAAGCTATGTTGTAGCTGATATTGGAAATCTTAAAGTTTTAAAAATAGTAAATTGAAAAACAATTTTTTTAATTTTTTTTTCTTTACTATTTAACGAGTTTTAATCTTTAACTTATTATTTATGGGAAGATATGTTGCAATTCATATTTGAAATCTTATTAAAGTTTTTAAAATAGTAAATAGACAAGTAGATTAAAAAAAAGAAACTACTTTTTATATAAAATTGTTTTGTTTAATATGTAAGTAGCTTTAATGCTTAGTTTATTATTTATGGATATATATGTTGTAGCTATATTTGAATATGTTGTAGCTCATATTTGAATCTGAAAGTTATAAAAATAATAAATATAAACGTAGATTGAAAAAAAAGAAACTTTTTTATATGAAATCTTTTTTGTTTACTACATAACTAGCTTTAATGCTAAGCTTATTATTTATGGGAAGATATGTTGTAGCTCATATTTAAAATCTTAAAGTTTTAAAAATAGTTAATAGACACATTGAAATAAAAAACTATTTTTTTACACAAAATCTTGTTTGTTTATTTTAAAAATAGCTTTAAATTTAATGACTAAAATAGAGTTTGGCAATATTTATTTTAAATAGTAAATTTCTGAATGATTTATAGTTTTAAGAAAGGAATTACTAATAAATATCAAATATATATATACTGTTATTTATTCATAAATTAATGAATGCATAACTTTAAAGTCGAATGTGTTTCCTGGAATAATTTAATTTACATAAAAATGTGAGCTAGATTTTTAAATATTGAAGAGGAAAAAAAAAAAAATGAAATTAAATAAAGAAATATGTTTAAAATAAAATATAAAAAAAGATTTCAATAAAAAAATTTACCAAAAATGAAAAATAAACGAACAAACGGTAAATCTTTTAAATCCTTGATGGAAAATTCGAAATTAATAAATGTTTTGTTACATTTTAAGTTATAGGAATGGAATTTTAATAAAAAATATTCTGTGAATCAAATATTTTATGCATTTCCAAATTAAGAATTAATGCCCTTTTATCCACGTAATTAAATGTAGTTTTCCTTTAATATATTTGATTTAATAACACACTCTGTAGTTTTTCTTCCATTATAATTCTAAAATATTTTGTTTCTATGCGTTGATAAAAATGTTTTTGGTTAATTATTTTAATATATTTTTAAAATGTTCTCAGAATTATTTGTAATGTTCTATAGATCTTATATTAGTGTGAATGTATTTCACCATAAAATACTTTTTGTCGAAGTCCACGCATCTTCGTCCTTACGATTTATAAATTTTCATTTATTGATGGAATCTTTAAATAGAGAAAATTCATTAAGCATTACAAATTTTATAGGATTTTAACGGATTTGTGATAAGTTAGCGTTTTTTAGAATATAATGTAACACATCTATATTTTATTTGCCAAAGGTTAAATCAAAGATTTTTTATTGTTTAAAATTCAAATGTTTCATTAAAAATTCTAAATACTTTTAGTCAAAGCGAAATAAAAATTTAGTATACACTTAAGAGCCAAAACATTATGACCACCTGTCAATAACGAGTTGGCCCACCTTTGGCGCGCAACACAGCTTCAACCCGCCTTGGCATGGATGCCACAAGTCCTTGGTAGATGACCGGAGACAGATTGTACCAGATATTTAAGCAACGGTCACGCAAATCCGAGATATTGCGAATTGTTGGTCTTTGAACTTTGAGCTGCTGTGCCAGGACATCCCAAATGTGTTCTATCGGATTGTGATCCGGTGAGTTAGGCGGCCCGGACATTAACAGTTAAATACCACTTCCACCTGATCACGTGCTTTCCACGTCATCCAGGCGAGTTCATTGCAAAATGTAGGGGTGGTCATAATGTTGTGGCTCTTGAGTGTATATAAATCCATACAGTATCAACTTTACGGGTTGTAAAGTATTAAGTAAAAGTATCTTTAAGGTATTATAATAATAGTGTAAATGTAAGTATTATAGTATTATAAAGTGCTTTATAATAACGTATTATTTATTTAAATATATTTATAAAGTTTTAAGTAAAGTATCACTTTTGACATGAAGAAAGTGGATAAAATTTAATTTTTCTACTTATAATATAATATAAATGGGCAGATATTAAAAGAAAGTGAAAAAAAAAATTTATTTTTAAGTGAGTTATAAGACGTTGCAAAAATACATCGCTAATTCGAAGAAGTTACTTTTCCAATACACCAAGTTTTTTTAAAGCAGGTGCATTACGTAAAGGTACATTACATTTTCTACATGTACTTACTGTTTGGTGAAATAAAAAATATAGTTTCATAAATATCTTCGACTAGTACTAGCATCTATGAGAATAAATTAAAAGTAAAGAAAATTTAGATAGTTTTGAAGATTTTTTAACATGTGATCGTTATAAAAAAATTACCATGCGAGACCCCACCCCCCATGAAAAAAATTAAATGATTATTTAATAATCATAGAAAGTTACCCTGTACGAAAGAGTAAAAGAATTCTGAAAATTTTATCACAGAAAATAGAAAAAAAACCTTTCTTTTGTAATGTTATATTTTTGCAATGTCATTCTTAAATGAGTTAAACGCCATATTACATATTTAATTTGTTTTAATTAAAATAAATTTCAACATATTCTACTGAAATATTAATCGCATTGTATATATACTGAAATTTACTAACGTTCCCTAACCCCAGAAAATCTATTAAAAAGCTGTCAATTATTATATTACAAGACACTATACTATATTCAATAACACCAGTACATATCAAAATTGATTAACTCCAGATAACCCATGAAGAATCTGTTAGACATGACATTACAATGTAATAATTAATAAGATAATAGACAATAGCATAAGGTATATATCAAAGTTGAATAACCTTAGATAATCCATAAAATAACCATTAGTCACAAAATTACAAGACAATAGACTATATTCAATAGCACCAAGTACCTACGATATTAAAGTTGAATAACCAATAGACAATCTATGAAGAAGCAGTTAGTTACAATATTACAAAACATAGACATTCAATAGCACTAGTATATTTCAAGGTTTAATAACCCCAGACAATCCGTAAAGAAGCAGTTAGCTATAATATTACAAGAAAATAAATTATATTATTATATGGTATATATGAAAGTATATATATATATATATATATATCCAGAAACAGTATATATGAAAATTGAATAATTCAGACAATCCATGAAGAAGGTGTTAGTCAGGATATTACAAGATAATTAACAAGACAAAACACTTCAATAGCTCCAGATATATAGGAAAATTGAATAATACAGACAATCCATGAAAAAGCTGTTAGTCAGGATATTACAAGACAATAAACTATATTCAATAACACTATTATATATCAATTGAATAAATAGAAAATTGAATTATTGAATAAATCCAGACAATCCATGAAAAAGTTGTTAGTTACGTTATTACAACATAATAGACTGTATTCAACAGCACCAGTATATATAAAAGACCAATAATCCCAGACAATCCATAAAAAAGCAGTTAATCATAATATTATAAGACAATAAATTATATTCAATGGCACCAATATATATGCAAGTTGAATAACTCAGACAATCTATAAAGAAGCTGTTAGTAAGCATATTACAAGACAATTTACAAGAAAATTCAGCACTAGGTATAGATCAAAGTTGAATAACCTTAGACAGTCTATGAAGAGAAAGTTTCTTAGAATATTGCAAGACAATTGACTATATTCAATCGCAGCAGTGTATATCAAAGTTCATTAACCACAGATGATATGATGAATCAGATAGACACGATATTACAGGACAGTAGACTAAATTCAATAGCACCAGTATATATCGAAGTTGAATAATCCAGACAATCCATGAAGAAGTTGCAATTCAGAATATTACAAGTTAATTGAAAAGATAATAGATAAGATCACCAGGTATATACCAAAGGTGAATAGCCATAGACAATTCATGAAGAAACAGTTAGTCACGATATTACAAGACAATAGACTATATTTAATAGCACCAGTATATATCGAAGCGTAATAATCCCAGACAATTCAGGAAGAAGCTATTAGTCACGACATTACAAGGAGTCGTTTTTATCCCCCGAATTATCTTCTTTCGATACATTTTTTGCAAAGAACTCATTATCAAGTACGAACATGATGTTGTAATATAATAAATATAAAAATAGCAAATTCCTAATATATCAAATAAAAAATAATTAATTGTTTTTCCTAATATAATAAATAAAAAAAAATGTTATAAAAATAAATAGTTGTGGAAATATGTTAAAAACGTGAATTTTTAATAAGAGCCAATAGAGTGAAAGGTATTAGGGAAATTTAAGGTTGTTGTAATTTGTCATATTATTTCTTTACTTGGAGGTATTTTTAAAATTAATCCGCCAGATTTGGCGATTCATGCTCATTTCATAAACTGCATATTTGCTGCTACTTTGCCATTTTGGCGTTTCGTATTTATTTTGCTTTCCTCTGTTGTAGATTTGCATTATGCTACATAAAGTAATCAATTATAACCACATCGCTTGCGCATTTATTTTTACTTTAAATGCACAAAATTTAACTATAGTGACAACTGGACTTCAAAGTAATCTTTGAGATAATCATTATTTTAATTTAGTAAATTTATTAACTAATTTTAATTTCATAATGCATAATAAAAACTCATTTATTATTTTTTAATAATCTATTGAGCATTTTTTATGATTTAAAGTAAACAAAAGATCAAACAACTTGTAAGGTTTGAAATATTTCTGGAACTTTATCTTCAAGGATGTAGGCTAAATAAAATTTTTATTCTTCTATACAACAAAAAAAAAAAATAATCATGCTACACTTCAGATTTTTAATTGAATCTGTAACCATGCTTCCTCCTTTGAATTGGTGAGATCGCCCTCTGTGTCATTTAGGAGAAATAGCCAGATGGGCTACAGACTCTCACCCAGAGAGGAAATATATTTCGCGCATCCTTCTACGAATCTATAATGTCTTTAAATGTGTTAAATATTGTCTTGTAGTATATGTCGGTTTGCTTGTGCAGCTCGATTTGGGTATAGTCAAATTGAGACTCACGTTTAAAAGCACACAATTTTATTTTTACAAGCGCACAAGTACGCCATTAACACCACAATAAACTATAAACACTATTTAACACACATGCGTATATTTAAAGACATATACTTGTATTTAAGTGGAAGGATTCCTCTTAAGCTGTAAATAAAGTTACTCAGGTACACACTGGTCAGCGAAATATACCTCATCTCAGCATGAGAGTCTGTAGGCCAATTTATACAAAGTATGTTACTAACTATATCTTCTCTCAGGGTAAGAGACTGTAAACTTAAGTAGCAGCTAATTATACATTTGTGGAAGGATTCCACTTCTAGCTCTCGGGATGAGAGCTCATAACTAACGGCAGCTCCTGTTTTGCCGTACATCCATTCTGGCGAGAGATTCGATGCCTACTGACGATTTCTTCCGTACGCCGCAAGGGGCTCTCTTGCAGTGCGTAGGAGGAAACATGGTCGCATAGGTGCAACCACGTTACAGTTTCTCTTTAATTGTAGGTGTGTGATTGTTTGTGGGTGTGTAAATAAAGCTGTGAGTTCTCCAATCTGTGTCTCAAGTCTCAACCTAACCACGCCCATTTACAATCCAGTTACACAACCTGTACACTACAAACAGAAAAAAAAATCACATAAAATATTTTTAAATTATATTAAGTTATCTAAGAATTGGCAACAAAATTAAGATATTGCTATTAAGTTGATAAAATATTCGCTGAATTGATTTATCACTATCATAAACTGAGTAATAAATGCCAACTGAAGACCATTGTCGGCCATTTTTTATTCATCTATATACTGGAAGGATAATAAACTTTCAACGATTCAATTTCATCAGAAAGGCATTGTACCCTTGCTCAAGGAACAACTGAAATTGAGTTTTCAATTCCGATTTATTTCTAAAGATCTGATTTTCAAAACAAAAGCTAATAAATCTATCAAATTAAACCAAAGATGAGGTCGTTCCATGATTTCGATTGTTCTTTCTGTCAGTTGAATTACTGAAAATCAATATGGCGGCTTTATCTACCGATTTTACTTTTTTTTTTTGAAAATGAATTTCATATTTTTTTTTCAATCGCCGACGGCGAAGTTGGAAACCGTGGCCAAGTTTTTACAGCCAAGTCGATATTTGTTTTGCTTCCAATTTTGTTGTTAAAGGAAAGCCACAGATCGCCAAAAGGCCTGTTTTTTAACAAAACCTTTGATTCTGAAGTATTTGTTTTTATAAGTTTTCTTATGATATGTCGTTGGTTAAGAAGAAATGTTATAAATAAACGATTTTTTTTGTGTGGTAAAAATTCTGTAGGGTTGTATTTGTAAAACTTTTTAAAAATATGTACTCTTCTTATAAAGTAATTAAAAATAATCCCAAAAAAATCATAGAAAACTTATGGAAACAAATACAACATATTAATATGATTTCATTTCAAATTTTTTTATAAGATAATAAAAAGAATCAAAGATATATAAAAAAGAAACAATTCAAAATTTGATCGATGTATTCTGTCTTTGGGCAATATTGAATGCAAAGAACTTTGTATAACATCTTTTATAATGATGTGCAATATATAGATAAAACACAAATATTTTTTATTAGGTAATGGTATTCTTTGAAGTTTCATTAAAAGTTTGACTTATATAAAATTTTAATTCATTCAATTACGGAGATTATTTTGAGTTTTAACTATAATTTTAAAAGTGTCATTACATAATATTTCAAATTTAACAAAGCATTAATTGAATATGCAGTCGTTTTTATTTATTCTTAAAGTGTATGTAAAGTGAAGCTGGAAAAATCGCATAATTCATTAAAATAGAAAAATTAAAAAAAAAATATATTTTAGTTTCAGGATTATTAAAAAATTGAAAAGAATATCTTTATTTCATTAGAATTCCTTATTCAATTTCGTGGCGTATTACTATAAATATTTTAATTAAATAATACTCTGAACTGACAGTTTCTGTTTTCTCTTATTAGATATTTTCGTTATATAAAAGTATTCATTCAAAAGAAAATTTTTCGAACTTGAAAACACATTATAATTAACTTTAAAATTATTTACAGAATTTATAACGGATGTGCTAATTTTTTTACTGTAAATAACATAAATTTTGTTTTAAGCCTAATTCAGGGCTGAGTGGTAACGTGCGCCGCTAGTGAGCATCTCCCAAAACCAAGCGTAAATCCAACACTAATTAATATTTTGATGTCAAATTTCACACAGATGTTGAGGATAGTGCCAGCAACCTAACAAAGAACAAAAAATTGTAATTCCATATGACGCGGGAATTTTAAATTAAAAATTGGTCTTACTTTTTAGACGCAGTAGTATATATCCACATTAAAAAATATTTCAGACTGATGTAATTGTACTTATTTTACCTCCAAAGTACTTGTATTTAACAGATTCTCCCAATATTCATCTTTGTAATTTATTGACATTTGTGTAAATATATTCTTATATTAGTTTAAAAAATATCTTTAGATTAATTAATATTTAACAATTCTATTATCCACTCATGTCCATAAATTAAGGATGATTCAGAATCACCCAGAAATTGAACTCTAAAATAAAAATTTCACCTGTAGAATTATCACACACATAATGAAGAAGAATATGCAAATTACAGGAAACCACCAGATGTCACGGATAGTACGTCACAATGACGAGAGTGTAAGAGAGGGGTACATAAGGAATGGTGGCAAAGAAGTAAAATTGTTCACAAGAGCTTTAAAAGCCTTTCAGTGCAGTAGCCGCATAGTTATGGCACAAAGGAAGCATTTGGATGATTTTTTACGTGGTACAATTATCAGACAACTGGAATGTGGACGTACCCAGCTGGAAGTATCCGAGGAACTTGGAATCGCCCAGAGTGTCATCTCCAGGCTTTGGCAACGATTCCAAGATGATGGTAATGTGAGTAGATGTTACAACACAGGTCCCCCGAGTTGAAACGCCGAATGAGGACCGGTATTTAGCAGTTACTGCCAAAAGAAACAGACGGAGCATAGCATCTGACCTGTCTCGTCAGCTCTCTTTCAGCTACCAGTACGACAGTTTCAAGGCAGACCGTATACAGACGCTTAGGGCACATTGGTCTATATGCTCGTAGGCCTGTCAGATGTGTTCCACTTACCGCAACTCACTGTCGCCTACGATTAACCTGGAGTAGAGAGCATGCATTGTGGACACCGCAACAGTGATCTGGTGTGATGTTTTCCGACGAGTCCAGGTTTAGTTTGCAGTCTGATTCTCGCCGGACTTTCATATGGAGAGCGCCAGGTACCCGTTACCACCAAGAGAACACCATTGAACGACACCGTTACGGTGGTGCAGGATGGCTCGTTTGGGGAGGAATTATTCTTGGTTCCAGAACTGACTTGCATGTTCAGAGTGTAACGATGACAGGCCACATCTATCGGAATGTCATTCTGGAACAACTTGTACGTTTGTTTCGGGGCGCCATGGGTGCTGAATTTCTGTTTATGGAT
The DNA here is from genome assembly GCA_021605075.1 of Caerostris darwini. Taxonomy (NCBI): domain Eukaryota; kingdom Metazoa; phylum Arthropoda; class Arachnida; order Araneae; family Araneidae; genus Caerostris; species Caerostris darwini. Next base: position 36,355 of record BPLQ01007452.1, read on the forward strand.
GACAACGCCCGTCCTCACCGTGCAAACATTGTAGACGAATGCCTTCAATTGGAGGATATCACCCGTATGGATTGGCCAGCATACTCACCGGACTTGAATCCAATAGAGCATGTGTGGGATATGCTTGGCCGACAAATTGCAGCCCGTCAACCCCCTCCCACCTGTCAACCGGAACTTCGGAGGGCATTGCTTGATGAGTGGTGTAATATTCCTCAAGATCAGATTGATAATTTGATACTCGGCCTGCCTAGGCGTTGTAAGGCCTGTATTGCATCGTCCGGGAGACATACTCCATATTAACCATCATACTAACCATGTTATACTGTTTTTTGTAAATAGGTTCTTTTTTGAAATTTGCTCCAGGGAGTAAAAATCGTAATTTTTATTAATTATGTCAAACATATAGCATCTTTTTTGCTCTTTACCTTTTGTTTAATAAATAGACTTTACAAATAAGTCAAATTTGTTTTGCTTCTGTCTCTTTCTTTGCCTGAACTTCATTATCCTTAATTTATGGACATGAGTGTATTACAAATATTTTTTTGCTTTAAATTATGTAACAGCTGATGGATATACTTTGACTCAACATAAGTTCAAATACTTTATTGTCAAATTCTTATTAAGTAAAAAAATTTCGTATTGTGAATCAATCGATATACATTAGATACAAACTAGACAACAATAGATACAAATTAATAATTAGATATGAAATAATTAGATAAGAATTGATAAAAAATAAGCGTAGATAACATAAGATATAAAGTAACATTAAGAAAATGAATAAAAGAAAGAACCTATACTAGATAAATCCAAATTACATAAAACTTGTATCCTTGAATATAATTTTTTTTATTGTCGCTCTTTTATAAATGACAAATACATACCGCATTAATAATCCAAAAAGAATTCATACAGCTGTAAGAAAAATGATATATGCACATAACTAGAAATATGCAGCTTGGATAACAATACAATTTATTCAACTCTTTTCCTTTTGAAAATTTAGTCCAGCTGATATTTTGTTGCTAACACGGAGAAATTGAAATGTTGCTATGGCTTCAAAAGGTGTAAAGTGATGCCCTTTTTTTGAGAAGAAGAATTTCAGTTTCTTTTACGGCAAACACGTATGTCGAATAATAATGTAGAAAGAGTTTCAAAATCTAACGTTGCATGGTCGTGTGTACTAGGAAATGTTTTCCATGAATTCGAGAATCATTGAAAATTGATAAAGATATATTGGATGATTCAGAATCAAATAGCATATTGTTTGTAAATTTGAAAATTAAAAACGCTAATAATTATGGATAGTATTATTTATATTTGGTAAAATTTTATTTTAATTATATCTATTCCTACGAGTATGACTGTTAACAGAATGAGCTTAAAAATCTAGTTTGTTCTAGAATCTTCATCATCAATGGCGCAACAACCTCATGGTGGACAAAGGCCATCTGTCTACAGGCATATTTCTGGATAGCAGATGTTTTGTTTTTACGGGATAGGGTTGCCAGCCTTACGTTCAACGCTCTACAGTCATATTCGACCGAGCCCTACGGTTTAAAATGGATTCCGAACCACTACTAACATCCATGGCACCGCCGGACTCGAACCCGAAACTTATGACACAAAGTGCCAGAGCTCTAGTCACTCGGCCATCAGGACCCAATATCAAACACATTATTCTCAAATTTTTATTAAGTAAAAAATATAATTCATTTATATGCTTAAAATTAAATTTCGTATTACGAATCAATTGATAATTATTAGATACAAAATAGACAACAAAAGATGCAAATTAATAATTAGTTACAAGATAATTAGATACGAATCGTTAAAAAATAAGCTTAGATAACATTAAATACAAAGTAATATTGAGAAAAGGAATAAAAGAAAGATCCTATACTAGATAAATCCAAAGTATGTAAAACCTTTTTCCTTGAATATGCATTTTATTGTCGTTCTTTTAAGTAACAAATACATCTCGTATTAATAATCCAAATAGAATTGATACAGCTGTAGGAAAAATGATATATGCACATAACTATGATAAAGAGAAATATGCAGCTTGGCTAATAATACAATTTATTCATCTCTTTTCCTTTTGAAAATTTAGTCCAACTGGTATTTTGTTGTTAACACGGAGAAATTGAAATGTTGCTATTTCTTCAAAAGGTGTAAAGTGATGCCCTTTTTCTGAAAAGAGGAATTTCAGTTTCTTTCGCGGCAAAGACGTATGTCGAATAATAATGTAGAAAGAAGTTTCAAAATCTAACGTTGCATGATCGTGTGTACTAGGAAATATTTTCCATGAATTCGAGAATCATTGGAAATTGATAAAGATATTTTATGATTCAGAATCAAATAGCATGTTGTTTTAAAATGTGAAATTAAAAAAAAGCTAATAATTATGAGTTGTATTAATTTATTAACAGATAAGACACACTATTATTTTGATTTTGGTAAAATTTCATTTTAATTATATTTAATTAGCTTATATCTATTTATTTAGGACCTGAATGGCCGAGTGGCTAGCGCTCTGGCGCTCGATACCACAAGTTTCGGTCTCGAGTCCTGGCGGTGCCATGGATGTTTGTAGTGGTTCGGAATCCATTTTAAACCGTAGGTCCCGGTGTTACAGAATCGTAGAGCGTGGCAGTGGTATTGTTACTCCTCTTCCGTAATTTATTTTCAAGCTACACGCACCTTCTGGGTAGTGCTAAGTGAGTAACGTCGGTGCAGCGCTTGCCTTAAGGCATCAAAGAAAATTGTCTAAGTGTTTACCAGCTACATTAGAACAAAAAAGTATCTATTTATTTATATTATCATTTTAATTATTATTACGAGGATTACCGATGTTAGCTAGTTTGTTCCAGGATAAAATTAAAATATATATATATATTTTTTTTGCATTTTAATGATTAAAAATACCAAACACTGACATATTTAATGATTGATAAAAATTCTTCTCTCATTTTTTTTTACGGGGGAAGAAATTGTACCAATCATTAAAGATATCAGTTTGGCTCTCACTATATACATTCATTCATTAAAATTCTCGCTGCATTGATAACAAGAGGAACACGATTGGTTATAAGGAATGTCTTTTGTTAGATGATTGGATAACAGGAAAGAACTATTCCATCACTCCTGTTAAAAATTTACAGTTGGAGCGTCGCCAAGTTCGCACTTTGTTGCATGAAAATCAGAATTTAGATAATTAGTGTGCTGGTATGGGAAGGCCCCGAATTGGACGCCAGATTGTATTGGTGTGGATACTGGTTCCTGTTGAGGGCGCCACTGTATACTGTATTGTAGTGTGTATACTATGTATGTGTGTAGTATGTATTGTAGTGCGTATACTATATTGTAGTGTGGAGGTTGGGCAACAAACTATAAATGAGTGTGGGTGGATTGAAATACTTGAGGCACATAACACTTACTCATAGTAACGTACAAGCACTACATATATACAATTAGATACAAACAATATTTAACACATTTAAAATAAAAAACAGATAATTATAGCTCCTTTGAAGGACTGTATTTCGAGAAGGAACTCTCGAATAAACGCATGGAGAGCAAAAAATATGCAGGGTTGGACGAAATATACTTATTCTCCGGTTCAGAGACTGTAGGGAAAGTGATACGCAGAGTTGCGCTAAATACATTTCCTTTCTGAGTGAGAGAATGGAGACCAATTAAACATTTCTTAACGGAAAGCAAGGAGGCATTCTACTTTCTCTCAAGTCAGAGTCTCCAGGACGACTGACCAATTCTCCTGAATGCCACAGGAGAAAGTGCTAGTGTGTAGGAGAAAATATTGTTAGTTATAACATTTAATAGGAAATTATGTAGTCTATCATGCAATATCTATCTCCATGATTTTAAGCATTTAAAAAATGGTACAAAATATTGTATATAATTTTATTTCCAGTATAAAGTGTGAATAGAAAGACAATGTCTATATTCTGATATTGTGAAGGGTGAAAGCTACAATTATGCAAGTGAACTTATGAAATGGCACGTCTATTATTTTCGACCGAATACATGACTTCTCAAGGTCTGTGGTCTCTGAATGAGAAAAAAAAGTGTTTATTCTTTATAAAGAATAATGACTTTTTTTCCTCTAATGCCTTTTAACTAAACTAAGTTTTTCTCTTATTAATGCATGCCATACATTATTATGGCGTTAATTAAGTCTCAGACTACTAATGGAAATAAAATATCATTTTCTATGATTTAAAGAATTTTCATGATAATTACACTATTCGTATTGACAAATATTCTGTAATTACATTTGTAAATATACTGTATTTTATAATATATTTAACGTGCCTGAAAAAGAACACACTTATATTAAAAACGACACCATACAATAATAATACAAATTATTTAATTTGATTTTTAAGTTTTTGTTTTTTAAGAAAATTATTATTGGCGAAATGTTACCCACGGAATACTAAAATATACTGAATATAATGTTACCACGGAATACTAAAATTCTTTTATTTAATGAAATCTGCAACAACTTTCCTAGTGCTCAAATTCGGAAAATAGATATTGAAAATGTAAAGTAAAAATAGAGCAAAATTTCCAGTTACAATGTTTTAGAGCATCAATTAATTAGTATGGAAGCTAATTTATTTTGTATTTGCTGATATTCATATTCAAACATTAATTAACACAAAAAGATGTACAAAGATTTCGAACAACGTTTTAGAGTATAACGTGACAATTTATCTTCTAACTAACTTCAAATTTCTTTTCTAAATCATTAATAACATGATGATATACAACTTTGTAGCTGGAAAAAAATTACTTTCTATGCTATTTTCTGCAACAATTTTCAATTTTCTGTGCTTCAATACTAGAACCTTTTACTATTGGTTGTGCTAATTTGAGCGCTATAGACTTACTATGCAACTCTTTCACTTGTGAAATTGTAGTAGCTCTTTCCATTTATTGTAGAATAAATAAACTTTTCTCTATGCACTTTTATACAAAGTATTATTATAAAAGGTTTTATTTATTTAAAAAGAAGTTATTTTTTAAGTTTTATACCCGCAGGATAAAATTAAATCGTATTCAGTAAATAGCTATAGCTCAGTTTCTTAGCAGATAAATTAACTATTTACATGTGTGCACATGCACAGCTTTTACATAGTAAACAAATATTCATTTTTATATTTTAAACTAGCAGTTCACATGAACGCATATTTAATAGTTACAGAAGTAAACAATTATAATTAGTTAACATCTTGCTATCAAAGTTATAAATTAAATTATAAATAATTATTTTATTAATTAGTATATTATATATTAATATAAGAATTTATAAATAATTTTATATTTGGATTTTTAAAGCGTTTAAAATGTTAGTGATTCTTGGGAATTTAAATCGTATCTTCGTGTGTGTGTGTACATATATAATTTATAAAACTTAAAAACTATAAACGAATTTTTTATTTGGTTTGAAAACAACAATCAAAATTACAAAAAAAGTACTATTTTTTTTTTTAATTAAATAAAAATTCAATTTTTAGGATGAAGTTAATACATTATAACAATGTATTTAAATAATGAATTTATGAAGATTTATATTTATCACAATATAAATGTATAAATATATATATATATATATATATATATATATAGATATAGATAAATATATATACATATAGATAAATATATAAATATGAGAAGATGGAAATGATGGGTTGTATTTTATATTGAATACTTTACTCTTAGACAAATTTATATAATACATTATGGAAGTTTTACTAAGTAAAATTTACCGAGTTGAAGGAAATATCATTATGTTTATTGATGGTGGCTGTTTTTTAATTTAATAAAAGCTGTTTCACAGTACAATTGCACTTTTAAGCTATTTAGTTGAGGAATCATTTGTTTAACAAGTAATAACTAGAAATCACATTATAGTTTTTTTATGTATTATAGTAGTTGTGTTTAAATTTAAAATATATTATTTTCATACTGTACTACATTTTTGTGTTGCACTTTATGAGAATAATATATTTTAAATATACTGCTTGACTTTTATTTATTTAAAATTTTCTTATATTTTGATTTAACGTATTTTTTTATATTTGCATGTATTTTATTTATTTTCCTACGATGAAATTTTTGATAGATATTAAATCTTTTTACATACATAGTTACCAAAATCTGCATACAGATATAAAATAATAAATTGTGATAAAATATAATTAGTTTAGCATTTTCCATTTTTACAACAAATCTTAGTAAAGTATAAAATGTGTTGTTTACAAATGGCAAATAAGGTAGAGCTTTATCACATAATTGACTATAAGATTTGATTTATTTTTTTCCAAGATAAACAAAATGTATTCTTAAAAAATGAATAGATTTATTTTGATTTAATGCATTTTTACAAAATGGATTTAAAACTTTGACGATGTGCAATAAGTGCACATTATATTAATGCTAGAATTTTAATAAACTGTTTTTAATGTTTAATTGTCTTTCAAAATTTCGTATATATACTGTTACTAATATTATACTGCAATGCTCTTAAAATAATAGTAATTAAAAATTTTCTGAAGAAATACAATCGTAATGGATAGAAAATTTAGATAATTATCAATATATATTAAATATTTAAAAGAAAGTTTATTAATATTTATAAAAGATTGTCAACTATCTTTGAAACATATTTAGTTTAATTAAAAAATATTGTTTTAAAAATTATTAACTATATATAGCATGTCATGCTATTATATGTATTAATTACAATCATAGTTATGTAGAAAATTGTTAATTCTTTTATTAGTTATTGTAGATCATTAATAAAATATGTCTAAACTAATCATTGATAAGATATGTTGTAAAGCTTCACATTAGCTTTGTGTGAAGCTTTGTTTAACAAACATGAATATAAAAAACAGAGCAATATTAATTATAAACTATTGTCTAGATATACTATGACGTAAATTTCATTGGAAACTCTATTAATCGCATAATCTAGAAGTTCCATATACATCTCATCCAATTTTCAATTAGTCATAGCGCGAGATAGTATTCAAAGCTTTGAAACTGATCTGAATTACTTATGGTAATTAGAGTTATTCAGGAAAATCTTCTTTCTTTGCGAATTACTGTAGGAAACAGTTTAATTAAAACTCTATAACGTCTTTGATGCATTAGTGGAACTTCATGTTTTATAATGTTTTAATTAAATTTGGCTGGAAATGCTTTTGAAGGAAAATTGGGGAGTTTGCTGTCATAAAAGTTTTGAAGGTAATTACTACACAAGTATTCAACTGAATAAAATATTATAATATTTAGTATTCTCACAAGCACGCCATTGCACAGTCTGAATTGAATAAAGCGAAAAAGTTTTACTCACTTCTATGAAATTTAGAAGTGTTTAAGAATTGTTTGATGTCTGTCTTAGAAATGAGAAATGTAGAAATGCTGGAGATAAAGTTTCTATCTCTTGAGAGATAGATATAAGAAGAGAAATTAGACAAAGAACTGCAAACAAATATTTTCCACAAAGATTATTTTCAGTTGATTAAGAATAAATTATTAATATCTTTTTTAAATATTACAAATGCGTTTTAATCTTCTTTGAGTTGATAATTAATTTCAGTATTTTTTTAATATTATGCTATGTTCTTATGTTAATTTTAACTATGGCTCTCATGAAAAAAAACTCAGCAGCTAATGTATTAAAAGGAATATAGAATAATTATTTAATCCTTTTCATGGGCTATGATTTTCACTTATGTATACCATGAACAATTTCCCAATGATTGACAGTTAAGTACATTGCTTTACCCTTATGTATGCCATGAACAGTTTTCCAATAGATGGCAGGTAAAGATATGGCTTTTCCCTCATGTATACCATTAACAGTTTCCTAATGGGTGACAGTATAGTATATTGCTTTCCCCTTATATCATGAACAATTTCCCAATGGGTGACAGTTAAGTATATTGTTTTTTCATTATGTATACCATGAACTGTTTTCCAGTGGGTGACAGTCAAGTATTGTTTTTCCCTTATGTGTACAATGAATGATTTCCCAATGTGTGACAGTTAAATATATTGCTTTTCCCTTATATATACCATAAACAGTTTTCCAATGGGTGACAGTTAAGTAAATTGCCTTTCCCTTATGTATTCCGTGAACAATTTCCCAATGGGTGATAGTTAAGTATATTGCTTTTCTCTCTTGTTATACCATGGACAGTTTTCTAATGGGTGCCAGTTAAATTGCTTTTCTCTTATGTTATACCATGAACACGAATAGTTACCCAATGGGTTAGAGTTAAGTATATTGCTTTTCTCTTATGTTATACCATGAACACGAATAGTTTCTCAATGGGTTAGAATTAAGTATATTGCTTTCACATGTAAATCATGAACAATTTCCCAATGGTTGGTAGTTAAGTATACTGCTTTCCCTCTTATGTATATCATAAAAAAATTTCCAATGAATGACAGCTAAGTATATTGCTTTCAGGGATCACTTTTAGGAATACATATTCAGCATTTACGTGTGGCATGTAAAAATCAGGAAAATCTCCAATCTGATAGTGTATGTAATCGCCTCACATCAAGAATCAGTTTATTATAATCAGCATTAAGCCTGGTCGTTTCTGGAAACAGTAGACATTTATACAACTTTATTGGGGAGGATTAAATGCTAAGATATGAGCAATTTATTATTTATACTAAATTGGTTTTAATTAGTATAAAGTATTTACCTTAAGTATAAAATAGGCTTAATCTAATTTATTTAATAAACATATTATTAATGTATCAGAAAATCAACGAAGGACGAAGGGCAAAAAAATTAGATCAAAAATGAGACCAAGAATTTTGAGTTTAAGAATTCAACTTTTCAAGTCAGACATAAATTTCCCACTGAAGGTCATTTAAAATTTACTCGTAACATTATTAATTGCATATTAACTTCATATATTGTATATTTCATTTAATATACTTATAATCAGTTGTGATCCGGCATTACCCAGTTACAGAAAAATAAGCCTAAAATTTAGTATAATTTAAAAAAACTTTTGGCGAGTTTCATTAAGAAAAATCACTGCGCAGAATTAAAGGTTTATAACTTTAAATAATTTCCTTTTATCAATATAAATTGGAAGAATAAAGCAATCTTTCGTATCCAAGAATTTCCAATAATGTTTTTGCATCTTTAATCAGTTAACATTTACTTTTTAAAAATATAATAGTGATAGTTTGGAAAACAATTTTAAAATTAATAGAGTAAATTTTCAATTTTATTTATGTTAAATTAACTAAGGGTGTCAATCAAATTTTAAGATTGGCCTACTTTAGCGGTATGAAAATCTGATGGTTATTAAGAAATAAGTTTTTTATTTAATTAAAAATAAATTAATAAAAAAAAAAATTTCGTAATTTTCGCTACGAATTTAGGGAACAAAATTTTAAATTAATAGTAAAAAAAAATTAGCTTTCCTTTACACATATAAAATTCTAATTGAAATAGAGTAAAACTTTAATATTAATAATACACGAAGTATTATGAGAAAGGGTAACATCTGCAACATTACATCTATAAAACTGAAATGTCTCCCAATTTCAAAACGTATTTTAAATTGGAATTAAGAACTGTATACAATAACTTTGAACTGGAAGAAGAACTGGAATCAAAAATTGTTTTCTTGAGCAATTTAAAATTCTGCATTTATAAAAAAAAAAAAATTGTAATTAAAAACAAGCAAATTATGTAAAATTTTCAGCATTACAAAAATGCAGTATTTTTTTGAACAAATTCAATCGTATACTGCAAATCTAATCTTATCTAAACCAATCTGTATACCCAAATGTATTTTAAAATGATACCCAAATAAAAAAATTATTACAACAATTTTAAATTTTTATTATAAATAACGTTTAATTTGAAGCTAATTTAAGTTTCAAAGTTCAACAGGTTAAATATTTTCAGTACTTTTTCCATTATAGCATTCAATATGCAGAAAATATTTCTGATGATGCATACACACATCCATTTATCCATACATATCTTGTGTATTATTTACTTATTATGTAGTATGATTCTTCTTTGTAGTACATAACAATTGTTTATTTCCCTGAAATAAAAATTTCATACTATACGCTGTTCCAGGAAAAAATAGACAGTTTAGTGTTTGCGTAACAAATACTTTGATACTGTTAAGATCAGACGCTCTATTTCACATGTACACAGAAAAAAAATACTTTTTTTTTACTAAACATTTCTTTATGCGCGCCTCCATTACCAATGCATACCCCATCAGCATATCTCGCAGTTTAAAAGCGCATAAAGAAAAATCTCTCTAATATAAAAAACATCTCGGGGGAACTGCAGAGACAACTCCAGTCTCTTCCAAGACGCGTCTCCTCGTTGTGTACACAAAGAAAAAAAATATTCAAAAGCAGGATAAAAGGGGAGAAAAAGATGGGAGAAGTCGAGACCGACCCTAATCATAAAATATATATTCCGACTTTGAAAATAAACTCGTTAAAAGAGGTTAACTTCCTGTTTGCTGTCTGCAACATTGTGCCAACTGCAGTGATGAATCGTCTCTTGCCACGTCATAGACGTCTTTTTCGAGATCGAGGTGTTTTTTTTTCTATTTGAAATCAGTGGTTGATTTTGCGAGATCCATTTGTAAGTCATAGATCGTAGTTGTTTATTGAAGTCAATAATGGATAATCTTAGAAGATATGCTTGATTTTGCATTTTTGATTTTTTAAAAATAAAATGTAACACAAATAAAAAAATATTAAAATATTTACAATCATGTATAAACTTTGTAAGTTGTTGTTGTCGTACCATTCATGGAAGGAGGAAAGATGGGCATAGTTTCAAGTTGAATAGGTTAAATAATTTCAGAACTTTTTTCATTATAGCATTCAATATGCGGCAAAATATTTCAGCTAATACATGTACACATCCATCAATCCATGTGTATATGGTATAACATATTTTTATTGCGTTGTATGTTTCTTCGTTGTATTATATAACAATTATTTATTTTCCAGAAATATAAATTTCCAATTAAAATGTGTCCTGAATAAAAAATAATAATTACAACAGATTTAAATTTGTTTGATTGATAAAGTTTAATTTGAAAATCATTTAAGTTTCATAGTTGAACATGTTAAATATTTTCAGTATTTTTTCCATTATAGCATTCAATGCAGCAAATAATTTTGCTGATACATGCACACATCCATCAATCCATGCGTATATGGTGTGACATATTTTTATTGTGTAGTATGTTTCTTCGTTGTATTGCATAACAATTGTTTATTTTCCTAAAATATAAATTTCCTATTAAAATAAGCACCAAAAAAATTAATTACAACAGATTTAACTTTTCATTATTAATAAAGTTTAATTTGAAAATTATTTTAATTTAAAAGTTCCACATTTTAAATAATTTCAGTACTTTTTCCGTTATAGCATTCAATATGTAGCAAAATATTTCTGCTAATACATGCACACATCCATCAATCCTTACATATATGGTGTAACATATTTGTATTATGAGGTATGACTCTTCTTTATATTATATAACAATTGTTTATTTGTCTGAAATATAAATTTCCTGCGACTACGCAGTTACAGGAGAAAAAAAAGACAGTTTACTGTTTGCATAACAAGTACTTTGATACTGTTAAGATCAGACACTCTATTTCCCATGCAAACAGGAAAATTTTTTTTTCTCACTAACAAATTCTTTATGCACGCCTCCATTACCAATACATAGCCCATCAGCATATCTCGCAGTTTAAAAGCGCATAAAGAAAAATCTCGCTAATATAAAAACATCTCGAGGGAACTGCAGAGTCAACTCCTCGCTCCTTCAGTCTCTTCCAAGACGCGTCTCCTCATGATGTACACAAAGAAAAAAGTATTCAAAAACAGGATAAAAGGGGAGAAAAGGATGGGAGAAGTCGAGACCGACCCTAATCACAAAATATATATTCCAACTTTGAAAATAAACTCGTTAAAAGAGGTTTTACTTCCTGTTCGCTGTCTGCAACATTGTGCCAACTGCAGTGATGAATCGTCAATTGCCACGTCCTAGACGTCTTTTCGAGTTCTGTAGGGAATTGAAGGGGAACTTATAGCAAGGGAAAAAAAAGATATTAAAATTTTCAACAAAAAAATGTAGGCCAATTGGTGTTTTTTTTTCTATTTGAAATCAGTGGTTGGTTTTGCAAAATAGATTCGTAAGTCACGAATGGTAGTTGTTTATTGAAATAAATAACAGAAATATTTATCTTAGACATGCTTGGTTTTGTATTTTAGATGTTGTTAAAATAAAATGTGACTCAAATAAAAATTATCAAAATATTTACACTCATGGATAAACCTTTTAGGTTGTTGTCGTACCATTCATAGAAGGAGGGAAGATGGGCATAGATTCAAAGTTCAACAGATTAAATAATTTCAGAACTTTTTCCATTGTGGTATTCAATACGCAGCAAAATATTTCAGTTAATACATGTACACATCCATCAATCCGTGCTCATATGGTGTAACATATTTTTCTTTGTATTACATAACATTTGTTTATTTTACAGAAATATAAATTTCCTATATAAATGAGTACCAAATAAAATAATTAATTACAACATATTTAACTTTTTATTATTAATAAAGTTTAATTTGAAAATCATTTAAGTTACAAAGTTAAGTAAGTTTGATACTTTTTTCATAGTAGTATTCAGTATACAGCAAAATATTTCAGTTCATACATGTACACATACATATATAGTGTAACATATTTTTATTGTGAAGAAAGATTCTTCTTTGTGTTACATAACAATTGTTTATTTTCCTGAAATATAAATTTCCTGCCACGACGCAGTTACAGGGAAAAAAAGGCCACTTTACTATTTGCATAACAAGTACTTTGATAATCTTAAGATCAGACACTCTATTTTACATGCACACAGGAAAACCCCTTTTTTTTCTTACTAAACATTTCTTTATTCGCGCCTCCATTACCAATACATACCCCATCAGCATATCTCGCAGTTTAAAAGCGCATAAAGAAAAATCTCGCTAATACAAAAAACATCTCGAGGGAACTGCAGAGACAACTCCAGTGTCTTCCAAGACGCGTCTCCTCATGGTGTACACAAAGAAAAAAGTATTCAAAAACAGGATAAAAGGGGAGAAAAAGATGGGAGAAGTCGAGGCCGACCCTAATCATAAAATATATATTCCGACTTTGAAAATAAACTCGTTAAAAGAGTTTTACTTCCTGTTCGCTGTCTGCAACATTGTGCCAACTGCAGTGATGAATCGTTCCTCGCCACGTCATAGACGTCTTTTCGAGTTCTGGTGGGAATTGAAGGGGAACTTATAGCAAGGGAAGAAAAGATATTAAAATTTTCAACAAAAAAATGTAGGCCAATTGGTGTTTTTTTTATGTGAAATCAGTGGTTGGTTTTGCAAGATGCATTCGTAAGTCACGGATGGTAGTTGTTTATTGAAGTCAATAATAGAATTATTTATGTTTGAAAATATGTTTGGTTTTGCATTTTTAAATTTTTTGAGCCTGACTGGTTGCGTGTTTAGAGCTCTGGAATTCAGTGCTATACGTTTCGGGTTCGAGTCCTGGCAGTGCTATGGATGTTTGTACTGGTTCGGAATCCATTTTATAATGTAGGTTCTGGTCTCATATGACTGTTAGAGCGACACGGAGCCAAGTTAGACTTCTATCTATGCGTGTTCTATCAACAAGAGAAGCTGCCCCCTTCCCTGCGTTCATGAGTAGATTGCTCATGGTCTGTCCGTCCCACACTGAAAGACACTGAGTATTAGACACACATCACATATTTTTTTTTTATAAAATTAAAATCAAATAAAAATTATCAAAATATTTACAATCGTTGATAAACTTTGTAAGTATATAGCAAAATAGAAAAGTTCTATTCTATGGAATCGATGTATACATATTTGCATCTGATTTCTCAATAAATTATTTCTTGAACAATTTCTTTTGGGTATTCTTGCAACTTAAAATAGATAGTTGAGATTTAAGAAACATTTATAAAACTATCAACGTAAGATAATATGTGGACAACTTAAGACAATATATAATGCTTTAAAAAATATCTGTTGAATCTATTTTTTTAAGTACTTAAAATTTTAAATTCATATGCATTCATATTAAACAGCATAATATTGAATAAGAAGTGTGTACTTAAAATCATTTAAAGTTTCAAAGTTCAACAAGTTAAATAATTTCAGTATTTTTTCCATTACAGTATTCTGTGCGCAACAAATATTTCTGCTAATACATACACACATCCATACATATATTGTGTAGTAGGATTCTTCTTTGTATTGCATAAGAATTGCTTATTTGCCTAAAATATAAATTTCCTGTGACGACGCAGCTACAGAGAAAAAAAATGACAGTTTTCTGTTTGCATAACAAGTACTTTGATACTGTTAAGATCAGACACTCTATTTCACATGCATACAGGAAAAAACCTTTTTTTCTCACTAAACATTTCTTTATGCGCGTCTTCATTACCATTACATATCCCATCAGCATATCTCGCAGTTTAAAAGCGCATAAAGAAAAATCTCGCTAATATAAAAACATCTCGAGGGAACTGCAGAGACAACACCAGTCTCTTCCAAGACGCGTCTCCTCGTGGTGTACACAAAGAAAAAGTATTCAAAAACAGGATAAAAGGGGAGAAAAAGATGGGAGAAGTCGAGGCCGACCCTAATCATAAAATATATATTCCAACTTTGAAAATAAACTCGTTAAAAGAGAATTTACTTCCTGTTCGCTGTCTGCAACATTGGGCCAACTGCAGTGACGAATCGTTCCTCGCCACGTCATAGACCTCTTTTCGAGTTCTGTAGGGGATTGAAGGTGAACTTATAGCAAGGGAAAAAAGAATATTTTAAAATTTTCCAACAAAAAAATGTAGGCCAATTGGTGTTTTTTTCTACTTGAAATCAGTGGTTGGTTTTGCAAGATGGATTCATAAGTAATGGATGGTAGTTCTTTATTGAAGTCAATAATAGATATATTTATATTAGATATGCTTGGTGTTGTGCTCATTTTATTAAAATAAATTTAACGCAAATAAAAAAATATCAAAATATTTACAATCATGGAGAAACTTTGTAGGTTGTTGTTGTCGTACTATTCATGGAAGGAGGGAAGATGGGCATAATTTTAAAGTTCAACAGGCTAAATAATTTCAGTATTTATTCCATTATAGTATTCAATATGCAGCAAATATTTCTGCTAATACATGCACACATCCAACTATCCATACATATATGGTGTAACATATTGTTATTATGTTGTATGGTTCTTCTTTTTATTACAAAAATTTTTTTTATTTTCCTGAAATATAAATTTCCTATTAAAATGGACACCAAATAAAGATAATTAATTGCAACATGTTTAAATTTTTATCATTCATAAAGTTTAATTTGAAATTCATTTTAAGTTCAACAGGTTAAATAATTTCAGTACTTTTTCCATTACAGTATTCAGTATACAACAAATATTTCTGCTAATACATGCACATATTGTATATCCATATATATATTGTGTATCCATACATATATTGTGTAGTATTACTTTTTTTTGTATTACATAACAATTGTTTATTTTTCTGAAATATAAATTTCCTACTATGACTACTAAGTCGAGGCCGACCCTAATCATAAAATATACATTCTGACTTTGAAAATAAACTCGTTAAAAGAGGTTTACTTCTTGTTCGCTGTCTGCAACATTGTGCCAACTGCAGTGATGAATCGTCTCTTGCCGCGTCATAGACGTCTTTTCGAGTTCTGTAGGGGATTGAAGAACTTATAGCAAGGAAAAAAGAAGATTTCAAAATTTTCCAAAAAAAAAAAATGTAGGCCAATTGGTGTTTTTTTTATTTGAAATCAGTGGTTGGTTTTGCAAGATGGATTCGTAAGTCATTCATGGTAGTTGTTTATTGAAATCAATAACTGAAATATTTATCTTAGATATGATTGGTATTGCATTTAAATTTTTTTTTTAAATAAAATGTAACCCAAATAAAAAAATATTTACATTCATGGATAAACTTTGTAGGTTGTTGTTGTTGTCGTACCATTCATGGAAGGAGGGAAGAGGGGTTTCTTAGTTTTACAGACTAAATAATTTCAGAACTTTTCCATTATAGCATTCAATATATTATAAATATTTCGGCTGATACAGGCACAGATCCATCTATCCACGCATATATGGTGTAATATATTTTTATTGTGTAGTATGTTTCTTCTTTGTATTAGATAATAATTACTTATTTTCTTGAAATATAAACTTCCTATTAAAATGTGCACAAAATAAAAATATTTAAATTATTATTAATAAAGTTTAATTTGAGAATCATTTATGTTTCAAAGTTCAACAGGTTAAATAATTTAAGTATCTTTTCCATTATATTATTCAATATGCAGCAGAATATTTCTGCTGACACAAATACACATCCATCAATCCATACATATAATGTGTAGTATATTTGTTTGTCTATGATTTTGATTTTTCTTTGTATTATACAACAATTGTTTATTTTCTTGAAACATAAATTCCCTATTAAAATGAGCACCAAATAAAAAAATAATTACAATAGATTTAAACTTATATTATTTATAAAGTTCAATTTGAAAATGTAATAATTTTTGAATTTAATTTAATTTGAAAGTTCAACAAGTTAAATAATTTCAGTACTTTTTTCCATTGTAGTATACAGTATGCAGCAAAATAGTTCTGTTCATACATGAACACATCCATCTATCCATATATATATTGCGTAGTAGGGATTTTTTTGTATTACATAACAATCGTTTATTTTCCTGAAATATAAATTTCTTGCGATGACGAAGTTACAGGAAAAAAAGGATAGTTTACTGTTTGCATAACAAGTACTTTGATACTGTTAAGATCAGACACTCTATTTCACATGCATACAGGAAAAAAACTTTTTTTCACTAAACATTTCTTTACGCTCGCCTCCATTACCAATGCATACCCCATCAGCATATCTCGCTGTTTAAAATCGCTTAAACAAAAATCTCGCTAATATAAAAAAACATCTCGAGGGAACTGCAGAGACAACTCCTCGCTCCTCCAGTCTCTTCCAAGACGCGTCTCCTTATGGTGTACACAAAGAAAAAAGTATTCAAGAACAGAATAAAAGGGTAGAAAAAGATGCGAGAAGTCGAGGCCGACCCTAATCATAAAATATACACTCCAACTTTGAAAATAAACTCGTTAAAAGAGGTTTACTTCCTGTTCGCTGTCTACAACATTGTGTCAACTGCAGTGATGAATCGTTCCTCGCCACGTCATAGACGTATTTTCCTAGTTCTGTAGGAAATTAAAGGGGAACTTATAGCAAGGAAAAAAAAGAAGATTTTAAAATTTTCAACAAAAAAATGTAGGCCAATCGGTGTTCTTTTTAATTGGAATCAGTGGTTGGTTTTTGCAAGATGCGTTCGTAAGTCATGGATGATAGTTGCTTATTGATGTCAATAACAGAAATATTAATCTTGGATATGCTTTGTTTTGTACTCTAAATTTTATTAAAATAAAATGTAACTCAATAAAAAATATATCAAATTATTTACAATCATGGATAAGCTTTGTAGGTTGTTGTTGTCTTACCATTCATGGAAGCAGAGAAGATGGGCATAGTTTCAAAGTTCAACAGGTTAAATAATTTCAGAACTTTTTTCCATTATAGCATTCAATATGCAGCAAAATATTTCAGCTAATACATGTACACATCCATCAATCCATGCGTATATGGTGTAACATATTTTTAATGTGTATTATGATTCTTCTTTGTATTACATAACAATTGTTTATTTTCCTGAAATATAAATTCCCTATTAAAAGGAGCACCAAATAAAAATAATTAATTACAACAGATTTTCGTTATATATAAAGTTTAATTTGAAAATCATTTAAGTTTCAAAGTTCAAAAGGTTAAATAATTTCAGTACTTTTTCCATTACAGTATTAAGTATGAAACAAATATTTCTGCTAATACATACACACATTCATGTATCCATACATATATTGTCTATTATGATTCTTCTTTGCATTACATAACAATTGTTTATTTTCCTGAAATATAAATTTCTTACAATGACGGAGTTACAGGCGAAAAAAAGACAGTTTACTGTTTGCATAACAAGTACATTGTTATTGTTAAGGTCAGACACTCTATTTCACATGCACACAGGAAAAACCTTTTTTTTTTTACTAAGCATTTCTTTATTCGCGCCTCCATTACCAATACATACCCCATCAGCATATTTCGCAGTTTAAAAGCGCATAAAGAAAAATCTCGCTAATATAAAAAACGTCTCGAGGGAACTGCAGAGACAACTCCTCGCTCCTTCAGTCTTTTCTAAGATGCGTCTCCTCATGGTGTACACAAAGAAAAAAGTATTCAAGAACAGGATAAAAGGGGAGAAAAAGATGGGAGAAGTCGAAGCCAACCCTAATCATAAAATATACACTCCAACTTTGAAAATAAACTTGTTAAAAGAGAGTTCACTTCCTGTTCGCTGTCTGCAACATTGTGCCAACTGCAGTGATGAATCGTTCCTCGCCACGTCATAGACGTCTTTTCGAGTTCTGCAGGGGATTGAAGGGGAACTTATAGCAAGGGAAAAAAAAGATTTTAAAATTTTCAACAAAAAAAAATGTAGGCCAATTGATGTTTTTTTTCTATTTGAAATCAGTGGTAGGTTTAGCAAGATGGATTCGTAAGTCACAAATGGTAGTTGTTTAGCGAAGTCAATAATTGAAATGTTTATATTTGATATGCTTGGTTTTGCATTTAAATTTTTTTCAAAATAAAATTTAATTCAAATAAAAAATTATCAAAATATTTACAATCGTTGATAAACTTTGCAGGTTTTTCTTGTCGTACCATTCATGGAAGGAGGGAAGATAGGCATATTTTAAAAATTTAACAGGTTAAACAATTTCAGAACTTCTTCCATTATAGAATTCAGTATGCAGCAAAATAGTTCTGTTCATATATGTACACATATATGGTGTAACATATTTTTATTGTGTAGTATGATTATTCTTTGCATTACTTAACAATTGTTTATTGGCCTGAAATATAAATTTCCTATTAAAATGGGCAGCAAATAAGAAAAAAATAATAATTACAACAGACTTAAATTTTTTATTAATAATAAAGTTTTATTTGAAAATCATTGAAGTTTCAACAGGTCAAATATTTTCAGTACTCTTTCCATTATAGTATTCAGTGTGTGGCAAAATAGTTCTGTCCATACATGCACACATCCATCTATCCATACATATTTTTATTGTCTAGTATGACTGTTCTTTGTATTACGTAACAATTGTTTATTTTAATGAAATATAAATTTCCTACTATAACACAGTTAACGAAAAAAAATACAGCTTGCTGTTTGCATAACCAGTACTTTGATACTGTTAAGATCAGACAATCTATTTCACATGCACACAGGAAAAAAACTTTTTTTCTTACTAAGAATGCTAAGGAAGTGTAGTTGCTAGTAGGTAGTTGTGGGCTTCTGCCCCGTGTCGCTGAAGAAGGAGGACAGGGCCTTCCGGAAGAACCTTTAGGGAAAACCACCGCACATCTTCGTATCGTATGGGAGAAAACCCAGAAAACTCCCACCGAGTAATCCGACTCACGAGACCAGTTGCTAAACATTAAAAAGCCATTGAATCTCCTCATTTTTTGAAACAGTTTTTACAACACCCATCTATCCATGCATATATTGTAAAATATATTTTTATTGTGTAGTAGGATTCTTCTTTGTATTAAATAACAATTGTTTATTTTCCTGAAATATAAATTTCCTACTATGACGCAGTAATAGAGAAAAAAAGACAGTTTACTGTTTGCATAACAAGTACTTTTATATTGTTAAGATCAGACACACTATTTCACATGCACGCAGGAAAAAAACTTTTTTTCTTACGAAGAATTTCTTTATGCGATCCTCCATTACCAATACATACCCCATCAGCATATCTCGCAGTTTAAAAGCGCATAAAGAAAAATCTCGCTAATATAAAAACATCTCGAGGGAACTGCAGAGACAACTCCTGTCTCTTCCAAGACGCGTCTCCTCATGGTGTACACAATGAAAAAAGTATTCAAAAACAGGATAAAAGGGAAGAAAAAGATGGGAGAAGTCGAAGAGCCAACCCTAATCATGAAATATATATTCCAACTTTGAAAATAAACTCGTTAAAAGACGTTTACTTCCTGTTCGCTGTCTGCAACATTGTGCTAACTGCAGTGATGAATCGTTCCTCGCCACGTCATAGACGTCTTTTCGAGTTCTGCAGGGGATTGACGGGGAACTTATAGCAAGGAAAAAAAATAAAGATTTTAAAATTTTCAACAAAAAACAAAAACAAAAAAAAAATGTAGGCCAATTGGTGTTTTTTTCTATTTGGAATCAGTGGTCGGTTTTGCAAGATGGATTCGTAATTTATGGATGGTAGTTGTTTATTGAAGTCATTTAATAGAAATATTTATCTTTGATATGCTTGGTTTAGCATTCTTAAATATTTTAAAAATAAAACTTGATGCAAATAAGAAAATATCAAAATAATTACAATAATGGATAAACTTTGTAGGTTGTTGTTGTCGTACCATTCATGGAAGGAGAAAAGATGCGCATAGTTTCAAATTTCAGCAGGCTAAATAATTTCAGTACTTTTTCCATTATAGCATTCAATATGCAGCAAAATATTTCCGCTAATACATGTACATATCCAATAATCCATCCATATATAGTGTAAACTATTTTTATTGTGCAGTATGTTTCTTCTTTATATTACATAAGAATTTTTTATTTTTCTGAAATATAAATTTATTAAAATAAGCACCAAATTAAAAAAATTAATGACAACTTTTAAAATTTTTTATTATTAATAGAGTTTAATTTGAAATCGATTTAAGATTCAAAATACAACATGTTAAATAATTTCAGTACTCTTTTCCATTACAGTATTCAGTATACAACACATATTTCTGCTAATACATACACACATCCATACATATATTGCGTAGTATGAGTTTTCTTTGTATTACATAACAATCGTCTATTTGACTAAAATATAAATTTCCTACTATGACGCAGTTAAAGGGAAAAAAAAGACAGTTTACTGTTTGCATAACAAGTACTTTGATACTGTTAAGATGAGACACTCTATTTCACATGCACACAGGAAAAAAAAATTTTTTATTTACTAAGCATTACTTCACGCTCTCCTCCATTACCAATACATACCCCATCAGCATATCTCGCAGTTTAAAAGCGCATAAAGAAAAATCTCGCTAATATAAAAACATCTCGAGGGAACTGCAGAGACAACTCCTGTCTCTTCCAAGACGCGTCTCCTCATGGTGTACACAATGAAAAAAGTATTCAAAAACAGGATAAAAGGGAAGAAAAAGATGGGAGAAGTCGAAGAGCCAACCCTAATCATGAAATATATATTCCAACTTTGAAAATAAACTCGTTAAAAGACGTTTACTTCCTGTTCGCTGTCTGCAACATTGTGCTAACTGCAGTGATGAATCGTTCCTCGCCACGTCATAGACGTCTTTTCGAGTTCTGCAGGGGATTGACGGGGAACTTATAGCAAGGAAAAAAATAAAGATTTTAAAATTTTCAACAAAAAACAAAAACAAAAAAAAAATGTAGGCCAATTGGTGTTTTTTTCTATTTGGAATCAGTGGTCGGTTTTGCAAGATGGATTCGTAATTTATGGATGGTAGTTGTTTATTGAAGTCATTTAATAGAAATATTTATCTTTGATATGCTTGGTTTAGCATTCTTAAATATTTTAAAAATAAAACTTGATGCAAATAAGAAAATATCAAAATAATTACAATAATGGATAAACTTTGTAGGTTGTTGTTGTCGTACCATTCATGGAAGGAGAAAAGATGCGCATAGTTTCAAATTTCAGCAGGCTAAATAATTTCAGTACTTTTTCCATTATAGCATTCAATATGCAGCAAAATATTTCCGCTAATACATGTTCATATCCAATAATCCATCCATATATAGTGTAAACTATTTTTATTGTGCAGTATGTTTCTTCTTTGTATTACATAAGAATTTTTTATTTTTCTGAAATATAAATTTATTAAAATAAGCACCAAATTAAAAAAATTAATGACAACTTTTAAAATTTTTTATTATTAATAGAGTTTAATTTGAAATCGATTTAAGATTCAAAATACAACATGTTAAATAATTTCAGTACTCTTTTCCATTACAGTATTCAGTATACAACACATATTTCTGCTAATACATACACACATCCATACATATATTGCGTAGTATGAGTTTTCTTTGTATTACATAACAATCGTCTATTTGACTAAAATATAAATTTCCTACTATGACGCAGTTAAAGGGAAAAAAAAGACAGTTTACTGTTTGCATAACAAGTACTTTGATACTGTTAAGATGAGACACTCTATTTCACATGCACACAGGAAAAAAAAATTTTTTATTTACTAAGCATTACTTCACGCTCTCCTCCATTACCAATACATACCCCATCAGCATATCTCGCAGTTTAAAAGCGCATAAAGAAAAATCTCGCTAATATAAAAAACATCTCGAGGGAACTGCAGAGACAACTTCAGTCTCTTCCAAGACGCGTCTCCTCATGGTGTACACAAAGAAAAAGTATTCAAAAACAGGATAAAAAGGGAGAAAAAGATGGGAGAAGTCGACGCCGACCCTAATCATAAAATATATATTCCAACTTTGAAAATAAACTCGTTAAAAGAGGTTTACTTCCTGTTCGCTGTCTGCAACATTGTGCCAACTGCAGTGATGAATCGTTCCTCGCCACGTCATAGACGTCTTTTCGAGTTCCGTAGGGGATGGAAGCGGAACTTATAGCAAGGGAAAAGAAGCCTTTGATATTTTCAATAAATGTAGGGCAATTGGTGTTTTTTATTTGAAATCAGTGGTTGGTTTTGCACGATGGATTCGTAAGTTATGGATGTTAGTTGTTTACTGCAGTCAATAATAGAAATATTAATCTTAGAAGATATGCTTGTTTTTGCATTTTAAAATTGTTTGGCCTGAATGGCTGAGTGTCTAGCGCTATGGATATCGGTGCCACAGGTTAGGGTTCGAGTCCTGCCGGTGCTCTGGATGTTTGTATTGATTCAGAATCAACTTTAAACTGTAGGTTCCGGGTTCATATGACTGTAAGAGCGACATGGAGCCAAGTGAGACTTCTACTTACAGGTGTTATATCAACAACAGAAGCTGCTCCCTTTCCTCCATCCATCAGTAAATTACTTATGGGATGTCTATCCCGCTCTGCAAGACACTGAGGATTAAAGTCGCACATTACAACTTTTTTTAATGAAATTTAACTCAAAAAAAAAAAAAAAAAAAAAAAAAAAAAAATCAAAATAATTAAAAATCGTTGATAAACTTTGTAAGTATACAGCAAAATAGAAAAGTTCGATTTTAAGCAATTAGTGTAAGATTTCTACCTCATTTCTCAAGAAATTATTTCTTGGACAATTCCTTTTGGTATCCGTGCAACTTAAAATGGATAGTGGTGAATTAAGAAACATTTACAAACATATGAAATGCTTTTAGAAGATGTATGTTGAATCTTTCAAAGCAACTTTTTTTAGGTGCATTAATTTTAAATTCATATATATTCATAATAAAGAACTTTATTTTGAATAAGAAGTGAGTACTTTAAAAAATATAATGTGTGAAAAGTTTATTTCTTCTAAAGAACTATTTTTGTTACATCTGTTTATTATTTTTTTAACATTTTTATACAGAACCTCTCGAGTGTTAAAATATCGTGTCTCTAGTGTTACGTGTTGTGTATCTAATCGTGAATGTCATGCAGTGAGATACAGTCTTCCCATGAGTTATCTAATCAGGGATGGAGGGAAAGGGGACAGCTTCTGTTGTGATGGAGCATCCGTAACTCTGACTCTCTCTCTCTCTCTCTCTCTCTCTCTATATATATATATATATAGAGAGAGAGAGAGAGAGATTCTTGATTGAATAAAAAAAATGACCAACAATTTAGTCTAAAAATCCATCACAAAATTAACAGTATCGAAGTATCGTTGGACTGTACAAATCATAAGTTAGACATAGATAAGAAATGGGCTGAATATTTCAACTGGTTCAATGCTATTTACCTATCGATAAGCATCTATTTGATAGCCAAATAATCAATCTTTTCCTGTACATAGAAAATACTTAATTTCAATTTTTTTTCCAGCTATCTAGATAAATAATTAATAAATAATGTTCATGTACTTATTGTCAGCAGTGTTTTAAATAATTTAAATTGAACTACATGTAAATATTAATTTTTAAATTAATGAGGTTTCCTTTTTTTTTTTGTTTTGACTATTAAAATGAAATAAAGGTAATAAGAAGTATGTAATAATGAATTTTTTTTTCTGTGTTCTAAGATACAGTGATTTTATTTAATTTATATATCATTTAACGTATTGGTGAATCGATTATCGATTGATAATTACAAAATTAAAAATATCATTATTGAAGATGTGAAGAAAAATTATGATAATTGGTAAGAATTTCTAAATGACATCTGATACATTACTTTATCACCATCATCATCATCATCACTGGCACAATAGCCCCAGGGTGGGCGAAGGCCGTCTACCTACTTGCAGATTTAGAGGCAGATGTTTTCCTTTTACGGGATAAGGTTGCTAGCTCTCGCCATATAGTCGATTCCGAACCACTACAAACATCCATGACACCGCTGGGATTCGAACTTGAAACCCGTGGCACCGAGCTCTAGTCACTCGACCATCAGGTCCATAATTGCTAACAATTAAATATTATTATAACTCAGTTTGATTATTCAATAATCAAATTGAGTTATAATAATATTTAATGAATATGAATTCTGAATTTAATAAAATCAAATCACAGATCAAAATATATTTATGACAGTAATTAATATTATTTCCCTCTACATTAAGTAAAGAAATCTAAGTTTTAAAAATGTATATTCTATTAAAAGATATTAGTTAGGTGATTTTTTTAATCTCATTCCTTGATTACGTTATAATATAATACAACAATAAATTGATTGTTATGATAGGATATTTGTAGTATTTCTTTTTAATAATTTTATGTAAATCCAAATCTTCGCCTACCACAATAATCCCAGTTGATTTTTTTAAAAGAGGTTTCATGTTTAAAAACCATTCAGATGTTAACACATTTATCAATGTTTTAGAAACAGAAGTTGAAAGATTCTTTAGTCACTATTGATGAAAGTTTTTACACCTGCCTTGCAAAGTTTATTTTTGTAGAATGGGTTTGCCTACTGTTGACTGGAGGCATTTATTTTACGTTGTTTACTTGCAAAGAGAATGCTAATGTTATAGAGCTCGGAAGGCTTTGATTTAAGAGGATAGTAACAACAGAGATCTTTTTAAATAAATATAACTTTTGAAAAAACTTTTATGTTTCCATTTTTTTTCTTATTTATTTTAGTGTGCCGTTCCTTTGAATTTTACAATTTTAAGCAGTAATTTTTATTTAATAAAAAGTTCAGCTGTTGAATGAAAAAGAGAAGAATTAGTTAAAAAAAAAGATTTTTTGGCTTTGAAATTTATTTTACGTAACAAAAATACAATGATTATAAATATAAAATTTATTATAATAGAAAAAGGAATTCCCAGACTGATTACACTTCAGAATGATTAATATCAGAGTCTGTACAAACTATAATTATAAACCTAAAGATAAATATACATTTTCCATATAATTATAACTTTTTTTTTGAAAAAAAGTTTAAATAACAACTGAGTAATGTTTATAACTCTTACATTTTATAGTACTTTTATAATTATTTTTTTCCTTCTTTCAATATCAGTTCCCTATTGACTATGGTTCCGACTAGACAGTTTACGCTAAAAAAAAATTTATATCATTATTTCTTTTATTTAAGTGATTTATAAATTAGGGGCATGGAAGGATAGTTCGAGATTTTAGTTTTCTATAGAATGAAAATATTAATCAGCAAATTATTTTAAAATGTATTTTTTTTTATTTTTATTGAAATTTACATGGGCTTCATATATCCATAATTTCAGTTTATTCACGTGTTAGGTTGTTTGAAACAAAATAAATAAAAAAATAACTAGAAAAATGATTAATACATTTAAAAATTGAATTGAATCAAATTTTAATTTAAACAATTCAAATTTAAGAGTCGTATAACTTCGAGAATGTTATTCAAATACAAAATAAAATTAAAAAATCAAATTTTATGGCAAATATATAAAATCAACCATGAACCTTTTCAAAGGGTAGCGTATTTAAAAGATTCTTATTAAATAATATATGCACAGTTGTGATAAACTGCGACGTTCTTTTACGAAAGAAATAATATTACCAGTATAATTGATTCATATAATATTAACAATATAATTGATTTAGATCTTTAGGCACCAAACAACTACATTATTTTGTTTCATATCTCATTTTTGTTAAGTTAATATAGTTAAAACAAGTAAATGAAAACAGTTTAAAAGATATTTACCATAAAACTAATTGCAGTGGATTAAATGCAAAATTATGAGAGATTATGCATAAGATAATATAATTTTCTAATTATATTATCTTATGGAACTCAGATAGTTATCTAATTGATTTCTATAAGATAGTTATCAGAATCAGAAAAGATATCAGATATATTGTCAAAAAATAAATCAGTTAATTTAAAATTAATCAGATAATTATAAGATAATTGTCTAATTATCTGAAAATTGTAGAATCAGATAATTGTCTAATTAAAACTAATTAGATAATTATCTGATTTCTATATAATTATGATAATTATCAGAAACAGAAGAGATATCAAATATCAGAAATTATTTAATTATTTGGTTTCTATAAGATAATTATCAGAATCAGTAGAGATATCAGATATATTATCATAATATTATCTAATTATAACTAATTAGATAATTATTTAATTACTATAAGATAATATAATTATTTAAATGCTGTAAGATAATTATCAGAAACAGAAGAGATATCAGTTATATTATCCAAAAATTATCTACTTATTTGATTTCTATAAGATAATTATCAGAATCACAAGAGATTAAATATATTATCAGAAAATTATCAAATTGTAGCTAATTATAATTTATGAATACAGTAAATGCAGCAATAATAATATATAATTTTATATATTATTATTTTGTGAATGTTTCCTTTTACATGAAAATGGTGTGTCATTGAACATAGACTATTAAAAAAAAGAAACAATCCTTTTCATTTTGATCCAGATAAAATAATTTATGACAAAGATAAAATACAAATAAATATATAATGCACTGATATGAACTACGATACAGCTATATATTTCGAATCCTAATTTGCAAAGTAATGGCGGCTATTGAATTTTAGAATTTATGTTTTTCACATCTGGTAGATATCAAAAAGAACGATTCGATTTTCTCAGAAGACATAAAAATAATTTAAGCACCGCTGATAAACAAAAGCCTTCTCTCTCGAATTTTTCGAAATAATTTTAAATTTATCCGAGTACAAATAAAACTCACGGTGAAGAAAGCAATAAGATTGTAAGAAATTTAAGTAAAAAAGTTATGTATGTGTTCCTGTTATCTGGCAATAAAAAAAGCCATTTTTTCCTTTTCACCGTCTGGCAACAGCTGTGAGTGCAATACGTTATTTCCCTTCAAACTCGAAAACAAGACGAATAATAGTCATTTTTAATACAAGGTATGGTGTGTGTGTTGAGATAATACTTTTGCTTTATTTGTAAAAGCAATTGAAATGGTGTTTTTTTTTTTGTCCCGGAACAATTCATGCGATCCACATTTGTGTCTATTAGCTGAATGGCATTTAGAATTTCTTTTCCCTTTCTTTTCTAGATGTAAGCGAACATTTGCAAAATTGTTAGTCTCTAAACATAAAATTATAAATCAAATCGTTAAAATGACATTTTTTTTTTATCTACGATAACCTTTAATGAGTTGTAAATTTAACGTTTTCTGTTAAAAAAAATGATTTCGAAATCTATAAATTTATATTATTTTATATATATATATATATATATTTTAAAGTATAATGTAAATTTATATGAATATTTAAGAATTCATTTTTAATGCATTCCTTAAAAATTAAAGAAAAATAACAAATAATTATCAATATATTAATAGTTAAGGATGGTTTATAGTTTTTTAATTTCAAGTAAATATTTTAAATTTTGCTTGAATATTTTTCTTTTCTAATTTATTTATATTGGAATAATAGTTTTGGAACATTTTTAACTCTTGATGTAAATCAATTAATTTCCATGATACAAGAAATCATAAAGAATAATTTCAAAAAAATATTATGAAACATTAATATATTTATAATATACTAGTCGAAATAAAACAAATACAGTAATTGCCAAGTAAAAAAATTGATAATATCCATGCTATCGAAGCATGGATGGATTATACGAAAAATAAATTAGTACAAAAAAGAGTATTGATTTTAACTGAAATACTATGACACCCTTTTTATATCTAAGAAAAATAATTATTATAATAATTGGTCTGTGTCATGTAATGCTAGATTTGCTATTGCTACTGCTTACTAGTGTGTTTTCTTCTTTTAAGATTTTTTTCTTAGCTTTTACAATAAACCTCTTAGGTTTCATGTTGTTCATGATCTTCTGGTGCAAGAAAGCCTACACGAGGTCCAATAGACCATGTCGCCGGCGACAGGTCCATGGCCAAGGATAATATGCAGCTTCCCTTTTAGCGAGGAGCCACAAGGGCTGAAGACTGACTAAACCTGAAGACAACTCTCTACGATCCTATTAGACCGGGACCTACGGTTTAAAGTGGATTCCAAACCACTACAAACATCCATGGCACCGCCGGGACTCGAAACCTGCTACACCTAGCGCCAGAGCGCTAGTCGTCAGGCCCCCTTAGGTTTTATGCTATATTTAGTACAAAAAAACCCTCCTAATTCTTAATAATTGTAAATTTGATTAAAAAGTTTAATAGAAGATATATTTTTCTTACTTTCAAAGCATTCATACGATAAATCCAAATTCCGAATCAGCATTCCGAATTGTAACAGAGGAAAGAAAATATACAATTTTGTATATAATTTATTCGACAAGTCGGTAACTTAACTATCAATATCGGCATTTAAATCTGCGCTATATCTATTAATTCGGATTATCACAGAAATAAGTAAACTAACCCTCACGTGTTATACATATAAAAGAATTGACGACAAACATATTACAAAAGAGAGAAAAAAAGAAAGAACTTCATATAGGCTATAAAAATATTTATATCACAGCTTTGTTCTCTTCTATATTAGTTAAATGTACCGCTGTATTATTGTAATGCAGTCAACAAAGTATCATGAGTTGATGCTTAGAAATGTAAATGCCGCTGCTAAGAATAATTAGTTTTATGAAAATTCATGTATACCAGCTAGACAATATGTTAATCCAAGTTATTAATTATCATCAATTTGGATAAACTCGGCCTTAGTAATCTTATCAGTGTTTGGGGAATTGGATGATAAGATTTCACCATGATATGTATGTAAATTCCTTGTCATTAACTCGCATATTCCATAATAACTTAAATGTCACATTAGAAAAATAATACAATGTCAGATGGTAAATTAGATGTGATTCGTTAATGAAACCCATGTCAGAGTGGAATATTTAGGAAAAAGAAATGTATTGTAATGAATATTGTTTCGATATTGTTAACATAAAACCTTGTAATACTGTATTAATCCTAAATTATGTGATTCAAAGTTATTAAAATATTGTCTGCGGTTAACAATAGCGAACGTACTGATAACAGAGGAACTTGAAGCAAATTTCTTCAAAATAATTTTTGGTGCATACGGTGGAGGATCATATATTATACTTTCTGTCTGGGAGATATGAGTTAAAATATGTGCAAGTATGCCAAACGCGTGAATCTAACCAAACAATACATGAGTGGCGATGATTTGGCCTTACAATTGGCCTGAATTTTCGCCTCACTAGCGGAAAAATTGGTTGATAAATCTGCAATATATATTTTCACTATTTAAAATCATCGCGAAAACCGAAGCAACTTTCATGCCAACCCAATATTTAACTACTATATATGTAAACAAAGCATTTGCTATTTTTTGAATGTTATTTTTTTCTGTTTTGAATTGTGCTATTATATTCGTTATATGTGTACGTTATACGTGTCAGCCAACGGTCGTACCATGCTGAATATACCGGTTCTCGTTAGATCACCGAAGTCAAGCATCATTGGGCGCGGTCAGTACTTGGGTGAGTGACCACCTGGGAACACCGCGTGCCGTTGGCATTCACAAATTTGGGACCTGAATGGCCGACTGTCTAGCGCTCTGGCGCTCGGAGCCACAGGTTTCGGGTTCGAATACCGGCGGTGGCATGGATGTTTGTAGTGGTTCGGAATCCACTTTAAGCCGTAGGTCCCGGTCTCCTATGACTGTAAAAGCGTCACGGAGCCAAAGTCAGACTTCTACCTACGGGTGCTCCATCAGAACAGAAGCTGCTTCCTTCCCCTTCAATCATGAGTACGTATGGGCTCGTGGGCTTGGCCAGCCAAGTGGGATAAGAAACAACAACATATGTGTACATCCGTGACTTGCGCAATCTGGTTAACTTGTTTTTAGTTTAACTTAATCAATAGAGATAATGGATGTTTAAAAGCCTTATTTGTAGCTATTGGTGTCTTATTCCAAATTTTGTTATGGTCTTATGTTTGCGGCTAGATCAAGTCCACAAGCACAAGAATCTTCAAAAAAGTATACGATGGGGACTAATGTTTATGTCCTCCCTGTCAAAACATGCACATTTCAATAGGAGTTCCGGAGAGGCTTGCTCTGATGCTCTGAGTTACAGTTGCTATACGTCAGAGGGTAGAGGGGTTGTCCTTTATCAAAAGAGGGATACTTAATGTGCCCACTTGCAATCTTATGGTTGGTTGGCTAATATGGTTAGTCTAGACCAGGAATCTCCAAACTACGGCCCGTGGGCCAAATCCGGCCCGCCAGTGTCATCAATCCGGCCCGCGACAGCGAATAGCTTATTGTTCCTGTAATAAATCGGATAATAAAACACAGAATGATAATAACTCGGTTTTATTGACTTGCTAGGTGAAGCTTAATGACAAGCATAATATGCAGAAAATTTAACTGAAGCATAACAGTTAACAAATAATTGAAATGAATCCCACTAACATTATAAACTAGTGAACATCCCGCGGTTACCCTCGATAGTAACGTTGGGCTAAAGAGTATCGCATATGTATGTATATCGATATTTGAAATGTATATATCCTGAATCAAATATACGATTTTCATCCTGAAAATCTCTCAGGAACGGAAAAGCTAAATTAACGTGAATGAAACCGCGTTGTATCCGCTTGCAAAAAAAAAAAAAAAAAAAAAAAATACTAATGAGATTTATGTAATTGTGGTATTTCAGTGAGAGTAGTTTGTAGTTAGCATGCGTATGCTCGCTCAGAGCGCGTACTCGGCGATTGGTCTAGAAATTATAGAAAATGGCAGAAAAATTAAAACGGTTTTGGCCCTTGGCACTTACTGGAGTAAACAGTATGGCCTTAAGGCTGGAAAGTTTGGAGACCCCTGGTCTAGAGACCCTATCAACCTTGGTAGTGAGGGCACCATCTAGAACCTTCCTATTATACCAGGGGTGAATCAGAAGAGTTTTCCGAAACTGCTGATTACAAGTTTTTATTTTGGTACAAATCTCAGAGAAGATCAAAGAATCATTTAATATTGGTATATGAAAGTTGTCTTACTTGTCCAAAAGAGCATCAATTTCAATTTGTGACATTGATAGTTAAATTACAGATTTAACGAAAGATTTTAATAATACATTATTTCAGTTCCTTCAAGCAATTTATCCTGTAGATCAGTGTTAATAATTAAATTCATAAAGTTTTACCTAAAAGTGTTTTGCTTTAAATTTTATTTAATAATCTTTATTGTATAATAGCAGCACAAACTAGTACACGAACGGGTAAAATTTCAATTCCCTTTGGTGGTATATACGACAATCATTGTTTTGGAAATTGAATAGACTAGGGGATAATTATTATAAACCTGATAGCTAATGAGAAACTTTGATTAAAATAGTTTGATGCCTTAGGAATTTAAATCTCAGATGGGAGGACTCTTATTACTGAAATTCTTCACCAAAAACATTATCTCTGCTCTTTCCTTCTGAGAATTAGAAGTAACTCCCTATTGTTCTTTTGATAAATTTAAATTTTCTGCAACATTATCCGGATTAGTGACAAATGACATTGTCTCAAGTTTCCACCATCAGAAAAAAATAGAATATTTATTGAATTTTCTAGAATATATTTTAAAACATGTTTTCGACTTCGTGAAGCATTGCAACTGAATTAAGTTCGGCTTCTATTCTTCCTTCTATTTCTGGAATATCTTAAAAAGTTGTTACAATCCGGAACGAATCCATTGTTAATGTTTCTTTAATTAAATAATCTTATGAAATGAACAAATTTATCAAGTAAATATTAAGAAATAGGTAATAAGTACATGGGATTCTCAGAAAAGATTTTATCTAAATTAATTTTTCCTAAGAATAGTGCACAAAGTACTTTTTCCCCCCAAACTTCCATTGAAAGGCCAAAATTCTGGTGTTTACTTTATCTATCAGCAAAAGTTCTCGCAGGAATATTGAATAATTTAATTTATTCCACTAATTAGGCGTTTTCTTTGTCTTCTTGTTTCCACTTTACTCTTATCAAAGAAAACCGAGGTTGCTTAAGTAAATAATTACTCGCTGCAGAGATTTTTAGTCTTAAAAGAGAGAGAGAAAAAAAGGTTTGCATTTATATTTGCTCGAATTAGAGTTTTATAGAGTAAAAATTAAAATAATAAGATTTTATAGAACGGTGATTAGTTTTCCAGTTATTTCATGGAAGAGAAATTATAATTTTTATGAATGTTTATAAAGCTAAGCCCTTTTATTTATTTATTTTGAAAACGTATCACGAAATGCATTTTGTTTCTTCATGGGAGAAGTTTATAACTTTATAATATTTCCAATTTAGAAAACTAAAATTTTGCATTCATTTTTAAACGGAAATTAATGATTTCTTTAAACATTTGAATTAGTGGTATGCTTTAACTAGAAGGGTAAATGTTTGAATCCGCTGACAATTAATGCGCATTGTACGCCTTGCTTTCATAAATGGAGAATCTTGCAATGAGATTTCATAGTAAAGTTATGGGGTTTCTCCAATATCATACGGAGTTTAAAAGCCTTGAGCCCGTATGCTTGTCTTGACATCAAAAATATCCAAATTGTTAGTACAGGATATGACAAAATTTACTACCAAAAAGTTTTATCTCAAAAGATGTGGCTAAACTGCTTTTCACATCGACAAGCAAATGCATGGCAGTTACATCTGAAAGTCTTTGGGAATGTCCTTCGATGCCCTATAAATGTATATACAAAGAAATTTAAGATCACGAGGCAAACTTTGAAGGGTGATATAGCTTACTAAAACATTGATATTTTTTAATGTGCAATGCATGCTGTGCTTTTTGAAACGTATAATTTTGCAAAGAGATTTCTTAGTAAAGTTATGGGTTTCCTCCGATATGACATTCAGTTTAAAAGCACTTGAATTTATGTTGTTTTGAAGTCAAAAATATCCAAATTGTTGGTACAGGATATGACAAATTTGTATAGCTGTTTTTTCTTTCTAATGCAGCTGGCAAACACAGACACCTTGGTGTTGGATGCCTTAAGGCAAGTGTTGCACAGACGTACTCACTTTGCATTACCCAGGGGGCGCGTGTAACTTGAAGATAAGCCACGGACGCGGAGTAACAATGCCCCTGCAACGCTCTACGATCTTATTAGACCGGGACCTACTTTTTAAAGTGGATACCGAACCACTACAAACAACCTTGGCACCGCCGGGACTCGAACCCGAAACCTGTGGTACCGAGCGCCAGAGCGCTAGCCACTCGGCCATTCAGGCCCTTGTATGGCTATCAGTGTCGAAAAACGAATTTTTGGCAACATCCGGAAACAATGCCTCAACTGATACCCGTCACTTGACGAGTATAAAGTCTACTGGCTGGTAAGCTTGAAGAGCACTCTATTATATTATCAATCTGTGTTTGCAACTGTGTTTTTATTTACGAGACTCCAATTGACTCAAT
Organism: Caerostris darwini; assembly: GCA_021605075.1. Taxonomy (NCBI): domain Eukaryota; kingdom Metazoa; phylum Arthropoda; class Arachnida; order Araneae; family Araneidae; genus Caerostris; species Caerostris darwini. The sequence continues at coordinate 70,739 of BPLQ01007452.1, forward strand.
GGAGAACTAATTGCTCGATTATTCAGTGCCACTGCAAATATGGCATGTGGCACGAAATGTCTGGCATCTTTGGAACTGTTCGTCAATCACTCCTTCGACGCTACTGAACATGTATCACTGTGGGTGGTCAAAATTTTGACCATTTATTGTAAACACTCAATTAAAGAAGCACATATTTTTTTTCTTTTCGTGTCTAATTTTTTTGTGTTTGTGAGTCAATGCGTCATTTCAACTATATAACCCTACACGCACAAAAAAAAAATGTATGTTTTAATGAGCTATACCCTTTTTTGTATTTTGTCTCTTAATCAATGAATCACCTTGCATAACATAACATACATTTACCAGGTAAGTAGAATGCCTACTTATTGGTGCTTTTTTACTGATATTTTTTTGTTACAAGTATTCTTGTAGTCAAAATGAATACAAACTATAGTAAAAGTATAATTATTTTTTCAATCGAAAATTATGATTTATAAAGTTCGGTAAAACTAAATATACTTCAAAATTTAAATATGCTTAGTTTTTCAGTTGCTGAACTGCCTTGAAAATATCTAAATAATGCTTCTATCTTAAGAGCACTTCTTTCATGAGTAATTAAATTTATATATTGGTGTGTGACGCCAATTTTGTTATTTAAAAAAACGCAAATTAATTAAATATATTGCAGTATTAAAGCATTGCTTATTAATTTAGCGTTATGAAAACAAGAGCAATAGATGTTTGTCAATCGTAAAATGTTTTGTGATTTCGATTAATATAGTAAATTTTCTAGGATTTTATATACTTTACACAAATGATACTATGATCGCAATAACTTAAACTGAAATCACTATAAAGATCATAATTCCTTAACTTTCTTTTAAAAATATATTCTTTTGCAATTTCTTTTTTATTTTACCAATTTTAACTATTTACATTTATATACTTTCTGGTTAACATAAATACGTACATTATTTTCTCTCTATAAAAATTCCGAAAAAATAGGTGATTAAAAATTGCTGTAAAATGTTGAATAATTATTTGATAAAAACTTCTTTTTTTCGATATTGTTTTCTAAAAGCAAGAAATGTTTTAAAACATTTAATTTTACGTTATATGTTAGATTTAAATACAATAAATTTTGCTATTTATTCATCTTTCATCAATGATTTTTTTAAATGTAGTTGAGAACCATATTCTTTAATTGAAGATATTAATAACAATAAATGAAGGAAGAATTAGCAAAATTGAAATAGAAAAGCGAATGGACACATATTTATAATATAATAGTTTGTTTTTATTATAATGTACTGTCTTGCAAAAAAAAAACATTTTCTATTCAATCCTCTTCACATTTTATTGATTCTAAATAGAAGAAATGCAAAGAAAAAGTACAGATTTAATAACTCTCATTTAGGACAAAAAGAAATTATTGTTCAAAAAAATAATAAATTAAGAAGAAATAAATTCCTCTCAGAATTTCAGATTCACCATAAATACACTCCAACTTTAATCTGAAATAGAAAGTTTTTTTTTTTATCAGTTCGTTTGCTAACAGTTTTTTTCATTAAAACTTTTAAGTTTCAAAAATACTTTCGTCTGAAGAGCTCATTTTCGACATTATCATCCTTTAATCTTAGGGGAAATTTTAATCTTCTGGAAGTTGATAAGGATTAAAAGACTATCCGTCAGAAAAGAACTCTGCATAATCCTTTAAAAGGATTCTTTTTTTTTTTTTTTTTTTTTTTTGAGATTGAACATTTACAGACTTAGAAGTTCGCCTAACAGATAGTGACAGTTCAAAACCTTTATTGGGCTACTTCTACAAGAGACCCGTTAAACTTTTAACTTCTTCTGATGTTTCAGTTAAGAACTATTAAAGAAGAGATATTATGCGTTGTGGCATGCATCACTCTTGATAAATTTAAGTATAAGGGGAAGGGGCATTGCACATTTTAAGATTATTTACCATTGTTTAAAGTCTGATGTTTAAATTATTTTTGATGTCTATTAGCAAGGCAACCATGCCAAAAAATGTCCTGGGTGTTGCCTTAACTGTTTATAGAAGAAATATATACGCACATAAAGGCATGTTTAGTTTTATTTATTTTAACTGTATAAGCTGTGACATTGCTACTTATATGCTCAGAATTATTCAGTTTATAATTGGAGCCAATTTAATCCCAATTTTTAATTAATTTATTCTATGCTGAAGTGATCCTTGCAACTGAAATGTAGGTGAAATTCTGAATATTATTAACTTTGTAACTGCTTCAGGTTTCAGTAACTTAGAAACATTTTAAGAAAAGCTGTGATACTTCCAAAAGCCAAATGGCCGCCAAACATTTATCGACTTGTTAGTAAGCAACCTGCTTTTACAGTCTTTGTAAATTAACTCTTAACTTGAAGGTTTCTTAAATTCGTTAATTTATTTTTTTTTATTTCTGTTTTATATTGTTAAGAATATAAATCAGAAATAAAAAAGATTAAAATTTCTCATTTATGAGTTTTCATTTAAAAAAAAATTAAATTTAAAATAAAAAAAATAATTTAAAATAAAAAAAAAAGCTTTCTTAAAATGTTTCATTCCTGTGATGCTTATAAAATTTAGGTTATAGATTTGTTTGCTATTTGTTTGCTATTTTTTGGTACATGATTCCCAGAGAATTTAAATAAAAAAAATCTATTTATTATGGATCCTTTTACCATAAAACCAAAGAACTTTTTTAATATGCCAAACTAATGATATTGTTTTTTTTTTTTTTTGAGGCAGAACGTTACTTTCAAAATGTTGTGAAGTTAGACTATATGGATTAATCCTTACCGAGTCCGAGTCCTTAATAATCTGAGTTCCTACGTTCCTTCCTCTGTCAACAATCAATTTATTTCGATTTCATGTTATTTTAAATATATTTGACTTGATGTCTTTCAGTATCCAAAAAAATGGCAAGAGCTTCGTTTCATTTATTACTTATTACACTTGTAATATAATTTCCTTTTCTTTTTTTCTTCCAAAATAAGTAAAAATGAAGATATTTTTAGCCCTAGTAGCAAGTCCAGATAAAGTAAGTCTAAATAAATAAAAAACAGATAAAAGATAAGTCTATTTATTATTAATTCTAACAATGCATAACAATGCAATTAATTCTTTAAAGGGTTTTGTTAGATTTTCTGTTATTAACATGCGGTTCAACTTTAGGTTTTAATTTTTTTTCATATTAAATTAGATCTCCATAAGTCGGCATTACTTGTTTGTTTCAAAGTTCAAATGTATTTCAATTGTTTTAATATTTATATTTTGAATATAATGATATTTATGAAAGAAAGATACAAAAATTCTTTAATTCCAGACGACTAAGCATACCTCATGAAACGTGGAAAAAAATTACAAGCATAGTAACACTCAGTATTTGCTTTACTTTGTACTTGGACCGTGTTAACGGATCTAAAAAAACCTGACTTACATGTGCCAAGTAATCGTTTAAGATTAACGTACCCTCTTCTAAGTAGGTGCAAAATTCTTGTTGAGTAAAAAGCAAAACTAACTAACCCTGATGAGGTACGATGTTACTGATTATTTTCCACTTAGCAAAGCATCTAATTCTTTTGTCATTAAAAAAAAGTTTGATTTGATTACATAGAGATCGTAGTCGAAGTTGTTCTATTCTTAGACGAACGAAAAAGGTATTTTTAAATAATATTTTTGTTAATATATTTTCCTATTATAAAAGTGTAAATGACAATTTTTTTTATTTGTTCATTCATATTGTAAGTGCACATAAAAATAGTTATAATAATAACTATTATTGATCTACTGAATAGAGCGCAGAATTTGTAGATTTTGTTAATTTTATATTAATATTTATGAATCGTCAGAGTAAATTGGAAATGTAAAAGTTTTTTAATGAATTTTTTGCATGCATGTCTCAAGTCTGAAGATTATTTTATTCGTATACAAACGATTTTAATTATTATGAGCATCATTTTTTTTTACTCAGAATTTAAAATGAAATTAACACCAAATGAAAAATTTCATTCAAAACGTATTTCGATGCATATTTTTATGATTGATTTTTAAATTATTAAATGATTTTATTTAAATTTATATATTATTATTTAAATGACTAGGGAAAATAGTAATATCGGTAATGTGTGAAATGATTTTTCTTTAAAAATTAACTTTAAAATATACAGTATTCATTTATTATGTTAAATAAATAATATCTATACAGAATGTTTTGATTATGTAAATGATCGTTTGAGTAGGCATAAAATCTTTTGCAAATTTCGCCTACATTAAACTAAACAAACGAAATTTTTTTAATAATTTATAAATGAAATAATTATGTAGCTTTAATTATTTTTAAATGTTTAAAATCCAAAACTCTGGATTAGTTTCTAAACAAAAATGTTTCGTGAAAGTAATTCAGAGCATTTTTTTACATATGCTAATTTTAATTTCATTTCTTGATGTACTTTTCAAATTAGCATTTTATGTTTCCTAATTATTTTTTCATTACATTCGTGATGGTATTTTTTATTCTTTTATTTCGTTTATTTTTTTTAAATGTTCGCTTATTTTTTTACGTTTCTACAAATGTTTATTTATATTTTAAGCTGCATATGCAATATATTTTTGTATTAATTTTGCAGTTTACAAATTAGCAGTTGACAAGCATAAAATGTTAATTTTTAAGTATAATTACATGTATTTCATATTTTCAAAACTGATGAATAAATAACAACAAATTAAAAAAAATAAAATTAAAGATATCTACATATTAAGTTAAAAAGTGAACATAAATTTAATGATTTAATTAAATTAGTTTATTTATATCCTTCAATTTTTAATTTATGCTTTCCTTTTTGTACAAAAATAAATTCAAATGAGAGAAAAAAATGACAAAAATAAATAATTGGAAATTCAATTCACATAACGTTGTAATTGATGGGAAAACAGTATATTCTAGACAATATTTGTATATAAGATTAAAGAAAATTAACGTATAATATGGATAGACTGTGAAAAATTAAATTTCGGTGTTTAATGTATATTTAAACTTTATATAACTTTTAAATATCACCATTTTTCAGTTAAAGCAATGAAAAAGGTTTATTATTATCATAATCACAAACATACTTTCATGCAGCATAATTTTGTAAAAATTCTTTTTCTATTCAAAATATTTTCACTTCTTCAAATTAAAGATTAATTCATTTTTAATTTCTTTTTGAGTTCCTTTATTACTATTTTTACACTATTTTTAATTTATTATTTGTTTTTCTGTACGTGGTGATTAACTAAAACATATACTAAAAAAAACATTTGCTTAAAAATTTATTCAATATCAAAAGTTAAAAACAGGGAAGTGTTTGTGCATGCTGTTTTTCTCTGCTACGATATTTTTTTTAAAAAATTTTTACAAAGAAAAAGATTTTATTCTTTTGATGCACTCAGATGGGAAAAAATTAGAATGAAGTGTCAAGAGGTAATCAAACATTCCTAAATTTTTTCGTTGTCTCTTTTAAACTTATATTTTAACTTTACAAAAAACCTGAGCAATTTCATGTAACTTTAATGCTATATCAACACCATGGGCAAACTGTTTTTCAGGAGTTTAGTGTCTCCTGAATGAATGAAGTGAAGTATTATTGACCACAAAAATGAATTTTGTTCAAACTCAAACCGTTTTCTATATATTTTTTCTTTTTGTTTTTTATTAAAGGGAAACCTGAATTCTGTTTAATATGTGAAGCAAAGATCGGAATGCATTTTTAAAAGAGGATCTTGTTAAGTCATCTTTATAATAGTCTTTTTACGCACAGACGACAACCGCGTGAAATGAAAAAAAAAACTGGTTTTCATGAATAATAAATTCTTCTCCAGTTAAGTTTGCTCAAAACTGCAGCAAAATTCAAATAAAGAGAAAAAATGGATAAAGTGCCTATAAAACAATGAGCTTAAATAAAATTATAACTAATAATCGGCTCCTAAAAATTTCTTTTTTTAAATAGATAGTACTTTGTAATATTAAATTATATTTTTAAATAAATAATATTTTTTATTATACAGAGATAATCTTTGATAAAGATTAATACTTAACTATAATAGAATACAGAATTCTATATTTAATTCGTAATTAGTACTGGCTTAAAATATAATCCATAATGATTATTTTCAGAAATTCATGAATTAAGTCCAAAATACAACGAAATATTTATATATTTTTATTTTTCACAAAGGAAAAAAAAAATATCTAAAAGATCACAAACATAAAACATTTTTTTTTTAGATTAGAAGAAGAAAAATATTATCATGGTAAAAAAAAATATACAGAATCCACAAAAATTTCCATTTTTATATTTTGAAATTAAAAAAAAGCATTGTGGTCGAAAGGAAAATGTAATACAGTGTTACTTCTGTGCTGTATTATTGAATAAATTATTTTGCTGAATAGTTTAATGTAGCCATTTGATACAACGCCATACAAAGAAGATATTTCTGCCTAAAACAAACACAAAGCAAATATATTCATTAATACACTACAAAAGTAACGCTGTATTAAATTTCCGTTCGTCCACAATTCTTTTCTAACTTTCGAAATATAAAAACGGAAATTTTTGTAGATTTTGTCTCCTTTTTTTACCATGATAATTTTTTTCTTCATCTAATCTAAAAAAGAAATATGTTTTATTCTTTTGATCTACTCCGATGTAGAAAATTTAGAATAAAGTGTCAAGCAGCGAACAAACAACTCACACATTCCGCAATCTTTTTCGTTGTCTCTTTTTTAAGCTTACATTTTAACTTTAAAAAAAAAAGAACCTTGAGGAATTTCATGTTGTTTTAATGTAGCAATGTCATAAAAATACCATGGGTGAACATGCAAAGAAAAAAAAATTCCTTTTTTTGTTTCGCACGAGCTAACGTTTGGTGTCTTTTGAATAAAGTGAAGTGAGTTGAAGTATTCATGACTACAAAAATAAAGTTTTGTTTAAAACTCAAACCGTTTTCTTTTAATGTTTCTTTTTTGTTGCTGTTTTTGTTTCTGTGTAAAGTGAAACCTGCATTTCGCTTAATATCTAAAACCAAAACGAGCATGCATTTTTAAAAGACGCTTGTTAAGTTAGCTTCATAAAAGGCTTTTTAAGCGCATGCAGTTGACAGAAAACTAAAATGAAAGAAAAACTGAGTTTTTTTTTCATGAATAATAAATCCTTTTCAAGTTAAGTCTGCTGAAAATTGTAAAGTTTAAATAAAGGGGAAAAAATGAATAAAGTGTCTGTAAAACAAAGATAATCTGAACTAAAATTAAAACTTACGACAGGCTTTTAAGATTTTTATCTTTTTTTGTTAAATGTAGTATACTTTGTATTATTTATCCAATAATTTTTTTAAACACATTTCTTGTATACCACTCAAATACATATTTACTTACACCATCAATGATTTTATCAATATTTTTTTATATCTGTCAAGAATATGACTTAGATTGATAATATAAATTTATTTTTGGTATATTGATGTAAAATTTTTAAAAAAATATTTTTATTTATGTGAAACTGTTATTATAACAGAATTTAAAAGCCTATGTTGAAGCCTATGCTGACATTTGAACAATTACGCTTAAATCTGTTACAAGATATTCTTATACATATTTCAAAAGCTAAAGCAGTATGCATTAATATGCGTTTTAAAGTATCATTTTATAATGTATATATTGTAAAAGAAACATTAAAATATCTTAAAGTTTTATTATTTTATTAATTTAAGTTGAAAAATGTCAAAAATATATCTTAAAATGGTTGTCTAAGATAACATAAGATTCTCCTTATTTTGCTTACATATTAGTGTTTTTTTAAAAAATGACTCTCTTATAATTTCCTATTAAGATTTTAAAAAGTATATTAATAATATTTTTGATGAACTAATTATATGTAAATGAAGTAATTTCAGAATTATCCTATATAATTCATTGGTTATTTTATATATTATACCGTTTAAATTGAATTTCCTGATATTAATATTAAATTTAAGTGTTTAAATATAACTTTGGAAGTATATATTTAATTTGAAATTAGCATTGGATTAAAATATTAATCCATAATGATTATTTTCAGAAATTCATGAATAAGTCTAAAATGTAATAATATATATATATATTTTTATTTTTCAAAAAGAAAAAAATATCTAAAGAATCAAAAGAATAAATCTTTTTAAATCAGAAGGAAAAAAAATTATCATAGGAGAAAAAAAGACTGAATCTAGAAAAATTTCCGTTTTTATATTTCGAAATTAAGACAAGGAATGTGGACGAACAGAAAATTTAATACAGTCTTACTTCTGCAGTGTATTAATGAATATATTAAAGTTATTTTGCAGATTAGTTTAATGTAGTTATTTGATACAATGTCATACAAAGAAGATATTTCTCCCTAAAACAAACACAGCACAAATATATTCATTTACATCATAGAAGTAACGCTGTATTAAATTTTCCGTTCTTCCACAATGCGTTTCTAAATTTCGATATATAAAAACGGAAATTTTTGTAGATTCTAGCTGTTTTTTACCATGATAATTTTCCCTTCTTCTAATCTAAAAAAGAAATATGTTTTATTCTTTCGATCCACTCCGATGTACAAAATTTAGAATAAAGTGTCAAGCGACGAACAAACAACTGAAACATTCCGCAATCTTTTTCCCTGGCTCTCTTTTAAACTTACATTTTAACTTTAAAAAAAAAAAGAACCTTGAGGAATTTCATGTTGTTCTAATGTAGCAATGTCATAAAAACACCATGGGTGAACATGCAAAGAGAAAAAAAAATTTTTTTTTGTTTCGCACGAGTGAACGTTTGATGTCTTTCGAATAAAGTGAAGTGAGTTGAAGTATTCATGACTACAAAAATAAAGTTTTGTTTAAAACTCAAACCGTTTTCTTTTAATGTTTCTTTTTTGTTGCTGTTTTTGTTTCTGTGTAAAGTGAAACCTGCATTTCGCTTAATATCTAAAACCAAAACGAGCATGCATTTTTAAAAGACGCTTGTTAAGTTAGCTTCATAAAAGGCCTTTTTAAGCGCATGCAGTTGACAGAAAACTGAAACGAAAGAAAAACTGTTCTTTTTTTTTCATGAATAATAAATGCTTTTCAAGTTAAGTCTGCTGAAAATTGTAAAGTTTAAATAAAGGGGAAAAAATGAATAAAGTGTCTGTAAAACAAAGATAATCTTAGCTAAAATTAAAACTTACGACAGGCTTTTAAGATTTTTATCTTTTATTGTTAAATATAGTATACATTGTATTATTTATCCAGTAATTTTTTTGATAATTTTTCTTGTATACCGCTCAAATACATATTTACTTATACCATCCATTATTTTAACAATATTTTTTTATATCTATCAAGAATATGGCTAACGTTGATACTATAAATTTATTTTAGGTATATTGATGCAAAATTATTTAAAAAATATTTTGATTTATGCGAAACTGTTATTATAACACAATTTAAAAGCCTATGTTGAAGTCATTTCAGACGTTTGAACTGCTAAAAATAAACCCTTAAATCTGTTATAAGATATTCTTAGACTGTTCTATATAAAAACTAAAGCAGTATGAATTAATATGTGTTTTAAAGTGTCATTTTATAATGTATATATTAGAAAAAAACCATTAAAATATGCAAAGTTTTATTATTTTATTAATTTAAGTTGCAAAATGTCAAAATATATCTTGAAATGGTTGTCTAAGATAACACAAGATTCTTCTTATTTTGCTTGCATATTAATTTTTTTAAAAAACGACTCTCTTAAAATTTCCTGTTATGATTTCAGAAAGTTTCTAAAGGTATATTAATCATATTTTTTATGTATTTATTATATGAAAATTAAGTAATGCGACCATTATCCTATAGATTTCATTGGTTATTTTATATATAATACCATTAGTTGAATATAATAATTATAATTCATCGGATAATTTATTTTTTTATTTTGTATATAATTTTAAGTAACATTATAATTCAATAGATTTTTATATATTTGATGATTTATTTAGTCAAATGGTTAATAGACGTTTTTATTATTTGAATATTGGACTCAATAAAATATACTTTTACCCTTCACATACATACGTATATAAATATACCTACATACTTTACATACATATACCCTTCATAAAATATACTTTTATAAAATTATAAACTTGGAAAAATGCCGTAGTAATAGAATATTTTGGCATATTGAATTACATTCTTTTCTGCGCGAACAGTAATTAATGTGCATCTATACTAACTTTTGAGAGATTCGTTAATTATGCCCAAATTAGGCCTCCATATAATTTCATTATTTCTGTCTATTGACTATGCAATTGTGCCTCATCTTATTAAGCCTAATTGTTTTGCACTAAGCTTTCTTCTGTAATCTACATTTCTCGTGATAAAAAGATACAGCACCAATCAATTCATTAATAAACTACAGATAAAAAAGAAAAATAGGCACTAATACTATATCAGCAACATTTCCTGCCCTCCGCAAATTACAACAGACCCAAAAGACGAAACCAAAAATTCCGGAAGAACACATAAGCATCTTAATAAAGAAATCAACCTCCCATCGCGGAGACTATCGCTTTTTTGCCATTGCTTTTCGGATTTTAAGTAGCATTGTAATTCAATAGATTTTTATATTTTTGATTATTTTTTTAATAAAACGGTTAAAGTATCTTTTTATTATTTGAATATTAGACTCCTTTCATAGAATATACATTGAATAGTGGATGGAATGGAATTCCATTGGAAAATGGAATACATTACAATGGATCCAATGGAATATACATTGAAAATTCAATTTGCCAAAATATTCTAATACCACGACATTTTTGCAAGTTTATAATTCTATAAAACTTGGTAAAATGTCGTGGTATATTGAATTACATTTTTTCTGTGCGAACAGTAATTAATATGCATCTACACTAACTTTTGAGAGATTCGTTAATTATGTCCAAATTATGCCTCCATATAATTTCATTATTTCTATCTATTGTCTATGCAATTGTGCCTCATCTGATTAAGCCTAATTTTTTTTGCCCAATTCTGCGGCAATGCTTTCTGTTTTAATCTTCATTTATCGTGATAAAAAGATACAGCACCAATAAATTCATTAATAAACTACAGAAAGAAGAAAAAAGATGGAAAGAATACTACACCAGCAACATTTCCTGCCCTACACAAATTACAACAAACCCAAAAAGACAAAACAAAAATTCCGAAAAGACACATAAACATCATAATAATAAAGAAATCAAATTCCCATTGCGAAGTCTATCGCAATTTTTCGCATAATCGCAAAATCGCTTTCGGATTTTAAGTAACATTGAAATTCAATAAATTTTATATGTTTGAGCATTTATTTAATAATATTCTAATACCACGGCATTTTCAGAAGTTTATAATACTATAAAACTTGTGAAAATGTCGTGGTATTCGAATATTTGGGCATATTGAATTACATTTTTTTTCTGTGCGAACATTAATTAATATGCATCTACACTAATTTTTTGGAGATTCGTTAATTGTGTCCAAATTATGCCTCCATATAATTTCATTTTTTCTGTCTATTGTCTGTGCAATTGTGCTTCATCTTATTAACCCTAATTGTTTTTTGGCCCAATTCTGCGGCAAAGTTTTCTGCTGTAATCTAGTACATTTCTCGTGATAAAAAAATACAGCACCAATAAATTCATTAATAAACGACAGAAAAGGAAAGAATACTACACCAGCAACATTTCCTGCCCTCCACAAATTACAACAAAACCCAAAAAAGACAAAACAAAAAATTCCGGAAAGACACATAAGCATCATAATAATAAAGAAATCAAACTCCCATCGCGAAGTCTATCGCAATTTTTTGCCATTGCTTTTCGGATTCTGCAGCTTTAAAACTTGGAAAAAGCTGTCGTTCCAAGCAGCAGAGGGAAGGAAGATATTGGCACTTTTCCAACTGGAGCGCTACGATGACGATAAGTAGACAGAGACCCCGTGAAGGCTATTTATAGATTGCCCTATCCATCAATGATGCTCTACGTTGGCAGACGGGCAGTAAACGTCGCTGCAAGAAGAAGAAAAAAATACCCACTCAAATATATATATTTATGTGTTTATATAAAAGGTTACGTGTAGTATGTGTGGCTTCATAAATACATAAACTAAATAGATTTTATGTGGCCAGAATAAAATTCGTTAACCTCAATCATGACAAAAAAAAAAAAAAAGTTTTGGGTGATAAATCCTCATACTCCGATTTTGTTTGGTGCTTTTTAGAAAGGAAGGTTAAGACACTGAATAGTTGATTCGGCGATCGATAGTGTAGAGATCCAAGTGTGTAAAGTCAGGTGTCATGCATTATGCATTGGATGCCGAGGATGCATATAAAAGTATGTATTATCAGTTAGTGTGGAGGTGTTGTTTGCTTTAAGTATTTTTTTTTTGTGTCTTTGGAAAATTTGTTTTAAGTGATGATGGAATGGGTTAGGTATTCTGGAGTTTATTTTCGTGTCCTTGTTTACGTACGTCAGGGAGAGAGTTGATTTGTTTTTAAAACGGAGTTAATTTATTTGGATAATAAATAAAAACTGTCTGTTAAAATAATTGGAGTGTCGTCTGCATGGATAAGAACAGCGCATGACTTCTTTTGCAAATTTGAATTTTGAATAGTGTTCAAAATTAATATTTTTAATTTTAAGTTTAAGAAGGAAAATAAATGGAACAAGTTATTAATTTTTAATACACATATTTTTTTAATTTAGTTCGTAGGGTATATTATGCTGAGTAGCTAATGAATGCATTGAGATTCACAGGTATCACAGGCATCAGGTTCGGATCTTAGCGGTGACAGGGATGATTGTTAGTGATCTGGAAATCACGTTAAACTTTAGATCTAATTAGCCCAAAGTGTGAAGAAAATGAGCGTAGAGTGACAAACAAACCAGAGTTCGGTTTAAAAACCTTCAAATTATTCCAAATCGCCCTTGTCTATGTTGGGAATGGCCAAGAAAAATCCTTAGAATGAAATGTTCTCCTCTGAAGCAAAGTTCTTCCATTCCTAGATACCCCACCATGTGCTTGTGTGGGAGGGAAGATTTGTTCTAAATTGTGATATTGTTCTGTGTAAGAGTGGTGGTCCCCCTGTCCCTGTGGCGTTCAAAAGAAATGGTCAGTCGGCCTCGAGACTCTCACCCGAGGGGAAGTACAGTGCAAATTGCGCTGCCGTAGAGAAATTATTAATTTATTGTCTCTCATTCGGAAAGGAAATATATTTAGCTTACCATGGCCCTTTAGTTGGCCTTCAGACTCTCATCCGGAGAGGAAGTATATTCCGTACACCCTGCGAGTAAACAAGTTTCGAGTTTTAGACTTAGAAGTGGATTTCTTCCACGAATCTATAATTATCTGTTTTTAAATGTGTTAAATATTGTATGTGTGTGGTGTTGGTACGCATATAAAGTTGTGAGTTCTCCAACCTGAGCCTGAAGTATCTCAACTCAACCTCATTCAGTTACAATTTTGTTGCCTAGCCCGCACTAATACAGTAGTGTAATGTGGATCTAGAATGCTGGACCGGAGTTGTCTGGTGGATCCATAGGATATGAAGGATTATAGTGCATATGAAACTTTGTTTGAAACCAAAAAGTGGTGCCTAGCCGAACTGAAAGTTTTCATTTTCAACATTATCTCAGTATTGAAGGGGATACAACGAAACGGCAAAAGGATAAAATAGGAAAGAAGGATTTTTGAGTAAACGATACATGTTTTGAAACACGATAATGCCTACTGAATCAAATTAAAGGATTTCGCCAGTGTATGACAAAATAAATCTGCAGCATGTCCTTTCGTTGAGGTTGAAGAGGAAGCCAGAAAGGTACATATTTGCCCCATGCAGTGTTTTGCGATGCCCACTCAAAACGGTAGCAACACCGAATTCATGGACAGAATTTCGAAAGGGCATCGCATGTCTGTAAAACACAATGAAATGGTGTGCTGTAGTAGGGTAGCTAATTGCCTAAGTTATTGTGTAACATTTAATCTGGTGTATATTTGTCGTTTCAATTTTACTTAACCTATTAAGGACCAAAACCTTTTTTCCATTTGAAGAAAATAAGTAAAATTTAATTTAAATTTATTTTTTACGATATATTTATTTTTCAGCTAGTTACAAAATATTGTGAGCATGCAACGTCAATGCAAAACGATTAATTTACTGATACATGATTTTTTAAAGGCTTTCTGTGTAAAATCACATGATATTTTATGCATGTAGTTATATTTTGGCAGGATCAAAGTGTTGATTCATAAAAGTTTTCGACTGTTACTCGTATCTATGAGAATAACTCAAAAATGAAGAAAAATAATTCTGAAAAGTAGTTTAAAAAAGACTAATTGTTACAAAAGATATCTTTAATTTATATATAGACATTGCGATTTCGCAACGCCTGTCGTAATTGGGTTAAGTTCATATTAAATAATAGCTGTTAAAATCGCAGTATATTTGGTAATGGGTTTAAAATGCTTAATATAAATGCAAATGTACAGGTGAATAAAAGTGATATTCAGTGATTACGTGGAAAATTATTACTATACGAGGAATTATTAAATTACTGGAAAATTCCACATAGAAGTAAAATATACGCATGAATTTAATCTCTAAAATTGTGTAGATTCAAGTTTATTCATGTATATGTATATTACTTAAATCTAAAAGTTTAAACTTATTTTATTTATGTTTCAATATATAAAATATGAATAAGTATCTTTACACATTTAACATTTTAGTTACAGAATGAAATGTTTCTTCCAAAATAGGTTGTCCACACAAACTCTGCAATAGTAACACTGATAAATCAATAAATTTATTGAAAATATTTCACCAATTTAAACCAAAAATATACTTATTCTCAGAGTATGAGGAAATATTGAAGTTTATTTCAAACTTTAAAAATTTCTCAGTACTTTCGAAAACTGCTTTTAAGGTCACGTAGAAATAAATATCAAAAATAATGATTTCCACGTATATACTTCTCGTATCCACAACAAGAATATTCCACAAGAATATTTCTAAGAGTACTTTCTTTCTTCAAAAGGATCTGAATTCGTTTTGAGCAGTTACAAGAAGACGAGGAAATGTCGAGATGTTGCAGCGTTTTTTTTAACGCAAGTGCTCTATAAATTTGTTTCTTTAAGGAAATGGAAATGCAAACATCAATATTTTCTGTAAAATATGTTCCTGAATAGTTTAAAAAAACATGTTTTACCAAATATTTTATTGAAATCAATATTACGAAATCGTAATTCATATACAATATATCAAGTTCTGTTTTTTTCAATAAAACAGAGCTTGTTCTGTTCTGTTTTGTTCAACTATTCAAGTTCTAAAATATATTAATTTGTATTTTGTTCAAAATATATTAAGTTCTGTTTTGTTCAACTGTTCGAGTTCTAAAGTATATCAAGTTCTGTTTTGTTCAAAATATATCAAGTTCTGTTTTGTTCAAAATAAATCAAGTTCTGTTTTGTTCAAAATATATAAATTTCTAATTTGTTCAAAAAAATAAAGTTATGTTTTTTTTAAATTATTTAAAAATAAGAAAATAACATGGGATTTTTTTGCTCGATATTTATGAAGCATTTACATTGCATCTCAAAACAAGTAATATAAAAAAAAAATTAAATCAATTCCTACTTTTTTTCACTATATTGCATCGTTTATAAAAGTCCTTTACAAATAAGTTTCATTCGGTTTTTTTAATTTATCTGACGCCATCTATTGGTAGATACATGCAGCTTAAATCTAAAAAAAATTATAATTAATTTAAATTTAATTAGTGGATTAATATTTGAAAAAACTGTATTAACATTAAGTGTCATCCACTACAAGTTCAAAAAAAAAATGTATTTGAACTTGAGTGGATGAATAAAAAGTATTTTATTAACGATTGAAAATTTGAACTAGAATATATAGGGAGAGTGTCAGCTAATAGAAAGAATTGAAAAAGTTGGCTTATTTATGCAGAAGATGTCACTTTGCATGCCTACATGTAAAATTTAATAAACCATGAAATCATAAAAAAATAAAATAAAATATATAACATCTTAAGTTATTCATAAACTTGCACTGTAAATATTATGAAACAAATTTTTCTACGCCATAAAATAATGCCATCTTTATTAAGTTCTTTAAAATTAATATTTAACAAAAATAAATGAATCAATATATAACATAAGATATAGCTCAATGTTCAATGGTTACAAAAGAACTACATAAAGAACGATTAAAGCAAATATTTATTGGTTCCAGACTGTATGAAAAATAAATTTATTTAGTTATATAACTTTGAGTCCAACTATAATTTCCATGAGACAGAATCTTTCAAACTTTTCTTATCAAAATAAATTTTCCTACTTAAAAGGTTATGAATTGATTATTTTATTAAAGTAAACGCAAATAGCGTTAGACAAACAGTCGTTGCAATGAATTTTGTTTTGATTGAAGATAGCTTTTGCTTCTACAGTGTTACAGAAATCATAAAATTTTTCTTCTTGTATACTTATTAGGTTTATTCCGCTATTCATCACCAAAGAAGAATAAAAATTTCCTAAATAAATAATATTTAGTAGGTAAAAATTCAATTTATGTAACCTTTCGATAGTTTTAGTTTTAGGGGGAAAATGATTACAGACTTCGATATTTGTCTTTATTATGACACTTAAAATTATTTTATGTATACACACTACATATTCATAAATTATTATTTTTTTCTTTTTAATTCTAACTGAATTAATTAATTCTTTATATCTATAGAGGTAAAAAGTGAGCTTTGAAAAAAATAGGGAAGTCGAACTGAAAGCTCCCTCCCAGAAACAATGCTTCGGCTAAGAAATACAGTAAATGCTTGCCGAGTTTTCAGGTTACAATTGTTTAAGTGTTGCCTGAAAAAGAAACAATTATTTTATAGAAGAAATATATACTTTGCGTGAGTGTTTTTTGAAAAGCTCAATGTGTATTTAGTACAATACTTCCATGAATTTCCTTTTGAACGATATTTTCTTGGTGCAGAATTTTATTTAAAATTGATTTAAAAAATGAGTTTGATAATAGATTTCACAAGATAAGTTATTTCATACCTTTAGCAAAAAAAAAAATTAGGAATGATAAACACTTAAGTAAGTGTGACTAACTTCAGACAAACAGTTGCGAATTTCATTTTGAATTATCTTTTCTTGCTACAGAATTTTACTTTGAAACTAATTAAATAAACGATTTTGATTATATATTTCGTAAGATAAGTTATTTAATACTTTTAGCTGAAGAAAAAAATTATGAATGATAAACACTTAAGTAAGCGGGACTAACTTCAGACAAATAGTTGCGAATTTCATTTTGAAAGAAGACCTTTTCTTGCGACTACTGCACTTTAAAAGACACTGTAAAAAATAAAAAAATTCAGTGCTTCGAGTAGACTTTATTATCATCTCTCCCCACACCAAAAAAAGCCTTAAAACTTCTCAAATAAAGTAGATTCAGGAAGAAAAATTGAATTCAAAGTGTGTTTCAACAGTTCTCAGCTGATAGGTTACAGTGTTCGATATTTCTTCGCTTTATTATGTCGACATATACAGCCATTCTATTTTCCAGTTATAATGAAATTTTTCTTCATACGCATACGCATTTCCTGTCTTCCATAAGAAACTTCACAAGCAACTACCCTACAGAAAAGAAAGAAAGTAAAAATAAATAAATAAATAAAAATTGTTGCAGGAGAAACATTGGGTTTCCTGAAAACACAATAATTTACTAGTGTCTGACACGCTTGTTTTTTGGAGTGGAAATTTTCGCATGGACCCCTCCATAAAATGGTGGCAAATCCGATTTTATGCGTGTTTTTATATTTCTTTTAGCCACACTGGAGAATTTCACAGCCGAAATTCAGCTGCTGTTTGGAAGAGGTAGTTGTAAGGTTTTTATGTTTCCCTCTCCGAGAAGGGTTCTTTGCTGCAAAAGCAAAATAGCAAAAATGCTTGGGAAGAGAAACGCAGTAAAAGCTTTGCTAACATTACATGTTACAATTGTTTGAGTGCTGCCTGAAAAAGAAGAGATTATTTTATAGCGGAAATCTATACTTAGAGTTTTATTGTGTGAGCGTTTTTTGAAAAGCGTTACGTGCGTTTAATTCAATACAACCATGAATAAGAATTGCTCTTAATTTTTTTCTTTTTAATTTTAGTTGAATTAATTTAGATTAAAAATGTTTTGTGAATGTTTGAACTAAAATGCCAAATTCCTCAAAATGTGAAACTGATTTAAAGACAGATTTTGATTATATATGTCACAAGTTATGTCATACCTTTAGCAAAAGAAAGAAAATTATGAATGATAACCACTTAAGTAAGCAAGACTAACTCCAGACAAACAATAGCGAATTTCATTTAAAATGATCTTTTCTTTGTACAAAATTAGTGCAGAATTTTATTTTGAAGCTGATTAAAAAAAGAATTTGATTATATATTTCAAAAGATAAGTTATTTCATACTTTTAGCAGAACAAAAATATTCTGAACGATAACCACTTAAGTAAGCATGACTAACTCCAGTCAAAGTCGCAAATTTCATTTTGAATGAAGGTCTTTTCTTGGTGCCATTTCACTTTAGAAGACAATGTAAAAAAAAGAAATTCAGTTCTTCGAGTAGACTTTATTATCATCTCTCCTCACACCAAAAAAAAAATACTTAAAAAGTTCTCAAATAAAGAAGATTCAGGAAGAAAAATTGAATTCAAAGTGAATTTCAACAGTTCTCAGCTGATAGGTTACAGTGTTCGATATTTCTTCGCTTTATTATGTCGACATATACAGACCATTCTATTTTCCGTTATAAAGAAATTTTCTTCATACGCATACATATTTCCTCTCTTACATAAGACGCTTCACAGGCAACTACCCTACAGAAAAGAAAGAAGTAAAAATAAATAAATAGAAATTGTTTCTAGAAGAAACGTTGTGTATCCTGAAAACACAATAATTTACTAGTGTCTGACACGCCTGTTTTTTGGAGTGGAAATTTTCACGTGGACCCTTCCATAAAATGGTGGCAAATCCGATTTTATGCGTGTTTTTATATTTCTTTTAGCCACACTGGAGAATTTCACAGCCGAAATTCAGCTGCTGTTTGGGAGAGGTAGTTATAACGTTTTTATTTTCCCCCCTCCGAGAAAGGTTCTTTGTTGGAAAAGCAAAACAGCAACAATGCTTGGGTAGAGAAACGCAGTAAAAGCTTGCTCACATTTCAGGTTACAATTGTTTGAGTGTTGCGCCTGAAAAAAAAGCGATTATTTTATAGGGGAAATCTATACTTTGCTTTTATTGTGTGAGCGTTTTTTGAAAAGCGTTATATGCATTTAATTCAATACTGCCATGAATAAGAATTGCTCTTAGTTTTTTTTTCTTTTTAATTTTAATTAAATTAATTAATTAGATTAAAAAATTTCCTTTTTTTTTTGTGAATGTTTGAACTAAAATGCCAAATTCCACAAAATGTGAAGCTGATTTAAAGACAGATTTTGATTATATATTTCATAAGATAAGCTACTTCATACCTTTAACAAAAGAAAAACGTTTATGAATGATAACCACTTAAGTAAGCATGGCTAACTTTAGAAAAATTGTTAGGAATGTCATTTTGAAGGATCTTTTCTTGATGCAGAATTTTGTTTTGAAACTTAAAAAAACGCTTTTGGTAATATATTTCATAAGATAAGTTATTTCATACCTTTAGCAGAAGAAAAAAAATTATGAATGATAACCACTTAAATAAGCATGTCTAACTCCAGACAAATGGTTACGAATTTCATTTTGAATGAAGATATTTTCTTGGTTCTACTGCACTTTAGAAGACATTGTAAAAAAAAATAAATTCAGTACATCGAGTAGACTTTATTATCATTTCACCCTACACCAAAAAAAGACTTAAAACTTCTCAAATAAAAAAGATTCGGGAGGAAAAATTGAATTCAAAGTGGGTTTCAATAGTTCTCAGCTGATAGGTTAGAGTGTTCGATATTTCTTCGCTTTATTATGTCGACATATACAGCCATTCTATTTTCCAGTTATAATGAAATTTTTCTTCATACGCATACACATTTCCTTTCTTCCATAAGACGCTTCACAAGCAACTACCGTATAGAAAAGAAAGAAGTAAAAATAAATACATAAAAATTGTTGCAGAAGAAACGTTGGGTATCCTGTAAGCACAATAATTTACTGGTGTCTGACGCTCCGGTTTTTTGGAGTGGAAATTTTCACGTTGAACCTCTCCATAAAATGGTGGCAAATCTGATTTTATGTGTGTTTTTTATATTTCTTTCAGCCACACTAGACAATTTCACAGCCGAAATTCAGCTGCTGTTTGGAAGAGGTAGCTATATCGTTTTTATGTTTCCCTCTAAGAGAAGGGTTCTTTGCTGCAAAAGCAAAATAGCAACAATGCTTGGGA
Source organism: Caerostris darwini (assembly GCA_021605075.1). NCBI lineage: Eukaryota > Metazoa > Arthropoda > Arachnida > Araneae > Araneidae > Caerostris > Caerostris darwini. The sequence goes on from BPLQ01007452.1 coordinate 91,263, forward strand.
AGAGAAATGCAGTAAAAGCTTGCTAACATTTCAGGTTACAATTGTTTGAGTGTTGCGCCTGAAAAAGAAGCGATTATTTTATAGGGTAAATCTATACTTTGTGTTTTATTGTGTGAGCGTTTTTTGAAAAGCGTTATATGTTTTTAATTCAATACTGCAAAAATAAGAATAGCTCTTCAAATTTTTCTTCTTTTTAATTTTAATTGAATTAATTAATTCTTCATATCTATAGAGGTATGAAAGTGTGTTTTGAAAATGAACAAGTAATATAAAAGAAAAAAATTTAAAGCCAATTACTACATTTTTTTCACTATATTGCAGAAAGTCCTTTATAAATAATTTTCATTAATTTTTTTAAGTTTATCTGGCGCCATCTATTGGTAGATATATGCAACTTAAATCTAAAAAAATCTAAAATAAATTAATTAAATTTAATTATTGAATTATTATTTGAAAAAAACTGTATTAAAATCAAGTGTCATCCACTACAAGTACAAAAAAAATTTATTTTAATTGATTCGATGACTAAAAAGTATTTTATTAAAGATTGAAAATTTGAACAAGATATATATAGGGAGAGTGTGATCTAATAGAAGGAATGGAAAAAGATTTTGATTACATATTTCGCAGTTATTGCATACCTTTAGCAAAAGAAAAAAATATGAATGATAACCACTGCAGTAACCATGACTAACTTCAGACAAATAGTTGCGAATTTCATTTTGAATGAAGACCTTTCCTTGCTGTTACTGCACTTTTGGAGACATTGTAAAAAAAGAAAGTTCAGTACTTCGGGTAGACTTTATTATCATATCTCCCCACACCAAAAAAGACTTAAAACTTCCCAAATAAAGAAGATTCAGGAAGAAAAATTGAATTCAAAGTGGGTTTCGACAGTTCCAGCTGATAGGTTACAGCGTTCGATATTTCTTCGCTTTATTATGTCGACATATACAGCCATTCTATTTTCCAGTTATAATGAAATTTTTCTTCATACGCGTACACATTTCCTCTCTTCCATAAGAAGCTTCACAAGCAACTACCCTACAGAAAAGAAAATAAAGTAAAAATAAATAAATGAAAATTGTTGCAGAAGAAACGTTGGGTATCCTGAAAACTCAATAATTTACTGGTGTCTGACACGTCTGTTTTTTGGAGTGGAAATTTTCACGTGGACCCCTCCATAAAATGGTGGCAAATCCGATTTTATGCGTGTTTTTATATTTCTTTTAGCCACACTGGAGAATTTCACAGCCGAAATTCAGCTGCTGTTTGGAAGAGGTAGTTATAACGTTTTTATGTTTCCCTCTCCGAGAAGGGTTCTTTGCTGCAAAAGCAAAATAGCAACAATGCTTGGGAAGAGAAATGCAGTAAAAGCTTGCTAACATTTCAGGTTACAATTGTTTGAGTGTTGCGCTTGAAAAAGAAGCGATTATTTTATAGCGGAAATCTATACTTTGGGTTTTATTTTGTGAGTGTTTTTTGAAAAGCGTTATGTGCGTTTAATTCAATACTGCCATGAATAACAATTGCTCTTAGTTTTTTTTTAAAATTTTAATTAAATTATTTAGTTAGACAAAAAAATTTAATTTTTTTGTGATTGTTTGAACTCAAATGCCAAATTCCTCAAAATTTGAAACTGATTTAAAGACACATTTTGATTATATATTTTATAAGATAAGCTACTTCATACCTTTAACAGAAGAAAATATATTATGAAGGATAACCATTTAAGTAGGCATGACTAACGCCAGACAAACAGTTGCAAATTTCATTTTGAATGAAGATCTTTTCTTGGTGCCACTGCACTTTCAAAGACATTGTAAAAAAAAAAAAAGAAGTTCGAGTAGACTTTATTATCATCTCTCCCCACACCAAAAAAAGACTTAAAAAGTTCTCAAATAAAGAAGATCCAGGAAAAAAATTGAATTCAAAGTGGGTTTCAACAGTTCTCAGCTGATAGGTTACAGCGTTCGATATTTCTTCGCTTTAAATACAGCCATTCTATTTTCAGTTACAATGAAATTTTTCTTCATACGCATACACATTCCCTCTCTTCCATAAGAAGCTTCACAAGCAAATACCCTACAGAAAAAGAAAGAAAGTAAATATAAATAAATAAAAATTGTTGCAGAAGCAAACGTTGTGCATCCTGAAAACACAATAATTTACTAGTGTCTGACACGACTGTTTTTTGGAGTGGAAATTTTCCCGTGGTCCCCTCCATAAAATGGTGGCAAATCCGATTTTATGCGTGTTTTTATATTTCTTTTAGCCACACTGGAGAATTTCACAGCCGAAATTTAGCTGCTGTTTGGAAGAGGTAGTTATAACGTGTTTATGTTTCCCTCTAAGAGAAGGGTTCTTTTCTGGAAAAGCAAAATAGCAACAATGCTTTGGAGATAAATGCAGTAAAAGCTTGCTGAGTGTTCAGATTACAATTGTTTGAGTGTTGTATGAAAAAGATGCGATTATTTTATAGGGGAAATCTATACTTGAGTGTTATAGTTTGAGTGTTTTCTGAAAAGCGTTACATGCATTTAATTCAATATTACCATGAATAAGAATTGCTTTTTAATTTTTTTTAAAATTTTAATTGTATTAATTAATTCTTCATACCTATAGAGGTAAGAATGTGTGTTTTGAAAAAAAAAGCGAAGTTGAACTGACAGTTCACTTCAAGAAATAATACTTGGGAGAGAAATAAGTGTTGCCTGAAAAAGAAGCGATTATGTTATGGTAGAAATCTATACTTTGTGTGAATGTTTTTTGAAAAGCGTTATAACTGTGTGTTCAATTCAATACTGCCTTGAATAAGAATTGCTCTTCAAAAAATGTTCTTCTTAATTTTAATAGGATTAATTCTTCACACCTTCAGAGGTAAGAAAGTGTGTTTTGAAAAAAAAAAAGAAGCAAATTCGAACTTGATGTTCCTTTATCTATCCTGAAGGTGCCTATCATAAATCTACTAGTATATGCCAAAATGTCTTTCCATTGATAACAAAAAGGGTTTTAACTACGATTCTACTCTTAGTAATATTTATTCCATATTGCTGCAGAACAACATAGGTGCGATGTGGTGTGACATGATCTTCATACCATTCTAATGACCTATCAAAATTAGTAACAACAAAACTTATTCTAATTAACATACACTGAAGTGACAAAAGTCATGGGATACCTCTTAATATCGTGTCGGCCCTCCTTTCGCCCGGCGAAGTGCAGCAACTCGACGTGGCATGGACTCAACAAGTCGTTGGAAGTCTTCTGCAGGAATATTGAGCCATGCTGTCTCGATAGACGTCCATAATTGTGAAAGCGTTGATGGTGCAGGATTTTGGGCACGAACTGACCTCTCGATGATGTCCCATAAATGCTCGATGGGATTCATGTCGGGCGATCTAGGTGGCCAGATCATTCGTTGGAATTGTCCAGAATGTTCTTCAAACCAATCGCGAACAGTTGTGGCCCGGTGACATGGCGCATTGTCATCCATAAAAATCCCATCGTTGTTTGGGTACATGAAGTCCATGAATGGCTGCAAGTGATCTCCAAGTAGCTGAACATAAGCATTTCCAGTCAATGTTCGGTCCAGTCGCCCCAGAGGACCAAGTCCATGCCATGAAAAAGCAGCCCACACCATTACGGAGCCACCACCAGCTTGAACAGTGCCTTGCTGGCAGTTTGGGTCCATGGCTTCGTGGGGTCTGCGCCACACTCAAACCCTACCATCAGCTCTTACCAACTGAAATCGTGACTCATCGGACCAGGCCACGGTTTTCCATTCATCTAGGGACCAACCGATATGCTCACGTGCCCACGAGAGTCGCTTCAAGCGATGTCGTTCTGTCAGTAAAGGCACTCGAGTCGGTCTTCTGCTGGAATAGCCCAAGAAAGCCAAATTTCTCCGCACAGTTCTAACAGACAAGTCCCTTGTACGTCTCACATTGATTTCTGCGGTTATTTGACGCAGTGTTGCTTGTCTGTTAGAATTTTAGACTCTTTGCAGACGTCGCCGGTCTCGGTCGTTAAGTGCAGGCGGTCGACCACTGCGCTGTCCATGGTGGGATGTTATGCCTGAAATTTCATACTCTCGACACACTCTTGACACAGTGGATCTGGGAATGTTGAATTCCCTAACGATTTCCGAAATGGCATGACCCATGCGTCTAGCTCCAACTAACATTCCGCGTTCAAAGTCTGTTAATTCCCGTCGTGTGGTCATCATTACGTCAAAACCTCTTCACAATAACTTGAACAGAAATGAAAGCTCTGCGAAAGCACTGCGCATTTATACCTGTTCTACGCGATGCTACTGCCATCTGAAAATTTGCATATTGCTATCCCATGACTTTTGTCACTGCAGTGTATTTATGTAAATAGTTGCATATATTTTTTTAATAAACTAAAATAAATGCTTTGGGAATATAAATTGTAATTTAATACTTACAAATATTTGTAATTATGCTAGTTTTATCCCATTGAATATAACGAAAATGAATATTTTGAGTTATAATATAAATGTATTTAGCTTTAATATTTATATAAAACACATGGATAAATTTATTTATTTAAGTAACCATTGTTTCAAAGTATCTAAATCCTTCTTTCTTTATATAAAGATAATATGTAATGTATGTACTACAAAAATGTTTAAATGGTAGTTTTTATTCCATTATCTATTTCATGATAAACCAATGTAGAAAAAAAAATCAACTCTCGTATTACTGGAGCAGTTTTTTTTAAATAAAAATAAAATAAGTGAATTTAATTGCATTTAACCTTTTTTTAAATATATGGTTTTTTTTATATTGCAATAAAATGATACTATTAAAACATGCTACTTAAAATGGTAAAAAAAAGGAATTTTTTGTATTTTATTTTTTCAATGGAACTTCGTTTGCCCCTTCTTTTCATTTACCAGCTGACACGATATTTTTTTAAAACTTTAATCTTTAAATATTTATTGAATTTTAATCAACATATACGTAATCAGGATTGTCAAAAATCTAAATATAATATTATTGATATTGATCGAGTAAATATTAAGAATGAAGTATCGGTATATATTGATCAATATGCATTCAGTAAATATTGATATCAGTATGTATTGATATCAATACATATTGATCAATATATATTAAATATGTATTGATATCAGTATGTATTTATATCAATACTTATTAATCAATATACATTCAGTGTGTATTGATATAAGTTTGCATTGATCAGTGTATATTCAATATGTGATATGAGTATGTATTGATATTTACTCAATATGCCGATGGTTTACTTGATTTGATTTGATGAAATGAAGTTTAGTTTCTTTAAGTGTGGATTTATTAGTAATAAATTGAATATAATCTTAATTTTTTTTTGACGTAACTTCTTTATGCGAATCTCTAGTTCTCTTTATAGAGCCTTTTTTTTTTAGTTTTATTCTGAAAGTTTAGTTGGAATGCAGTTTAATCCATGGTTTTGGCGTTGAAATGTTTCTGAGAATTAAAAGGCCAAAACTAATACCTGTTTGTTGCGCGAATTCCGAAATTGAAAAAAAAATTGCTTAGTCCATGAATATTCCAAGTTTCGCGGTTTATGAAACTGCACGAAAATTATATATTGTTAATTGCGATTTTATATTAAAATTTTAAATAAGTAGTCACATCATTCTTAAATCAAGAAAATAATTGATATTTTTTTTTCTTTTAAATCTTATTGTTTATGATATCTACTTTAGTTTCAGACGTTTTCAGAGAATTCCATTTCATTTATTAAATTGTACAAACGCTTACACTCGAAATCTTACAATTATAAGAAAAAACTTAAATCTTTTACGACTAACATAGTTAATCATTCATGCTTTTCAATATAATATCAAGGTTACACATTATCCTTTACGACTAACGTATTTAATCATTTATGTTTTTCAATATAATATCAATGTTACACATTATCCAATATGACAAAACATATTTATTCAGTTATGCTTTCAATATAATATCAAGGTTACACATTAGAGAGTTTTTGCATACCGTACGTTAGTTACCGTAGGACGTCCGTTAGCTTTTTCTCCCTAGCGCGCATGCTGAAAGGAAACTGCGCATGCGTATCTGTAATAATGTTTCCTATGAGCATGCGCGCTAGGGAGAAAAAGCTAACGGACGTCCTACGGTAACTAACGTATGGTATGCAAAAACTCTCTATTATCCTTTACGGCTAACGTAATCCTTGATGTTTTTCAACATAAATATATCAAGTTTATCATCCTTTTTTTAGTTAGATGTTACTCCAATAATTTTGTGATGGCAAAATGCACCCGATAAAAAATTCCATTTTTCGTATATTTCAATTTATTTCAAAATATTGATAGGATATTTTAGCTTACATTTATTTCCTTACAGTTAAGAATTTTAATTATGTTGTACGCATTAATTTTATGTAAGCATTTACAGTGATTTGAATATTTACTAATTTATATTTTCTTTTTATAGGTAAGTCTGAATATGGAATTACTACGTAGTTGTAAGTAAATAACTTTATTGACTTTTACATATGTCTATCTTTTATGTAAAACTATCTGTTTAAAATTATGCATGGGATATCGTAAAACTTTTTTATGTTAGATACTAATTTTTTTATTATAAATTTAAATTTCACGGAATCATTATTATTGATTTAAAATTATCTTGATGTAATTATGCAAAATGCATAGATTTCTTAAAATATTTGTGTACTTTTCAGCTAACATGGTACCAGATATAGTTAGCGCTCATAAGCCAAATGGAAAACTGGCTTATTTCATTATTTATATCTAAAAACTCGGCTAAATACTCTGGTTTTTATAATAGTGTTTAGCTTAAAACTATAAGAATTCATTTTATTATTTAAGATAACAAAAGTGATATGTATTTTATTGAATATTTATTATAAAATAATAAAGCCAACATTGAAATTGTTTTTTTTTTCACTGTACTGATATATGTTCCATGAAATTCATATCCTAAATTTATTTTTACTTCGCATTTAGACATTAATTTAGTGATTATACCTTCATCAGACAATTAGAATGCGATGATGTCCCTGAATGAGGATTAAATTAGTCTTAAAAATAAGTTTAAGGCAACGCACAATAATTACTTGTGTCATTATCACATCTGCCGTGATAAGGCCAAGGTCCTTTATCGTGAGATAATTATTTTCTATTCTTTGACCTTTCTAGCTTCTTCCATGAAATCTTTCTTGCTTTTATTTGCTAGAAGTTACTGAGACTTTTTTATGTTTTGCACAATTTTTATTAAAGCAGTTGATATCTTCTTTTAACTATAAGTTGTATCTAAAATACTTTAATATTAATAAACTTCATTTAAAATTTGGATTAATTGTTAAATCTAAGATATACATTATGTTAAACGACTCCTCGAGTTATGAAAATGGTTCTTTTAAGTTTGGGATAACTGTTACTCATTGTTATCAGAAACTATTTAAAAAAATTAGTTATGTAGATTATTAAATAGATGCATTAGTGGAATTGTATAATATATTATGTTATTTGGTTTTCATCTATAAATTTAAAGTATTGAATTATTAATATTATTTTACTAGAAAGTAATTTTTTTTTTTACAAAAAGTTGAATACTACGAAATTTTTATAAAGGGTAATACTACTTTGACACGTAATTTATTCGAAGTAGAAATATAAAAATTAATAAAAATTGCCCCAAAAAGTGAAAGAACTATATTTTAATTGAAATACATTGTAATACTTTGAATTTACTTCTTAATGATAAAGATAAATATCTTTAAAAAATTCATAAGTATTTTTTAAACTAGAAACTTATGAATTTGTTTTCATATGTATATACGTTTTTAACAAATTACTCTAAAAGCTAAATATTTTTTCATTCAATTCTTACTTGAAAATATCTTCAATATTTCTTTATTATTGTTTTAAATGATCATAGAATAGCGAGAAATGAAAGTAGTTCTCCATAATGAATTATTAACGTTAATAAATGTGTGCAAATACTTCAAAAATTCAACAACCTTCGTTTGTGTTATTTTTTTACGTTAGAGAAACATTAATCTATGAAATCATATCTTCTTACACTCAGTCCTATAAGGAAATTTTTAATTTATCCACAGCTGTAAGTTTGAATTATTTTTTAATTCATTTCATTTATGATTGATTAAAGTCATTTTGATTTTAAAAATTATATGCTTATAATTGATTTTCCTACTCAAATTAAACTAATTTGTACCATCATGATACGATTTAATGATGTGCACTACTATGTAATTCATCAAAAACATCTTTGAAAACAAATTAGTAAAAGTTTAATTTTTCTAAACATGTAAAAATGAAGTTAATACATATGAAACACGTGCTTGTATATTCATTTTGCTGGGGTTATAATTAATCCATGCTAACACAAACAAAGATTTTTAAAATTAATTTAAAGCATTATTAAAACGTTTCTTTTATCTTTAAAACACTTTTTTACGTATAAATAACGTGCTCACTAAAAAATTAAATGAACTTTCATTTCAATAACACATCCTCAATTTTTTTTTTTTTCATTTTAGAGAAAGAATTTTAATTTGATTTGTAATTTAAAATATTAAACCATATTAAAGATGCTTTGATTAAAAAAACGCAACTCATATTAAAGTGTGTAGCAAAATTAAATTTCATACATTTTTTTAATAAATTTTAATTTCTTATCATCAATTAGAAAACATTTTTTTATAATTTCGTTAAAAAAAACGTTTATTTTTTTAATGTTTTAATCAAGACAAGATAAATATATTAAAAACAAAAGTACTTCGACGAAAATTAATTTTTTACTAACGTGAATAGAGACAGTATTTTTGTGCTCTACAGCTAAAAGTTAATTTAAAATTTTCTTTGTTTAAAGAAAAGGTAATCTTACTATTTCGAAGATTTTATTTCGTTACGAATTATATGAATTTCTTCAGTTCACTTTATTTCTTTCTCTAGGAATTTCAAAGATGGTTAATATTAATGAATTGGCGATACATTTTTTTACCGGGAATTATATTAGAGTTTTTAAGAAATATAGCAATAGTTTTTTAGATGATAAATTTTCTTTACGAATAATTATTTTGATACCATTTTATACCTGCCGTCTACTTTGGTATATGTGTTAATATTAAAATTACTTGATACTTGAAGCTGCAAATTGGCATCATAATCAGTTCAGTATACATATATATATAATGTTTGTAAATAAATATTAAAGTGTTCCCATGAACCTGAAAGTGGCCCTCTTCTTCAAACTGTTATAGGTCTAGTATAGGCGAGACTTTGCATATAAATCTTTTTTATTTCAAAATGTTTTCTCTTTTATTAAAAAAAACCCCAACAAAAAACATATTTGAATTGAGTTACGTTTAAAAAAATTAGCATTTAAACAGGTCGCTAACTTTTAATTTTCATTAAAACATTCCATAATTAAGTATGCTTCAAACACAAAATATAATCAAATAGCAAATATAAAATGACTTTTTAATTAATATTAATTTATTTATGTTAATTAAAATACCACTCGTAAATATTTATTAAAACTTTCTAAAACCTTATTTTTTAAAAAAAAAAGCAAAGAGAATAAATAAATATTACACAAAAGTACAAGACAAAATAAATAGTTCTTCCTTGACGAAAATTATTTTAATTTTAAAATAAAATGAAGACAAAGACGAAGGGTACAATTCAAAAATAAACTTTAATTTTGAAATCTCCCTCTCCCTATTTACTTAAAAGCGAAGATAAGGATGCTATTCAAAGGAAACCGAAATTCCATTATAGATTACTTCACTTCTCTTCACTACTTCCGTAATTCTAATTTTTCCCAGACAATTCTTAATACTAATAAAGTCGCGTCACAAAAAAAATGAGTAACGACTCGATGCCAAATCTCGCAAATGCAATTAAAATAACACTAAAAAAATATATTAAAACAAACCAAAAACTGAAATCTTTTTTAATTTTAGAAAGAGTGAGGATTTGAATTATTTTGATATGCTTTCGTTATGATAATTAGTAAATTATTTTTCTCCTCTGAACAATTATTAAGACAGGACGACTTTGTTCTTATTTTTTTTTCCTTTACCGTGTTCTGTGAAACAATGGCAATTGGAAGATGAAATTCGAAGAAGAAAGAAAACTCTTCTTCTTTTTTCTTTAAAGAAAAAAAAACATTTTTTTCTTGTGTGTGTGAAACGGAAACGGATGACCCATCTCTTTTTAAAAAAAAAAATTCTTTTAAAACCCTCTCTTTTATTTATTGGAAGTTTTCTTTCCGGTTTGTTAAGGAAAGAGCATTGATCATTATAAATTTTCGTTTTTTTGGTAAGTTATATTAATAAATGTCTTTTTTTGATGTATCCGTATCGGATTCTTTTGTTTGTACATCGTGTTTTGTTTCTTATTGATTTCAATGTGTGTGAAAATATTTTTGTTAATATAAAATAAATTTTTCTAAATTAGTTTTCTTAATTATTATCACCCAGCGTGTTTTGTCTTTTTTTTTTGCCGAGCGGCAGCGTTCTGGGGCTTGTTGCCACATGTTTTGGGTTCGAGACCCGACGGTGAAATTTTTGTTTGTAGTGGTTCGTAATCCACTTTACACCTTAGGGTCCGGTCTAACAAGATCGTATAGTGTTGCGGTGGGTAATGTTACTCTACATCCGTAGCATATCTTTAAGTTACACGCACCTCCTGGGTAATGCTAAGTGAGTAACAGCTGTGCAGCCCTTGTTTATGGCATAAAGATTACCTGTCTGTATTGACAGCTGCATTAGAACAACAACACCAGAGGTAGTGCCACCTATCGTTCACTTTTGTATCCCGGGTAAAAAAAGTGAACGACAGATGGTACTACCAATTTCACTAAATTTTCTAAACTAAAATTTTCTAAACTCTCACTATTTCGACAGTAATGGCGATTTATAAAGTTAGCTAGTAATTCTACTATAAAATTTACAAAGCATAGTTAAAGCAAATTAAAGCATAAGCATTTTCTGTTCCATAGATTAGAACAAACTAGTTCAAGCTTATCAATAAATAATGTCACAATACCTTTGCAACATATAAGAGCTTTATTAGATCCCTGAAACTGCAAATTGACATCATCATCAGTTCTGTATACATATATATATAATGTTTTTAAATAAATATTAAAGTGTTCCCATCAACCTGAAAGTGGCCCTCTTCTTAAAGAAGTTATAGGTGTAATATAGGTCGGGACGTTACGTATATATCGTTTTTGTTTGAAAATATTTTTCTCTTTTATTTAAAAAAAAAACATTTTTAAATTGAGTTGTGTTTAAAAAAATGAGCATTTAAACAACTTGCTAACTTTTAATTTTCATCAAAAACATTTCATAATTAAGTGTGCTTCAAATTCAAAATGTAATCAAAAACACAAATGTAAATTGAATATCTAATCAACAATAATTTATTACTGTTAATTAAAATATCACTCATATATATTTATTTAAACTTCCTAAATGTTTTTTTTTTTTTTTTTTTTTTTTTTTTTTAAATTTAAAGGGAATAAATAAATATTATACAAAAATTCAAGACAAAATAAATAGTTCTTTTTTTAAGAAAATTAATTTAATTTTCAAGAAAATTGAAGACAAAGACGTTGGGTACAATTCAACTAAACTTTAATTTTAAAATCTCCCTCCCACTCTTTACTTAAAAGCGAAGATAAGAATTACGATTCAAAAGAACCGAAATTCTATTATAGATTGCTTTACTTCACTTCACTTCACTACTTCCGTAATTCTAATTTTTCCGAGACGGCCAATACTAATGAAGTCGCGTCACAAGAAAACTGAGTAACGATTCGATGCCATCCTCGCAAACGTAATTAAAAATACTGAAAAAAATATTAAATCAAATCAAAACTGAAATCTTTTTAGTTTAAGAAAGAAGTTAGGAGTTGAATTATTTTGATATGCTTTCGCAATGATAATTAGTAAATTATTTTTCTCTCCTCCAAACAATTATTAATAAAGGACGACTCTGTTCTTATTCTTTTTCTTTACCGTGTCTGTCGGTGTGTATTCTGTTAAACAATGGGATTAGAAGATGAAATTCGAAAAAAAAGAAAACTGTTCTTCTTTTTTTATTTAAAAAAAAGAAAAAAAATATTTTTTTGCGTGTGAAACGGAAACGGATGATACATCTCTCTATTTTTAAAAATTCTTTTTAAACACTCTCTTTTATTCTTTGGAAGTTTTCTTTCCGTTTTGTTAAAGAAAGAACATTTATCATTATAAGTGTAATTTTTTGTAAAGTTATATTAATAAATGTTTTTTTTTATTTATCCATATCGGATTCTTTTGTTTGTCCATCATATTTTGTTGTTTATTGATTTTAATGTATATATAAATATTTGTGTTAATATAAAATAAATTTTTGTAAAGGTAGTAATAGTAATAATTCCAGAGGTAGTCAATAATTATATACCTGCCGTCCACTTTTATATCTATACTAGAAGACCCGGCCACGCGTTGCTGTGGCTTTCTTGTATTTCGTTAAATTATTAGATACTATAATTGGTATTGTTATCGTTTGCTGTCGTGGTTTTATTTGTTGACATGAGGGCCCTCTCAGCACGTCTACGTCGTACCTCACGCCTACGGGTATTGTTGAGGTTAGATTTTTTTGGTGGCATTTTACTGAAAATGATAATTGAAAAAATACAATACAATTAAAATAAAATCGAGATATAATAATAAATGACTTTAAAAAAAATTCACAATAAAATGTAAACGATTGTTTAAGGTACACGAACACGTTCGAATGAATTTTTTTGAAATTTTTTATCTTTGTACACATTTTTGGATTGAATGTATCTAAAAACTAATGATTTCACATAAAAAAATTTCATTATTATTATTTTTTTTTTATTTTTATAAGCTAAAATAATGCTAAAAATGGCCAAAACTTAATACTGTTACAAAACATGATAACTCAAAATCAAATCAATATTTTTTAAATTTCTAAGTTTGTATTTGTTTGTACTAACATATTACAGGGAATGGATCTCTGGTAAATTTATATCTTTATTATTTTGTGCTAGTTTAAATGCTGTCGACACAAAATTCTTTCAAAATTTGCATGTAATTCCAAGCTTAACAATTAAAATAAAAAATATTTATGTAGCTATAATCATTTCAGAGTTTTATTACCTGTAAACATTTATGAAAAACATAAATACAAAGTTTTGTAACATTTGGATCAAAATTACTTGTGTTATGGTGCTTCACATGAAAACAAAAAGCGTAAAAATTCATTCTGAGAAAAAGCTAAAAACAACTTTTAATTGGAGATATTACTTTTAAAAATATTGTAAATATATTAAAATGCCATTGAATTATCAAGTTCATAGTCTTATTTATTAAAAAATATAGTTTTATTTTTCCTTAAAGCTCTAAATATTTTCTGAGCTTTGTTTTGAAAAAGTTAAAATTTGCTCGACAAAATTTTTTTTTTTTTTACAACTTCCTCCTACTTGCAAAGGCTTTTTAATAATAAATGACCTGGATTTAAAATATTTAGTCCTTTTTCAAGTGTTTTGATTAAATACATTCAAAACCTTTGAATTTCACATAAAAATATCAACTTTAAATATTTTTTATACAATTTATTCTTTAAAATATGGATAAACATTGCAAAAATGTGATATTGTTGCAAAACTTGATAATTCAAAAATAAATAAAACATGAATAGTTTTTTCCTTTGCAAATATTTTTATGCTGGGAATATCCTTATGTAGGTAATATACTGTTTTCAAATTTATATCTTAATTATTTATACATTTTTGTATGCTTAAAGTTTGTCGACACAAACTTTTTTTTTTACATATTTACAAAAATTCTTAGTTTAAAAACTGAAATAAAAATAATTTATGAATTTAGGTTAATTTCCATGTTCTATTCCTTTCATACATTTAGAGAAAACTTTTACATGAAGTTTCAAAGCATTTAAATAAAAATTATGGGTATTATGATGTTTTGAAGGAACACAAAATGCATAAAAATTCAAATAAGAAATAATTAAAACCAACTTCTAAATGTAAATAAAAACAAATGTACATACATAAAAATGTTATTGAGCTTTAAATTCTCCTTTATTAATATAAAAACTTATTTATTTGTTTTGCTTTCTTTAAATAACTTCCAATTTTAAAGTACCATTTATCAATTTTTCTTCGACAATATTCAAATCACTCAAATTCTTTTGTTTTTCTAATAACAAAAGTTTTTGAAAAAAAAAATGTCCTTGATTTTCAACTTGCAACTATTATAATACCTTTTATAAAATTTTAATGTTATCATTATATCAAATAATTGCAGAGTTTACTTCATTTTGACACTTTTCAAAAAAATGCTTAAAATTCATCATATTTCTTTAAAATTATTTACAAAAATTCTTAGTTTAAAAACTGAAATAAAAATAATCTATGAATTTAGGTTAATTTTCATGTTCTATTCCTTTCATACATTTAAAGAAAACTTTTACATGAAGTTTCAAAGCATTTAAATAAAAATATATGGGTATTATGGTTTTAAAGGAACACAAAATGCATAAAAATTCAAATAAGAAATAATTAAAACCAACTTCTAAATGTAAATAAAAACAAATGTACAGACATAAAAATGTTATTGAGCTTTAAATTCTCCTTTATTAATATAAAAACTTATTTATTTGTTTTGCTTTCTTTAAATAACTTCCAATTTAAAAGTACCATTTATCAATTTTTCTTCGACAATATTCAAATCACTCAAATTCTTTGTTTTTCTAATAACAAAAGTTTTTGAAAAAAAAAATGTCCTTGATTTTCAACTTGCAACTATTATAATACCTTTTATAAAATTTTAATGTTATCATTATATCAAATAATTGCAGAGTTTACTTCATTTTGACACTTTTCAAAAAATGCTTAAAATTCATCATATTTCTTTAAATTTACAAAAATTCTTAGTTTAAAAACTGAAATAAAAATTGAGCTTTAAATTCTCCTTTATTAATATAAAAACTTATTTATTTGTTTTGCTTTCTTTAAATAACTTCCAATTTAAAAGTGCCATTTATCAATTTTTCTTCGACAATATTCAAATCACTCAAATTTATAACTCAAATTCTTTGTTTTTCAAATAACAAAAGTTTTTGAAAAAAAAAAAATGTCCTTGATTTTCAACTTGCAACTATTATAATACCTTTTATAAAATTTTAATGTTATCATTATATCAAATAATTGCAGAGTTTACTTCATTTTGACGCTTTTCAAAAAATGCTTAAAATTCATCATATTTCTTTAAAATTATTTACAAAAATTCTTAGTTTAAAAACTGAAATAAAAATAATCTATGAATTTAGGTTAATTTTCATGTTCTATTCCTTTCATACATTTAAAGAAAACTTTTACATGAAGTTTCAAAGCATTTAAATAAAAATATATGGGTATTATGGTTTTAAAGGAACACAAAATGCATAAAAATTCAAATAAGAAATAATTAAAACCAACTTCTAAATGTAAATAAAAACAAATGTACAGACATAAAAATGTTATTGAGCTTTAAATTCTCCTTTATTAATATAAAAACTTATTTATTTGTTTTGCTTTCTTTAAATAACTTCCAATTTAAAAGTACCATTTACTTCATTTTGACACTTTTCAAAAAATGCTTAAAATTCATCAGATTAATATTATCAATATATTATATTATCTTGCAGATCACATTTCTTTTTTAGAATTCTTAATCAAATAAAACACATGTTGACAAACTTTAAGCATAGAAAAGTTCAATGTTTTGATTCACAACTTTTCATTCCATATATTTTATTCCAATTCAAATTCAAACTTAGAAAATAAAAAAAATATTGATAATCAAATCAGGTAATACTTGCATACATTTGATTTATTTCGCATAGAAATAATACAAATTTCATACATAATTTTCACAACATTTAAAGTAGTACATAAAACAATAATATTCAGAACCTGAAAATTTTACGGTTATGTAGTACAGGCATTGAGACACGGCGCCATCTAAAAATAGTCATTATATTGTTCGAAAAAAAAAAAAAAAAAACCGCTACACTGTTGCCACTACATTGGTCTGCCAAAGAAATTTTAAAAAATATTTAGGGGTGGACCCCCCTTATCACTTAGGGGTTTAAAAAATAGATTACGACCGATTCGCAGACCTAACAAATATGCACAAAAATTTTCATAAGAATCGGTCGAGCCGTTTCGGAGGAGTTTGGCAACAAACACTGTGACACGAGAATTTTATATATTAGATTAGTAGTAAAATTTTATAATCGACCAGAGGACCACAGTAATGGTGATTTATAAATTAGGAAGCAATTTTACTTTATAAAATTTATAGAGTAGAGTTACAACAAGTTAAAGCATAAACCTTTTCTGTTCATTAGATTATAACAAAGTAGTTTAAGTTTGTCAATAAATAATGGCTCAATAACTTTGCAAGATATAGGATATTTATTGATCCTTGCAGCTGCAAATTGACGTCATCATCAGTTCTGTATACATACATATAATGTTTGTAAATAAATATCAAAGTGTTTCCATGAACCTAAAAGGGGTCTTCTTCTTGAAGAAGTTACAGGTCTAATATAGGTCGAGACGTTACGTATATATCGTTTTTGTTTGAAAATAGTCTTGCCTTTTATTAAAACAAGTAATATAAAAAAATATTTAAAGACAATTCCTACTTTTTTTCACTCTATCGCAGAAAGGTCCTTTACAAATAAAGTCGAAATTTTCCTCTTACATCTGGCGCCATCTATCATTAAATACATGCAACTTAAATCTAAAAAAATAATTAATAAATTAAATTTAATTACTGAATTAATATTTTAAAAACTGTATTAGCATCAAGTGTCAGTTACTACAAGTTCAAAAAAATGTATTAGGACTTGAGTGGAGTAATAAAACTTTATTAGATCTTTGAAGCTGCAAATTGACATCATCATAAGTTCTGTATGTATATATATATATATATATATATATATATATATATATATATAAAATGCTTGTAAATAAATATTGAAGTGTTCCCACGAACCTGGCCCTCTTCTTGAAACTGTCATAGGACTCGTATAGGCCGAGACGTTACGTCTATATCATTATTGTTTGAAAATATTTTTCTCTTTTATTAAAAAAAAGCAAACAAAAAACATCTTTAAAATAAGTTGTGTTTAAAAAAATTAGCATTTAAACAGCTCGCTAATTTTCAATTTTCATTGAAAACATTAAATAATTAAGTGTGTGCTTCAAATACAAAATATAATCAAAAAAAAAATTTAAAATGAATTTTTAATTAACACTAATTTATTACTGTTAGTTAAAATACCACTCGTATATATTTATTTAAGCTTTCTAAATGTTATATATTTTTTTAAGAAAAAGCTAAAGGGCATACATAAATATTATACAAAAGTACAAGACAAAATAAATAGTTCTTAAAATTAATTTAAAACTTTAAAAAAATTGGAGACAAAGAAGCTGGATACAAATCAAAACTAAACTTTAATTTTAAAATATCCCTCTCACTCTTTATTTAAAAGCGAAGATATAGGAATGCGATTCAAAAGAAACCGAAATTCCATTATAGATTACTTCACTTCACATCACTACTTCCGTAATTCTAATTTTTCCGAGACGGCTAATACTAATGAAGTCGCGTCACAAGAAAATTGAGTAACGACTCGATGCCATCCTCGCAAATGCAATTAAAAACACTGAAAAAAATATTAAAACAAACCAAAAAAATTGAAATCTTTTTGATTTTCAGAAAGAAGTGAGGAGTTGAATTATTTTGATATGCTTTCTCATGATAATTAGTAAATTATTCTTCTCTTCTCAAAACAATTATTGAGACAGGACCACCCTATTCTTATTCTTTTTCTTTACCATGTTGTCGACGTGTATTCTGTTAAACAATGGGAATTGGAAGATGAAATTCGAAGAAAAAAGGAAAATTCTTCTTCTTTTTATTAAAAAAAAAAAAACTCTCTTTTATTTATTGGAAGTTTTCTTTCCGTTTTGCTAAGGAAAGAACATTTATCATTATAAGTTTTAGTTTTTTGTTAAGTTATATTAATAAATGTGTTTTTTTTTTCATGTATCCGTATCGTAATCTTTTGTTTGTCCATCGTGTTTTGTTGCTTATTGATTTCAATGCGTATAAAAATATTTGTGTTAATATAAAAGAAATTTTTCTAAATTAGTTTTGTTAATTATTACCACCGTGACTGGTTTTATTTTTATTTTTGCAAGATTCGTTGTGTAAAAATTTCAATAAATATTATTCAGCAAATTTCAATACTGAAATTTTGGCACATTGTATATAATCTTATAGGAATCAAACATTATATTTTCTACACTGAGGCCTGAATGGCCGGGTGCCTAGCGCTCTGGTGCTCGGTACCTCAGGTTTCGGGTTCCAGTGCAGGCGATGCCATGAATTTTTGAAATGATTCGGAATCCACTTTAAATCATAGGTCTCGGTCTAACAGGATCGTACAGCGTTGCGGGGGTATTGTTACTCCGCTTCCGTAGCTTATCTTCAAGCTGCACGCACCTCCTGGGTAGTGCTAACTGAGTAATGTCGGTGCAGAGCTTGCCTTAAGGCATCCAAGACAACTGTCTATGTGTTTGCCCGCTGTCTTAGAACAAAATATTTCTACACCAGAGATAATCAACCATTTTATACCGGTCATTCACTTTTTTATCTCTGTTAGTAGTACAATTTTCTTAGTTCTCACCGTTTCCACAGTAAAAGCAGTAATATTAATTTATAAAATTAATAGTTAGGTAGTAATTTTAATTTATAAAATTTATATAGCAGAGTTACAGCAAGTCAAAGCATAAACATTTGCTGTTCAATAGATTACAACAAAGTAGTTCAAGTTTGTCTATAACTAATAACATAATACCTTTGCAACATATAGGAACTTCATTAGATCCTTGAAGATGCAAATTGGCATCATTATCCGTTCTGTATAATATATGTAATGTTTGTAAATAAATAATAAAGTGTTTCCAAGAACCTGAAACTGACGTTCTTCTTGAAGCTGTAGAGGCTGAGACGGTATATTAGTGGTGCTATTTTTGTGGAATTAAACCTTTCTCTTTGATTAAAAAATGCCAACGAAAACATCGTTAAAATGAGTTGTGTTTAAGAAAATTAGCATTTTAAAAACTCGCTAACTTTTAACTTTCATTAAAACATTCCATAATTAAGTGTGCTTCAAATATGAAATATAATCAAATAACAATTTAAAATGAATATTTAATCTACGCTAATTTATTAGTGGTAATTAAAATACCACTCGTTTATATTTATTTAAATTTTCTAAACGTTATTTTTTTTTTTTAAATTCTAAAGGGAATAATTAAATATTATACAAAAGTATACAAGACAAAAGAAATAGTTCTTGTTTGACGAAAATTAATTTAATTTTTAAAAAGGTAGACAAAGATTCTGGGTACAATTCAACTAAACTTTATTTTAAAATCTCCCTCTCATTCTTTACATAATAGCGAAGATAAGAATTACGATTCAAAAGAACCCGAAATTCCATTATAGATTACTTCTCTTCACTTCACTTCACCACTTCCGTAATTCTCATCTTTCCGAGACGAGCTAATACTAATGAAGTCGCGTTACAAGAAAACTGAGTAGCGACTCGATGCCATCTTCGTAAATGCAATTAAAAACACCGAACAAAATATTAAAACAAACCGAAACTCAAATCTTTTTAGTTTTAGAAAGAGTGAGGAGTTGAATTATTTTGATATGCTTTCGTTATGATAATTAGTAAATTATTTTTCTCCTCCAAACAATTATAAGACAGGACGACTCTGTGCTAATTCTTTTTCTTTACCGTGTCTGTCGGCCTATTCTGTGAATCAATGGGAATTGGAAGATGTAATTCGAAGAAAAAAAGAAAACTCTTCTTTTTTTTTTTGAAAGAAAAAAGAGAAAAAAAATTGTGTGTGTGTGAAACGGAAACGGATGATACGTCTCTTTTTTTAAATTCTTTTAAAACACTCTCTTTTATTTATTGGAATTTTTCTTTCCGTTTTGTTAAGGGAAAAACATTTAGCATTATAAGTTTTCGTTTTTTGTTAAGTTATATTAATACATGTTTTTTCTTTTATATATATCTGTATCGGATTCTTTTGTTTGTCCATCGTGTTTTGTTGTTTATTGATTTCAATGCGTATAAAAATATTTGAGTTAATATAAAAAGGTTTTCTCGATGTTTTGTTAATTATTACCACCCGCCGTGTCTGATCTTTTATTTTTACAATCGTTGAGAACAATTGTTACTGACGATACTTCAGAAAGGTATAAGAGAGAAGTTTTAGTACATTGTATATAATCTTATAGGAATCAAACATTTCATATTTCTGCATCGGGGGCATGAATGGCCAAGTGGCTGACACTCAGTACCACAGGTTTTGGATTCGAGTCCTGACGGTGCTATGGATGTTTTTAGTGATTCGGAATCCACTTTAAACCGTAGGTCCCCGTCTAGTAGAATCGTACAGCTTTGCGTGGTTATTGTTAATCCGCGTTCGTAAGTTATCTTCAAGCTACACGCACCTTCTGGGTAATGCTAAGTGAGTAACGTCGGTGCAACGCTTGCCTTAAGGCATCCAAGACAACTGTCTGAGTGTTTTCTAGCTTCATTAGAACAAAATATTTCTACATTCAAAATATTTCTACAGAGGTAGTCAACCATTTTATACCTACCGTGCACTTTTGTATATCTGTTAATATTAAAATTTTCTAACAGGCATAATGTTCCGCAGTAATGGCGATTTATAAAGTTAGGAAGTAATTCTACTTTATAAAATTTATTAGAGCAGATTTATACCAAGTTAAATCATAAGCATTTTCTGTTCAATAGATTATAACAAAGTAATTCAAGTTCGTCAATAAATAAAGACACACTACCTTTGCAACGTATAGGAACTATATTAGATCTTCGAAACTGCAAATTGACATCATCATCAGTTCTGCATACATATATATAATGTTTTTAAATAAATATTCAAGTGTTCTCATGAACCTGAATGGGGCTCTCTTCTTGAAGTCGTTATAGCTCTAATATAGGCCGAGACGTTTCGTATATGTCGTTTGTTTATTTTTTGGAAAATATTTTTCTCTTTATTAAAAAAGCAAACAAACGATATCTTTAAATGGAGTTAAACACAAGAAAATAATTAATTTCTTTAAACACAAGTAAATTAGCATTTTAATAGCTCTCTAATTTTTAATTTTCATTAAAGGCTTTTCATAATTGAGTGTGCTTCAAATTCCAAATTTAATCAAAAACACAAATATAAACGAATATTTAATCAACAAAAATTTATTACTGTTAATTAAAATATCACTCACGAACGTTAAACTTCCTAAACGCTATTTTTCTTAAAAAAACTCTAAAGGGAATAAATAAATATTATACAAAAATTCAACACAAAATAAATAGTTCCTTTTTTAAAGAAAATTAATTTAATTTTCAAAAAAAAATTAAAGAAAAAGACGCTGGGTACAGATCAACTAAACTTTAATTTTAAAATCTCCCTCTCACTCTTTACTTAAAATCGAAGATAAGAATTATGATTCAAAAGATCCGAAATTCCATTATAGATTACTTCACTTCACTACTTCCGTAATTCTAATTTTTCCGAGACAGGCCAATACTAATGAAGTCGCGTCACAAGAAAACTGAGTAAAGGCTCGATGCCATCCTCGCAAACGTAATTAAAAATATTGAAAAAAATATTAAAACAAACCAAAACTGAAATCTTTTTAGTTTTTTAAAAAGAGTGAGGAGTTGAATTATTTTGATATGCTTTCGTTATGACAATTAGTAAATTATTTTTCTCTCCTCCAAACAATTATTGAGACAGGACGACTCTGTTCTTATTCTTTATCGTGTTGTCGGTGTATTCTGTGAAACAATGGGAATTGGAAGATGAAATTCGAAGAAAAAAGAAAACTATTCTTCTTTAAAAAAAAAAAAAAAAAAAAAAAAAAAAAATCTTTTTTTCCGTGTATGAAAAGGAAACGGATGATATGTTTCTTTTTTTAAAAAAAATTATTTTAAAATACTCTCTTTTATTTATTGGAAGTTCTCTTTCCGTTTTGTTAAGGAAAGAACATTTATCATTATAAGATTTCCTTATCCTTTGGTAAGTTATATTAATAAATGTCTTTTTTTTATGTATCCGTATCGGATTCTTTTGTTTGTCTATCGTGTTTTGTTGCTGATTGATTTCAATATGTGTGAAAATACTTGTGTTAATATGATTCGTTGAGAAAATATTTCATTAACGATTATTCAAAAACGAAAGCCAAAAGAGAAGTTTTCTCACGTTGTATATAATAATATAAGAATCAAACATTATATATTTCTACACTGAGACCTGAATGGCCGAGTGACTGGCACTCTGGCGCTCGGTACCTCAGGTTTGGGGTTCGAATTCGGACGGTGCCATGGATGGTTGTAGGGGTTCGGTATCCACAATAAACCGTAGGTCCCGTTCTAACAGGATCATAGGGCAATGTGGAGATAGTGTTACTCTGCGTCCGTAGCTTATCTTGAAGCTACACGCACCTCCTGGGTAATGCTAAATGAGTATCGTCGGTGAAGCGCTTGCTTAAGGCTACCAAGACAATTGTCAAAGTGTTGGTCAGCTGCATTAGAGCAAAATATTTCTACACCAGAGGTAGTCAACCATTTTATACCTGTCATTCACTTTTGTATCTCTGTTAGTAGTAAAATTTCTAACAATCTACCGGCCCCACAGTAATGGCGATTTATAAATTAGGAAGTAATTTTACTTTATAAAATTCATAGAGCAGAGTTACAGCAAGTTAAAGCATAAGCCTTTTCTGTTCAAAAGATTTCAACAGAGTAGTTCAAGTTCACCAATAAATAATGGCACAATACTTTGACAGCATATAGGAGCTTTATTAAATGCTTCAAGCTGCAAAATGGCATCATCGTCAGTTCTGTATACATATATATAATGCTTGTAAATAAATATTAAAGCGTTCCCATGAACCTGAAAGTGGTCCTCTTCTTCAAGAAGTTATAGGTCTAATATAGGCCGAGACGTTATATATATAATTTTTGTTTGAAAATATTTTTTCTTTAATTATAAAAGACAACAAACAAAAAACATCATTACATTGAGTTGTGTTTAATAAAGTAACATTTAAACATGTCGATAACTTTTAATTTTGATTAAAAACATTGCATATTTAAATATGCTTCAAACACAAAATTTAATTAAATAACAATTTTTAATCAACGTTAATTTATTACTGTTAATTAATATACCACTAGTATATATTTATTTAAACTATCTAAACGTTATTTTCTTTTTAAAAAAAAGCTAAAAGGAATAAATAAATATTTTACATAAATCTCCCTCTCACTCTTTACGTAAAAGAGAAGATAAGAATTATGATTCAAAAGAACCGAAATTCCATTATAAATTACTTCACTTCACTACTTCCGTAATTCTAATTTTTCCGAGACGTCTAATGCTAATGAAGGTGCGTCACAAGAAAATTGAGTAACGACTCGATGCCATCCTCACAAACGTAATTAAAAATACTGAAAAAAATATTAAAACAAACCAAAACTGAAATCTTTTTAGTTTTAGAAAGAGTGAGGAGCTGAATTATTTTGATATGCTTTCGTTTTGACAATTAGTAAATAATTTTTCCTCCTCCAAACAATTATTGAGACAGGACGACTCTGTTCTTATTCTTTATCGTGTTGTCGGTGTATTCTGTGAAACAATGGGAATTGGAAGATAAAATTTGAAGAAAAAAGAAAACTATTCTTCTTTTCTTAAAAAAAAAAAAAAAAAAAAAAATCTATTTTTTTTCTTTTGTGTGGAACGGAAACGGATGATACGTCTCTTTTTTTTAAAAATTCTTTTAAAGAACTTTTTTTTATTTATTGGAAGTTTTCTTTCCGTTTTGTTAAGGAAAGAACACTTATCATTATAAGTTTTCGTTTTTTGTTAAGTTATATTAATAAATGTTTTTTTTTTCATGTATCCGCATCGGATTCTTTTGTTTGTCCATCGTGTTTTGTTGTTTATTGATTTCAATGTGTATAAAAATATTTGTATTAATACAAAATAAATTTCTTAATTGGTTTTTGTTAATTATTACCACCCATCGTGTATGGTCTTTTGTTTTTGCAAGATTCATTGAGAAAACATTTTAACAATGATTATTCAGAAAGGTCCAGGACAGAAATTTTGGCACATTGTATATAATCTTATAGCAATTAAACATTTCATATTTCTACACCAGAAGTAGTCAACCATTTTATACTTACCGTCCACTTTTGCATTACTGTTAGTAGTAAAATTTTCTAACCACGCACCGGTTATTACTTAAAAACAAATTTCTAATTGAAGTTACAAATTTCTAGTTTAAAAATTTTCTGAACTACCCACCACTTTCAAAAAATTCTATGAAAAATGTTTTAACAATATTTTTTAAAAACGTTGAATTAAAAATATTTTAGGGACAATTAAATTAAAAATATAAAAAAATGCTTCAGTATCGGGCAAAACCCCTAGTAAACCCCCTCTCAAAACCCCGGTAGGTCCCGTTCTAATATAATTGTAGAGTTTTGAGCGTAGAAGCTGACGATCCTACCACGTAAAAAAATATTTCCTATTTCGGAATCTGCCAGTAGGCAAACGCCCTTCGCTCACCATGGGACTGTTGTGCCAATGAAGGAGATGTAGTATAAACCTTAATCACAATCTTAAAATTCCAGGTTATCTTCCACTGAAAAAACTATAGTTCTGAGCTTATAGGGTTTTTCTATAATGATTTTATTGAAATCTTTCTATAGAATTAAATAGACATGTTCTATCAATATGCAATATTGAGGAAAGAGGAGCTGCCGGTGGTTAAATTATAAGAATTATTTCCTACGATAGGATTTGTATAAAGGGCTTTGTAAACTGATCTATTATTATAAAAGTTTTTAATTATATATAGACTAATTAGTTTTTTGTGTGTCTTATCGTACGCACATAGGTATCAAGTACGTATATCAATCTGCGCGTGCGATTCATGACGTTTGAGTAAGTTTGAGTTTCTCTGAGGATGAATTAAGTTCGATATTTTTTCATATTGTGATGTGATAAAACAAGGATTTTCTGACTCGCATATGTGACATAATTAATTATATTTGATAGTTCAACTAGTATATTGGATTTATGAGAAAAATATCCATGGCGATTGGAAATTGAGATTCAAAGAAATTCTAGGTAAAGATAATCTATTTTAATACTTGTCAGATCTGTAATTAAACATTGGAATTGTTCTTTAAATATTTTACTGACAGTGTAGTGGTATCCATGAGTAGGGGAGCCAGCCTTGAGGAACTGAATTATTGCAGATGAGTTATTTTCGAGGCAAGCACAGAAGATTTGGCAGCGTTTTTGTTGCTAAGCAGCGGTTGATGTCAAGCCCCTTTTTAATAGATGGGTTTCCCCTTAATGGAAGAGTGGATGTGCTAAAGTGTTCTTAAGTAAAGTGTTCTGTTTATTGTGTTCTAATCAGAGTGTGGCAGTGAGGCACCACGGCGCCCCATGAAGAAAAATAGTATAGCTGATATAATTGTCATGTTTTTTTTGTTTTTTTTGTAAATATCGTGCTTATTTTTATTTGTGTCATGAAATAAAATCTATTTTTAAAAATGGAATTTCTGATCAGTGTACATATTTCATAACAGAGACCACCACAACATATTGTTATAAAAGATTAATATAATAAGATGTATTGAGTAAAATGAGTTCGTGATTATTAGTTGCATAGTCTATAAAAAATATAATAGATTAAGAAAAAATTGGATCTCTCAATTATAATTTTACATTTTTTATTTAAATATTATAAATAAATCTCTGACTATAAATCAAGAGATGCTTGTGGTATTAACTATCTGTATATAACTTAAAATCAATAACAATTATAAATCCAATTTCATTTTTTGAATTATTTATTTTTTATCTGACTCTTATCCAAATGCCATGAAAAGTATTCTTATTAAAGTTAAATGAACACGGAAACTTTTAATTCAAGCTTTTAAATTAATTAAAAATTGCCTTCTTTCCAAAAAATAAATAAAATAAAATGCAAATAAATTAGTTTTTACAATAAATTTATATTTGTGATCATAACTTAAAAACTAAAACATCAAAGGCAAACTAGTTAATTTTTTCTAATATTTAAATTTGTTTGTATTTGTCGTCTTTCTGAAAATACCGAAAATTTTCTAATTATTTTTTTAAACTTAAATAAAACAATAATTTTTGATGGTAAAATATTTATTTAATATGCTTAAGTTTTGAAAATTTTTTTTAATGCATTATATTATTTGTAAATGCTGCATTTGAGAGAAGGAAATTAAGAATTACTTATTTGCTTTTATAATTTTTTCTTGAAGTTAAAGAAATAAATTTTAAACGTTTTTGTATTCTGCTTATAATATTTTTTGTTCATGTCAAATACTGCATCTTTATATAAGATAATCAATTTTTTACTTTCCTAATTCTTTATATTTATATTTTTTATCTTGCTATAGTGAAATAAATTAAATATTTGAATAAGTTCTTTTTTTGACAATCTTTTTATACGTCTGTGATAAATTAGAAATATACACAAAATTAGTTATTTAAAAAAATTCGAATTAATTTTGAGATGAAATTTTACTTTTATCTTAGATTAAAATTTACTTAATACTTTAATATACAGAAATAATATTTTTTTTTCTTATGTTAGTGAATTATATGATAAATATGAAGATAACTATTTTTTGTTTTAATTTCGTACATTATATTTGCAGTGCACAAAAAATATTATGGTGGCATTTTGAGGAAAGAAAGACTTTTCTTCTAGAATTTTATTCTGGTCTATGGTACCACAGGTTTCAGGTTCGAATCCTGGCGGAAACATGGGTGCTTGTTGGTGATTCAGAATAAACGTTAAAATTGTAGGTCCCGGTCTAATTAGCCTAAAGTTAGCAACAAATGATCTTAGAGCGACAAACCAAACCAACCCCTTACCGATTAATATTGGTTTATTGATATGTTTATTTTCGGGATTAAAATTTCTATATTAGTTTTATAAATTATGTTTTAAAACATTCCAGAATAGTAATCCATACAAATACAAGACATTGTATTTATCTTTTTGAATGTATTGTACACAAGACATTATATTTATCTTTTTTCATCTATCAAATTGACCGTAGAGCAACAAACCAATCTAGAATTCTGTCTTACATTTATTTGTTTTCTTTTAATTTTTTTGTATTAAAGTGTTTTATAATTTGCTGTCATATTAAAACTACATTCATATATATATATTAAAAATAATTAATCGATAATAATATATAGATTAATAAAAAACATTTATTAGATATTTTATAATCTTAAATAAATTAAATTTTGTGTGCAATGTTTTTATGTTGAGCTTATTTTTCTGTAATTATTCTATAGATTCCTTTGGATTATTTGGTGACATGTTTTTTACGTTATTATTATTTTTTTTTTTTGGTTAATCAGTTATCTCTGTAAATGCTGTAGAATTATATCTGCTAAAAATATATAAACAAATGCATAATCATCGCGTTTCTCTTGACAATTGTTATTAAGTAATATTTTATCTTTCACAATATGGAATATATATAATAATTCTAAATTTAAAAAAAATATATTTGTCATTAATTTAGAGTTTGGGTTTTTCTATTTTTTAAAAACTGTAATTGTAATACGAAGTATACAATTACAGTTTTGGTTGGTTGGGGTTGGTTTGGTTTGTCGCTCTAAGGTCATTTGTTGCTAACTTTAGGCTAATTAGACCGGGACCTACAATTTTAACGTTTATTCTGAACCATTACAATTACAGTTAGTATTACAATTACAGTTTTTAAAAAATAGAAAAACCCAAACTCTAAATTAATGGCAAATATATATTTTTTAAATTTAGAATTATTATATATATTCCATATTGTGAAAGATTCAAAGATAAAATATTACTTAATAACAATTGTCAAGAGAAACGCGATGATTATGCATTTGTCTTATATATTTATAGATATAGTAAAATTGTTTATCATCATATTAATGTTTGTTAACATCTTATAACCTTTTTAAATATATTAAAGTTCAAAATAATACATTATTTTTACTTATTGTGTTTTTATGACAAAGAAAATAAATTTAATTCATTTTTTTAATGTAACTTTTTTTAAGAGAAAAAATCTTGTCTTTTATTTATATTTTATGAGATTAAATACAATCTTTTAGATTTATTCCTGTTTGTTTCGTTTTAGCTAGATTTATTAATGGATAAATGAATTTATTTTACAAATATCACTAGTCATACATCTTCTCGTTTTTATACTCTTTAGCAGCAAAATGAAATTATATGTAAAAGATAAATTTTATTTTCTGCACTATTTCATTAAAAATGCAGTTATTTCAAAGTGTTTCATTAAAAAAAATAATATATTAAAAGGAAATGGATTTTTGAAAGAAATTTTATCTTTCCCTTTAAACCCCAAAAGGACATTTTGTTTTTTATTCCTATTTTTTATGTATCGTAAAAAACTCGATACTACTTTATCATCTACGATAAAAAAATTGAATGCGATTTTGTATAAAATGTGACATATTATATTTGTTTTTCTTTATTGCAAAGTAAAAAAAATAAATAAAAATCCTTTTATGTAAAAATGAAGTTCTGCAATAAAGATCAAAGGATTGTTGCTTTCCATTTTCATTGCAATTTTAATGTTTTTTGAGACTGTTTTTTTTTTTTTCCATAATGAAAAAATTTTAAAAAGAGCTTAAAAGAGCATCAATTTGTTTTATTTTCCCTTCTTTTTGTGATTGCATTTATTATTTATTTTATTATTATAAGTCAGGATAGTGAATTTACTCTCAGTAACTAAATTATTTTTTACTGTGTCAGAAAGAAATGTATGAAGTAATAGAAAATTGCGTTGTGAAAAAAATTTGAATTGTATAACTGTAACAGAAATAAGGTAATTTTGTAGCATGAAAATGTAAAACCTCTAGGGTAATGAATGTTAAAAGAAGAAAAAATTATTAAATTTTTTGTTTGATTGCGCTTCATTCATTTCATATCGACAGTAATTTAACGATAAATAAAAAATCGAATAATATAAATGCACAATAAGTAAATTATTTCATATATTATCGTCGACAATTTGATATGTTTCCTATACAGAATATTATTAAACTCATTTTAATTAATTCTATAATGTCTAATATACAGAAAATATTTTTTGAAACATGTGATTTTTAAACCCGTTATATATGAAGTTTTCTAATATTCAGGAACAAAATAGAAACGAAATGAATGGAATGGTAGTTACTTTCTCAGATGACCATCCCAATTGCGTCGAACCGTCAACAGTCGCGGGATTTCCGGTAAGAAGAAAAAATGAGGGTTTTTACTGGGAGATAATTTATATGTAGTTATGTTAGTATTGTATGTTAGTGCGTCGACAAGAAATGCTTTAGGTTCAGAACAATATTGCTTTCATTTTCGAGATGTTTTTTTTTTTTTTTTCATAATGAAAAGATCTGAAAAAGGGCTTAAAAGAGCATCAATTTATTTCATTTCCCTCTTTTTTGTGATTGCATTTATTATTTATTTTATTGTTATAAGCCAGGATCATGAATTTACTCTCAGTAACTAAATTATTTTTTACCGTGTCAGAAAGAAATGTATGAAGTAATAGAAAATTGTATTGTAAAAAAAAAATCGAGTACAATTTGAATTGTATAACTGTAACAGAAATAAGTTCATTTTGTTGCATGAAAATATTAAACCTCTAGGGTAATGAATGTGAAGAGAAGAGAGAATTATTAAATTTTTTGTTTGATTACTCTTCGTTCATTTCATATCGACAATAATTTAACGAGAAAGAAAAATGTCATTAACTGTAAAAGCACAGAAAAGTAAATTATATCATATATGAACGTTGAAAGTTTAATATGTTGCTTATACAGAATATTATTAAGCTCATTTTATCTAATACACAGAAAATAAATTGAGGACTATGCGATTTTTAATCATTTATATATGAAATATTCTAATATTAACAAACGAAATGAATGGAGTGATACTTATTTTCTGAGCAGACCACCCCAATTGCATCGAACCGTAAACTGTCGCGTCATTTCCGGTAAGAAGAGAAAATGAGGGTTCTTATTGGGGGATAATTTATATGCAGTTATGTTAGTATCGTATGTTAGTGCATCGACGAGAAATGTTTTAGGTTCAGAACAGTAGGGTCGTAAAAAATAGTATATTTGTATATTAATAAAATAGTAGGTCGTAATTGCGACTGTTTTTTTCATAATGAAAAGATTTGAAAAGGGCTTAAAACAGCATCAATTTATTTCATTTCCCTCTTTTTTGTGATTGCATTTATTATTTATTTTATTATTATAAGTCAGGATCGTGAATTTACTATCAATAACTAAATTATTTTTCACTGTTTCAGAAAGAAATGTATGAAGTAATAGAAAATTGTATTGTAAAAAAAAATCGAGTACAATTTGAATTGTATAACTGTAATAGAAATAAGCTAATTTTGTAGCATGAAAATATTAAACCTCTAGAGTAATAAATGCTAAAAGAAGAGAGAATTATTAAATTTTTTGTTTGATTGCGCTTCATTCATTTTATATCGACAGTAATTTAAGGAGAAAGAAAAATGTCGAATAACTATAAATGCAAAAATAAGTAAATTATATCATATATGACCGCTTACAATTTAATATGTTTCTGATAAAGAATATTATTAAGGCTCATTTTAATGAATTCTATAATGCCAAAAGTGTCTAATATACAGAAAATAAATCGAGAACTTTGTGATTTTTAACCATTTTTATATGAAGTATTCTAATATTCACAAACGAAATGAATGGAGTGATAGTTACTTTCTCAGCAGACCACCCCATTTACGTTGAATAGTAAACTGTCGCATCATTTCCGGTAAAAAGAGGAAATGAGGGTTCTTGCTGGTGATAATTTATATGTAGATATGTTAGTATTGTATGTTAGTGCGTCGACGAGAAATTTTGTAGGTTCAGAACAGTATGGTCGTAAAAAATAGTATATTTCTATATTAATAAAATAATATAATTATTTTAATAATTATATATGAATATAATTATTATACAACATACTCTACTATAAATATACTATACATGTATGTATAAACCATTAATATATATATACTGATGTGACAAAAGTCATGGGACAGCAATATGCAAATTTTCAGATGGCAGTAGCATCGCGTAGAACAGGTATAAATGCGCAGTGCTTTCGCAGAGCTTTCATTTCTGTTCAAGTTATTCATGTGAAGAGGTTTTGACGTGATGATGACCGCACGACGGGAATTAACAGACTTTGAACGCGGAATGTTAGTTGGAGCTAGACGCTTGGGTCATGCAATTTCGGAAATCGTTAGGGAATTCAACATTCCCAGATCCACTGTGTCGAGTGTGCCGAGAGTATGAAATTTCAGGCATAACATCCCACCATGGACAGCGCAGTGGTCGACCGCCTGCACTTAACGACCGAGACCGGCGACGTCTGCAAAGAGTCGTAAATTCTAACAGACAAGCAACACTGCGTCAAATAACCGCAGAAATCAATGTGGGACGTACAAGGGACTTGTCTGTTAGAACTGTGCGGAGAAATTTGGCTTTCTTGGGCTATTCCAGCAGAAGACCGACTCGAGTGCCTTTACTGACAGAACGACATCGCTTGCAGCGACTCTGGTGGGCACGTGAGCATATCGGTTGGTCCCTAGATGAATGGAAAACCGTGGCCTGGTCCGATGAGTCACGATTTCAGTCGGTAAGAGCTGATGGTAGGGTTCGAGTGTGGCGTAGACCCCACGAAACCATGGACCCAAACTGTCAGCAAGGCACTGTTCAAGCTGGTGGTGGCTCCGTAATGGTGTGGGCCGTTTTTTGATGGCATGGACTTGGTCCTCTGGTGCGACTGGACCGAACATTGACTGGAAATGCTTATGTTCAGCTACTTGGAGATCACTTGCAGCCATTCATGGACTTCATGTACCCAAACAACGATGGGATTTTTATGGATGACAATGCGCCATGTCACCGGGCCACAACTGTTCGCGATTGGTTTGAAGAACATTCTGGACAATTCCAACGAATGATCTGGCCACCTAGATCGCCCGACATGAATCCCATCGAGCATTTATGGGACATCATCGAGAGGTCAGTTCGTGCCCAAAATCCTGCACCATCAACGCTTTCACAATTATGGACGTCTATCGAGACAGCATGGCTCAATATTCCTGCAGAAGACTTTCAACGACTTGTTGAGTCCATGCCACGTCGAGTTGCTGCACTTCGCCGGGCGAAAGGAGGGCCGACACGATATTAAGAGGTATCCCATGACTTTTGTCACTTCAGTGTATATATATATATATATATATATATTATTATTATTATTATTATAGTATATACTATAATAATAGAAATAGTACATTTATGTAAAAAATAATAGAAATCAGGCTTAATTTAATTGCATTACTTTAGTTTTTTAAATAATATTTTTTTTTTATAAATTTAGATGGACTGATTTTTAAAAAAAAAATTATACAAATGAATTTTAATAAAGGCACGAATATTAAATTGTTACAATAATGAATACAAAAATCGATACTACTTTATCATCTAATGTTGAAAACTTTACTTAATAAAACACAATTGTTGCCTGTAGAAGTTTATTTGTTCCGGCAATGATTTCAAGGACAACTGTGGCATGTTTTACTGTCGTCAGATGAGAAAATTGCAAGTGACAAAGTTATATAATTTGATGCAAGTTTTCCTCGTATTTCCAAGTAATGATTGCACTGTACAACATGAATCAATACCGTATTTTATCCCCAAACATTTTCGTGATTTACAAAATTAGTTATTTATATATTAATGGTAATTACATCTGTAACACATTAAATTTTCAAACCTATTGAAATATAAAATTGTTCAAATATGTTAGACTTCTTACACTGAAGCATTTTGCCTAAATATATTTTATTTACTGTACAATGTGTATTATAACAATGCTATATTTAATGGAAGATTTAAAAAAAAATCAGAAATTTTAGCAAGATCAGTATTATTTACCTATTTATTGTTTTCAAACCTATTGAAATGCAAAATGGTTCAAATATGTTTAAATCAGAAATTTTAGCAAGATCAGTATTATTTACCTATTGAATCAGTATTATTTATTATTAGATCAATATTATTTACCTATTTATTGTTTTCAAACCTATTGAAATGCAAAATGGTTCAAATATGTTAGACTTCTTACACTGAAGCATTTTGCCTAAATATATTTTATTTACTGTACAATGTGTATTATAACAATGCTATGTTTAATGTAAGATTTTTTTTTAATAAATCAGAAATTTTAGCAAGATCAGTATTATTTAATTTGCATCACAAATAATTTTAAACCAGTACACAAATCTTAAAGAAAATTTCTTTAATCAGCTTTGATAAAAGATGGTTCATATTTCTTTCAATAATAATAATAATTCTAATAATAATAATAATTTCTTCAATTCAATACTTTCTTTTATAATAAGAACAAAAAACATCTACCAGTTAACCATATGTTAAATAATATTTTAAAATGTACATCAGTCAATTTAAATGCTTCTAGGATAATTCATTAATGATAAATAATGTTTATACCAATTATAACATGCATCCTTTAGGAGCGATATTAATAAATTTATAATCACTCAACATAATGAATGTTTTTATGTTATTTAATGTAAATTCAAAATCACTTCAACAAATTACTGCACAAATGCAACACAACTACGGATTCATAAATTTGACTTATAGGTGTCCAATATTTAAATGCACATTTACATAAAGTATTCACGATATGTTTAATGTACATTTCTCAATCTAAGTACATTAATCCACGTTTCTCAATACACAATACCAATACAATTCGAAGCAAATAAAATTGTTTTCTGCATTCGTAAATCAAATAATTAAATTTTAAGTGATTAGAATAGTTTTAAGATTCATTTTTATAAACTATTACTAGTAAATATTAACTATTAAATTGCAGCTATACAAATTTTACTGCTATCATAGCTTTGTGAAACCAAATATTTATTATTAAATTAATATTTGTTTCAACACTATGAGTAATTTTCTGTTATCAAATGAAAGATTTCAATATAATTTTTTTTAATCACGGCAACAAATTTAATTATAATAAATCAAATCAAATAAATTTTAATACTTATTTTATCATCCAAAATTTAGTGAATTTATTTTAAAAACGTAATTAAAACAATTAATTTATAAAACATAATATCACAATATAAATTTGATAGAACAATTGAAAATCTTATATTTCTGAATATATTAATTAAATATTAAATAAAAGAATAGAATTGTCTCAAAATATTAATTATGACTTTCATATACAATTATCTAGAAGAAAAACAAGTGAGTTAAATTCACAAAATTCAAATTGTTTTAATAGAATATATTATCTTTTTAATTAATAAATTATCTTTTATATTATCTTTTTAATTAAATCATTGTGATGTTCAAATATAATAATTTCTTACAGTTCGTGACAGAAAAATTCAGAATGGAATTTTCTTTTTCTTGAAAACCTTCCCATCTGCATAGTAATTCCAAAACCGAAAACATTTAGAAATTCTCAAATGTTCTATTTTTTTTCCCTTTGACACTTTAGTTTAAATCTGGAATTAAGAATGAAATAAAGAAGACTATGAATCCAAAATAAAAGTTTTACAGGAGTAACTTTTTATTTTATTTTAATTTCAAAATGCACGACGATGTGTTTAAAGTTCTTATTGCTCCAATTAACGTGATTTAAGTTTCTTTTATCCGTAAATTTCTGCTCTATCAAAACATTCTTTAAATGTATTTCTCTTTTTTTTTAAATGATACAGAATTTTTAACACTTGTTCTTAAATAAGTAGAATTCGAATTCTGAAGTCTTTTGCATGTGGAATTTACTATTTAATTGCTTTAAAATCTTGAACTTTTTTTTCTAAATTCGACAAATGTCAATTTGTAGTTTTCTTTCAAAAAATTCTGTAATCTTTATTTCTATTTACAATATATAATCTTAAGTTTTAAATGTAGAAATTTGCATCTGAATTTAAAGATACGTTTATACCTTCTGTTAGAGTTCTATTATAAATATTCAATTGAAAAAGATTTTAAGTGGATTTTTGTTTATTTATTTATTATACTTTTTTTAATGTTAAAAAAGTACAATAAATAAAAAAAGTATAATAATTAAACTTTAACATTATTTTTTAACACTTGTTCAGAATTCGAATTCTACTTATTTAAGATGTATTTTGCATGTAGAATTTAGTATTTAATTGCTTTTAAAATCTCAACCTTTTTTTATTTAAATTCGACAAAAAGTTTAAGTAATTTATATTTTTCTTTAAAAATTTCTGTAATCCTCATTTCTGTTTACAATTTATAATCTGAAGTTTTAAATGTATAAATTTGCCTCTGAATTATGTTAGACTTCAATTATAAATACTCAACTGAAAAAGATTTTATGTTGATTTTCGTTTATTTATTTGTTATACTTTTTTAACATTATTAACATTTAACATTAGTTTTAATGGTTGTGCAGAATTCGAAATCTACTGCTTTAAGAAGTTTTTTTCTTGTGGAACTAATTATATAATTGCTTTAAATTTTTGCTTTTTTTTTTCTAAATTCGACGAAAAAATTGAAGAAATTTGTATTTTTCTTGAGATCTTTCTGTAATCTTTATTTCTGTTAACAATTTACAGTCTAAAGTTTTAAATATATAAATTTGAATCTAAATTTAAAAATATTTTTATAACTTCAGTTTGAATTCAATAGTAAATATTCAGTTGATAAAGATTTCAAGTTGATATTTATTTATTTATTATATATTTTTTTTTAACATTTGACTTTCAAATTCTTTGACAAAGACATTGTTTTATAAACATATAATAAAATGATTAACGGTATTTTGCAGTCTTTGTAGTTTCTTCTAATTTAATTTGTTTCACCTATATCTCCATATAAAAAAAACAACAACTTTAATCTTTAAAATTAATAAGTAATTTAGTAATAATTTATTAATAATAAATAATATATTATTATTAATTAGTGAATTTATAATAATTTAGTAATTATTTCATTTACATTTTTCAAATTCGTTGACAGAAACATTGTTTTATAAACATATAATAAACTGATTAACGTAAATTTGCAGTTGTTTCTAATTTAAGTTGCTTTATCTATATCTTCAAATACTTTTATTTTTTATTTTTTTAAAATTTATAATTAAATTAGTAATAATTTATTAATAATAAATAATAAATTTTAGTATTTAGTAAATAAATAATAATTTAATAATTATTTCATTTATATTTTCAGTTTGATGAAATTCTGAGGAAACTTCAAAAAATTTAATAAATAGTAATTGTTGTTCAAAAAATGAACAACAATTACTATTTATTAAATACTAAAAACAATATTTCGGTATAATTTTCAATTTATTTTAATTCAACTGAATTCTTTACCAAGAAAAGCTTACATTTCGGGCTGCAAAATGAATATGGGGATCATAAATGAATACAAAGAATTTAATTCGAAACAATTTTTATATTGCTAATTTATCTATGTTTTTATTAATGACTCTGAATTCTGACATTTTAGAATTTAATATCATGATTAACCTTCCATTTTACCAGGAAGACATGTATACTTTGAATCATTAATCAAATGGTCTATGTATGTTTAAGATAAATAAATTTTTCTGTACCAAAGATAAATTATTTGTATCAGTATAAAGTTACTACAGGTAGAGTAGTGCTTCGTGACATTATTGAAAACCAAATTTCCAAAAGAGAACAAGTAATTACATTCTTTCATCCTGAAAATCCATTTTTGAACATTCCATTCCATTTGTAAAATTCCATTTCCTTCCAGAAGAACAGAAATTCTTTTGTTTTTATTTTCTTCTTTTTTGAAACTCTGAGGAGACAGTTAGGCAACGCACAGAAAGTATCCCCACTTCTCGCTTTCTATCAAATAGGAAAACAGGCAAACCGCAAACTTGTCAGACGCTGTCCAATCGCAGAATTGATTAGATCAAGATATAGAGGAAGAGATAGTAAAAGCAAATATCGGCCATCTTTTATCTTTTACCTTGTGATATTTTTGTGCCTTGTTTGTTTTGCTTGAGTTGTTGTCTTGTAATCAGTAAATGGATTTCAAAAAGTTCTCTCTTCTTTTTTTTTTTTATCCATCAATAAGGTAACTGATTTTTTTTATGTTCTTTTTGTTTCGTTTTCCTCTTTTTAAAATGAATTTATTGGACGAGACAGCTGTTACAGTGAGCAATCATGAATTGAATCAAAAGGAACAAGAACACACTGCTACCAGTGTATTTACAGTCACTTGTATTTTGTACTTGTATTATTTAACATGCTCAATTCAATAACAAGGTTTGTTTTTTCACTATTTTGTAATCTATTTTTTTTTTATTTAGTTAAATGATGTTTTAATTACATTAACTCGGTAATGAATATATTTAAAATTATATGTTTAAAAGTTTTACATTTCATTTGGCAAATGTATGCGAGAAGTTATTAATTGTATATTTATATATATACGCAGGGGGCGCGTGTAACTTGAAGATAAGCAACGGACGCGGAGTAACAATGCCCCCGCAAAGCTCTACGATCCTATTAGGACCGGGACCTACGGTTTAAAGAGGATTCCGAACCACTACAAACATCCATGGCACCTCCGGGACTCGAACCCGAAACCTGTGGTATCGAACGCCAGTGCGCTAGCCACTCGGCCATTCAGGCCCTGTATGTATATATATATATATACATTTCATTATATATATATATATATATATATACTTCTCGCATACATTTGCCAAATATATATATATATACATACAGGGCCTGAATGGCCGAGTGGCTAGCGCTCTGGCGCTCGGTACCACAGGTTTCGGGTTCGAGTCCCGGAGGTGCCATGGATGTTTGTAGTGGTTCGGAATCCACTTTAAACCGTAGGTCCCGGTCCAAATAGGATCGTAGAGCTTTGCGGGGGCATTGTTACTCCGCGTCCGTGGCTTATCTTCAAGTTACACGCGCCCCCTGCGTAATGCAAAGTGAGTAACGTCTGTGCAGCGTTTGCAGGCATCGAAGATCAAGCTGTCTAAGTGTTTGTCAGCTGCATTAGAACAACAACATATATATATATAGATATACAATATATATATATATATATATATATAAATTTAGCATTCTTTAATATTTATGGAAAATTAATTACTTCGCATGTTATTACGTGTAAATTTAAATGTATATTTATCAATTAAATATTATAGGGTTGTCGGTTGTGCAGCTGGATTGTAACTGGGAGTGGTTGGGTGGAGACTTGAGGACAGGTTTGAGAACTCACAGTTTTATTTAAAATCACGCAAACAGCACACACATACAATTACAACATACACTATTTAACTTTAAGGATCTATAAGCCAACTGTTACACAGTGTTGCGTTGAATATATTTCCTCTCGGAATTAGAGATTACAAACCAAACGTTTCTCAGCGGAAGCGCTGGTTTCTCTGTACTTCTTCTCGGGTGAGAGTCTCCAGGCCGACTGATCATTTCTCCTAAACGCTACATTGGGTGCTCTTGCAGAGCGTAGAAAGAAGCACGGTTACAACCTAAAATTTTGTTATTAGTTACACAGATATTATTTGCAATAGGCGTTTATAAAACAATTTTATTTCAGTGACTTGTATATAATTATTATTTAATATTCAATTATAATAATATTAGGCTTCAGATTTTTGTATTTTATAAGTCCTAGTTTTGGTTA
Source organism: Caerostris darwini (assembly GCA_021605075.1). Classification (NCBI taxonomy): domain Eukaryota; kingdom Metazoa; phylum Arthropoda; class Arachnida; order Araneae; family Araneidae; genus Caerostris; species Caerostris darwini. Next base: position 130,382 of record BPLQ01007452.1, read on the forward strand.
ATTAAAGTGATTCAAAATCGTTAGTTTCTTTTTTTTTCCCGAACGTTTTATATTTTAAAAAATGACATATAACTTTTGAAATTATAGAGGAATTTTCTTTCCTTTGAGAACAATGCAAGATCATTACATAATTATGCCTTGTTTTAAAATGTTTTTATATTGGTTGCAAAAATTTAAGAGTTTGGGATTTGAAAATTATTTTATTGGGACAATTTCATTACATAAATGTAAATTTAATCTCTATTATTTATCAAGTTTGTGCGTATTTAATCTTAATAGTAATTATATATTTTTTTTCGTATTTTTATGACATTAAGAATAAATATACGCCTTTAACATACGTTTTGAACGTTATTAAAAATTTTTACAAAATTTTTAAAATCTATTTTTCAATGTATTTTATTCCATTCACGTAATAAAATAATAAGTCTAAATATTGCGGTTGTTAAATAATATTAACCCTTTTATTTACTATTAAATATGAATAAATTTTGGCTCCATATAAATGAAAGAATAAAATATTTTTCCACTACTTTTAAATCCCATAATAATTGGATATTTTCACTTATTTTAAAAGTTTCGGAGCTCTGAAAATTAATATTAAAACTCTATTCAAATAATTTCATTTTTAAATCATCTCGTTTCAAAATTGAATATTATGAAATAATCATTTTGAATAAAAGGAGTAATGATCACTTTTAATTTTCATTAATTTAAAATTGTAGCATAATAATAAAACCCAACCGCAATTATTATTAACTTATCATCACTCCTTTCGTATATCTGGCAACAATCAGCAACGCCCTCTATATACTGAATGAATTTCGTCTGAGATTGTTCTGTTGTGATTGAATAAATAGTTATTACATAATTTGGCATCAGCAACGCCCTCTATATAATGAATGAATTTCGTCTCGGACTGTTCTGTTGGGATTGAATAAATAGTTATTACATAATTTGGGCCCCTCATAGTTATCCCTATTTTTCCCTTTTAAAAGCTTTAGTCTAGTTTGGATTTAGTTTAAACCCACATTTTTTAAAATGACTTACATTATATTTATATATTGTTTAAAAAAAAAAAATTACTACTAACAGTTAAAAACTATTTTTTTTCTATGGTTTTACAAACTGAATAAAAAAAGGCTTTTTTACTTTGACTTATTTCAGATTTTCACGAAAATGCTTTTTATCCAAAAGGTTTGAAAATATATAAACGAAAAGAAACTTTAAACGACAGCTGTAAAATGTTTTAAAGAATTTTGAATAATAGTAAAATACGAAATGCTCTTAGATTTCTGAAAAGCAATTTTCCAAAATATGTTTTTATTCTCTATAAAAATACTTAGCAGGGAATTAAATGAATTAAATGAAACTTGACTAGAATATGCAAGAGCATTCTACTTAAGTTAGCAGTAGAAACTCCCTATTTTTCGTTTAGAATTTCCCCATAAATTTGTAGAAAATGTATTTTTTATAAACTTATTCATCTGAAAAAACATGAACCATTTAAAATGTAGTTTTTTTTTTCAAATATAGATTAAATATGATTAATTACAAAGCAACAAAATTATTTAAATAAAATAAAAACAAAATACAAACATTTGAAAACATGAAGTCTAAAGAAATAAATTAAACAAATAATAACAGGTGGGATGAAAAGTTCGTAGGCTGACAAATAGATGGTGCTACTAGTATTCAATCCATATGATTTTTAGTTAGCCCTAACCTTCAAAAGACACGTGTATAAATGTAACAGCTGTTGCACTATTAGTATGTGAGTTATAGCATTTTTAGTGAAGCAACTTTTGTTAGTTTGAAAAAATGGATAAAAAGGAATTTGTGTTAATAAAGCATTGCTTTTTGGCGAAAAAAATACTATTGAAGGCAAGGCTTGGCTTGATAAACATTATTCGGACTTTGCACCAGGTAAACCAACCATAGAGAAGTGGTTTGCTAAATTCAAACGAGGCGAAATGAGCACCGATGACGATGCATGCAGTGGACGCCCCAAAGAGACTGTTACCGACGAAAACATCAAAAAAGTCCACGAAATAATTTCTGATAACCGTAAAGTGAAGTTGATTGAGATAGCTGAGACCCTAAAGATATCAAAGGAACGTGTTGGACATATCGTGAATGAATATTTGGAGATGCGAAAACTCTGTTCAAAGTGGGTGCCGCGCAGAGCTCACAATCGACCCAAAACAACAACGAATTCATGATTCTAAGCAGTGTTTGGAGCTGTTCAATCGTAATAAACCCGAATTTTTGCATGTGACAATGGATGAAACATGGATCCATCATTTCACACCGGAATCCAATCGACAGTCAGCCGAGTGGACTGCACGTGATGAACACTAAAAATGCTATAACTTCCCTAAAAATGCCATAACTCACGTACTAATAGTGTAACAGCTGTCAAATTTATACACGTGTTTTTTGAAGATTAACTAAAAATCATATGGATTTATTACTAGTAGAGCCGTCTATGTGTCAGCCTATGAACATTTCAGCCCACCTGTTAGTTATTAAAAATTAAAATTGATTATTAAATGATATTGATAACAGAACCAGTTTTTTTTTCAAATATAGATTACATTTGATTAATTACTGGCAAGAGATGTATTTAAATCAAATTAAATTCAATTATAAACATTTGCAAACATGAAGTCTGTAGAAATAAATTAATCAAAGAATAGTTATTAAAAGTCGAAATTGAATCATTAGAGGCTAAAAAATTTTTATTAACTTTTAACTTTTAAAACTAACGGTAACTTTTTCATTTTCCATACTTGATTGCTTATCATATCAAATAATAATCTAGCCAACGGCCGTACCATGCTGAATATACCGGTTCTCGTTAGATCACCGAAGTTAAGCATCATTGGGCGCGGTCAGTACTTGGGTGGGTGACCACCTGGGAACACCGCGTGCCGTTGGCAAATTTGAGACCTGAATGGCCGAGTGCCTGGCGCTCGGTGCCACAGGTTTCGGGTTCGAATCCCGGCGGTGCCATGGATGTTTGCAGTGGTTCGGAATCCACTTTAAGCCGTAGGTCCCGGTCTTCTATGACTGTAAGAGCGTCACGGAGCAAAAGTCAGGCTTCTACCTACGGGTGCTCCATCACAACAGAAGCTGCTTCCTTCCCCTTCAATCATGAGTCCATATGGGCTCGTGGGCTTGGCCAGCCAAGTGGGATAAGAAACAACAACAATAATAATCTAAACTAACAGGTGGACTGAAAAGTTCCTAGGCTGACACATAGATGGCCAAACCACTTCTCTACGGTTGGTTTTCCTGGTGCAAAGTCCGAATAATGTTTATCAAGCCAAGCCTTGGTTTCAATAGTATTTTTTTTGCCAAAACGCAATGCTTTATTAACACACGAAATTCCTTTTTATCCATTTTTTCAAACTAACAAAAGTAGCTTCACTAAAAATGCTATAACTCACATACTAATAGTGCAACAGCTGTCAAATTTATACACGTGTCTTTTGAAGGTTAGGGCTAACTAAAAATCATATGGATTGAATACTAGTAACGCCATCTATGGGTTAGCCTACGAACATGTCAGCCCAACTGTTATAATTTTGAAATTAAAGAAAAATATTTTTATCTAAAATACATCAGACAGATACAAAGTTTTAAAATAATGTATTTCAACTGGATAACAGATATAAGAAATTTGATACAAACTCATTTATTCTGCTGAATTAAAAAGTCGAAGCCAGTGTTCCATTAATATTTCTTTTTTGATAATAAATGGCTCAAAAAAATTAATACATTATTTATAGTTCTCTAAAACGCATGGAGCTAATTTTTCATTTTATTCGCAATGTACGTTTTTTTAAAAAATTAATCTTTTATTTAATATCCTTCGACTATGTATTGAAGTTCTTAGGAGAATACGTAAAAAGAAAGTTAGAAGAAAAGCAAAAATATACTTTTAAAAGTTTTTTCAAATAGCAAAACCTTTTAATTTAAAGACTTTAATACTTAGGAGAAAAAAAAATTGGAGTGGAGATTCTATATCTGTTAAAAATAATTTTTCAAAAAATATTAAGTCTTGTATTTAAAATGTATTTTTAACACAGTGTTTTAAAATTTATATCTGTAAAAATTATATGTTCATGTATATATTGAAATTCATTTGAATAATTGTTTTAAATTAAAACAGTCCACCTAAAATTATAATTATATATATTTTTTTTAAAAGATCTAAAGAAATGTAATTAAATTAAGCTTGATTTTTATTATTTTTCACAGAATTGTACTATTTCTTACTATTAATATACTATATCATATTTAATATACATATAGATATAGTATATTAATAGTTTACATAGCATATTGTATAATAAATATATTAATATATAACTATTCATCATCATCATCAGTGGTGCAACAGTCCCATTGTGGGCTAAGGCCGTCTGCCTGTTGGCAGACTTCCAGACAGGAGATGCTTTCTTTTTACGGGGTAGATTTGTCAGGACTACTCTCAATGCTCTACAGCCATGTTAGACCGGGACCTACGGTTTTAAAGTGGATTCTGAAGCATTACAAAGATCCATGTCACCGCTGGGACTTGAACCAAAAACATGTGGCACCGAACGCCAGAGCATATAGTTATTAAAAGAATTATATTATTTTATAATTATACACGAATATTATAATTATAATATATATAATATTATAATTATTCTTACGAACATACTGTTCTCTACCTAAAGCATTTCTCGTCGACCCACTAACTTAAAACACTACCGTAACTACATATAAATTATCTCCAAGCAAGTACCTTCATTTTTTCTTCTTATCGGAAATGACGCGACTGTTGACGGTTCGACGGAATTGGGGTGGTCTGCTGAGATATTAACTATCACTCCATTCATTTCGTCTGTAAATATTAATAAATTTCATACATAAATGGTTAAAAATCACATATTTCTCAATTTATTTCCTGTATATTAGATAAAATGAGCTTAATAATGTTCTGTATAAGAAAAATATTAAATTATCAACGGTTATATATGATATAATTTACTTTTTTGTGCATTTAAAGTAATAAATTTTTTTCTTTCTAGTTATATTACTGTCGATATAAAATGAATGGAGCGAAATAATAATAAAAAAAAAATAATAATAATAATAATAATAATAGTATTTTTTTTCTCTTAACATTCATTACCCTAGAGGTTTTACATTTTCATGCTACAAAATTAACGAACTTCTGTTATAGTTATACAATTCAAATTGTACTCGATTTTTTTCACAATGCAATTTTCTATTACTTCATGCGTTTCTTTTTGACACAGTGAAAAATAATTTAGTTACTGAGAGTAAATTCACGATCTGTCTTATAATAATAAAATAAATAATAAATGCAATCACAAAAAAAGGGGAAATAAAATAAATTGATGCTCTTTTAAGCCTTTTTTCAAATCTTTTCATTATGAACGCAAAAAAACATTAAAATTGCAATGAAAATGGAAGCAACAATCCTTTGATCTTTATTGCAGAACTTCATTTTTACATAAAAGGATTTTTTACTTTTCTTGCAATAAAGAAAAACAAATATATATATGTCACATTTTATACAAAATCGCATTCAATTTTTTTTATCGCAGATGATAAAGTAGTATCGATTTTTTTACGATACATAAAAAATATGAATGAAAAACAAAATGTCCTTTTGGGGGTTTAAATGAGAAAGATAAAATTTCTTTCAAAAATCCATTTCCTTTTAATATATTATTTTTTTAATGAAAAACTTTGAAATAACTGCATTTTTGATGAAATAGTGCAAAAAATAAAATTTATCTTTTTCATATAATTTCATTTTGCCGTTAAAGAGTATAAAAAGAGGAGATGTTACTACTAGTGATATTTGTAAAATAAATTCATTTATCCATTAATAAATCTAGTTAAAACGAAACAAGCATGGAATAAATCTAAGAGATTGTATTTAATCTTTTAAAATATTAATAAAAGACAAGATTTTTTTCTTCTTTAAAAAAAGTTACATTATAAAAATGAATTAAATTTATTTTCTTTTGTCAATATAAGTAAAAATAATATATTTTTTTGAACTTTAATACGTTTAAGAAAGTTATAAGTTGTTAACAAACATTATTATGTAGATACACATTTTTACTATACCTGGTATTACAATTGCAGTTTTTAAAGAAAACCAAGAAAATCATTAATACAGTAACCCAAACTCTAAATAAATGGCGAATATTCTTCAAATCACTGCCTGAAACTGTCACTGTCTTGAATCACTGTTCTTGAAATCACTTCTACTGAAAACAATGGTGTTTTATTTTCAATATTATATTGGCTTTTCATAAGTCAATCTTCCATAAAGAAGTACCTCAGTAGCAAGGGAAATTCCTTAACTTTTATAAAATAAGTCAAAATCCATATTCTGTTTGAATTACAACTTGATTGTTGCTGACCTTATAGATATTATTTTATCAAAAGCAGTATTCATCCCATAGATGAAAGCCACCTTAAGGCTACACTTTAACAATCTTATTGCAATGCACGACACAACATATAACACCAAAAGAAAAAAAAAGAAGGAAATTTCTCCTTTTTTTCATCAAACATGAAAAAGTTGTCCTTGGAAATATTACACTTCTATAACAATACACTTCTACAGAAAAACAATACAAAACAATGCACAACAATACACTTCTACAGAAAACAATGGTGTTTTATTTTCAATATTATATCGGCTTTTCGTAAGTCAAACTTTCATAAAGAAGTACCTTAGTAGCAAGGGAAATTCCTTAACTTTTATAAAATAAGTCAAAATCGATATGCTGTTTGAACTACAACTTGATTGTTGCTGACCTTAGAAATATTATTTTATCAAAAGACAATATTCATCACATATATGAAAGCCACCTTAAGGCTACACCTTAACAATCTTATTGCAATACACGACACAACACATAATACCAAAAGAAGAAAAAAAAAGAAGGACATTTCTCATCAAACATGAAAAAGTTGTCCTTGGAAATATTCTTAGGACAAATACACTTCTACAGAAAACAATGTTGTTTTATTTTCAACATCATATTGGCTTTTCATAAGTCAATCTTTCATACAGAAGTACCTCAGCAGCAAGAAATATTCCTTAACTTTTATAAAATAAGTCAAAATCAATATTCTGTTTGAACTACAACTTATTGTTGCTGACCTTACAAATATTATTTTATCAAAAGACAGTATTCATCACATATATGAAAGCCACCTTAAGGCTACACCTTAACAATCTTATTGCAATATACGACACAACACATAATACAGAAAGAAAAAAAGAAGGAAATGTCTCCTCTTTTTCATCAAACATGAAAAAGTTGTCCTTGAAAATATTGCAGGACAAATACATTTCTACAGAAAACAATGGTGTTTTTTTTTCATCCTTCTATAGGCTTTTCATAAATCAATTTTTCATACAGAAATACCTCAACAACAAGGGAAATTTCATAACTTTTATAAAATAAGTCAAAATCAATATTCTGTTTGAACTACAACTTGATTGTTGCTGACCTTAGAGATATTATTTTATCAAAAAGCAGTATTCATCACATATATGAAAGCCACCTTAAGGCTACACCTTAACAATCTTATTGCAATACACGACACAACACATAATACCAAAAGAAGAAGAAAAAAAAAGGAAATTCCAAATCTCACCTCATCCCAACACACCCGAAGCGACAACTCCGAGCTCCAGGCTATAGTTGCACAAGCTCATCAACGCGACTTCCGATAGAATTTTAAATTCTTTATCGGGCGGAAATAAAGCCCGAAGATTGAGACTCTGGAAGAAAGAAAAAAGAAAGGAAAGAAAGAAAGGAGAAATAAATGAAAGGAGTCGATGTTCTGATTGATGAAGGCAAGTCCCCGGCGAAGTTTGCTCTTCAAGAGACTTGGTAATCCCTTCCATCAAGAACCGTTCTTCCGAGCGCTTCACTTTTCGTCAAGCTTCGCCAGCAGCAATTGGGGACTTTCCATACATTAACATGGGGGCGATGGTCTTACCATGCCACAATGAGATGATGTGTGTGTTTAGTTCACTGGGAGTTTGAAGGGTGATTAAATCCCATTGTTCCTTTAAAAATCTGGAGGAGGATGTGAGAAGAATAATATTGGTTCTTAATCCTCTTTAAGAAACTTGGTGTACACAGCGACCAGAAAGTGTCAGGGGATGTGTTTGTAAGAGAATCGTTTTATAGAATTTAAAGCTGGTTTTTAACTGTAGATTCTTTTTTTCTTTAAGTTTTAAGTGGAAAACTTATTCAATAGGATGTCAAATGAATTCGTAAAGCAAATATTATTTCTGATTAACTTAAAATATTTCTGATGGGCGTATTGTTAGCACTCTGGTGATCGGTGCCACAGGTTTCGGGTTTGAGCCTCCACGGTGCCATGGATGTTTGTTGGGGTTCGGAATCCACTTTAAACCGTAGATCCCAGTCTAATAGGATCACTACACCATACCACATCACTGTGCCTAGAGCTTAGTTGTTCCTTTACAGTTTGGGAAAGATGTGGGTGAGAAAAAGTCTGATTAGGCTCTGTGACGCTCTATGGTCATATGAGACCGGGACCTGCAGTTTAAAGTGGATTTTTGAACCACTACAAACATCTATGGCAGCGCCGGGATTAGAACCCGAAACGTCCATCAGGCCCCAAGGTCTAACATGACTGTAGAACATTGTAGGACAGACAATTCTATCTCGTAAAAAGAAATCACTATTATTTTTAATTAATTTTTTTTTTTGCATAACATTAAAACTTTTTTTGTATCTAATAATCTGGCTGCCAACAGCCAATTTTTTTAATGAATTACGCATTAAAGAATTCTGATTTTCTTATAAAGATTTATCTTTTAAAATATTTCATATTCACATTACTAATATTTTGTTATATTATAATTATTTTAAACTAATTAGTTTAATTATTTTAATTACTGACATGTAAAAGTATTTTATTTCGCTTCAATACATAAGAATGATTTTTTTAAATTTATATTTATTTATTAAATAATGTTAATTAAAAAAAGAAATTGATTAAAAAATGGACGAATATTTAAAAAAAAAATTATATTGTTAAAATTTAAATATTTATAACGACCATATGAGATAAATGAACTTTAATTTAATATTTCTTAATCATTAAAATCACAAATTTTTAATGTGTTATTAATTACATAATTGAAGTAATAAAAACTGAACTATGTAACTGAAGTATCCAAAACATATTTTCTAAAGTAAAATGGTTTTTAAAGGTAATGTCAAAGAGTTTAGTTTTTACCATTTAAATGCTTTAGCTTTTAGAAAATTTAATTCTATTTTCCATAATCGGTATTTTATTTTTGCAATCAAATGTAAATTCATGACATCCTTTAAAAAATATTTTAATTCAATATTGGAAATAATTTAATAAAAATATATTTAAAGGTATATATATATATATGAGAATTTATTAGAATCTTAAATTTTCAATCAACTTATGCAACGATAGCAACTATGTTGTTTTAAGATAAGCTTTTAAATTATCTTAAAACCAGAACGTTCATGAATATCAGATTCCATTTAAATATGAATAAGAAGTTTAATTATGTTTTTCATTAAAATCGTGCAAAGAGTTCATAAGAAATAGAATAATTTTTCTTTTCTGTTACTGAATAATTCGAAAATGAAATGAAAACAGTATTTAATTATGGCATTGCTTAAGGAAAAACGAGGGCAAAAGTTGTTTTAAATAAAGCATGGAAATAAATTTTATTTTACATTTCTTGAAAAAGAGACTCAAATAAAAGTAACCGAACATTGGGCTTAATAAATGGAAAGAAAAAGAGAAATTATGAGCAAATGTTCTTGCATTAAAAAATATTTAATTAAAAGTGAAGAGAGAGTAGTTCTGCTTGGAGTATAAAATATTATTTTTACTCTATGCTAACATAAGTTCATTTGAATTTATGCTATTTTATCTTAAAATAATAGTTAATTTATGACTGCCCGACTTATGACTCAGTGGCAACTTGCGTATCTTGCGAGCTAGAGCATCGGGGTTAGAATCCATTGGAATATCCTTGTCACTGCTTTCAGAAACGAGGAGACTCGATGGCAGTTATCTTGTATAAAATATCTCGTATAGACTGCCTGATTTGAGGTTTTTCGAGATTTTTCCAACATTTAATTCATACTATCCACAAGTATGGGCTGTTAGCCTTAAAAGTCATTCTGAAAGGCTCCCCACCCTTCGGTGGGTTTTCGTTTTTCAGACGAGGCTCACTGATGTTTACCAGGGTACAGGGGGTACATGGCCTAGGTTCGTGAAGTGTGGGGTAAAGAACAGTTAATTTATTAAGTTTGACTACTGGGGTACTAAAATAATAATAAATTAATTTAATAACCTTCAATATCCACCAATGCATTTTAGTTATCTTAGGGCAAATATATAAGAACGCTGACAGACTTATGTTATTGAGTAATTTAGAAAGTTATAGAATACATTTAAACTATCAAATAGTGGTTTATAAGAAATTTTTTTTTTTAATAATGATATACTATGCACCAGTGTCTTTTGAATTCCTCTTATATCAAATTAATAGTAGTATTACATATTTCAATAATTTATTTTTTGAAAATTGTATGTATATTATATTTATTTATTTAGTTTTATTTTTTAAATTGGTGCCTAAGCCATTAATTCTCTAGCTCTCCAGTACTTTTTTACCATATCCTCATACAGAAAAAGTGCAATTGTATGTATATTAATATATATTACCGAACAGAATTAATCCATTCCATATATTACTTAAAAACACGTACAATTGTTTGCATACCCAAAAAAAATTCCGATCCATCTGCCATACTATGTCAATTTTATTTATTTATTTATTTTTATTTTACATTAGTTCACCGGCTCTGGAGTACTTTTTGACGATGTCCTCATACCGAGAAAGCGCAATTATATGCATATTAATGTACATTCATCATCATTGGCGCAACAGCACAGTGTGGGCCAAGGCCGTCTATCTACTGGTAGATTTCTAGACAAGAGAGATGTTTTTCTTTTTTTTTGTACTGAGTAGAGTTGTCAGCTCTACGCCCAACGCTAAATAGTCATATGAGACGGCTTAAGGTGGATTCCGAACCACTACAAACACCATGGCACCACCGGGACTCGAACCCTAAACCTGTATTACCGAGCGCCAGATTAATGTACATTACTGAACAGAATTATAAAATAACTTTATGGCAATTTAGATAATTGTACGACTTGGATATGAAAAGATAACATTTGCATCCATTCCATATATTACTAAAAAAAACTCTTACAATTTTATGCATACCCAGAAAAAGAAATTCCGATCCATCTACCATACTATGTCAATATGTGAGACACAACGACATTTGAAGATATATCCGAAACCCGTCTGTGAATGTCAAACACGGACGATATTCTGCGCTAAAAGCTTTCAGAGACAAAGTCATCTACTATATTTAAAGACTGCCATCCAATCCAACCTTGTTTTATTTCTCTTGAGACGATCTTTTTTTTTCGTTCGTCAAGTCCAGGATACCACTTCCCTAACTGAAATCAAACGGCTTCAATGACTGCCTATACTGAGGGAAGTAAAAATCAATACTCTAAGTTAAACCAACTAACTAAACTATCGGAACTAAGCCATACGTTAAAAGCTTTTGGAACTTTCACTGTCTGAATTCGTTTCTTTTTTTATCCATTAGTGTCGTATGAATTTATCTTACATCAAATTAATAATAGCAACTATATATTTCAATAATTGTTTTGAAGATTGCGTTATAAGAATCCAATGTATATGACTGAACAGAATTATAGAAGTATTAGTGACAATTTTGATAATTGTACGGCCGGGATATGGAAATATAACTGCATCTATTCCATATATTGCAAACACTCACTATATAACCTTCAATATCCTCCAATGCTTGTTATTTAGATCGTTATATGCTTTTTTTTTCTTAGGACAAATACGTAAAAATTCTGACAGAGTTAATGAGTAATCAAATAGTGATTTAAACGAACAAAAAATTCTTAATCATGTTATACTATACACTAGTGTCTAATGAAATACTCTTATATCAAATTAATAATAGCATCTGCATATTTCAATAATTAATTTTTCAAAAATGCATTATAATAATCCAATGTATATAACTGAACAGAATTATAGAAGAATTTATTACAATTTATATAATTGTAGGACTTAGATACGAAAAGATAACATTGAATCCAATCCATATATTACTAAAAAAAGTCTTACAATTTTATGCATACCCAGAAAAAGAAATTCCGATCCATCTACCATGCTATGTCAATATGTGAGACACAACGACATTTGAAGACATATCCGAAACCCGTCTGTGAATGTCAAACACGGACGATATTCTGCGCTAAAAGCTTTCAGAGACAAAGTCATCTACTATATTTAAAGACTGCCATCCAATCCAACCTTGTTTTATTTCTCTTGACAAGATCTTTTTTTTTCTTCTTCGTCAAGTCCAGGATACCACTTCCCTAACTGAAATCAAACGGCTTCAAGGACTGCGTATACTGAGAGAAGTAAAAATCAATACTCTAAGTTAAACCGGAATCGGAGCTAAGCCATACGTTAAAAGCTTTTGGAACTTTTACCGTTACTGAATTCGTTTCTTTTTTTATGACCGATGTATATACATATATATATATATATATATATATCTGGTGGAGCATTTCTTTAGCCATCTTTGAGTGGTAAGTTTATTTTTGGCATAAAACAGAGGGCGTATCTGGAAGTAATCTTTCGGGATTTACTCATAAAACTTGGGAGCTCAACGTATTTGCAGTATTAACATACCGGATCCGGATTACAAGGCTTATGTTTCCAGTTGGTAAGGTATATGTTGCAATCAGAAATGGAACACGAAGGATAATGTAAAGTGGAATTCTTTTTTAAGTGTAAGACATTTTTTTTGTTGAAGAAAGGAATACCTTGAAAGAACTTAAAGAAAAAAATTTGGGGGTCTTCTTTCATCTTTTTTCTTTCTTTCTAAAAAATCTTTCATCTTTTGATTAAAACCATTAAATACAAATATAAGCCGTCGTAATGCTTCATGATATTTAAGCTACAATACCAGCAATAATTTTTGATAAAAAGGCATTTTGTTAGTACTTTTTATAAAAAATTGGATTAGTATTTCAAATATTTATCATTTTGTTCTTATTTATCAGAAGAAAAAAAAAATAATTTTGAAAACTTTTTTGTACTTTTCTTTTTGTAGAATTTCTGTCTTTTATTTTTTAACTTCATTTCAGATAAATAAAAATGCTTGAACTTTTTTTTTGTTGATTGGTTAAAAAAAAATTTAAAGGAACAGGATGTTTTAAAGTTTATAATAATGGCTAAAAAATGATTTTCTAATACTGGAAAGAAAAAAAAAAAAAAAAAAAAAAAAAAAAAAAAGTTAATAGAAATCTAAAACGCCAGAAATATAATTTATTATCTTGAAGATAATGAATACTGTGATGACACAGTGGCAGCTAATCGAGGTTGAAACCTGTTGACGGATCAATCATTTGTATTTTTTTCTGCAGTGATTGATAAGGGAATATACTGAATAAAAAGAAAAATTCTTTATATAAAAAGAGTTAAAAATGTGTTTTAAAGTTCTTAAGATTTTTTAAAGTTTTTACTGTGAAATAAAACATTTTAAAGTTAAAATAAATACTAAAGTTAAAAATACTTTTATAGTTAAAATAACAATAATTTAAAATCAATGTTGTACACCCTTTTTTTAAATTTTGTTATACAAATGGAAAGTTTTGTACTGCGATACACAATACCACCGATTCAATTAATTAAATATTAAAAAAAAGGTATTTGTTTTTAATTTCAATTTTATTATAAGCTAACTTTTAAAAAAAGCATTTAAATTTTCTATTCTTTTAAGTTTTTTGTATCCTTTTCTCCAATTTTTGCAATTTATCACTTAAAAATATCATACAAAAATTTGCATAATTATTTTTTAAATCGTTTAAAATATATTCTTTTTCAAATTTCGTTTATTGAATGAAATTCAATTTTTAAAAAAAATGTCAACTTTCGATATGTTTTACTACATATTTTAGCCTGACTTAATAAATTCTGATTCTAAAATACATGCACAAATGAGGTATAGCATGAAAAAAATTGATCTATTTTAAATATGTAGAATTTCAGAATTATGAAGCATGAACTATTTAAATTTTTTACAATAATTAAAAAAAAGAGTTTTTGGCCACCATTCCGTCAACATGAAAAACATTTGTTAAATATATTAGTTCACTTTTAAATATATGTAAATTTTAATTCTTTTCTAAAACTCTACCTTAAAAAGATTCAAATTTTGAATTATACTTAATTTACTATATTTGTATTATTTTCTATAAAATTTCGCTTTTGTGTAGCAGAATTAAAAAAAAAGGATTTCTGGTCATCATTCCTTTAACATGAAAAATATTTATTTGTTAATTCTTCGGTTTAAAATATATATAGTGTTAACTATTACAATTCACATGTTAATCCTTATCTTAGATATACTTAACTGATCGTCTACGACGTTCTTTCTTCACCAAATACAATCGCCAAGAAAGGTTACAAGGATGTCCTCTTTTAAGCAAAACTAACAAATAGCTATCAATTTGCAAGTTCAAAACGGCTACCAGCTGTTGTCGGAAAGCAGTTATTCACCATAAACTCCAACACAGTTGGTGCAAATTGCCAAATCCCATTTTCTTCATAATTAGCTCAATTTTATTTACATGCAAAGAGTGTTTTGATAATAGAATAATGTTTAAGTCATGTCTCTGAACTAAAATCCCATTTCTCAGATAACAACGTAAAGTGAATAAATAATGCATTTAATGATTTTTTTTGAAGAAATTGAAGTAACTTTAAAATTAAATGACTTTTAAGTATTTTTATTTCACATTGAAATTGGAAACAATTATTTATGGTATATGTTAGGCGAAAAAAAAATATAAATTATTTAGGAAAACATAAAACTGAAAAAATTTCTGAAAAATAATTTACAAAGTTTAGTTTATATATATTTACATGCATGCAAAATAAAGAGGATTTATGTTTGAGTGGTTTTTAAGACAGATTGTTAAAAAATATGTAAATTTTATGAGTTTTAAAAAGAAATTCATTTAGTACTTGTGTTTTTATTGATTTTTACAGAAACAAATTTGGAAAATTTATAAAATTAATCTGCTAGTATTCAATTCTAATTTTTTAATTAAAATTTGGAAAAAAAATTAGCTTTTAATTTTTAAATTATTTTTTTAAATCTGAAATATCTAATTATTCTTGGTTCGAAATATCTAACTATCTTGGTTTCAAAACAGCAATATCGAAAAATTTTAAAGAATCTGTTAGTTGAATACGCATCGTTTATTTCGATAATTAAAATTTCAAATTGATTATTTTGAAAAGAACCCTTGTGAATAAATGGAGTTTAGGGAAAAAATTCAAACTATTTTTTCTAAATTTTTACATAACTAATTCTTCAATGATTAGTTATTTTAACTATTCTAAATGTAATATTAATTATAAAAGTTTCAGATACTGCTATTTCTATTGTTTCTTTTTAGAATAACAGCTAAAATATTTTTATTATTGGTTAAAAAATGTTAAAATGTTAAAAAAATCAACGTCAAAAAAAATAATCAAAAAGTTAAAAAAGTTAATCGAACTTATTTTGATGATTTTACTCACGGCTAACAAATTACAATAGTGATAAATAATTATACATTGATCCATATTTCTCCTTATTTGTGCGTGTTTCTTTTAAATAACTCATTTTAAATTTGAATAATGGTTATGGCAATATAATTTTAACTTACATTTAACAATGTATAACAATTTGTAAATGTAACTGCATAATTTACACAACAATTTGTAAATGAAACATTTATATGACTTACATAACAATTAGAAAATGTAACAATCACATAATTTACATGATAATTTGTAAATGTTATACTTGCATAATTTACATGATAATTTGTAAATGTTATACTTGCATAATTTACATAACAATTCGTAAAGGTGAAATTTACATAATAATTTTTAAATGTAACATTTACATAATTTGCATAACAATTTGTAAATGTAACATTTGTATAATTTACATAACAATTTATAAATGTTTAATTTACATAATGCTTTGTAAATGTGATATTTACATGATTTACAGAACAATTTGCAACACTTACGTAATTTAAATAACAATTTGAGAATATAAAGATAGACATTAATGATATTTAACTTCATGGAGAAATAAAAATATACCAAAATTATTCCATAATGCCACTCACTTCTTTAACACTGGATGAAAATGAAATTTACCTTTACTTACTTAATATTATTACAGTTGATTACGTGAAGGGGGAAAACAATTCCCTAATTCAAGAATAATTATTAGCTAATAATAATAATAATTAATGTCAATAAATTATATCAAGAATAATAATTAATGCCTCTTCACATTGAAGGTGAAACATATTTATTTACATATGCATCCTTCACTTTAAAACTATTTATCTTCTCACACAGTCTGCGTTCTCTCTGTTGCC
Organism: Caerostris darwini; assembly: GCA_021605075.1. Classification (NCBI taxonomy): domain Eukaryota; kingdom Metazoa; phylum Arthropoda; class Arachnida; order Araneae; family Araneidae; genus Caerostris; species Caerostris darwini. Next base: position 147,047 of record BPLQ01007452.1, read on the forward strand.
AACTCACCAGCTCCCTTGCCACGCTTACAATTATATAGAATATTTATAAATATACATGATGCCTTAAATTTACCAAACACTACGTAAGTCTCAAAACTAGCATATAAATTTTCAGTTACTACGTAACAAACAACCTTCGCTGCAATTACAACAGCACATATTCATAGCTTATGACCACTTAAAATAGTAAATGGAATCCATTTTTAAAACGGTGATGTAACAGCACATTATTGTTGCAGACTAATGAAAATTAACATTATTTTTAATAACATTAATTTATTTAAATATATAATGCCATGTTTATAAAAAAAATGTAAGCTGCTTTATTTGCCACTATTATATTTTGAAATAAAAAAAATGCTTATATATGATGAAACTACCTTCTATTAGAATTATTCATTCTAGAATTATTCTTATTATTAAAATTATTATTAGAATTATTCTTATTCTTGTTTATAAAATTAAATATTACTTTAACTTGCACATAACAATGTATAACAATATGTAAATGCAACATTAGCATAATTGACACAACAATTTGTAAATGTAACATTTATATAACTTACACAACACTTTACACTTTTACACGATTACCCTTTTTGTTTTTATGAAAAACGATTCATAAAATATTTATTTGGCTTTATATTGGTTTTATATTTATTTAGAAATATTGGTTATTATGAATTTTTTTTAAAATTTGAATGCCAATTGGGCCAATCTTAATTCTTAATCTTCCAGAGCAGAATACTTTTGTTTTGAGAAAAATTTATTCGACTTATAATTTAAAACGAAGTATTGGAAATGATCTTTATATGAATTGGGCTTTATTGGGGAAAATATGGTAGGTTCTAAATTAAAAATGGAAAATGTAATTAGCAGAATTTTATTACGCAATATATTTCGTAATGATTAGTTTAACGATACATTTTAAAAGTTTTAACTAGAATATCTGAAATGAGAATGTAGTAATTACAAGAGAGGATTAATGTTCGAAATTGAGTTTCTGACTATTGGTTCTTAAAAGAATACGAAATTTAAGTTAAAAGGACTAATGGTAAATAACTTCACAATGTAAAATATTTGCTAAATTGTGCAATTGTAATTTTCTGTAAAGTATGAGTTGTGAAATCTCCATTATGAATAAATTAACGAATATTTACTTTGAAGTAGGTTAAATGGAAATACGAGACCAGAATTTATGTTTGACAATCGGGGTTCACGGAATGTATATTATCTTTAAGCTCTTGAAGCCCTTAGCCACATATATGACATTAATTTTTTTATAATTATAATTACTATCATTAATAAAATGAACAAAAATTTGATAATAAATTATTCATTAGAGTACCTCTCTACAAGAAAAATACAAATCTTATGGTTGGTTCTACAGATAACGGTATTTGAGGTGAGCAGTTAGGAATATGAAAATACCTTAAAGTAATATTTCGGCAGTCAGTGTTGATAATTTTACAGTGTAAAATATTTGCTAAATTGTGCAATTGCAATTTTCTGTAATGAATTGTGAAATCTCCATTAAAATTATTATTTCCTTTGAAGTAGGTTAACCAGAATTTATGTTTGACAATCGAGTCTCACTGAATGTATATTGGCTTTAAGCTCTTGATGACCTTGGCCACATATATGGACATTAATTTTTATAATTACAATTACTAAATTATTATTTATTTTTATAAGTATAATTATTATCCTTAATAAAATGAACAAAAATTTGATAATAAATTATTCAATACAGAATTTCTCAACCAGAAAATACAAATCTTATGGTTGGTTCTACAGATAACAGTATTTAAGATGTACAGTTTGGAATATGAAAATAGCTTAAAGTTAGTATTTCGACAATCAGTGTTGTTGCACTGAAAAAATCGTTAATATTTAACAAAAATAATATCAGATATATAAAATATATTTATTTTTAATTATTAATGCCCGGTTTATTAAATCATTTCACTTAAAAATTACTATTAAAATTCAAAGGACACAAATGTGGATTGTATGATTTTTTATGTGCACTTTTACGGTTTTCACATTTTTTTTTTTTTTTTTTTAAATTCCTGTCAAAATAAAATGAATAAATTGTAACAAAACAAAAAAGTCATTTTTTTCTCACTATAAAAAAATATTCCTTGAATATATATATCACTTATTTTTATCCTACGTTATTCAAATTTAAGCCATAACTAATTAAACTGCATATTTATACGTATGGATATCATTTTTTTACAAAATAATTTAAAACTTTTTTTAACACAATAGTTTACTAATTGAAGTATTTATCAGGACTTTTTATAAGCCGGTGGACCTCGTATTCCCTTCATGTACGAGTAACCATTGATTGGTAGTGAAGGACTTTCCTGAAGAACCTTCATTTGCCTTCCTAAAGTACTTTTAAGGGCAACGTGTTATATGGGATAAAACACGTCTAATTTCCACTAGGCAGTTTGGCTGTAGATATGAAGTTCTAATGGACGAAGTTCTCATACATTCATGTCACCAATCGTAAATTGCTCAATAAAATGATCCGGAAGCTTCATGGAATCATGGATCCAAGCTTAGAAGCATAAACACTTGCACACTTTGAAATCCCTGTATTTTTTTTAACATTGGTGGGCTTCATGTTACACTTGTATGACTCGAACACTCCACCCCATTCGATGAGGAAAAGACATTGAATTCTGAAGGATTTTAAGAGTAACTGTCGAAGTACAGTACAAAGTACAGTATGAAGTACAGTAAGAAGTACAGTATACTGTCGAAGTACATGAGTACGAGTCACATGGGAAAAACCACAGAAACCGGAGATTGTTCTACACATTCTCGAAATCATCGTTGAATCATTTTGTTTCTGAAAGCAATGCATACAAAGGAAAACCTCTAGCGGATTCTAAACTGAGCCTTCCTAAACTATTGGAATTTAGAAAAAAACTGTTATATAATATGACTTAAATTAGGAGCAGCATTTGTACTAATTGTCTTTTATAAGCCAAATGAGACTACTTCTAATAATCAGCATCTTTGGTAATTTTATTTCAATAAATTGAGTTTGTCGGCTTTTGAAGATGAATGCTACGAATTAATAACATTATCTCTCAATGTAAGCCAATTAAATTAACTGTACATCGAAAATGACTTCGTTTAAGCTGTGCTTAATCTTTTGAGAATCTTGTTGGAAGTTCTCTTTGTGTGATACAAATATGAAGTAATTATTTAAAGAAATATATCAGAAAATTATTTCCAGCTTATTTCATAGGAGATGGAACTGTTTGAAAAGATTTTACGATAAGGCAAATTAATTAAAACTGAAATATTATGATTATTGTTATTCGACAAAATCCACATGTTTAAACAAAGAGCAAAATTCATGTGAATTATTATTTTCTCCTTAAATATATATTTTGTGATCATATTTTATACATGAACTCATATTTTATACGTTACTCTTTCATATTAAAAATGTCATAAATTCAAACAAACGATAATAATAATTCTATAATTCAACGATTCAAAAAATGACGTTTTTAAACCTTCTACATAGTTAAAAAAAAATCAAAATTTTATCTGCGTTCAAAAATGACATTAGATTTTAAAATGTATCTAATTCGTGGTTTTGGAAGTAATCCACAAAAAATGTCTGGTAGTCGAAATCCATTAAAGTGCATTATAAAAAATTCCATTAACTGGTTGATAAAATAGTTTTTCCAACTTTATAATAAAATAGTTTTTTCAAATTCATAATAAAATATTAACTTTGTATTTAAATGAAAAAAATATGGTCCAATTTAACAGTCGATAATTTATTTTGGAATATAAAAGAATATTTATTTTTAAATTTATTTCTAAGCATTTCTAAAACTTAGCTTGCAAAACAATAGTTTTTTGAAATTTTGACATACTGGAAAATAAACATAAATATTCTATTAAAAATAATCAAAATCCTTAATTTTGTTTCTTTAAGTTATTTTATGCAAGACAAAAAAAATTGCTTTTGAAAGTTTCACAAGAGTTCATAAATCTTTTTGCTTTCAGTTGAAGTTATTTGTAAAATTTAAAAGTCGCTTGATATTTAATAATTTATTTATGTTCATCAGTAATCATTTATATCATAGTTAAACATGTTTCACTTCGTGCACAAATTTTAATGTAGAGCACCATTTTTTACATTTTCTTTATCTTCTTGGTTGATTTTGTCTATCGCAATCTAGATAATCTTTCAGTATATATGAAATTACTACTACTATACATCATACCACATCACTGTGCCTACAGCTAAGTTGCCCCTTTACAGTTTTGGGAACTATGTGGGTGAGGAGTCTGATTAGGCTCTGTGACGCTCTACTGTCATATGAGACCGGACCTACGGTTTATAGTGGTTTCCGCACCACTACAAACATCCATGACACTGTCGGGATTCGAACCCGATACTTGTGGTACCCAGCGCCAGAGCGCTAGCCACTCGGAAAATCAGGTTTCCAAAAAGAAAACTGGTATAAACCTCTATCCTACGAGCAGCAATATTAGATACTCTGACCACTATATGAAATTAGCCTTTATATCAGAACTGCTTAAGATTTTAAATAGTATTTTTTGGTATACTGAAAGATTTCTTATCTATTATGGACTAAGTTAATGGCCAACATTGCACTGGCCACACTATTAATGGTTATAACAAATGCTGCCCCTTAATTATAATTTCAAGTAATTTCCTGAAAGTGAAAACAGTAGAACTCAAGCACTTGAACAAGCGTTTAAAATTATGAGTGGCTGGCGTTACACAAAGCGATTGTTCTGTATTTCGTTATCCCATTGTTTCCCTATTCATTATGAAATGGGCTCTCCAGAAATTGACGTTTCAACTAACTCTCCTGCCATACACTCCATTTAATTCGCTTTAACTGCCGGGACAAAGGATAGAATAATTGGACCATACTTCTAGTTGATCGCATTTACTGATAGACTAAAATTATTCCGGACAAGAACTTTCTGCCGGTCAGTTTGGCTTCCATTTAATTGCAGGGCTTCTCGTAGGGTATGAAAGGATGGCAAATTGTATGTCACTTGAAGGCTGGACAAATTTAGAATGATTTACTTGCCATTCATTCTCCTCAGTGTCTTAAGAGGACAAAGGATGTTTGGAAGTACTTTGGCATGGAGGAATGTTTAAAGCTCCCTGAACCAGAAAATGGATTTTATTTGAAGTTACACAATTGCAGTGGTTGTGTTAAAGCGAAGTTGCTTTGATTTTTATAAATTTTATTTCAGGATTTCTATAAAATTACTGTTTTTAATTCTGTGCTAAAGTCAAGCCGGATTCTTGAATATTAGTGTTCATTTTAAAGTTAATAATAAATATTTAATTTGTAATCAATTAATTTATAAATAATATTATAAAATTTTAAATGAAGAAACAGGAAATATAAGGACAAATCTTCAGAAAATGTAAAAATAAGGGAATGAACTATGGATTTTTCAGAAGCAAAATGTCTATCTAGCAAATCTATGAAAATAGCAAGTGCTATACATAAATTTCAGGTGTACCATGGTAAATGCCTTCGAAAATGTATCAAAAACAAAACAAAATAATTGCAAATGACATTATTCAAGATCCTAGATGCGCTTACACCATAGCTGTAAAATCGCGAAATACGCATTAATTATATATATATTATTTGTCACAGTAAATAATACGACTTATCCTGAATAACTTTGCTTTCCTAAAAATACCGTCGCTCGTTATTATTTTTTTATTTTTCGCATTTTAATATTTCCTACACTTTTTGCCGTAAGTATATAATGAGTGATTTATAGAATTAAATCAATTTTTCTCAATTGAAATGATACTAAAAAGATTTTTTTTTTAAAAATTCAAATATGTTTACCCTATGCAACAAAGAGAAGGTTGAATCAAAATGAAATATTAAAATGAGACGAACATAGGTAGATTTTTTTTAAATGCATACAGAAATAAATAATTTAAATATCAAAGGATTTAAAAGTTTTTTTCAGTAGATACAGCAAAGTGTATTGAAACCGATAAATAAGGCTTGTCTTCTCCTCCGGCAGTTATTTAACCTTCTATGTTTGTTTGTGACTGAAAATAACTAATGGATATCCCGCTGCTGAAACTTGTTTTCCAAGTTCTATCCAATTGCAATGTTTCATCTGCTAGATTCTGAAACAGATTGGAGGCCCTACTCATTAGATATATCAATGCGATCGTTGTGAAGAATCAGTCTATTTGGCTTTCTAGAAAATTACACTGTTTTTTTTTTTTTGTTCTAATGCAGCCGGCAAACTCTTAGACAGCTTGGTCTTGGATGCCTTAAGGCAAGCACTGCACAGACGTTACTCACTTTGCTTTACCCAGGGGGCGCGTGCAACTTGAAGATACGGACGCGGAGTAACAAAGCCCCCGCAACACTCTACGATCCTATTAGGACCGGGACCTACGGTTTTAAAGTGGATTCCGAACCACTACAAACATCCATGGCATCGCCGGGACTCGAACCCAAAACCTGTGGTATCGAGCGCCAGAGCAGCCATCCAGGCCCAGAAAATTACAATGTAAACAATAAAAAAATTAGTCACGTATGCGGCTGGCATTATCATTTTTAAATATAATACATATGTTCCATCAAAGGAAAGCACATATTATCGTCAACTTTTTACAATTCTATAATCAGTTCATTGATGGCAACTAACGGAGCCAAGTTAATAAAATGGTTCTTCCAATCAAAATTATTGATTGTCGATATGTGTGGTGGAGGACAATCAGTTTAGTATCTCATTGCTGTTCTGAATGTATCCAGACCAGTCTTCGGCGATCATCGGAATTCCCAGCAGAAAACATTTCAACTCCAAATAGTAACATTTCACATTAAACACACTCAGTACCACTACAAACGTGTTTACTGTTAAATATAGGTTACTGGTGTTAGGCGTAAAGTGTATTTTTATTCCAGAGCCTAATTTTAGAGTCGCGTATCTACAGTCCCAAATTCACTAATATTCTAGTTGCACATCATTAAAAATGTCATTGATGACAAATCATGTTGTCATGAATCATTGATGAGAGAAGCTCTTACGATCCTCATTTTCTGTCGTCTTTTGTATGATAATAGATGTCTTATTGAAATTTTATTTTGTTAAGGTTGGTTCATTTCTGCCAATATCGTCTCGAATGGTTGACATTGCTCCAATCCATACATCATGATATGGTTCTACCATGACAATTTGAGTACCTTGCTTCCTTTGGCATAACTACATCTTCTGTCAAATGATGGCATATTTCCTAGTATTCATAAGCCATATGAAGTAGCGTCAAATTATGTAGGCAGGATTATAATCGAATGAGAATTATGTCTTAGAATTTTTAGATTTTCTGGTTTATTGAATATCAACATAACGCTCAGTTGCGACATTATAAAAGTCCAGCTATTTATTCATTCAAAAATGTAAGAATTCGCATGTTGCTTCGAAAAGTATTTGTATTTTAAACTCCGTAAAGAATTAAAATAACTTTTTTGTGTGCTTTTTGTCTTGGAATGCATCTTATTCTTTTTTACATCGAGGACATAAGTGTTGGACACGTTTTGGAATTTTCAGTTTTCGAGCTTTCAGATGACTTTATGGTTTAGTTGTTTTATATCTAATTCTTCTGTGCGAAATAAAACTCGGAAACTAACATCGGGTATCTTGGGTTTTGAAACAAGAATTTTCATAATCACTATGATCTCCCCTAATGTTTTTGGAAATGATGACTACAGTGCATATTACCAGCAGATTCGAAACTGCTTCCTGCTCTCTCGATACGAGCTATACAATATGTTACGAATGAGACAAAAATAACATTCGGGATGGATGTTTGTAGTAGAATGGATGTTTGTAGTGGTTTGAAATGCACTTTACACCGTAGGTCCCGTTCTAATATGACTAGAGCATTGGGCGTAGGGCTGGCAACCCTACCCCTTAAAAAGAAAACATCTCCTGTCTTGAAATCTGCCAGCAAATAGACGGCGTTGGAGCACCATAGGGCTGTTACGTCAATGAAGAAGAAGAAGAATAATTTTCTAATCCTACAATCAAGTAAAGTATATTATTTTTTAAAAATTTTGGTATTTTATTCTATAATAATTGTTTTTACTATCTCTTTATGCCAATAAATCACTTTCAAACATCAAATTATCCAATTAGATGTTTGTAAAATCTGATGTAGAATATTGTCTATTCTCTATTATATATATACAGTCTACACAGGAATATATGAACATACAGTCATCTATTTAGGATATATATAATATACTTTACATATGTGATTAAATTAAGTAATCAGAATAAAGAAGTGCAGTCATGTTTGAAAATAACGTATTTTGTTCACAGATCATAAATGTAATATTCAAAACACCCTTCACTGATATACATGGAAAAATAACGTATGCAAATTATCTTTTTGCTAAATGATTTTTTCCAAAATCTTATTTATTCTGACGAACGGGACTTTTGATTTCATCCTTATTTAAATAAATTATCTTTATTTAATATGCAAAAATCATAACTGTTTTATTGTAAGTAAAAAAAAATCAACATAAATATAATTATTTATTCATGAACGAAAGTTTTAGTTTAAATATTTGAATATCTTTGAGATTGAAAATTCAACGCTTTGAAAAATTCAAAAACTTGATTCATAATAAAACCCATTTTTCTTATCCCGGATAGTTCTAAGCCTTCATTTACATGTAAAAGAATTTGCACTATTATTAAAAATTGATCTTTAATACTCATTTTAAATTCTGAATGTCTTCAGAAGCGAGAACGTGCTTTTGTGTTAAAAGCGATTTAATGCGTTAGATTTCTTCAATATACGTTGTACTGAAATAAATATATGTACACTTCATTCGAATTGTATTTTGTAATTTTTTACCTCCTTCAGAAAATTTTTAATCAACTTTAAAAACATCATTAATGATTATATGTATAATATGCACAAATACTACATTACGTACAATATTGTATATATTACATTATAATCATAATATACACAATTCTAATTATTTATTTTAATTCTTTGCTTTTAAAAATAATAGATAAGTTATTGATAATATATTCATTTGAAGATTTTAAATTTGGTTCATTATTTAAAATTTAAATGCATTATTATACAGAAATTTGTTTCATAGATTTTTTTAAAATTTTATTTATTTATCCAATTTTTTCTGCTTTGATTACTAAATGAACTCCAATTATTATTAAAAATTAATAAATATTACTATATAGTATTGTTTTATAATTTTTAGTCACGAGATACTCTAAGATTTGTCTTAATGTATGTAATTGTGGCTGCGTTAATATTTCTCGTCTTTTAAACTATAAAACTGAAATGTTAAATTTTTAATCTATTGTAATTCTATTTGTGCATAATCAAAAATCAAAATAAAACTGTTTATTTAGAGGTGATTCATATAGTGCTATGCGTCAAAAGTATACATTTTTTGCATATATATATTCCAAAAAATTACTCACTATAAAATAAACTGCTAATGAAAAACATGGTTTATTAACTGAGTTAAACTTTATTTTCAAGTGAGGAACTGCTTAATCAATTTATTCAATGCACATAACTTTTTTATTCAAAATAAAGATTATGCGTTTATTGTTACTGTTCTAAATTGTATTTTTTTTTTTTTTTGCGAATTTTGTTTTCTAAAATTATTTTTACTTGCGATTACAATTTTAATTCGAATTACTTTCTCAACCTTATAAATCCCATTTATAATTTTCAATTTTTATATATTTTATTCTGAAAGAGAGTGGGAGAGAGCATGTGTGAAATTATTTTATAAAATTAAAAATATCACCAGAAATGATTATAAAAATGTATTAAAAAGGACAATCTTCCCTAAAATAAAATATCTAATCTTACATTAAAAGATAGAAGCTTGTGGATGGTACGTTAAACGGGAATACGTTGAATTGAGAGAGCTTGGTTTTAATCTGTAACCTAAAACCGATAGCAAACGAAATATTCTGTGTCTCTACCTAGAACAGGAATGATAATAAAAAGTTGGAATTTTTTCCGCTGCAGAAGATCCCATCTACTTAGATGCTGCTTCCGGGGACATTCGTTCCAAAATGTAGGGGTAGCGGTGTTGATGTAATGCAGTACTATGCGGGGATAAAAATATTATCACAATTTCGTTGTAACTCTTTATTACCACAATATAATTAATTTATTTTGTTTGCTACCACTATATTTTTTTAATAACAAAATTGAACATGGTTGAGCAAGGGAAGCAGTTTAATCAAATCAGATGGAAGAATGACCATCGACGAGTTGGCATAAGAAATGGAGATCTCTCATGAATCCATTCACACAATACTGCTAGATAATTTGAAGATGAAACGTGTCAGTGCAAAGTTTATCCCGATGCTGCTGAATACAAAACATATGAACACTCGTCAATTGACTGAAAGCACAGATGAACTGACGTTTCTTGAGACAATCGTTGCTTTTGACGAGACCTCGATGTACGCATACGACCCAGAGACAAAGATACAATCATCAGAATAGCATACCACGTCATTTCTTTGACTAAGGAAATCAAATCCTTTCTAACTCATTGCCCTTTAAAACAATGAAGATGTAATGCAGCATGACTTTGTACCAAATGGACAATCTGTTGATGATCCTTTGTATGTGCATGTTTTGAAAAGAGTGAGGGTGGCACTTCGAAAAAAAAAAGTCCCGTCAAATGGCACGAAGTATGGTAGCTGCATTACCACAATGCTCCCTGCCACACATCGGTTGTTGTGCAAACATGGCTTGCAGAAAAGAACATTGCCACTCGTCCATCGACCTCCGAACTCACCAGATTGAACGCCATTGGATTTCTGATTTTTCCACATGCTCAAAATGGGCCCCAAAGGTAACCGTAGAACGCAACAAAACCAACGCGACAGATGAACTTCAGAACATACCACAAAAAGAACAAGACTTTCCCCATTGCTTCCAGCATTGGCAGGGGCGGTGGTATAGTGAAACTATACTACTACATTGCATCAGCACATATTTTCTGATACAATGGAAAATGACCACATTTATAAAAAATAAAAATTTATACATAAAAAAATATAAGAGAGAATTGAAATAATATTTTAATACAAAGATAAGACCTAATACTTCCTTAGAACAGGCCAAATATTTCGTAAGTACAGTATCCAAACAAAATATTCAAATCAAGTTGAGTATATAGAATTTTAGGTATATTTGTTGAGACCTTTAAATTGTGTTCCTGATTCTAATGAGCTTTAAGCGTCGAGTTTCTGCACTCGGGGTACTCATTTAGTGATTTGAATGTCAACACTCCCCGTGAAGACCCCTGGAACCCATTTGTCCAGTGGTTCCTTTGACCAGTGGGGCAATGTCCGCAGTTTGCAATTCTTCTCCGTGGACTCTGAACGGTCGGTCGAATTTTGATTAAATTTGGAAGGCACGCTTAAAACGACATTTCGCAGGAACTCATACCGTCAGGTGATTGCGGAGATCCGCGGGCAATTCCAGCATTGTGTTTCTTCCTTCTCAGATAGTGTATCGGCATTCTAAATTTTGATATATAAGGGCATCTCCCCAATGTTTGTTTTGCATGCAACGGTGCACAGCATTCGCGTTCTGGAAGATTTTAGTTAAGTATCAGTTCATTTGTTTTCTACATAGGGGAGATTTCAAACACACATGTTGTGTGCACATTGAAATGGGATGCAATGGTATGTGTTTGTCTGATTTTGATTTGATGAAAATTTTACGTAGTTTTTTATTTCGTTTTTCGAATTTTGCATAAAATGCTTTAATCAAAAATAATTTGTGTTAAAGATAATAAAAAAGAAGTTTTTTTTTTTACAAACACTATAATATCTGAGTGTGTAATGCTCTGGCACTTGGTGCCACATGTTTCGGGTTTTAGTCCAGGTGATGGATGTTTGTAATGGTTCGGAATCCACTTTAAAAAGTAGGTCCCGGCCGAATAGGATCATAGAGCGTCGTGGGTGTAGTATTACTTGAGTCCGTAGCATATCTTCAAGTTACACATGTCCCCTGAGTAGTGCTAAATGAGTAACAGAGATACAGCCCTTGTCAATGGCATAAAGATTAACTGTCTCTGTATTGCCAGCTGCATTAGAACAACAACAAAAAATATAATTTATCTTGAATGAATTATAATTGCCTTTTTGAAGATAAGTTCTAATAGTCCCGTATGGCAGGGCTAATATTTCATAAATAGAATATACAGTATCCAAAGAAATCAAGTTAAGTGTATAGAATTTTAGGTATATTCGTTCAGAGCTTTAAATTTTGTCTCTGATTCTAATGAGCTTAAAGCGTTGAATTTCTGAACTTGGAGTACTCATTTAGCGATTTGAGTGTCAACACTCGCCGTGAAGACCCATTTGTCCAGCGGCTTCCTTTGTCCAGTGGGGCAATGTCCACCCTTTGCAACTCAGTCTGCGTGGACTCTGAACAGTCGGTCGATCTTTGATTAAATTTCGAACGCTCGCTTAAAACAACATTTCGCAGGAACTCATACCATTGGGTGATTGCGGAGATCCGCGGGCGATTCCACAATTGCGTTTCTCCCCGCTCAGATAGTGTGTTGGCATTCTAAAGTTTGATATATAAGGGTATCTTCCCAATGTTTGTTTTGCATGCAACAGAGAACACAGCATTCGCGTTTCTGGAAGATTTTAGTTAAGTTTCAGTTCATTTGTTCATTCATTTCATTTCTTCATAGGGGAAATTTCAAACAAACATGCTGTTTGCACATTGAAATGGGATGCAAAGGGTTGATAAAAAACAAAGTTTAATGTGTTTGTCTGATTTTGATTTAAAGAAAGTTTTTAGTAGTTTATTATTTCATTTTCTTATTTTACATATAGTTGAAATAATTTGTTAAAGATAATAAAAAAAAGTTTTTTTTTAGAAATATTATGTCTCATAGGACCTGATGGCCGAATGACTATCGATCTAGCGTTCGATGCCACAGGTTTCGGGTTCAACTCTCGGCAGTACCATGGAAGCTTGTAGTGGTTCGTAATCCACTTTAAACTGTAGGTCCCGGCCTGTTTAAACCTCGTGTGCACAAGATGACCGTAGAGCGACAAACCAAACCACTGGAGAATATGCACATATATTAAAAAAAAAAAAATGTATACACAAAAAAATATAATCGAACCTAATGGCTGAGTGGCTAGTTTCCTGGCGGTCTGTACCCCAGATTTCGGGTTCGAGTCCCGGAGGTGCCAAGGATGTTTGTAATGGTTCGGAGATGGTGTTACTCGCGTAAGTAGCATATCTTCAAGCTTGTTTCAGCTCGGTAGAGCTAAATGAGTAACAGCAGTGCAGATCCTTGCTTATAGCATAAAGATTAATTGTCTCTGTATTGCCAGCTGCGTTAGAAAAACTACAACAAAATAAAATTTATATTGAGTGAATTTAAATGATTTTTTCATTAATGCTAAGACAGTAAGAGATCTAATACTTCCTTATGACAGGGAAAATATTTCATTACAGTAGAATAAACAGTATTTAAACAAATCAAATTGAGTATACAGAATTCCAGGTATATTTATTTTAAATTTTGTCCCTCATTCTAATGAGCTTTAAACGCCCAGTTTCTGCACCCGAGGTACTCATTTAGTGATTTGAGTGTCAACACTCCCCGTGAAGACTCCTCTAACCCATTTGTCCAGTGGTCCTTTGACCAGTGGAGCAATGTCCACAGTTTGCAACTCGTCTCCGTGGACTTTGAACGGTCGGTCGAACTTTGATTAAATTTGGAAGGCACGCTTAAAACAACATTTCGCAGGAACCCACACCGTCGGGTGATTGCGGAGATCCGCGGGCGATTCCAGCATTGCGTTTCATCCCGCTCAAATAGTGTGTTGGCATTCTAAAGTTTGATATATAAGGGTGTCTCCCCACTGTTTGTTTTGTATGCAACAGAGCACAGCATTCGCGTTTCTGGAAGATTTTAGTTAAGTTTCAGTTCATTTGTTTTCTTGATAGGGGAATTTTCAAACAAATATGTTGTTTATAGATTGAAATAAGATGCAAGGGTTGACAAAAGCAAACTATAATGTGTTTGTCTGATTTTGATTTAATGAAAATTTTAAGTAGTTTATTGTTTTCTTTCAAATTTTGCATAAAATGCGTATAATCGAAAATTTGTGTTAAAGATAATAAAAAAGAAGTTTTTTTTTTTTTTTTTTTTTTACAAATACTATATTGTCCCGTGCATATTTGAGTGGAAATATTTCCTTCTTCTTCATTGGTCCGCGGCCTCGTGGCAAGTGGCTAGCGCTCTGAACTTTGGTATCCCAGGGTTAAGATTCGAATCCTTGTGCAGGCATGGATGTTTGTGAGTGACTCGGAATCCACTTTAAACTCTAGGTCCCGGTCTTTTTACCCTTGTGTGCATAAGAAGACCGTAGAACTATAAAACCAAACCAGTGGAGAACGTCCACAAGTGCTAAAAAATAAAAAAATATACATAAAAAAATGTAATTGGACCTGATGGCTGATTGGCTAGTGCTCCGGTACCACTGGTTTCATGTTCGAGTCCCTATTTGGTGTTCGAATATACTTTAAACTGTAGGTCCCTTTCTAATAGGTTCGTATAGTGTTGTTGGGGTAGTGTTACTCGCGTCCGTAGTTTATCTTCAAGCTACAGGGGCCCGCAGGTAAGCGCTAAATGAGTAACAGAGATACAGCCCTTGTCAATGGCATAAAGATTAACTGTCTCTGTATTGCCAGCTGCATTAGAACAACAACAAAAAATATAATTTATATTGTGGGAATTATAACTGACTTTTTGAAGATAAGATCTAATACTCCCGTATGGCAAGGCCAATATTTCATAATTAAAATATTCAGTTTCCAAACAAAATATTCAAATCAAGTTGAGTCTATAGAATTTCAGGTATATTCGTTCAGACCTTTAAATTTTGTGCCTGATTCTAATGAGCTATAAGCGCTGAGTTTTTGCACTGGAGGTACTAGTTTAATGATTTAAGTGTCAGCACTCCCCTGTGAAGACCCCTCGAACCCATTTGTCCAGCGTTCCTTTGACCAGTGGCGCAATGTCCACAACTTGCAATTCGTCTCCGTGGACTCTGAACGGTCGGTCGAATTTTGATTAAATTTGGAAGGCACGCTTAAAACAACATTTCGCAGGAACTTATACCGTCAGGTGATTGCGGAGATCCGCGGGCGATTCCAGCATTGCGTTTCTCTCGGTGCAGATATTGTGTTGGCATTCTAAATTTCTAAGTTGGCATTAAATATAAGGGTATCTCCCCAATGTTTGTTTTGCATGCAACAGAACACGATATTCGCGTTCTGGAAGATTTTAGTTCAGTTTCAGTTCATTTGTTTTCTTCATAGGGGAGATTTCAAATAAACATGTTGTTTGCATATTGAAATGAGATGCAAGGAATAATAAAAACGAAGTTTAATGTGTTTGTCTGAATTTGATTTGATGAAAATGTTAAGTAGTTTATTTACAAATTTTGCATAAAATGCTTATAATCGAAAATAATTTATGTTTAAGATAATAAAAAAAGAAGTTATTTTTTACAATGTGTCATAGAGGTGATGACCGAATGACTATTGCTGTAGGGCTCGGGCGGCCTGATGGGCAATTTTCTAGCGCTCTGGCCTATGGTATCACAGACTTGTAGATTCGAATCCTGGCGGAGGCATGGATGTTTGTGAAGGGTTTGGAATCCACTTTAAAATGTAGGTCCCGGTCTGCTTAGCCCTCGTGTGCCAAGATGACCGTAGAGAGACAAACCAAACTAAACCAATCTTCTTGTCCCAACAGCATCATGGGAAAGTCCAAGGGGACATATTTCCACCATATTAAATTTAGAACGAGAAAGTGGGGCAATAAATTTCTGACATCAGAATCGAATTTTTTGTACCTGTTCTGAATTTTATGAATTATTAATTGCATTTTATTGATTATTAATATTATTAATGAACTTAGACAATTTTTGAAATAAATTTAATAACTTTTATTGAATTCATAAATCTATAAAAGTGTTAAATTTATTTGCCTCCTTAACATTTAACATAAATTTTCAAAATTTTGAAAAAAAAATATTTTTATCAATGAATCGTCAGTCGATTCTTTGCTCTCAGCACCCACTCCCTACTTCTGATTAAATTAATCTTTGAGAGTATGGATAATTCTAAGGCCAAGATGAAATTGGGACATTGGAACATTTCAACTACATTAAAATTCTGTTTTCTTTTCTTTTCTTACAAAATTATCTAAAACTAAAAGAACTTTTAGTTAATTGTAATAAATAGATGATACTAAAATATGTAAATTTGTCTTATATTTTAAGTAGTTTATAACCGAATCTGTATCTGTCTAATAATTATTTGCTAGTAGTATTTTCATTAACTATCAAAAAAAGAAAATAATTCAGTTTAAACACATGTAATGGGAGTCTCGGAATATTATTAAGTTTCTTTTAATGTATTAAATGTTATTTGTTATTTTATATACAATTTGGTTAATTGAAGAATATTATGTTAGTTTTAAACCAGTTTTTAAAGCTAAATTAAAAGTTGTTGAAAATTTATGTGGCCAAAAAAATACGGAAAACAAAACAAAAAAAGATTAAAATTTGTACTAAAATATTAAAGTAAATACAATAAAAATGGAGACTTTCTGATAGAAAACAGTTTCTTTTTTAAAATTTATTCAAATAGAGATATGCTGAAGGTTGTTTGGTTTTTAAATTTATACAAAATTGTTTTCGTTTAATCAATTTATTATCTTACGACTTCCGATTTCATTAACGACTACGATTAATTTACAATTAGACGACTTAGGATTTCAGTTTATTTATTAACTTGCATCTTTTGTAAATTTAGAACTTTTTTTCAATTAAGTAAATATGTGTTTTGTTTAGTAGTTCATTTCAAATTCAAACAAAGATACTTTATTGTTTCACTTTTATTTAAAAGCACATAAATGGTACATAAAGCCTTTGTCCAAATTTTTCAACAAAAACTGGATAAATCCTAGTTTAAAAATATTTAAAACAACCATTTTATTGAAAAATGTCTTCTAAAAGCGAATAGAAAATCAGTTTATTTACTTTCTTTATGGAATAATATTTCTTTATCGCTCTACGAAATAGGATAGCTCATTTATTTCAATCTGTTTATATTAAAGACTATTTATGCAAGGGAATTGATATTAATATAATACATCTACTTCTCCAATTCATAAAAACTCTACTATTCCACCAACGATATTAAATAGCACCCATTCTTTCTTTCTGCGGTATATTACCCGATCTTCTTTCAACAATAAACAGTGAGAATGGAGCAAAAAAAAAAAAAAAAAATGATTCCCAATCTTTCTAAATCGACTAATTATCTTAAGATACATTCAAGGATGAAAAATTAAGGGAATCATGCGTAAGTCTGGAGTCTTTAGAAGGTATATTTCATATTTACATAACGATTCTTCCTACCATTCACGCGAGATTCATCTTCTGGCAGAGGTCCAAGTTGAGAGAATATTTCTGCGTTCCCACAGTTTAGGAAATGAATTCTTTTCCCTTTTGTAGTGGAATCTTTTCTCGACTTCATTTTCCCAGAATTTCTATAATCGTTTCAGTTTTTTTTGTTTGCTCAAATATCAGACATTCTATTATTTGCTCTGTGTGCTGATGATATTGCGGTTAGATTTTGAATTGAGTTGTTTGCATAAATGCTTGGTCTTATGAAATGTTGTTTATTGATAAGTAATTCAGATTTTGCGCCGTTATTTAGTATTATGAAAGTAAAATATTTGCATTTCCTGATAATAGTTTATTTTCTAACTATAATTAATTTAGTTTATGTGTTTTTGAGTATTAGTATAAAGAAATTATTTTATTCGCTTTAGAAATTTTAATTTCACTTATAATATAATATAATGTATGTAAAGGATAAACATTTACAAAATATGCATATTCATTTTGAAATGTATGGCAAATGGCATAAAATACATTTAAATAAATTGAGATGCTATAAAATAGCAATGAGTTTCATCTTATGATAGTGTGGTTTTTAAGACAAACGAAGAAGACAGAAAAAATAAATATATCCTGTAAGATCTATACTATCAATCCTAAATCTATGCTTTTAAAAACATTTAGAATACCTAGAAGTCTTTTAACATAGATTATTAGTTAAAAATAAAATAATGAATTGTTTTTTTTTTTTTTTTTTTGCTATAAAACAATTTAATACGAGCATGTTTTTCTTTTTATTTACATTCTGTTTTAGTTACTTTGAATAAACTGCTTTTTAATACAATATGAAAAAGAGCAATGTTTATTATAAGAGTTTACATATAACAACAATCAAATATAATAGGAATATCAGACCTGCTTTATTAAATAATTTTATTACTTGTTTGAAAATCTATTAACTTTAAAAATTAAGGTAGTTGACCTGAGTTAGTTAAGTTACCTGGCCTACTCTTTGTTGACCTAAATATTTGACTGATGATTAATTAATTAACTAACAATTTACAATTGTAAAGCAACAACGAACATTCAAAGCTGTATACTTAATATCTTTATAAAAGTTTGAATATCTTTGTTGACAGAAATATTGTACTTGGCTGATGATTGATTAATAATAACTATATTAACTATTCCATATGGTGATCAATAAATAACTTATCGATGCATAAAAGCGGATGACATGCACATTTTGTGCCAAACTTTCACCATCGCCATATTTAATGAATGAACGAAAGTAAATTCTTGTTTTAAAATTCTTCTTTCAATATTATCCATCTTATTATACAACCACTAGCTTCCAATTTATTACGTAGCGTTCCTAAACAAATATAAGATTGTAAAAATATTTTTCTTATGCTCCAGGCAGATAAAATTCGAATTTTTCTATTCTTTACACTAATGAAGTATTTATTTTTTACCTCTAGGACATAGTACCTGGTTAATAGAATCCTAATGAATTGGTTTCCTTTAATTTTTATTTTTTCAAAATATTTCATAACTATATAAACTATAAATAACTGCAAAAAGTTATTTTATTTGCAGCATTATAGAAATATCTTTTCATTTTAAATTTTTTTTATGTGCATACTGGAAACAAATTTATTTGTAGTTTTTGGTCGAATTATTCTGTAAGAGAAAGTTATCTGCATCTATGCATATATGTTACGTATAATACTTATATAAAACCAATTTTGTAAATTATGTCTAACTTACTTTTTTCTTGGTAAATAATTTTAATAAGAGAAATTCATATTTACTAGCATTTATTCATTTTTTTAGCAAACGCTTTTTTGTTACATATGTGCAATTAATTTAAAATAATATTTTCGAAAATTTTATAAGATATAATAATATAGTATTTATCAATATTAAATGCACAGAAAAATTATAAATAATATAGAGAGACAATTCTTTTTAAAAAATCTTAAAATTTATTTCAGTAATGGCTTTTCAGATCTTTTTTTTTTTTCAAAATATTAAATACTTTTCAAACTATTGCTTAAAGTCATAATATGAACTATGTTGTAATCTAAACAGTATAATCTGAAAAATCATATCCAAGGAATAAATGTAATTAAAGTTCAGATGAAGATAAAATTGTAAATGATGCAAGGAAAGAAAGGTTTCTAAGAAACGAATGACCATTTTCGCAGTGAATAGTCTCACATCAAAATATGTGTTATATGATTGTACAAATAGTATAACAATTTTATTTAGAATCAGTTTTCTAAGAAACGAATGACCTTTTTTAGTCTCATATTAAAGTGTATAGTATTTAAATTCGGTAATCCCAATTAATAAAATTAATAGATTAATTAATAGATGTTTCTTGGTGATAGAAAAAAAAGTAAGAAATCGCGGAACAGACAAATGATATAAGAGTTGCATCGATCAAAACCAAGCCAAATTTTGACAAAATGTTTTAGGCCAAACAAATGTATCCATTTCATTAAAATTTTAAAATTTGCCCTTTTTTTGAAAAATAATTTGTTGACAATTATTTTACACTAGTGTATTCCACTGCTCTAAATGATTGCCTGTCAAATAAGAGAACGTCGACAAACACCCACCCTCCAGTTTAATTGCCAATCATGGAAAGTTTTAAGAAACACCTTCAAAGTAACCGTGGCCTTGTGTTCCTCCGCAATTTTGTGCAGGCGGCATATACTGTTACACTGTTATACTGTTATACTGCATATATACTATTACATTGTTATACCGCAGATATACTATTAGACTGTTACACTATTATACTACAGATATACTATTATATATATAAATATATATGCTGTATATTAAATTACAATAATATATATATACAGTAGTTACCAAAAAATTTTAGATACAGCAATACCAAGTATAGTTTTAGTGTTAAAACGAAGCAAATGAATTTTATGTCAGAATTAACAAATTTTCACGATAAAATTTAATATTTGAAAGAGATCATAAAATTACATTCGATAAAAGTATATTCCATTCACAAAGCTATGGTCCATCATCTGAATTTTTGTCAGGAGTATAACCCATTTGCTTGTTCAACAACTTACACACAACGGTATGAAGAGTAGGTAGAACGGTAGAACAGGCAATCATTTAGAGCAGTGGAATTTGCATCCTGTTGTGATGGGGCTTATTGTTCCAATTTAAAACTGTTGAAATGCTCATAAATACGAGAACATGCTGTCAGTGATGAAAGAAAAATAGCTTTTCTTGAAAGCAAATAACGGCTTAGGTGCCCTGTTGTGTTAAGACAATAAATTTGCAATGATGTTTGCTGTTTAAAGTTTTATCGATTTTTGGAATGTGTTTATTCAGTTTGTTTAAGAATAAGTTGTCTTCATTGTTTAACTAGGAGAATGCAATGTTTTTGAACGTGATTTTCAAATAACCTTGACTTTAAATTTCTAATGAAAGTATCAAAATAAATAATATGTTATCCTCTTAATGAATACATATAGTCTTAATTTGCACATTATTTCACAATTACTTTACTGAATTCTGAATATGTAACATATAAAATTTGCCATTTCTTCTGAAACAAATTTGTTGATAAAAAATATTTTGCTAACAGTAGTTGCCAAAACATTTAGATAACTCTTTACTATTTTTAGTTTTATTTATTATTAAAACGAAACAAACAGTTTTTATGAGATATTTAAAAAATTTTGAAGATAAAAGCATTACGTTAAAAAGCATAAAATTATATTCCATTCACAAAGCTATGCTCCATAATCTGAATTTTTGTCTGGAGTATATCCCATTTGCATATTCAACAACTCACACACAACGGTATGAAGAACTCGGCTCATGGCCTTTCGCGCCATCAAGGTATTAAATCTCGTCAATTAACCATTTCGTGTATAAAATCCATTGCTGCAGTTCCTGCAATAAAATTGAGGCGAAAATGTCTTCCTGCTCGATTAAATTTCCCGCCCGTTTTCCAACGCCAACATGGTTATAAAGGAAATTATGAGCTGGCAACACAGATTGCTATCGATAACATGATCGTTGCTGTTCAAATATTTTATCTTGAATAAATTTACTGCCGGGGCTCTCAGTTGAGTGGAACAGCCCTAGCACATGTAGTAAACAATTTTACGGTTCTGCCCAGTCGTATGGTTTCAGGTTATTTGTATTCAAAAGGCGTTGTCGCTTCTCAGTTATCAAACCTATAAACGCTGATGATTATATCTTTCGCAATTACTTGGCATAATATTTGCTAATATGCGTACCATTGATTATTCGTACGAAATGGAAAAATGTTCGAAATGTTCGTTCTGTGGATGGGCTTAGCTTTGTTCCGGCGCTGCGCAAAATGGCGGGGGTACACAACAATGACAAGGTTGTTTTGAAGGTGTTTATTAAAACTTTTCATGATTGGCAAAAGAAATGGGGGGCGTTAATCGACGTACTCTTATTTGACAGGCAATCATTTAGAACTGTGGAATTTGTATCCTGTTGTGGCGGGGCTTATTGTCCGAATTTAAAACTGTTGAAATGCTAATAAATACGAGAGCATGCTGTCAGTAGAAAGAAAAATAGCTTTTCTTGAACGCAAATAACGGCTTAGGTGTTCAGTTGTTTTAAGACAGGGAATTTGCAATAAGAGTGCTGTTTAAAGTTTCATCGATTTTTGGAAATGGTTTATTCAGTTTGTTGGAAAATAAGTTGTCTTCGTTATTTAACTCGGAGAATGCAATGTTTTTGAATGTGATTTCTAAATATGCTTGATTTTAAATTTTTAATGAAGGAAAGTAAATATTATGCTGTTCTCTTAAGGATTGCAAATAGTCATAAAAAACTGCACATTATTTTTCGATGACTTTATTGAAATCAGAATATGTAATATATAAAATTTGAAAATAAATTTGTTGCTAAAAAATATTTTGCAGTTATTTAGATACCGCCATACTAAGTATAGTTGTATTTATTTTTAAAACGAAACATATGGTTTTTATGTCAGATTTAACAAATTTTCACGATAAAAGCTTGATAGTTAAAAGAGATCATAAAATTATATTCCATTCACAAAGCTATGGTCCATAATCTGAATTTTTGTCAGGAGTATGACCCATTTGCATATTCAACAACGGTATGAAGAGCTCGGCTCATGACCTTTTGCGCCATCAAAGTATTAAATCTCGCCAAATAAACGTTTCGAGTATAAAATCCATTGCTGCAGTTCCTACAATAAAATTGAGGCGAAAATGTCTTCCTGCTCGATTAGGTTTCCCGCCAATTTTCCAACGCCAACATGATTATAAAGGAAATTATGAGCTGGCAACACAGATTGCTATCGATAACATGATCGTTGCTGTTCAAATATTTTATCTTGAATAAATTTGATGTCGGGGCGCAGTTGAGTTGAGTACAGCAGCCCCAGCTCATGTGGTAAACAACTTTACGGTTCTGCCCAGGGGCATGGTTTCAGGTTATTTGTATTCAAAATGCATTGTTATCAAACCTATAAACGCTGACGATTATATCTTTCGCAATTACTTGGCATAATACTTGCTAATTATGCGTGCCATCGATTATTCGTTCGAAAAGCACGTTCTGTGGATGGGCTTAGCTTTTTTCCACCGCTGCGCAAATGGCGGGGGGACACAACAATGCCACGGTTGTTTTGAAGGTGTTTATTAAAACTTTCCATGATTGGCAACCAAACTCGGGGGTGGGCGTTAGTCGAATGTTCGCTTTTTTGACAGGCAATCATTTAGATCGGTGGAATTTGCATCCTGTTGTGACGAGGCTTATTGTTCGAATTTAAAACTGTGGAATGCTCATAAATACGAGAACATGCTGTCAGTGATGAAAGAAAAATAGCTTTCCTTGAAAGCAAATAACGGCTTAGTTGCCCAGTTGTTTTAAGGCGGGGAATTTGCAATGAGTGTGCTGTTTAAAGTTTCATCGGTTTTTGGAAACGGTTTATTCAGTTTTGTTGGAAAATAAGTGGTCTTCATTATTTAACTCGAAGAATGCAATATTTTTGAATGTGATTTTTAAATATGATTGATTTTAAATTTCTAACGAATGAATGAAAATAAATAATATGATGTCCTTTTAATGATTACATATATGCTTAAACTGCACATTATTTCTCGATTATATTATTCAATTCAGAATATATAATATATAAAATTTACCATTTTTTTCTGAAAAAAATTTGTTGTTAAAAATATTTTGCTAAGATTAGTTGCCGAAAAATTTAGATACCGCTTTACTAGTATAGTTTTATTTATTATTAAAACGAAACAAATAATTTTTATGTTAGATCTAACAAGTTTTCGCGGTTAAAGCATGATAGTTAAAATAGATCAATTTTCACAATCATGGTAGTTAAAAGAGATCATAAAATTACATTCGATAAAATTGTAATTCCATTCACAAAGCTATAGTCCATAATTTGAATTTTTCTCAGGAGTATATTATGCCATTTGCATATTCAACAACTTATACACAACTGTATAAAGAGCTTGGCTCATGGCCTTTCGCACCATCAAGGTATTAAATCTCGCCAAATAACCGTTTCGAGTATAAAATCCATTGCTGCAGTTCCTGCAATAAAATTGAAGTGAAATTGTCTTCCTGCTCGATTAAGTTTCCCGCCCGTTTTCCACCGCCATCATGGTTATAAAGGAAATTATGAGCTGGCAACACAGATTGCTATCCATAACATGATCGTTGCTGTTCAAATATTTTATCTTGAATAAATTTGCTGCCGGGGCTCAGTGGAGTTGAGTTTAGCAGCCCCGGTTCATGAGTTAAACAACTTTACGGTCTGCCCAGTGGCATGCTTTCACGTTATTTGTATTCAAAAGACGTTGTGATCAAACCTATAAACGCTGACGATTATATCTTTCACAATTACTTGGCATAATACTTGCTAATTATGCGTGCCATCGATTATTCGTTCGAAAAGCACGTTCTGTGGATGGGCTTAGCTTTTTTCCACCGCTGCGCAAATGGCGGGGGGACACAACAATGCCACGGTTGTTTTGAAGGTGTTTATTAAAACTTTCCATGATTGGCAACAAAACTGGAGGGTGGGCGGTTCCCGACATTCTAATATTTGACAGGCAATCATTTTGATCGGTGGAATTTGCATCCTGTTGTGACGGGGCTTATTGTTCGAATTTAAAACTGTTGAAATGCTCATAAATACGAAAACATGCTGTTAGTGATCAAAGGAAAATAGCTTTTCTTGAACGCAAATAACGGCTTAGGTGCCCAGTTGTTTTAAGACAGAGATAATTTGCAATGAGTGTGCTGTTTAAAGTTTCATCGATTTTTGGAATGCGTTTATTCAGTTTTGTTGGGAAATAAGTTGTCTTCATTATTTAACTCGGAGAATACAATGTTTTGAATGTGATTTCTAAATATGCATGATTTTAAATTTTTAATGAAGGAAAATAAATATTATGCTGTTCTCTTAAGGATTGCAAATAGTCATAAAAAACTGCACATTATTTTTCGATGACTTTATTGAAATCAGAATATGTAATATATAAAATTTGCCATTTCTTATAAAAATAAATTTGTTGCTAAAAAATATTTTGCTAAGAGTAGTTGCCTGCCAAAAATTTAGATACCGCCATACTAAGTATAGTTGTATTTATTTTTAAAACGAAACATATGGTTTTTATGTCAGATTTAACAAATTTTCACGATAAAAGCTTGATAGTTAAAAGAGATCATAAAATTATATTCCATTCACAAAGCTATGGTCCATAATCTGAATTTTTGTCATTAGTATGACCCATTTGCATATTCAACAACTTATACGCAACGATATGAAGAGCTCGGCTCATGGCCTTTCGCGCCATCAAAGTATTAAATCTCGCCAAATAACCGTTTCGAGTATAAAATTCATTGCTGCAGTTTCTGCAATAAAATTGAGGCGAAAATGTCTTCCTGCTCGATTAAATTTCCCGCCCGTTTTCCAACGCCAACATGGTTATAAAGGAAATTATGAGCTGGCAACACAGATTGCTATCCATAACATGATCGTTGCTGTTCAAATATTTTATCTTGAATAAATTTGCTGCCGGGGCTCAGTGGAGTTGAGTTTAGCAGCCCCGGTTCATGAGTTAAACAACTTTACGGTCTGCCCAGTGGCATGCTTTCACGTTATTTGTATTCAAAAGACGTTGTGATCAAACCTATAAACGCTGACGATTATATCTTTCACAATTACTTGGCATAATACTTGCTAATTATGCGTGCCATCGATTATTCGTTCGAAAAGCACGTTCTGTGGATGGGCTTAGCTTTGTTCCACCGCTGCGCAAAATTGCGGGGAGACAGAACAATGCCACTGTTGTTTTGAAGGTGTTTATTAAAACTTTCCATGATTGGCAATCAAACCAGAGGGTGCGTGGTTCCCGACGTTTTCTTATTTGACAGGCAATCATTTCGAGCGGTGGAATTTGCATCCTGTTGTGACGAGGCTTATTGTTCGAATTTAGAACTGTTGAAATGCTCATAAATACGAGAACATGCTGTCAGTAGAAAGAAAAATAGCTTTTCTCGAACGCAAATAACGAGCAGTTGTATAAAGACAGGGCATTTGCAATTAATGTGCTGTTTGAAGTTTCATCGATTTTTGGAATGGGGTTATTCAGTTTTGTTGGAAAATAAGTTGTCTTCATTATTTAAGTCGGAGAATGGAATGTTTTTGACTGTGATCTCTAAATAAGCTCGATTTTAAAATACTAATGAAGAAAATAAATAATAAAGTGTCCTCTTAATGATTACATATAGTCTGAAGAAATTGCACAATATGTTTCCATGACTTTATTAAATTCAAAAAATAACAGTATATAAAACTCTGCATTATTTCAAGTATTCTCAAATACTTTTCTTTTTATTATAATGATGGAATCATTATACGATGTCTACTTTTACCTTGAACTTTACCTTGTCCAGCTACATTTTTTTATTAGTGAACAGAATGCTATTATAGCTCTGATGTTTATTTTATTTAATTTATTTTTATCTCTAATATACAAACACAGTTCTTACTTAAAAAAGTTTTAAGGCTCTAAAAGAACAATTTTACTTCTCTGAGCAAAATTAAAAAATATGTATGCGTCAAGGATCATTAATTTCTTGTGCCCGGCTTGTAGGTAAAATTTTTATTGAAACATAATGTTTCATCAGAGGTCCTGAATGGCCGAGTGGCTAGCGATCGGTACCACAGGTTTCGGGTTCGAGTCCCGGTGGTGCCATGAATGTTTGTAGTGGTTCGGAACCAACTTTAGGCCTAGGGTTCCTTTGTAATGTGTCTGTAGAGCATTGGGCGTAGGACTGGCAACCATACTCCGTAAAAAAAAAATACATCTCTCGTTTCGAAATCTGTCAGTAGGTAGACGGCCTTGGCCCATCATGGGGTTGTTGCTTTAATGATGAGGACGATGAAAAAAAATTTAAAAAATCGTGCAGCAGAGTAGTAGTAGTCAATCTCAGAGAGACATGAGAGTTCCATTGAACAAAATAAAGGCAAATATCGAAGAAATATTTTAAGTAAAACAAATGCATCCATTTCATTAAAATTTTAGACTAAAATTTGCCTTTCTTTTTGAAAAATAATTTGCGGTCAAAATATTTTGCTTATACAAGTTACCAAAAAAATTAGATACTGCTATACGAAGTAAAGTTTTCTTTAATTTTAAAACGAAACAAATGATTTTTATGTTAGATTTAACAAATTTTCACGATGTGCGTGATAGTTAAAAGAAATCATAAAATCACATTCGATAAAATTATATTCCATTCACAAAACTATGGTCCATAATCTGAATTTTTTTCAGGAGTATATTATGCCATTTGCATATTCAACAACTTATACACAACTGTATGAAGACCTTGGCTCATGGCCTTTCGCGCCATCAAGGTATTAAATCTCGCCAAATAACCCTTTCGAGTATAAAATCCATTGCTGCAGCTCCTGCAATAAAATTGAGGCGAAAATGTCTTCCTGCTCGATTAAGTTTCCCGCCCGTTTTCCAACTCCAACATGATTATAAAGGAAATTATGAGCTGGCAACACAGATTGCTATCGATAACATGATCGTTGCTGTTCAAACATTTTATCTTGAATAAATTTGCTGCCGGGGCACAATTCAGTAGAGCGGACCCGGTTCATGTGGTAAACAACTTTATGGTTCTGCCCAGTGTCAAAATTTCAGGTTATTTGTATTCAAAAGGCGTTGTTATCAAACCTATAAACGCTGACGACTATATCTTTCGCAATTACTAGGCATAAAACTTGCTAATTATGCGTGCCATCGATTATTTGTTCGAAAAGCACGTTCTGTGGATGGGCTTAGCTTTGTTCCGCGCTGCGCAAAATGGCGGGGGGACACAACAATGCCACGGTTGTTTTGAAGGTGTTTATTAAAACTTTCCATGATTGGCAACAAAACTGGAGGGTGGGCGGTTCCCGACATTCTAATATTTGACAGGCAATCATTTTGATCGGTGGAATTTGCATCCTGTTGTGACGGGGCTTATTGTTCGAATTTAAAACTGTTGAAATGCTCATAAATACGAAAACATGCTGTTAGTGATCAAAGGAAAATAGCTTTTCTTGAACGCAAATAACGGCTTAGGTGCCCAGTTGTTTTAAGACAGAGATAATTTGCAATGAGTGTGCTGTTTAAAGTTTCATCGATTTTTGGAATGCGTTTATTCAGTTTTGTTGGGAAATAAGTTGTCTTCATTATTTAACTCGGAGAATACAATGTTTTGAATGTGATTTCTAAATATGCATGATTTTAAATTTTTAATGAAGGAAAATAAATATTATGCTGTTCTCTAAAGGATTGCAAATAGTCATAAAAAAATTTACACATTATTTTTCGATGACTTTATTGAAATCAGAATATGTAATATATAAAATTTGGCATTTTTATAAAAAAAAAATTGTTGTTAAAAAATATTTTGCTAAGAGTAGTTGCCTGCCAAAAAATTTAGATACCGCCATACTAAGTATAGTTTTATTTATTTTAAAACGAAACAAATGATTTCTATATCAGATTTAACAAATTTTCACGATAAAAGCTTGATAGTTAAAAGAGATCATACCATTATATTCCATTTACAAAGCTATGGTCCATAATCTGAATTTTTGTCATTAGTATGACCCATTTGCATATTCATTAACTTATACGCAACGATATGAAGAGCTCGGCTCATGGCCTTTCGCGCCATCAAAGTATTAAATCTCGCCAAATAACCGTTTCGAGTATAAAATTCATTGCTGCAGTTTCTGCAATAAAATTGAGGCGAAAATGTCTTCCTGCTCGATTAAATTTCCCGCCCGTTTTCCAACGCCAACATGGTTATAAAGGAAATTATGAGCTGGCAACACAGATTGCTATCCATAACATGATCGTTGCTGTTCAAATATTTTATCTCGAATAAATTTGCTGCCGGGGCTCAGTGGAGCAGCCCCTGCTCATGTGGTAATCAACTTTACGGTTCTGCCCAGTGGCATGGTTTCAGGTTATTTGTATTCAAAATACGTTGTTATCAAACCTATAAACGCTGACGATTATATCTTTCGCAATTACTTGGCATAATACTTGCTAATTATGCGTGCCATCGATTATTCGTTCGAAAAGCAAGATCTGTGGATGTGCTTAGCTTTGTTCCGCCGCTGCGCTAAATGGCGGAGGGACACAACAATGCCGCGGTTGTTTTGAAGGTGTTTATTAAAACTTTCCATGATTGGCAACCGAACTGGAGGGTGGGCGTTCCCCGACGTTCTCGTATTTGACAGGCAATCATTTAGAATAGTGGAATTTGCATCCTGTTGTGATGGGGCTTATTGTTCGAATTTAAAACTGTTGAAATGCTCATAAATACGAAAACATGCTGTTAGTGATCAAAGGAAAATAGCTTTTCTTGAACGCAAATAACGGCTTAGGTGCCCAGTTGTTTTAAGACAGAGATAATTTGCAGTGAGTGTGCTGTTTAAAGTTTCAGCGATATTTGGAATGGGTTGATTCAGTTTTGTTGGAAAATAAGTTGTCTTCATTATTTAACTCGGAGAATTCAATGGTTTTGAATGTGATTTTCAACTATGCTTGACTTTAAATTTCTAATGATTGAATGAAAATAAATAATATGGTGCCCACTTAATGATTATATATATGCTTAAGAAATTGCACATTATTTTGTGATGACTTAATTGAAATAAGAAAATAGTAATATATAAAACGTTCCATTATTTCGGGGTTTCTCAAACATTTTCCATTTATTTATACCGAGGGAATGAATTTATGATGTCTATTTTTACGAAGCACTGCCTTGTCCGCCTAAACGTTTTCATTGTTATTGAACAGAATGCTATTATAGCCTTGATATTCATTTTGTTTAATTAATTTTTATTTCTAATATATAATCAGTAATTTTTACGTAGAAAACGTTTTAAGACTGTTTCTTTTAAGAACAATTCTATTTCTCTGAGCAAAATTAAGAAGCATATATGAGTAAGCAAGACTCGTGGCCCAGCGTCAACATGCACGGCTAGAAAGCACTAGGGCTGATGTTCAAACCGCGGTTAGTTTTGTTGTAGACAGTCTTTCGAAAACAAGGAGAATCGATGGCGTTTGAGATGTTCAGCACCTTGCGGCGTCAGTCATATTACCTGGTGGGAGTTTACCAGGGTTTCTCTCATACGATACGCACATGAGGGGTAGTTAGCCCCCCTAAAAATTCTCCCAGAAAGCACTGCCCTTCTCCTTCAACGACACGGAATTAAGTCAGACTTCTATTGTACGGGTGCTCCATCACAACAGAAGCTGCCCCGCCTTCGCTCCTTCCATGAATAAATTGTTCATGGAAAATCCGACCCACACTGCAGGACACTGAGGATTCAACACAACACAAAATTCCTTTCATTTCCTTTCACGCATCAATTTATCATTCAAATTTTTATCACTAAGAATAAGCGATTATAAAATAACATTCGATAAAATTATATTATATTCACAAAGCTATGGTCCATCATCAGAATTTTTGTCAGGAGTATATCCGATTTGCATATTCAACTACTTATACACAACGGTATGAAGAGCTGGGCTCATGGCCTTTCGCGCCATCAAGGTATTAAATCTCGCCAAATAACCCTTTCGATTGCAAATCCATTGCTGTAGTTCCTGCAATAAAATTGAGGCGAAAATGTCTTCCTGCTCGATTAAGTTTCCCGCCCGTTTTCCAACGCCAACATGATTATAAAGGAAATTATGAGCTGGCTACGCAGATTGCTATCGATAACATGATCGTTGCTGTTCAAATATTTTATCTTGAATAAATTTGATGTCGGGGCGCAGTTGAATCGAGAAGAGCAGCCCCAGCACATGTGGTAAACAACTTTACGGTTCTGGCCAGGATCATGGCTTCAGGTTATTTGCATTCAAAAGGCGTTGTCGCTTCGCAGTTATCAAACCTGTGTACACTGATACATGTTTGGAAATGGTTCATTCAGTTTGTTGGAAAATAGGTTGTCTTCATTATTTAACTCTGAAAATGTGATTTTCAAATAATACTGACTTTAAATTTCTAATGAATGAATCAAAATAAATAATATGTTGTCTTCTTAATGATTACATATAGTCTTAAATTGCTTTTTACTTCTCGATGACTTTATTGAATTCAGAATATATAATATGTACAATTTGTCATTTATACTAAAAAAAAAAAATTGTTGATAAGAAATATTTTGCTAATAGTAGTTGACAAAAAATTTAGATACCGCCCTACTAAGTATAGTTTTATATATTTTTAAAACGAAACAGATGATTTTTATTAGTCAGATTTAAAAAGCTCCACGATAAAAGCATGATAGTTGAAAGAGATCATAGAATTACATTCGGTAAAATTACATTCCATTTACAAAGCTATGGTCCATAATCTGAATTTTTGTCAGGAGTATGACCCATTTGCATATTCAACAACTTATACACAACGGTATGAAGAGCTCGGCTCATGGCCTTTCGCGCCTTCAAGGTATTAAATCTCGCCAAATAACGGTTTCGAGTATAAAATCCATTGCTGCAGTTCCTGCAATGAAATTGAGGAAAAATGTCTTCCTGCTCGATTATGTTTCCCGCCCGTTTTCGAACGCCAACATGATTATGAAGGAAATTATGAGCTGGCAACACAGATTGCTATCGATAACATGATCGTTGCTGTTCAAATATTTTATCTTGAATAAATTTACGGCCGGGGCTGGGTGGAGCAGCCCTGCTCATGTGGTAAACAACTTTACGGTTCTGCCCAGTGGCATGGTTTCAGGTTATTTGTATTCAAAAGGCGTTGTTATCAAACCTATAAACGCTGACGATTATATCTTTTGCAATTACTTGGCATAATACTTCCTAATTATGCGTGCCATCGATTATTCGTTCGAAAAGCACGTTCTGTGGATGGGCTTAGCTTTGTTCCGCCGCTGCGCAAAATGGCGGGGGGACACCGCAATGCCACGGTTGTTTTGAAGGTGTTTATTAAAACTTTCCATGGTTGCTAACCAAACTTAGGGGTGTGGGCGTTCTTGAACGTTCTCTTATTTGACAGGCAATCATTTACAGCAGTGGAATTTGCATCCTGTTGTGACGGGGCTTATGGTTCGAATTTAAAACTGTTGAAATGCTCATAAATACGGGAACATGCTGTCAGCGATGAAAGAAAAATAGCTTTTGTTGAACGTAATTAATTTCTTAAGTGGCAGTTGTTTTAAGGCAGGGAATTTGCCATGAGGGTGCTGTTTAAAGTTTTATCGATATTTGGAATGGGCTTATTCAGTTTTGTTTTGAAATAAGTTGTCTTCATTATTTAACTCGGAGAATGCAATGTTTTTGAATATGATTTCTAAATATTCTTGAGAGAAATGAATATGAAGGAAAATAAATAATATACTGTCTTCTGAATGATTACGCATAGACTTAAGAAATTGCACTTTAGTTTTCGATGACTTTATTGAAATCAGAAATTAGCAATATATAAAACTGTGCAGTAGTTTAGGGATTCTCAAACAATTTTCATTAGATTATAATGATGGAATCATTATATGATTACTTTCACCACTAACATTGCCTTGCCTACCTTTTTTTTTAATTGTTGAACATAATGCTATTTTAGTCTCGATAATTATTTTGTTTAATTTATTTTTATCTCTAATATAAAAAACAATTTTTAAGTAAAAAAGGTTTTAAGGCTTCAAAGGAACAATTATATTTTTTAAGCAAAAATAATAAACATATATACGTATGGCCGACTCGTGGCTGAGTGGCAACGCGAGCATTAGAAAAATTTAGTGATCGCCACTAAAAATAGTTTTATTTATTTTTGAAACGAAACAACTGATTTTTATGTCATATTTAACAAATTATCAAGATAAAAGCATAATAGTTAAAATAGATCATAAAATAACATTCGATAAAATTATATTCCATTCACAAAGCTATGGTCCATAATCTGAATTTTTGTCAGGAGTATGACCCATTTGCATATTCAACAAATTATACACAACGGTATGAAGAGCTCGGCTCATGGCCTTTCGCGCCATCAATATATTAAATCTCGCCAAATAACCGTTTCGTGTATAAAATCCATTGCTGCAGTTCCTGCAATAAAATTCAGGCGAAAATGTCTTCCTGCTCGATTATATTTCCCGCCCATTTTCCAACGCCAACATGATTATAAAGGAAATTATGAGCTGGCAACAAAGATTGCTATCGATAACATGATCGTTGCTGTTCAAATATTAAATCTTGAATATATTTGCTGCTGGGTCTGAGTGGAG
The DNA here is from genome assembly GCA_021605075.1 of Caerostris darwini. Classification (NCBI taxonomy): domain Eukaryota; kingdom Metazoa; phylum Arthropoda; class Arachnida; order Araneae; family Araneidae; genus Caerostris; species Caerostris darwini. The sequence goes on from BPLQ01007452.1 coordinate 180,462, forward strand.
CTTCCCCTGCTCATGTTGTAAACAACTTTACGGATCTGCCCAGTGGCATGGTTTCAGGTTATTTGTATTCAAAAGGCGTTGTTGTTTCGGAGTTATCAAACCTATAAACGCTGACGATTATATCTTTCGCAATTACTTGGCATAATACCTGCTAATTATGCGTGCCATCGATTATTCGTTCGAAAAGCACGTTCTGTGGATGGACTTAGCTTTGTTCCGCCGCTGCGCGAAATGGCGGGGGGACACAACAATGCCACGGTTGTTTTGAAGGTGTTTATTAAAACTTTCCATGATTGGCAACCACACAGGTGTGGTGGGCGGTTCCCGACGTTCTCTTATTTGACAGGCAATCATTTAGAGTGGTGGAATTTGCATCCTGTTGTGACGGGGCTTATTGTTCGAATTTAAAACTGTTGAAATGCTCATAAATACGGGAACATGCTGTCAGTGTTGAAAGAAAAATAGCTTTTCTTGAACGCAAATAACGGCTTAGGTGCCCAGTTGTTTTAAGACAGAGATAATTTGCAATGAGTGTGCTGTTTAAAGTTTCATCGATATTTGGAATAGCTTTATTCAGTTTTGTTGTAAAATAAGTTGTCTTCATTATTTAGCTCGTAGAATGCAATGCTTTTGAATGGGATTTCTAAATATACTTGAATGAAATGAATATGAATGAAAATAAATAATGTGCTGTCCTCTTAATGATTACATATAGACTTACGAAATTGTACATTATTTCTCGATGACTTTATATATATTCTGAAAATAGCAATACCTTGAATTATTTCAGTGATTCTTATACACTTTTCAATTGCTTATAAGGGTGAAGTGATTTTATGGTGTCTACTTTTACCAAGAACTTTGCTTTGTCCACATAAAATTTTTTTTTATTATTGAAGAAAATGCTATTGTAGACTTGATATTTATTTTGCTTAATTTATTTTTATCTCTCATATATAAAGAGCAATTTTTACGCAAACTTTTAAGTATAAATAATAAACATATATAAGTATGCTCGACTCGTGGCTTAATGGCAGCGTACGCTGCTGGTGAGCACTAGGGCTGATGTTCAGTACTCTGTTGACTTTGTTGTAGACACTGATTCAAAAAAGGAGGAGACTACCTGCTAGGAGATTTCCCTGTTTTTTCCCCTCACTATACACAAATGCGGGGTAGTTCCCGATGAAAGGCCTTCCTGAAGGTATTGCCCTTCTTCAGTCGAACTTCTACCTGATGGGGCTTCATCACAACAGAAGCAGTCCCCCTTCCTTCCCCCATGAGAAGCATGGGTTTAAGGACTTGGTTTCGATGTCGCTGTCACCCAAGCGGAATTAAAAACAACAAATAACGCACTAACTTGTCCATCTAAACTTTTTTTTATTAATGAACAGGATTCTAATATAGCCTTAATATTTATTTTGTTTAATTTATTTTTATTTCTAGCACATAAAGAGCAATTTTTAAGTAGAAAGGTTTTAAGGCTCTAAAAGAAAATTTTATTTTTCTTAACAAAATTAATAAACATGTATGCGTCAAGGGTCATTAATTTTATGTGTCTGGCTTTTAAGTAAAGTTTTTATCGAAACATGTTGTTTCATCATTTTTTGAGTTCTTTTGGCCTTCAAGTGGGACTTTTTATCAGTTGAAGTAATTAAAATAGTAGGCTACAAAAAATAAAAATAAAAATGAAATAAAATAAAATAAAAATAAAATTAAAAAACCCTCCTCCTTATTTTATTTATTTATACTATTTTTTAAAAATTAATTTGGAACTGTTATTTATAATATTTCTATCCCTTATGTTAACAAGCAAAGTGCCTGATGGCCGAGTGGCTAGCGCTCTGGCGCTCGGTATCACAGGTATCGGGTTCGAATCCCGACAGTGCCATGGGTGTTTGTAGTGGTTCGGAATCCACTTTAAACCGTAGGTCCCGGTCTAACATGATCGTAGAGAGTTGCGGGGGCATTGCTACTCCGCGTCCGTGGCTTATCTTCAAGTTACACTCGCCCCCTGGATAATGCAAAGTGAGTAACGTCTGTGCAGCGCTTGTCTTAAGGCATCATGACCATGCTGTCTAAGTGTTTGCCAGCTGCATTAAAAAGAAAATAAATGTTAAGATGTAGACGATATATGCCCGACTCGGGTCCGCTGGTGAGCATTAGGTCTGAGGTCCAATCCACTGTTGGCTGTTGTAGACACTGTTTCATAAAAGAGAGGACCTCCAGGCCGTTTGTGGTGCTCAGCATCTTCCCTTGTTAGACAAACTACCTGATTTTTCATATACGATACGCGAATGCAGAGTATTTCCCCCAAAAGCTCAGAAAAGCACCCTCCTTCTTCAGCAATTCGGAGCCAAATCAGGCTTCTGCCTACAGGTGCTCCATCACAACAGTAACTGCCTGCTTTCTCTCCATACATGAATAGACTACTCACTCATATGGTATTCGACCCCGTTACCGGACACTGAGGATTAGTCATTACAACAACAGACGATGTATTAAATACAATGTTTCGGGATGAGTAGATACTAAACATGGGATAGCTTTATTAGAATGCTTATTCACAAATAAAATTCCCCTTATGAAATCCCAACTCAGAACTACATTTGATGCGAAAATATTTTATTTACTCTGAAGCTGAGCATGATAAATCTGTATGTCAGAATGTCCTCCCATTGTGCTCGAAGAATAGGAAGAGAGGTGAGAACTCAAGAAATAACTGGAAATATTGCAAATAATCATGAAATTAAGAAATAATTTTAATTCGCCGTGATAGTGGTACATCTATAAATTGATCTTCGACAAAATTTAAATATTCCAACATTATAAAAAGTAACTAAAGAAAAAAAAATTGCATTGAATTGTATAATATTTGATTAATTAAAATTTCATGCAACGTTGCATAAAAAAATACTATGCATTAAAAATACAATTGCAAAGGAAAAAAACTATAATTAAAATTGCATGTGACGTTGCATAAAAAAACACTATGTATAATAATATACAATAAAATACAATTTCAAAGGAAAAAGAATGATTAAAAATTCTTGTAATATTTTATAAAAAAAATACAATGTATTATTATATACTCTAAAATGAAACTGCGAAGGAAAAACTATAACTTAAAATATTTTTTTTATAATGTTGTTAAAAACCTTTTCACTATCTGTCAGGTTCTCTTTCAAGGTATAGAATAATAGTTACAGTTTTTTTTTTATGATCTTTTGTCATATAAAGTATTGGCTTATCGATTATCTTCTTACAAACAATAAATTGGACGAAAATATAATGCATTTGTTCAAAAAATTTCTTAGAAGAAATGGATTATGAATTTGACTTTCAATAGAAGAATTTATAATGGATAATAAAAAAAGGAAGTTACTGAGAGAATCTTAATGTTTTAAAAAAATTTAATGAACTATGGAGTTTCTATTGAATTGCCCATTAAATTAATACAAAGTTAAACTTACTTAGCATTCCATAATACTCATTTAGACATTTAATATGATATTATGTGTAAATGTTAAAAAAATAATCTCAACGCTTTTCAAGTAGGTCTTTCAAATGAATTTTCACCAATCATAATCTTCTAAAATGTTAGGTAAATGAAATATGAACAGTTTTGTAGATTGAAAAAAAAATTTGTTTAAATTTTTATGGAGGTTTATGATTTTTTTTAAATGTAGATAATCTTCTTTAAAAGTACAATACATTTTTTTGCATTTTATTTCATTGTAAAGAACAAAACTCATTTTTTTGTAGAAATAAATGTAAGATATAAAAAAAATTTAAATAAATATCTGCAGGTAATGTGTAAGGGATGTAAGCATTGCAATATTTGAAATATAAAAAAACCTTCAGATATTTTCTAACATTTATTTTTTAACTACTAAGATTGTATAACATGTATTTTTTTTTAAAAATTTATTTTTTTTAAAAAAAGGGACAAAAAAAATTTTTTTTTTCTCTATCTTATAAAATGTTTATGAACAAACGCTAACATTTTTTTAAACACATCAGTAAATTTGTACTACATTCTAAACAATAGATATAATATTTTTTTGTTTAAATTTGAGAACCAATACGCATTTTAAATTTTTTTGAATCTATGTTTCTTAAGAAAATTGTGTAGGCATGCTCAAAAAACTTTAATACAAAACAAGTTAACTGTAATTTTATAAAATAAAAAAATGTGTGACATTTTTAACCACTATAATTTAAACTGATTGTTTATAATTAATTTCATGTATCTTGAAATAATATTTTTTAATACTTTAAAAAGTAATATAAAACGCAAAAATCCAGAAATTACTTTTTCTTCTTATTTCACTTGCTAGACAGCAATATCTAAATCAAGTCCAAGAACCCGTGTGGTCTCATGGAAGGAGGGAAAAGGGGGCAGCTTCTGTTGGGATGAGGCACCAGTAGGTAGAAGTCTGACTTGGCTCCATGATTGTGAAGAAGGCAGGCAGTGCCTCTTGAGATGACTATGCGGGGGGAACTGCCTCGTATTTGCGTATAGTATGGAAGAAAGTCCGGAAAAACTCCCACCAGGTAGTTTGACTGACGAGGCAAGCTGAACATCATCGATCCTCATTTTTTCTTAAACAGTGTCTACAATAAGTTACCATCGGATTGAACCTCAGCCCTAATGCTCACCATCGGTGCCCGTTGCCACTGATGCTCGAGTTGGGAATATATCGTCTAAATAATGCATTTGTTCTTAAACTATATATGCCCAACGTAAAAAAAAAAAAATAAAAATAACAGTTCTAAATTAATTAAAAAAATAATAAATAAAATGCGTTTCGAGAATTTTTCTGATTTGACTCTGTGAAGCTGAAGAAGGAGGGTAGTGCTTTCCGGGGGAATTTAGAGTGGAACTCCCCTACATTTGCGTATCGTATGGCAGAAACCGCTGAAAACTCCCACCAGGTATTCTGACTAACGAGGCAATATGATGAACATCGAAATGCCATCCAGTCTCCTCGTTTCATTGAAACAATGGCAACAACGAAGCCGCCAGCAGATGGAAACTCCTCCTTAATGTTCACTAGCGGCGTGCGTTGCCACTGAGCCACGAGTCGGGCAATAAAAATTTTAAAATAATCTGTAAAATTGCTTTTAATACATCTTCTTTATTGATCTTACTTTTTATTTTTCCTTAAAGAATATTTTTAAAAAAAGATGCAAACCTAAAATATAAGTTAAAATAAAAAAGATATTTAATGCAAACCAATTTTATTTGCATTTCAACATTTCAAAATTCACTTCATCTTCTTAGAAAACAGCCAAACAAATCACATATCAACACAATCATTCAAACAACATGTTTTTACTTTTCCAAATGCATTTCACTCTGAAATGGACCTGTCAGTAATATTTTGTAATAAATCTTCAAAATGGAAAGGAGTTAATTAGAATTGTAAAGTACACTCCCTCCTGCGATAATTACAAAAGAAGAAGAAAAAAAAAAAATCGAACGCAAAAAGTCGTCTGCTGTTTTTTGTTTCTTTTTTTTTCTTCTACCAAATCAAAATGAATGACCGGCACTGAAACACAGAATTTAGAATAAGACTAATGAGATATTGATTTTAACATTTAATGCATACATTTAACAGAACCGAATTAAACGAAGAGGACTACTTTGATTTTTTTTTTTTTTTTTTTTTTTTTTTTTTAAGGATTTTTTTTTAATCCTTTTTTTTTTCCTTTCGTAGTAAAGAATCCCAGAGTCTTTTAAAGTTACGTGTGAAACGTAGCAGCTGCGATTTTTGGAATAGCGCAAATTACAATTCAAAGCGTCTTGGAACAAAGCGTGTTATTTCGGGCTTGTTTTTGGAGGAAAGACAATTGCCTGCCCCTTAAAGAAAATGGTGTGTAGTGTAATTTATTTGCTGGTGCTTGAATAAAATTGGCTTTCAAAGATTGTTGGAGTAGCCTATTTTATAGATGTGTTGCAAGTTGTATCGAAAAGAAATCTCAGCAATCTCAAAACATTATTTTTTATAAATCAAACCCTAAATAATTTTTTATTTAAATAATATCATAAAGTTTAATAATTAAAGTAAACATTTATTACTTGAGCACATTTTATCAAATAGATCTACATTAGCAATTCTAAAAGCAATTTCGTTGTGTAAAATATAACTATGTATATAAATAAACATATATAATATATATAAATAAATTAATATATAGCTAAATATATATATATAATATAAAATATATCTATAACTATCTCTCTATATATTTCTCAAATTTTATGTGGGTCCGACAATGTAAGGCCTTAATTAACACGCAAATTTCTCCAAAATTGGCAGAAATATTTCCAATACAAAACTTAGATCAACTGCAAAGCAAAATTTCGAAATTGGATTAATATTTGTTAAAAAAAATTACGATTTGGGTTAAATTAGATTTTACATCAGTTTGGCGAATTTTCCCTTTTTAGTTGGCGTGATGGTGAATGGTGAGTTTTTCATGATTGACGTTATTTTTAACTCTGTTGTACTGTCTGAATTTTCCACTCCTTCTAACCGGAATTCTCCTCTCCACGGTCTCCGGATGTTCGAAATTTGATAGCCATAGGGGTACTCAGCCTGCCTCAGAGATAGATTAAAAGAAAGGTTTCGTTGAACTTCACACTCTTGTTAAATTTGCAATGCCGCATAAGAAAATAAAATTATTCAAGTAGATAAGAATTGACTAAACCTATCCATAGAAAATGTGAAGATATCAGAAAATCGAAATTAATCTGACAGGTAGAAAATGGCCAATGAGAAAAGCGAAGATGCTGGCATGAACAGATGTGAATTTACATAAAAGAAAATTTATTTTCTGAAGTCATGCAATTCCAGTTACATGTGCTAGTATATTAATAAAAAGAGATACAATGTATTCATTTGAAGAATTTCAATTTATTATGTGCAACTATTTTCCCCTAATTTTTAAACTTGAATATATAATACTAAGGGGATAATAGTTAAATGGATTTTCTTAACCATTATTGGCTGAAAGGATGCACCAGAAAGATTACATGAATGGTAATGGCCTACGTAATTATCTAATTATTATCTATCCAATTATTAAAACAAGTACCACCACATTATCTTCTATCTAAATTTTCAACAATACCGTCTAAAGTACTTTTCTATATAAGTTAATTGTAACTCATATTCATTTATTTCAAGCCATAATTCGTTCATTCATAAATCATATATTTTATGAATTTACTTTTATAAAATTCCTTAAAATGTATAACATTGTTAATAAAACGTAATTTTTAATACAGCATAGTTTTACAAGCCTTTGCAATACTTTATAAATATTTTTTTTTCAATTTAAATACAAATTAACATTACTTTATAAAAAAATTTCCGCTTTTTTTTCCATCTTTTAATTTTATTTGTCACGTAAACTGGCGCCACGAACCTCATACGTATTAAATGTCATAGACACGTGACAGCAAAAAATTATTATTTTTAATTTTGCAGGTTTAGGCAGTTAAACGAACATCAGGATCCTCTACAAATTTGTCTTGCATGTTATGTATTAGTTTTAATTTTAAATTCGTTCGTTGAATATAAACAGTACTAGAACTGCATTATGTACTATAATGACAGCAAATGATCAGTTTTTTTAAATTTTTTTTTAAAGTTTTTTTTTTAAGGAAATGGCTAAATATAAATGCAAAAAAATTTCAAAATTTCATGAAAAAATAATTTTCATTAGGAAGTCATTATTTGACTGTCATAAAATTGATTGCACCTCATTCTAAGTGAATGTTTAAAGTTTTAATCAATGACTATTTTTTTAATTTAAAGTATTCATTTTTGTCATTAAAAATATTTCATTTATTCATTAAAAATTATTTGTATGCTTACTATCAGCTACAGTTAAAATTTCTAAGACTGATAGAATTACTACGCAATTGAAATCAGAAAATAAATATGAATTAAAATTAATGAGATCATTTATACAATGAAGATAGTACATAAAATGAATTTAATACATACACTGTATATAGTACATACAATGAACTAATCATCTAATTGATTTTATTATAATTTAACAACCAAATATGTTATATATCTTTGTTTGCTATAATTGACCACTATTTATTTCGATTTGAAAATTTCACATTTCTATTTAAAAAATTCAATTTTCTATAGCGATTATAAAAGTGGCCAATTATTTATAAGAATCATTTGAAATGTATTTTCTTTAAATTGAATTTTTTTTTCGATGTATCCGGATAAATAAAGAGTTTGTGATTTTTCACGATTCGATGGAAAAAATTTATTCTAAAAATAAATAAAACTAAACTAAACCATAAAATTTCAATCTTCTTTTGCAATATATCATCTTTGCTCTGATAACTTTGGATATATCTTGATGGAACATTAGCATTGAATTGTATTTGCAAGTAAAATTCCTTTATTTTTTCAAATCTTTCTATTTTGTAATCAGCAGATTTTTTTAAATACGTCACAAATATATTTGCAATTCAATTTTGGAACAATAGATATGTAATAGATTCAGACACTGTATCGACTCCACAACTGCATTTAAGGGAAGTACTTTTTTTTTTATCTTCCTCCTCAAATCGAAAAGAAGAACTTATCAAGCTTTTACTGTCATTGATCCGGGAACATATGGTTTGATATCACTTATCAAGTTTCGAAGGAGCATCTACAATTCATAACAAGATGTGTTTTTACACAAGAAGTTATATACCAAATATACAATTCTTATTTACCTCTTAATCAGAAATGGAAATAAAAATTGTTCGTTTCGTTAAATTCTCCTTCATTCAATCACAAAACTCTAACTCCATCATTAGCACACTACAATTTAATTTAGGAACTCCAGCGTTAGGATGCAATAATTAGGAGCTTCATAATTAGAAAACCACAGACATTAGAAATTACATCATTTTAAGATTACAGTCTTTAGGAACTCCATAATTAAGAGACCATGATAATTATGAACTCTGTTTGAGAATCACAATAATTAGGAACTAAAACATTAGTGCACCACAATTATTACTAACTTCCTCATTAGGATATCACAATCATTAGGAACTTCATAATTAGAAAACCACACATATTAGAAACTTCATCACTAGAAGTCCACAAATATTAAGAACTCCAGTAGAAGAACACGGTCATTAGGAACTCGGTCATTAAGCGACTACAATAATTAGAAACTACAGCATTAGAAAACTATAATAATGAGGAACTAAATTATTAGGAAACCACAATATTAGGAATTATATCATTAGGACACACAATCACTAGGACCTCTATCGTTAGTACACCACAATCATTAGAAATTTCATCTTTAGGACGTCATAATCATTAAGTACTTCATCATTAGAAGAACACAAACATTATGAACTTTATTATTAGAAGAACGCAATCATTTGGAACCCGGTCATTAAGAGACCTTAATAATTTGAAACTCCATCATTAGGTAACTACAATATTGAGGAACTAAATCAATAGGAAACCACAAGAATTAAGAATTAAATCACTAGAAGATGTGTAACATGGAAATATTAGGAGACACCACAATGTTAAATAAACATTGCACAGGACGGTAGCTGTTCCCTCAGTTGACATCCTGTGCTAAAGTGAGGGATCACTTTTTATTAAATTTTATGCAAATCAATTCTTCTTCTTATAGGCTAAAGCGGCATCTCTTTGTAGCCTGGAAGATAATGCAATAGGTTTCTGAGTTAATTGCTTGGTTCGAAACTCAACAAATGATGTCAGGATGAAAACTTCCTTTTCTATGGCGAAGGTGTTCACAATACATCTGAAAGCCAGCATGTTTTTCTTTTGAACTAGAAGAGGATGAAAATGTGAATCCCTACGGTATTACACTTTAGAGTTATCATTTATAATTGCAGTGGTATAACGTGAAAGTAGCATGCCTCCCTTAATAATAATGAATCTGCTATATTTATACTGCTCTGGTAGGCTTATGTCCATGAGCCAAAATTCACAACATATAATATTTTAATAATATTTTAATTTCCTTGCGTCTTAAACATCTATAACAAAATCGATCCTTCAAGTTGAACGTTTGGTAGAATATTATTGAATATCGAGTAATATATTATTGAATATATTACTCGTTTTAGTGGAATATTATTCCATTTTCGAATTTCCTTTCATTATTATGCTATGTTTACAACTGCATTATGCAATTACTAAGTTTTCGTAGTAAGAACGTATAATAATAATGTAATAATTACTATAATAACAATAGTAACGCGAGTTATAATTAAATTTCATTAAATAGTTTGTTTAAGAATTCTACCCTCTTCGTCTAATCGAAAAGGATTTTCTAGCATGCGAATTCATCACTCCTATAGTGGTATAAATATCTAAACATTAAGTCTGGAACCACTTTGTAGAACCTTATTTAATTCAAAAGACAATGCGGTACTTCATAAAATGTTATACAATTTCTATACATGTATTACTACCCCACTTAATAGAAATGAAAGCATATAAGAACTCATTCTTTCGTCATATTCTCCTTCCTTCGTCTTATTCAATCATACTCTGATTAAAAGATTTACGTTACAGAAGTTATTTAGATAAATCTGTAAATAATTGATCGGAAATAAAACTAATAATGTTGTTGGAGATGTAACATTAATATTTCGAAAGTGTTTCTCTGCGTCGCAAACTTTGCTACAGGGAATACATTTAATTACAACCAGACACAATTGTTTTGGGATATGTACAGATGCACAGTAATTCTATTGGGGAAACAACACTTGTAATATGAAAGATATAGATATTCTGGGGACGTTCTAATTACCTCATCTGAAGCCTTTTGAGGATATAGTAATGTCAATATGGCTTTGTTTTGGGCTTAAAATTTGCATCTGGAAACAATTCAATTTAAGCATATACTCCAAATATGTCTGTATACATAGTAAATGCTAAATCTAATGGAAGAAAACTTTGTTGTTTGAAGATAGATATATTTTAATAATACAATAATTATTTGTTAACAGACACTATAACAGATGGATACATTATTTTATACAAACAAACTGAATAATATATAGGAATACAAACATATTACCAGCTATGACCAGTAAGGGACTATATGGCCAATTACACTGCCGAGTTTTCATAGATTAGTTTTATTCCTTACTGTCTGTAGATGAATGTATATTTTATTCTTCCATGTTATTGGAATACGTCGTTAGATTAATTTTAACGTGGATTTTGTCGTCTAGTAAGCATAACTAACAAGGTTTACAATGTCTCAAGAGTACGTATTTCTTGATTAAGCTATCATCAAGATACTATAATTAATTTCTTATGATTTTTGCTAATTTCCTGGACATATTGTTTCTCATCCAGTGCAATGTTTTATGCCCTTCTAGTTTCCTTTTTATCAAAAAAGTAAAAATTATCCAGCTCTACAATTTTTGCTGCCCATCCCAAGATGTTTGTACTGGTATATTTAATTGTTTATATATATATATTCTCGCCTTACTTATGTGTTGTGTTTTTTTTTCTTGTTGTTGATTTTTTTTTTATGTTTCAAAATATCTTTTTTTAACCATACTCAAGAATTTAATTATTATTTAACTTAGAATTTTAATGAAATTGCCTAATTTCTGAATGTTTTTAGTTTCCGATTGTATATGTTATTATTATTTTTTAATAACATATCGGAATATTTTTACTGCCATAATATTATAAATTTGCTCTGCTTAGTATGATAGTTTTGTAATAAAACTGCTAATTTTAAAAAATATAAATGAAAAACACTGACTTATAATGCAATGAGTAAACATTTAAAAATGAAATTACATGTCCAATTTTTGTTTCATTTTTTTCAATTTTTGATGTACAAAAAATATGTCTTATATAAATTTATACTGGAATTTAAACTACTTTTTGAAATTTTCTTAAAAATATTTATAGTAACACCTTTCATTTTAATTATATAAAATTGGAATTATATTTACAGAAATACTGAATTCAAGATTTATTTTCACTTAAAAGCTTATTTGCTAGAAAGTTCCCAATATCAAATGCGAACAATCTTTAATAAATTGTGATGTTCCAACTTCTTTATATGCTTCTAAAAATATCATTATGCGTCAAGCGTTATTTGATATGAAAAAATAAGGTCACCGAATTAAAAGCGTGCTTTCATTTTTGAGCCTAGAAGTTATAAATTACGAGCATCTTTGGTAATTTTTGAAAAATAAAACTTGACGTTAAGTCTATAGCTCTAAAAATAAATATCCGAATTTCTGAACCTAGTCAATTTGATTAAGTACTTCCTAAAATTACTGTTCTTTTCTCTCTTAACGTCTTTATTTATAGCTTCGTGCCATAGTTGGGCTAAGATTTTCTTAAATTTACAATTCCAGCATTTCTAAAGTTGATGCCGATAAACAATCCCATCAATCAAATTGATTTTTTCAGAATGCAGGTAGCGGAATTAATCACCCCAAATTTCATTACTTCCATCCAGTTTGGTCTATTTTATGGCAGTTTTCAATCTTTGACGCATGCAAAAATGAAAGTCTCCCAAAACTTTCTCACAAGTTAGGAATACCTTTTACAGGTAAAGCTTATTTATGGATGGGTGATGTTTTATAGAAAATAAAAAAAAATATTGATAATGGAGATATCAATATATTGGAGATATTTATTTTATGAAATATTTTAAGGAGGTTAAGTGATTTAAATTGCAGATAGTTTATTACAAAAATTCGTGTGTTTTTTTATCGTGGGTGTAAAAAAACATCTTGTTATACATTTTGCTGTCTTTAAAATAAAAAATTTTGAAATAACCAGCACAAGTGTTTTCAGTAACATTAAACTTAAACTGAAGAAAAAAATATTTAAGGTATTCAATAAAAAAAAAATTAAAATTAATTAAAAAAATAAAATTTTAAATAATATATATTTTTAATTTGGCTTTGCAAAGTAGCAATTTTTTTATCGCAAGAGTTTAATATGATGTAAAAATATGACAAAAAATATTTTTATTATATTCGTATTTAATTTTATTTAAAATTTAAAATATTACATTAATTTTAACTTAAGTCACTCCGAAAAAGAAAATTCGATAAAAATTTAATTATACATAAATGCGCGACCCGTCATTTTAATGATATCCTCCCTAAAAATAGAATCTTCTGAAAGATTCTGAAAATTAAGAAAACGAAACAATTAATTTCGCATTCAGAAAAATATTTTCTTTCATTTTTTTTCCTTTAAAAAATCCGCTTAATTAAATATGTATAGATGTATTTACAGATAAAAGTTTATGCTTTATTCAGAAAAATACGAAGTCTCAAAACTCTGTAAGACTAATTAAAAATTTTAATACATCCGAGTTCAAGTCATTAGTTTAAACAATCTTTAAGTTTTTCTCAGTTTTTTTAAAAGCCAAAGATTCATTTGTGAAAAAGAGAGAAAAAAAAGTATAGAAATAATAAGGAAACTTTTCTAAAAGGGTACAAAAAATAAAATAGAATAAAAGACTTTTAAATGATCAGCATATTTATTCTTTAATAAGAGGAGTCGCTTCAACGCGCAAATTAACGAGGGAAAATAATGGATGATGAAAAAAAAAATGGCGCATAAATGAAAAATGTTTTTAGACATGACACAACAATTTAGTTTTTTTTTTGTCCTGTGCATCATTTGCTGGGAATTCCGTGTCTTATTACAATTAATTAAGAACGTACGTCAGAAAGACGTATATTCAAAACGATAACATTTCGTAAAAAAAAGCTAAATTTCAAATAAAAACTACTGGTGTAAAGATTTGCCTAATATTTTTCGTTTCTTTTCTATTTCTTTTATCTAATGGTTGATTTTATGGTTAAGCCGCTTGAAAAATCACCGTTGTACTTTTTCATATATTGACATTAAAAACATTTTCTAATTTTTTAAGGCTGCTGATTTTTCTTTTCTTGTTTTTTATTCATAATAAGGAACTCACTGCTTTGTTATCTTTAATAATATCGTGTTAATTTTTATGATTCGTAACATGAACTTTTTTACTTTTAAATCTGAAAAAGCTTTTTAGAGGAGAAACGCAAATTAAACAGTTTGTATTTTAATAAAAGGAGACTGAGTTTAAATAAAGGAATACAAAATATTTTTTCTATCCGTGTTTTTAAGGAGTCTGCATGTTCGTATTAATTTAATATAAAATTATCAAGTTCATTAAAATTACGTCGTAGAAATTTCCGGATTTCTTCTATTTAAAATAAATATTTTTTGTGTCTAAGATGAAACAGCATGTTGAATGGAATGCAGTCTTTAGTAATACATTTCATAAAATTGCAAATTCCATTGTTTAAAATGGTTTGTAAAGGGGCAACTCAGGGATGTGGTGTGTTGTAGTAGTAATAGTGGTCTAATATGTCTATAGGGCGTAGGGCAAAAAAACCTACCCCGTAAAAATTTCAGCTTCACGAAGCCATTCCGACTTCTACCTGCGGGTGCTCTATCACAACAGAAGCTGCCCACTTTCTCTTCATTCATGATCAAACACAGAATTGTGGGCTTGGTCTAGATGCATACTAAATGGGGTAATAAACAACAAAACAAGATATGTAAACTTCTGAATAAGATAAATAACTTCTGGGTAGAAACTATGCGCAATGTAATTTTAAGTTTTCTAAAGTCAGAAAAACATGTGTAAAAAAATTGAATACTAATTTAAAAAAAATTTAACTACTCTCTGAAGCAATTTCTCCTAAAAAAATATAAGAAATTGGTATTGGTATTTATTTTTATTTAAAATTTAAAATATCACATTAATTTTAAAATATCACATTAGTCGATAAAGATTTAATTATAAATAAATGCGCACTCTGTCATTTTAATGACATCCTCACTAAAAAAAGAGTCTCTTGAAAGATTCTTAAAATTAACAAAACGAAACAATTAATCTCGCATTCAAAAAAATAATTTCTTTTTAAAAAATCCGCTTAATTAAATTTGTATAGATGTATTTACAGATAAAAGTTTATGCTTTATTCATAAAAACGAAGTTTCAAACTCTGTAAGACTAATTAAAAATTTTAATACATCCAAGTTCAAGTCATTAGTTTAAACAAGCTTTAAGTTTTTTCCAGTTTTTTCAAAAGCCAAAAAGATGCATTTGCGAAAAAGAGAAAAAAAAGAGGATAGAAATAACAATAAGGAAACTCTTCTAAAAGGGGACACAAAAAAATAAAATAAAATAAAAGACTTTAAATGAACAACATATTTATTCTTTAATAAGAAGAGTCGCTTCAACGGGCAAATTAACGAGGGAAAATAATGGGGGATAAAAAAAATGCGCATAAATGAAAAATGTTCTTAGAAATGACACAACAATTTAGTTTTTTTTTGTCCTGTGCATCATTTGCTGGGAATTCCGTGTCTTATTACAATTAATTAAGAACGTACGTCAGAAAGACGTATATTCAAAACGATAACTTTCTTAAAAAAAAAAGCTGAATTTCAAATAAAAACTACTGGTGTAAAGATTTGCCTAATATCTTTCGTTTTTTCTTTTTTTTTATCTAATGGATGATTTTATGGTTAAACCGCTTGGAAAAATACCGTTGTACTTTTTCATTTATTGACAGTAAAAATATTTTCCCACTTTTTAAGCCAGCTGTTTTTTTTTTTTTTTTTTTCATAATAAGGAACTTACTACTTTTTCTCTTTAATAATATCGTGTTAATTTTATGCTTCGTAACATGAACTTTAAGATGAAGAAATATTTTTTTACTTTTAAATCTTAAAAAAAATTTCACAGGAGAAACGCAAATTAAACAGCTTGAATTTAATAAAAGGAGACGGAGCTTACGTAAAAGAATATCAAATATTTTTTTCTTTCGTGTTTTTTATGGAGTCTGCATGCTCGTATTAATTAAGTATAAAATTATCAACTTCATTAAAATTATCTTGTAGAAATTTCCGCATTCTCTTCTATTTTAGATATATATTTTATGTGTCTAGGACCAAACAGCATGTTGAATTGAATCCAGTTTTTAGTAATATATTTTATAGAATTGCAAATTCCATTGTTTAAAATGGTTTGTAAAGGGGCAACTCAGTTATGTAGTGTGGTGTAGTAGCAGTAGTGGTCTGATATGTGTGTAGGGCGTAGGGCTGAAAAAACTATCCCGTAAAAAAAGGTCGGCTTCACGGAGCCATTCCGACTTCTACATGTGGATACTCTATCACAACAAAAGCTGCCCCATTTCCCTTCATTCAAATGTCCACACAGATTCGTGGTCTTGGTCTACATGTCTACACAACAACACAAGATCTGTAAACTTCTGAATAGGAAAAATAATTTCTAAATAGAAGCTATGCGCAATGTATTTTTAAATTTTATAAAGTCTGAGAAACATGTGCAAAAAATTTGAATCCTAATTCATTTTCAATTCCTTTTATTAGCTCTCTACATATATCTTGTTCAAATTTTCAGTCGTTCATAAAATACTTTTTATTTATCCACTAAGTTCAAATACATTTTTTTGTACTTGTAGTGCATGACACTTGACATTAATGCAGTTTTTTTCAAATATTAATTCAGTAATTAAATTAAATTAATTAATTAATTATTTTTTTAATTTAGATTGCATATATCTGCCAATAGATGGCACCAGAGAAACTTAAAAAAATGGAATGAAAATTATTTATAAAGTACTTTCTGCAATAGAGTGAAAAAAAAGTAGAAAATGACTTTAAAAAAAAAAAAAATTATATTACTTGTTTTTAATTTGTCTGCTCTGAAGCAATTTTCCCCAACAAAAAATATAAGAAATTAGTATTCGTATTTATTTTTATTTAAAATTTAAAATGTTACATTAATTTTAACATAAGTCACACTGAAAAAGAAAATTCGATACAAATGTAATTATATACAAATGCGCGACCCGTCATTTTAATGATATCCTCACTAAAAATAGAATATATTGAAAGATTCTGAAAATTAAGAGAACGAATCAATTAATCTCGCATTCAGAAAAAATATTTTTTCCCTATTTTTTTTTCTCTTCAAAAAATTCGCTTAATTAAATATGTATAGATGTATTTTATTATGCTATATTCATAAAAACAAAGTTTCAAAACTCTGTAAGACTAATTAAAAACTTTAATACATCCAAGTTCAAGTCATTAGTTTAAACAAGCTTTAAATTTTTCCCATTTTTTTCAGAAGCCAAAAAGACATTTGTGAAAAAAAGAAAAAAAAATGTATACAAATCATAAAAAGGAAACTTTTCTAAAAGGGTACACAAAAAATAAAATAAAATACGATAAAATAATATAAAAGACTTTAAATGCACAACATATTTATTCTTTAATAAGAAGAGTCGCTTCAACGGACAAATTAACGAGGAAAACTAATAGAGAATAAAAAGAAACTTCTCGTAAATGAAAAATTTTCTTAGAAATGACACAGCAATTTATTTTTTTTTTGTCCTGTGCATCATTTGCGGGGAATTCCGTGTCTTATTACAATTAATTAAGAACGTACGTCAAAAAGACGTATATTCAAAACGATAACTTTCGTAAAAAAAAAGCTGAATTTGAAATAAAAACTACTGGTGTAAAGATTTGCCTAATATTTTTCTTTTAGTTTCTTTTTTTTTATCTAATGGATGATTTTATGATTAAGTCGCTTCGAAAATCACCGTTGTACTTTTTCATATATTGACATTAAAAGCATTTTCCAACTTTTTAAGCCATCTGGATTTTTTTCTTTTTTTCTCATAAGAAGGAACTCACTACTTTTTCTATCTTTAATAATATCGTGTTAATTTTATACTTCGTAACATGAACTTAGAGATGAAGAAATATTTTTTTACTTTTAAATCTTAATAAAAAAATTTCACAGCAGAAACGCAAATTAATCAGCTTGAAATTTAATAAAAGGAAACGGAGTTTACGTTAGAGAATACCAAATATATTTTTTTTAATTTTGTGTTTTTATAGAGTCGGTCGTATTAATTAAATATAAAATTATCAAGTTCATTAAAATTATCTTGTAGAAATTTTCCGCATTCTCTTCTATTTTAAATAAATATTTTATATGTCTAGAAGAATGTTGTATTGTTGTTGGATTTAATACAGTTTTTGCATGGATACATGTTGGAATTTATGTAGTTTTTGCATTTATACATGTTTGGATTGAATGCAATTTTTTCATGGATGCAAGTTGGATACATTGCAATATTCAGTAATACATTTTATAAAATTGCAAATTCCATTGTTTTAAATTGTTTTCTATACATATTCATGATAAAAGCTATTATTCTTTTGCTATTTAGCGCTGAAAATTATTATTTCAACTATACAAAATAAATGTTTTGTTCATAAAGTTTAACTGAAAATGAAAATCGAATTGTTAAAGCGAAATAAATTCTGTTAAAATGCAGGAAACACTTCTTTTTCTGTAAAGCTGTATAAATGTTTCATTATTTTTATCGTAAGGAATTTTGAAAATTTAATTTTTCATTGCTATTAACTTAAGTCACTCTGAAAAAGAAAATTCGATAAAAATTTAATAATATATAAATGCGCGGCCCGTCATTTTAATGATATCTTCACTAAAAATAGAATCTCTTGAAAGATTCTGAAAATCAAGAAAACGAAACAATTAATCTCTCATTCAGAAAAAAATATTTTTTTCCTATTTTTTTTTCTCTTCAAAAAATTCGCTTTATTAAATATGTATAGTTGTATTTACAGATAAAAGTTTATTCTCTATTCACAAATACGAAGTCTCGAAACTTTGTAAGACTAATTAAAAATTTTAATACATCCAAGTTCAAGTCATTAGTTTAAACAAGCTTTAAGTTTATCATAGTTTTTTTAAAAGCCAAAAAGGAATTTGTGAAAAAGAGAAAAAAAAGTCTAGAAATAATAAGGAAACTTTTCTAAAAGGGGACACAAAAAAATAAAATAAAATAAAAGACTTTAAATGATTAACATATTTATTCTTTAATAAGAAGAGTCGCTTCAACGGACAAATTAACGAGGGAAAATAATGGAGGATAAAAAAAAATGGCGCATAAATGAAAAATGTTCTTAGAAATGATACAACAATTTAGTTTTTTTTTTTGTCCTGTGCATCATTTGCTGGGAATTCCGTGTCTTATTACAATTAAATAAGACGTATATTAAAAACGATAACTTTCGTAAAAAGAAAGCTGAATTTCAAATAAAAACTACTGGTGTAAAGATTTGTCTGATATTTTTCTTTTCTTTTCTTTTTATCTAATGGATGATTTTATGGTTAAGCCGCTTGGAAAAATACTCTTGTACTTTTCATTTATTGACATTAAAAACATTTTCCAACTTTTTAAGAAAGCTGGTTTTTTTTTTGTTTTTTTTCATGATAAGGTACTCACTATTTTTTTTTTTTTTTTTTTTTTATCTTTAATAACATTGTGTTAATTTTTATGCTTCGTAACATGAACTTTAAGATGAAGAAATATTTTTTTTTACTTTTAAATGAAAAACTTCTCACACTAGAAACGCAAATTAAACAGCTTGAAATTTAATAAAAGGAGACGGAGTTTATGTAAAGGAATACCAAATATTTTTTTCTTTCTTTTGTGTTTTTATGGAGTCTGCAAGCTCGTATTAATTAAGTATAAAATTATCAAGTTCATTAAAATTATCTTGTAGAAATTTCCGCTTTCTCTTCCATTTAAAATAAATATTTTATGTGTCTTGGATGAAACAGCACATTGATTTAAATGTAGTGTTTAGTAATACATTTTATAAACTTGTAATTTCATTGTTTAAAATGGTTTTCTATAGCATACATAATCGCGAGATAATTTATAATTCCTTTGTTTATATAATGCTGAAAATTATTATTTTAGCCGTACAAAATAAATTTTTACTTTTTAAAGTTCAACTGCAAAAAAATTGAATCGTCGAAACGAAATAAATTCTGTTGAAATAGAACTTCTTTTTTTTAAGGATTATAATTGTATTATTTTTAGCATAATGGATTTTAAAGATTTAATTTTTCGTAAAGATACATGTCAATTTTTAATCAAGTGTACAAATTGTTATTCAGAAAATTGTATAAATATAATTAATAAAGTATGTAAATGCTTGTTCACATTACCCTGAACGTGTTTACCAAATTTATTTAAAAAGAGATTATACAAATATGCAAACTTTAAAAACAATCTTCTTTGTAAAAAGTTAAAAAAAATGTATAAAAGGCATAACATTGTACATATTGTTAATGCTTATTTTACATTTCATTTATTGCTCTTTTTTCTCTGTTACTGTTTGAAATGAAACTATCATTTTCGTAAGAAATACTTACCAAAATTTGTTTACAAATGCCGACCACAATAACACTGAATTTTCTATATATTTGCCACTGAAACGGCAGAAATATGGCAGATTTATTTTTATAAAGGGTGCTACAATTGTTTTGAAACAACGCTTATAGTAAGCAGTATTATAGCGTACCCACCTTTTACAGAGCAGTTAGAAATTATAAGAATAAAAAAACATTTAAAGAAAGGCATCTTGGTAGTAGCTTCTTATTCATTGTTCATCAGAAAGGGACTTTTTGTCCTATGGATTTTAGTTATGGATTTAAATTATTCTACGGATTAATAATTCGATTTCATTTCATTCCCCTGGTTACGAACCGATTAACATTTAAGTTTTTAACAAATGCAGTGTGTTAACTATCTACTGAACTACGCTAGGATAATATTTTGAACTAAAAAACCATGAATTAAAAGAAATTGAAAGTCAATATAAATTACTTTTTTAAAATAATATTATATCAAATATGCTTGCAAAATAACACAATTCATGTAAGTTATAAATTATTTGCATCCAAACTACGGCCAGATCTTCTTTTAGTTGCAACGATTTAACGCTTAAGAATTCTTACCATCTTGTTCAATGTAATACTTTTCTAACAAAAACTTCTTAATTCCTCAGAAATCGAAAAGTAATACTTGGGAATTTCGAAGCTTTTGTGTGAAAACATACTTAAACGCTGGTTTATTTGTTTACATACATTATTCATATCTACTTAATGATGTGTACTTAAGTCAAACGATGGATAATCATATGCATTAGGCTGTACCATTGTTATTGAACACTTACAAACATAACTTTTCCACCGTAACATGTTATTAGCTTCAAGATTAATTATCATTTTCTTTGGAAAGTAAAACTTTGCCTCGGTCAAACACAGCAGATTCCAAGAACGTGAAATCAGCTGAAGACTTTTCTAAAGATTTTTTTTTTACTTTTTGGTCGATAGTTAAGATTATCTGAAAATGTTGTCCTTAGAACTTGAAAATAATATACAACATACTTTATGCTGTTAATATATAATATTAAAACACTGGGTAAATAGGTTGTATTTTGCATAGAAAATTATGGAAGGATGGGTATTGTTCTCGTATAAAGCGATTAATCTGAAGTAATATATTCTGAATGATTATTGCCGAGCCATTTTCTATTTATTAAATCTAACCAAAAAAGGCATACTTTTAAATAAGAGGCATAAATACACTGTAGCTTTAAAAACTTTATGTCCTATATTAATACAGTGATGTACTAATTCTAGCTTGTATTAAGCCAAACTTAAATCATAAATATATTTTAAAGTTTTATTGTACATTGTTTATGCCACATTACAAAAATCGCAAATATTTTAAATCATTCTTTTTAATTTAATATGTATTTATATTATATATTATTTTTAATATATATTTTATTTTAATACCAATAAACTTTTTTATATTTAAGAAAATTTTTTTATTTCTGTGATTAAAATTTCTAGATTTCCTTAATTATAATCATAAAACATGATTGGAAATCAGAAAATAATTGTGTATATAGTTGATTAATACTACACGAAAGGCGCACAACATAACATGCAGAAAATCAAAATTAAAATAATAATGGGTTCTTTTTCTGCACATTGGAACATCTAGTGTTACATTTTTGTATTTCATTTGAACGATCAACAGATGTGTTAAAGAAAAACAGTATTTTCCTGCGATTCGAAGAAATCCTAGAAATTCTACCAGTCAGCTTAACTGATGAAACTTGATACATGTTGTTGCAATCGCTGTCAAATGTTTTATTTTTTCAAACCAGTAACTGCAATACTATACATACAAAATATGAGGTTTTTAATATGATTGCTGTACATTTAAATATAGGGTTATAATTCGGTTAATGCAAATTGATTAGATTTAATTTTGATGTGAAGATATATAATCAGTTCATATGGGCAATCGATTAAGGATTGGAAATTTGGTTTTAAATATCAATAACTGCAACACTATGAATTATTTGCAAAATCTAAATACACTGAAGTGACAAAAGTCATAGGATACCTCTTAATATCGTGTCGGCCCTCCTTTCGCCCGGCGAAGTACAGCAACTCGACGTGGCATGGACTCAACAAGTCGTTGGAAGTCTTCTGCAGGAATATTGAGCCATGCTGTCTCGATAGACGTCCATAATTGTGAAAGCGTTGATGGTGCAGGATTTTGGGCACGAACAGACCTCTCGATGATGTCCCATAAATGCTCGATGGGATTCATGTCGGGTGATCTAGGTGGCCAGATCATTCGTTGGAATTGTCCAGAATGTTCTTCAAACCAATCGCGAACAGTTGTGGCCCGGTGACATGGCGCATTGTCATCCATAAAAATCCCATCGTTGTTTGGGTACATGAAATCCATGAATGGCTGCAAGTGATCTCCAAGTAGCTGAACATAAGCATTTCCAGTCAATGTTCGGTCCAGTCGCACCAGAGGACCAAGTCCATGCCATCAAAAAACAGCCCACACCATTACGGAGCCACCACCAGCTTGAACAGTGCTTTGCTGACAGTTTGGGTCCATGGCTTCGTGGGGTCTGCGCCACACTCGAACCCTACCATCAACTCTTACCAACTGAAATCGTGACTCATCGGACCAGGCCACGGTTTTCCATTCATCTAGGGACCAACCGATATGCTCACGTGCCCACGAGAGTCGCTGCAAGCGATGTCGTTCTGTCAGTAAAGGCACTCGAGGCGGTCTTCTGCTGGAATAGCCCAAGAAAACCAAATTTCTCCGCACAGTTCTAACAGACAAGTCCCTTGTACGTCCTACATTGATTTCTGCAGTTATTTGACGCAGTGTTGCTTGTCTGTTAGAATTTACGACTCTTTGCAGACGTCGCCGGTCTCGGTCGTTAAATGCAGGCGGTCGACCACTGCGCTGTCCATGGTGGGATGTTATGCCTGAAATTTCATACTCTCGGCACACTCTTGACACAGTGGATCTGGGAATGTTGAATTCCCTAACGATTTCCGAAATGGCATGACCCATGCGTCTAGCTCCAACTAACATTCCGCGTTCAAAGTCTGTTAATTCCCGTCGTGCGGTCATCATCACGTCAAAACCTCTTCACATGAATAACTTGAACAGAAATGAAAGCTCTGCGAAAGCACTGCGCATTTATACCTGTTCTACGCGATGCTACTGCCATCTGAAAATTTGCATATTGCTATGCCATGACTTTTGTCACTTCAGTGTATTATAATGATTATAGATCGATAATGATGTGGAGTATATTATAATCCTAAAAGAGCCTAAGGACGTTGATTCTAAATCAACGTCTACACGATTCTAAATCAACGTCTAAATCACACATCCTACACACTGGCCCTCTCTAAGAGAGCCAGTCTGTAGGATGTGTGCTGGAAGAATAGCCTGTATCGGGTATGTGCTCTTACACAAGCCTTAAAGCTGATTCTTTGATCCAGTGGTGATTGAGTATGATTTGGCGCAAAATACATAGCTAGCTTTTATGGCTCTTAGTCGTTTGATTAACATCGAGAAAATGTACTTCTTCAATAAACGTAGTGTTCGTAAATTCTAGCATGGGATGAGCGATAGCATAGATAAAATTAACAGAGAGATACTTCATGAGTATTTGCATTTCCAGAGGCATCGATGCATTTTTTATGAAAGCTTGCTTCAGCTAAGTGGATAGTTATAAATCTGGCATGGCTTAGCTCAGTTCTTCAACTCAACGAACGTTTGATAATGGTAAGTCATAATATCTAGAGCTTCGTTGAACCCTATCAGGGCAATTAAAGCGATGAAATATTTTTGAAGGCTTCCTACTTGGCTTTTGAAGATGGCAGTTTGAAGGTTTCGTACTAATAGCCTGCTATCACTCTCTAACTCTTTATAGACTTCAACGGCAAATGCAAGGTGATGATCTCTGTAGGTGAGAAACAGGAATTTCTATCACATAAATCTCCAAGATTTTAACACCAAAGTCATTGCTGCTAGTGACAAAATAAATATTGAATCTCAAAGGAGCACCACCGATTCATAATTTGATTATGACGCATATGGTAAAGCTGTTAAGCTGAACGACTAACTGAATTTTTTTATTTCTTCAGTGCTTGAAGATCCTGGTGCTCCCATAGCTGAGATACAGGATCTTCTGTTGTATTGTCGCATGTGCTTCTCCAAACTCTTACTTACCATCAAACCAGACGCAAGTAACAATTACTTCGAGATT
Organism: Caerostris darwini; assembly: GCA_021605075.1. Taxonomy (NCBI): domain Eukaryota; kingdom Metazoa; phylum Arthropoda; class Arachnida; order Araneae; family Araneidae; genus Caerostris; species Caerostris darwini. The sequence continues at coordinate 205,067 of BPLQ01007452.1, forward strand.
CATCAGCTAGTTACTGAAGATTTTAATAAATCTGATGATTCACAAAGGCGAATCGCCTTCAATTTCATGCAGACTACCTTTGCGATTGAACATTGCCACAATTGAAATTCCAGTTGCCACATTGCTACAATTGAAATTCCAATTGCCACATTGCTACAATTGGGATCATAATCCTTAGAAACACTATTTTCGACTGCATCTTTGCCAGAAACCTTAATGACTTGCAATGCCAACTTTATGCAGCCTACTTCAGTTACCATAGGTATATTGTACATATGCTAACATTGTAACATCACTACAGATATCAACAAATTTGTAATTTCAATAAATAGTCACATAGTTACTACTATTTATATTTTCATTAATATTATTTCTATTCAATAAATAGACAGGCCATTAATTTATTCCCTTGTTTTCTTATTTCCTTTGTTTTCTTTACTACCACACAACTCCCATCATCGCTTCTCCTGCAAATCTGTTCGCAGAGAGATATTTTCACGAGTTAAGACCCGGTATAGACCATAATATTGTGTGGCCTTCGTTTTTTATTTTTGTTTTATGAGGATAAAGAAAAAAATGTTTTTCTATATTGACGTACAATATGTAAAATAAGAAAATTGAGTAAGAAAAAATAATCTTTATTTCTCTAAATTAATCATTTTTTAATCGAATGCACTGCCAAAAATCACGAAAAGGTTATTTATTTTGAAGTATAAATTAGTGATTAAGTGATTTTGTATGGTAAAATGTTGTTTTTATATTATTTTTTAAATTCGTCGGTTTTTTAACAGCATTTACTTAATAAATTAAAGTACGAGGATTACAGATGTTAAAATTTAATTTGTGGGCAAATAATTTAACGAATGAAATATTTAACTGTTTAATTTTTTTAAGGACTTTTAATTTTTTATATTAGACGCTAAGCCAAAATTCATGAAAATTCTCTGTTTATATCTTTTTCATAATTTAAAACTAAGAATTTAAAAATGAATAATAGAGATAAAATTGTACTCTCAAGGTTCAAAAAATAATTCATTTTTATTCCAATGTAATGAATAATGTGCAAATATATAAGTGAATGGGATTAATAATTAAGGTTTCTTTATAATAGTAATTTTTAATTTTTTTTATCACTAGCTATTTTTAATTGATTTAAAATGTTATTAAATAATATATCATATATATCATAAAATTTATTGATTTAAAATTTTTTTATTTCATTCAATTTCTATTTTTCTTTTTTCTATTTTCCTTCTTTTTATTCCAGGTATTTTAAAATGTTTATTTTTATTTCAATTCAGTTTATATAACATCATCATAATCGTTATTTAGTTATTAATTTATATAATATTAACTTAAATTTTTATTTTTTATCGTTTGGAAATATGAAACTAATTTAAGTAATGGTATTAAGTTGAGTATAATTCCTTGAAAAGTTTTTCTAGTTTTACTTCGTTAAATTTACCTAAATTATAAAATCAGTATCACTTTACTGAAAAATGATAACCTGGTCATATTGACTAATAATGAAATAAAATTAAAATTATTCAACTTTATAAAGTAAGTGCTATAAATAATTTATTTGATGTACAGAACTTCATTAAAATAATTATATCACATTTTTGTTAAATAAATAAAATAAAGTTCGTAAATAATATTTTATAAAAAGTGTTAGAAGAAAAGGAAATCATAAAAGACGATATAGCAATGACATGAACGAAAAGTAGTAGAATATGCACATAAATTATTAAACAAAAATAAAAATAAAAAATAAATAAATAACATATTTTTACTGCTTTTGCAAAATAACATGATTCAATGATGTAATATTTAAAAGTTTAAGTGCCTTTTTCTTTCAAAAAATATTTTTCTTAAGTTACATTTCAAATACACATTTATTCAGAACATAAAAAGGTGCTTCGAAATAAATATTTACATGAATTGAAATGTTATTCAAACTTACATTTTTAAACAATTTATATAAAATGTTCTTGAGAAAACTTAAATGATACTTTTTCGACGAAGATAATAAATAAGAATTCGAGATATAATAATATGAATGATGCACAAACCATGAAAAAGAAAATCTGCATTTTTATGCAAGTAAATACAATTTATGATTCTAGACAAAGTAAAATTTTATTGTCAGAGAAATATATTACATTATAATGTATGCACATATGATAAAAGCTTATTTTTTATTGAATTCTAACCATTACATAATGCTCTCAACTTTATCGTATGTAAAAAAATATTGCTGCGCTGTTTGTCTAATCCTCAGTGTCGTGTATGACAGGGCGGCCTGATGGCCAAATGGCTAGATCTCTGGCCTTTGGTACCACATGCTCCAGGTTCGAATCTTGAGTGTGGCATGGATGTTTGTGAGTGTTTCAGAATCCACGTTGAACTGTAGGTCCCGGTCTCATTAGCCCTCGTGTGCACAAGATGATCGTCGAGCTACAAACCAAACCAAACGTGCAGTGCGGGACGAACATCTCATGAGTAATCTACTCATGGGTGGAGGGAAAGGGGAGCAGTTTTTGTTGTGATGGAGCACCCATATGTAGAAGTCTGACTTGCCTCCGTGACGCTGAAGAAGGAGGACAGTGCCTTACGGGAGGACTTTTAGGGAGAACTACCCAGCATTTACGTAACGTGAGGACGAAAATTCGGAAAACTTACACCAGGTAGTTCGACTCACGAGGCAAGATGCTGAACATCACAAACGTCATCGAGTCTCCTCGTGTTTTGAAACAGTGTCTACTTTTACCTCACCAAAACAATCCGCCAAACAAGAAGAAGCTCTTATAAAATTTCTCTTACCTTCCTAGTTCAGCGAACTGTAGATATCTAAAGGGAAGTAAGTAGGGTTAATTCAAAAATGTCCATAACACTTTTATTTACACATTACAATGGCGATATGACACACAAAATAATATCAGAAATATGGACGCAAAAAAATCTGCGTGTATCACGGAATTATTGCCAACAAGAAAGTTCTAAAATCCAGGAAGAAAAATTCTTGCACCGAAGTACGGTTACAGTTAAGTGGACTGGTAAAGAGTTCACGTGGTAAATTCAAAAAGTTCCAGATAGACAGCATTTTCGACATCTACGACAAAGCCCCTAGCTGAATGAACCTCAGTTTTAGTGCTCACCAGCGTCGCACGTTGCCACTGAGACACTAGTAGGGCATATAAAAAATAAATATTATAAGCAAATAAATAAGCTTTATTTTTCTTTTTGAATAGATTGGCACTTTCATCATAAACCTTAAGTCTTTGACATATTTATGATTAATGACATCACTTCTGTGTGGCATCGGTGAAAATAGTATTTTTCAGTATTTTGACGGAGGGGGCCTTATGACCGAGTGGCTAGCGCTCTGCCTCTCGGTACCACAGGTTTCGGGTTCGATTCCCGGCGGTGCAATGAATGATTGTAGTAGTTCGGAATCCACTTTAAGCTGTAGGTCCCAGTCTCGTATGACCGCAGAGCGCCACAGAGCCTAATCAGACTTCTTTTCACCCACATCATTCTCAAACTGTAAAGGGGCAACTCAGCTCTAGGCACGGGGATGTGGTGCATGGTAGTAGTATTTTGATGGGTGTAACCAGGAAACCTGACTGTGATAATCGCTTCCAAATATAATAATTTCTCTTAAGGCGACCGCAACATACGCATTTAGCAGAACTTTTTCGATAAGAAATTAGGGCCAAATTTCAGTGAACAATTGATTATAGTTAATATTTCATCATTGGTTTAGTAAAAGAAACTAAAATGGTTGATTGGCTTTACCTTCCGAGACAGCTCTGATTAATTAGACAGAATGAGGAAATATATTTCTGTTGTTTCATATTAATATAATAGAAATGGGGGATAGTGGCCTGATGGCCGACTGGCTAGCGTTCTGGCGCTGGGTACCACAGGTTTCGGATTCGAGTCCCGGCGCTGCCATGGATGTTTGTTGTGATTCGGAATCCACTTTAAACCGTAGGTCCCAGTCAGATAGGATCGTTACTCGAGTCCGTAGCATATCTTCAAGCTACACGTGCCTCCTGGACAGTGTTAAATGAGTAACGGCAGTGCAGCCTTTATTTATGTCATAAATATTAACTGTCTGTGTATTGCCAGATGCATTAGAACCACAAAATAATAAAAATAAGACGACTGATAGAAAATTTTATTTTTCATTTTTTCAATGAGTACGTTCAATCTACAGCTTATTTTGCTGAAAAAGCATTTATCGCAATTGCTAATTTTTTTTAATGACATATTCTATTCTTGTAAAGTAAAGAATACTTTTTCTTTGTTGAATTGAGGCTCTTTTATTTATTTTACTTACAATGATAAATATAATTAGATTCTCATTCTTAAGAAACCCGTAACAGTTAGAAAAGAAACATTAATTTAGGAAACACTGACAGAAATTAAATGAATTCTTTTCAGATTATTGTATTAAATGGTAATTCAAAATTATATTTTGTTTTCTATTTTCAAATTTCCTGGCATTGCATTTCGTAGTAAGAAATAAAGAATAATAATTAATAGTGATAATACTAATGCATAAATACTGACACTAAAAGAATAATAATTAATAGTGACAAATAATGATACATAATTTTTTTATTTAATAGCGATTTTTTTTAAGAAAAATTATACAATGCTGACAAATGAATTATTCATTTTGTATGTAATTATATTTATTCCAAATGTCTGCCTTCCATAATATGACAAAATAGCTGCAAATTAATTATTTTGACATATTGGGTTATATCCTCATGAGTATTACTCAATATGTCAACAATTGTTTGTCGAAAAATTTGCATGTCATTTTTTTACCAATTCGCCATTTTGCAAACTATCTATATTTATAATTAAAAATCCTAGACAAATTATAAACATTTAATCAAAACATTACTAAATACAAGCATTTCCAAATTAATTTTTAATTAAATATTTAAAATTACTTTTAGTTTAATTTCTTAGTGATTATTACGGAATGTATTAATGTAATTTTTTGAAAGACGGGGACTTTAAATTTTATTTTATTATGAAAATCATTTTCGAAAATTGGGTTTACTTTATTAAAAACTAATCAGAATTTTTAATGAGTGTGATTTTGATCAGATAAAACAAAAATTATTTTCGCCAAAGTCCGCCAAGTAACGAGTTGCGATTGCAATTGCAACAGTATATGAAACATACTACCACACGTTACTACATTTGGCAACTTATCGCTGAGTTGGCGCAGCAAAAAAGTCGACAAATCCCCTATTTTATGATTTGGCTAAAATTTTATAGACATTACGTGGTGTCAAATTTTAACCACAGAAATCGCCAATAATGAATAATATTGCACTCAGTCTTTTAATCTATCCATTTGAACTCCATTATTGCAATATGTTGAATATTTTTAACGCTTTAATAAATTACATCTCCTTATGACATAAATTCTTCAGATTCTTAGTTCATTCATAAAATATATTCTGTGATGAAATGTTCTATTTCAGTTCTTTAAAGCGGCTAACAAAAAACAAGAGCACTTATTTTTGAACTTACGAGAGAAATGAAGCTAAATTGATTATGATGCCATCGTTGCGAATGATGTACACGCACAGGGAAAAATAAGTTATTTTCTTTATTCCTATCAGCGAAGTGAATTGCAAACAATATAAGAAACATATCACTACACGTTACCACATTTGGCCAATTATCGCTCAATTGGCGCAGCAAAAAAAATCGCCAAATCCCAACGACCCCTATTTTACGATTTGGTCAGAATTTTATAAACATTACTTGGTGTCAAATTTTAGTCACAAAAATCGCCTCGAGCGAATAATATGGCACTCAATCTTATAGTTTATTCATTTGAACTCCATTATTACAACATTTTTAGTATTTTTAACGCTTTAATCGACGTTCATTATGGTCAAGGCCGGATTTTCCTATAGGCTAAATAGGCTTCAGCCTAGGATCTCAAGATCAAGAAGGGCCTACATTCAAATTGTTAGCAAAATTAGAATTACACTATTCGAAAAACAGTAAACCCTAAGACTCTGAATCAAAAATAAGGAGAAATTCTACACATATGAATAATAAACAAACATAATAAGTAATTTAGAAATTTAAAAAAGGAAGGTGAAAGGGCCTCATAAGTGAAATAGCCTAGGGCCTATTTTCATCTAAATCCGGTCCTGATTATGGTATAAATTCTTCATATTCTTAGTTCATTCATTAAATATATTCTATGCCGAAATGTTCTATTTGAGTTCTTTATAACGACTAACAAAAACAAGTGCACTTATTTTTGAACCTACAAGTGAAATGACGCTAAATTGATTGTGATGCTGCCATCATTGCGAATGATGTACACGCGCTAGGAAAAATAAGAGTTATTTTCTTTATTCCTATAAGGAAACACAAAAGGAAAGGGGAAATTACTTACAGGGGCTGAAACTATTTCCTGAAATGATTGGTATCCAAATACATTCGCTTGTGTACCAGGAAAAAGATGAAATGGCAGCATTTGCAGATTAAGTAACGTTGGGTTTATTCCGATACTGGAGCGAGGGGAAAGCCATCGAGGCCGATGAAGATGAAACCATTTTCTGCTATCGATAGTACGAAGTAGAAAACCGGAAAAAAGATTAACGCAAGCTGCTGCCATTCCCAGAGTAGTAAAACCTGATGGCAAATAAGTACGATGACCAGATGTAAAGAACTCGCGCTGTGGTAGTAGTACAGAAGAATTGGGCAAATAATTTCTTTTCTTTTCTTTTTTTTATTGTCTTGCTGGCAAATCTTTTCTTTTACCGTGCTCTGTGTTTGCAAGTAATTAATCTTTCATCAAAATTTTCTTGTTTGTTTTAGGGTTAAACAGTAGAGTGATTATTGTAAGCAATTAATTATTTTTGGGGAAAAAAGGAATTTGTTAAATTGGCAAGAGGAATTTTTGTTTAAAGTTCTTAAACTTTTTTTGGCAATTTTAAAAAACAGTTTAGTTTTTAAAAGCAATTCCTAAGGAAGTTGTTATACAAAGTTTTACTTGAAATTTAATTTGGCTATCGAGACAATATGACTTGAATAAATAATAACGCGAGAAACCTACTTTATAAAATAGTTTATATATTTCCAAGAAACTAATAGAGCTAAATGTTATTATTCTTTTAGTTCTATTTCAAGAATTTAAATCAAGGAATTCATAAATACTGAAAAGATATCTATTATATACTGCTTTCCCTTATTTATAGCATAATATAAGTTTTAAAATAAATTATTCACTAAATAAAGAAGGAGATAAATTCTTATAAATACTTGAAGAATTTCTTGCAACTATCTACTTTATATAAATTATTAAAAATTGAATGACTATTTTAAACATTTATTTATTATTGATATATGATTAATTTAGTTAATAGCGGATCTTTGAGTAAAATTCAAATAATTCGTTTCGAAAGCAAAGTATTCTAAAATTTTATCCGAAATAATATCCCTATTTTTTATTCTTTGAGTCTTATAAGCCAATTTAAATTTATTTTATTTAATATATCTTTGCATAGGAGCTATTTCAATATAATTATATTAAAGTTGCTACTATGCCATGTCTTTTTTAATCAGTACTTTTCCTAATAAAATTTGTTAACTCTAAAAATGTTTTATTTTATGCATTCAGGCAATGCTGGGTCATTTTCAATAAAATAAATGGTATATGGGGTAATGGTAGGCTAGAATTATAAATGAATTTTAATACGATTTTACTCGCATCCAATATATACACAGTAGAACAAATTATTGCTACAGGATTATCTATGGACGAAAGTTTCAATAAATTCTTCAAATAATTATAGAATGTACCTCATTCATTATTTTCTGAATACCTGATTCATTAATTCTGAATAATTATACAATAAATAAGGAAAGACAGAATATAATAAATATGTTTCCAATATTTATATATTCATTTATTTAAATTCTCTTAATAGAACTAAAAAATAATAATATTTAGCTTTAATATCATACGTTTCTTGGAAATATATAAACTTCTTTCTAAAGTAGGTTTCTCACATTATTGTTTATGCGAGTTATTATTCAAATCTCGATAGACAAAGTAAATTCCAAGTAAAATACGAGAATTAAAACTTTCGATACAACTTCCTTAATAATCTAAATAAAAAATTATATAAATATAAATATAAATCGTTTAATAAAATAACTGATATATTTGCTACACTGTATTATTATAAAAACAATATGTGACCCCGCTTATAAATATAAATATATACACAGACACAAAAACAAGACTTTGACTTCAACAGAAGCCAAATAAACAATTATGTGTACATCCCCAATTCATCACAAAGTCTTTGAGGAGAACTCGTACCATAAACCATCTGGAAAAGTTGTTATATATGCTAACACCTTAATATAACAACTTATTGCTACAGTTAGAAAAGTTGTTATAAATGCTAACACCACAATATAACAACTTATTGCTACAGAAAAGTCCAAATAAACGATTATATAAATGTAAATATAATTCATTAAATACAATATGAATGAGGACAACTCGTATAGTAAACCATCTGGAAAAGTTGTTATATATGCTAACACCACGATATAACTACTTATTGCTACATTTGGAAAGTTGTTATATATGCGACCGCTACAATATAAAAACTTATTGCCACAGAAAAGTCCCAATAAACGATTCATGTAAATTAATTCTTTAAATTTAATTAACGAATTAATTTAATTAATTCTTTAAGGTAACGATTAAAGGTAAATATAATTCATTAAATAAAGTAACTGGTATATTTGCTACACTGTATTATTTTTAAAAATACATGTGACCCCCTTTATGTATAGATAAATATATACACAGACACAAAAACAAGACTTTGACTTGAGAGAAGCCAAATAAACAATTATGTGTACGTTCCCAATGCATCGCAAGGTCTTTGAGGAGAACTCGTACCATAAACCATCTGGAACAGCAGCTGCTGCAGCTCACGTGTGGAATATTACCGACTGAGCCAGAAAAAAGAAAAAATAACGTTGAGGCGGTATTTAAAAGGTCTTCGCATGAATTAAAACATCTGCAGATTATTTTCGGTTCCTTGTAAATATTCTGTTGATTACAATCAGCTTACAGCCTTATCTATTACACTGACATGTTCTAAATATAGAATGCTTTGATGTTGATGAGCTAAAAATATCTTCCTTTCGAAGAAAATGGCGAAAAGACAAATAAATCTTTGTCTTGGGTACATTGAAGATAAATAAGAAATTGTTAATCAGAAAGTTTGTTGAAAAGATGAATAAAAAACAATACAAATTTAATTTTTATTTCTTTGTAATACAGATATTTTTAGTGAATTAAACCTAAATTTGTTTGTATAACTGATTTTCAAAGTTCCAATTCTAAAAAAAAAATATTTTTGTTTGGTTGAACTGTTTTATTTAAAAGTAGTAAGTAATTTAATAGTTATTGCTTTAAGTTTAATAGTTCTTATAATTGAGCTAAAGTTTTAAGCTGAAATTAAAAAAATTTGATGTTATTTTTTTCTAATATTAGTATTGTGTACAGTAGAAATTTTCTTTTCTAAAATTAAGCCTGCAACATTAAAATAAACAGCTTTAATTGTTGCTACAGTAAAAGACTTATCTTGTAGAAAAAAACGTGTTTTCAATAGAAATTAAATGCATTAATTTAAAATTCTAAGCAGTTTATCTAAAATCGTTAAGCTTTAAATTACTATTAGAGAATTAGAAGTAATGTAAAATCAATTAAAATTTAAATATTTAAGTTAGATATTTAAGTTACGGTTAATTTAATTGTGGTTAATTTATAAATAACAATTAAAAATGGCGTGTGTCCTAAAATCTGAAGCAATATACGAAAAAGTTTATTTCTGAAATAAGAATAATTAAAAGAATTTATGCTTCTTATAGCTAACTTAATTTATAAACTATTAGTATTTAATGTTATTATTGAGTAAATTAACTATAATATCTAAATTCTTTGTATACTTCTACATATTTATATTGTATAGATAAGCACACTCGAACAAATTAAATCTATCCAGAAGATAAATCAAAGATACTTTGCATCAATTTAAAATTATTATAACAATATTAAATAATTAATATAAAAAATATCATGCGATGATTAAACAAAAATTATGTGTATTAGAATAGTGGCATTTCAAACACTTAATACATTAATTTGTTTCAAATGAAATGAACTTTTGAGTATATAATTTTTGAAAGGACAAACACAAATTGTTTAAATATATATCAAAATATACCCCATCTACATCGATACGCTTCTACCATCATTATAAAAGTTTTTATGTCAGATTTTAAGAACACCCTTGATTTAGAGTCAACGAATTCAGTTTCTCATTCAATTTTTTTCAATATTTCAATTTTTGAAAATTCTGTTTTGACAGTTTCGTGATTGACAAATCCTTTTTTTCTTTAAAAATAATTCCAAATGTTTAAAGAATTGGTAATCAATAGGCGACAAATCTGCTCAATATGGTGCATAAGGCACAACCTAAAATTTCAATTAAATTTCAAATTGTTAAATTTGTAGGGCGTGACTTAAAAAATATGAGGTATTGCTTTATCATTGAGAAGAACGATGCCTTTTCAATTCAACGCTGGTTCTGATGGCAACATTTTCGGTTACATAATATTAATTTGTTGATAGTAATATTGTTAATTGCTGTTCCTAACAAATTGTAATGGTTAATTTCCTTCTGAATTTATTTTCCCCAAAAAATATTAACATTGTCTTCTTTAGAAGTAAGCCTGGTCTGGATACGTGTTTAGGGCTTTCATCTATATCAAACTGCGGTGTTAAGATATAAGAATGTCACAGAGAATCCACTTTTCATCACAAGTAATGATGTGGTTTAAGAAAGAACAATTTCTTTGTGAAGTAGTCAATGATAGATCAAGTCAAGGATTGCAATTTTTGCCTTTTTGGCAACTCGCGTGGAACACATTTGACAAATTTTTTTCATCTTTCCAAACGCTGCAAGGTGCCTGAAAACTATTGCAATGTGTAGTACAAAATTAACAGCAAGTTTTCTAATAGTTATTGTAGTATTATTAAGTTACCTTCAACTTTTGCTGTAAGTACGTTATTATCAAGGACGCTTTCAGGTCTTGCGCTGGGTTTATTTTCTATGTTCTTTTCTAATGACCTGAACTTTTCAAACCATCGTCTCATTGTGAATGAATTAATTGCAATACTCTCAAATATATTAGTTATGCAGAATAATAAAATTTTTATTTTATAAGAATATAATATGATAATATTTTAGTCTCCTAATGAAGAATGGAATATTTATAGAATATAATCGAATGAAAAAATTTATACTTAGACAATAGAAATTTATATTCAGTTATAACATAATTATAAAAATTTAAATTTAACTGAAGTACAATAAAAATAAAAATTACACTCTATTGAATATAAAGATATTATTATTTTAAAGAAAATACTGTTTAAAAAAATTAGAAAATATTGAAGTCTCAAAACTAAGATTTAATATTAAACTATAAAAACAATTAATAATTTTAGCTTAGAAATTATTTGACATCAAAGCTGTATAATAATATTTAATTGTTTATACAGCACTGAAAATTTTGAAAAAAAGAAGTATTATTAAATATTTACATTTTAAGTATAGGCTGAAATTAAAAATATATATTATGAGTTTATAAAATAAATTCCATTAAACTTTATTTTATAATAAGTTTTCTAACAAAAACTTATTAGTTTTTCATAAATCGAGATAAATATTTATGGCTATTATTCAAAAATATTTAACTGAAAAAATATTTTTTTTTATACAGAAACAAGGCAAAAATTACATTTTAAATTGTAACTGGGAGATGCTTAATTTATTGCCTAATCCTCATTTCATAATATTTTCTACGCAATTTGATGTTAAATCTTTTTAAAGAGATTAAAAAATAATTTTTGTACCGATTTTTGTTTGTACCGATTCGATCAATGATTTAATGTTTGTACCGATTTTTTAATACCGATTATTAGAAAAAATGGTACTTTCTGACTTGTTTACGATGTTGAACTTTACTTTTTATTAAGGTAAAAACATGCATTATTAATAAAAAAAAATGAAATGATCTTTAAAAAGAAAAAAAGAAAAAATAATCTTTATTTTATCCTTTTTACTTGTATTTGTTTACATATGCTTCGAGTTCTATTTTGGTGACTCTTTCTTCATCATTAGAGTTATTAGTTGTGCATTATTGATGAATGTAATTATTTAAATTATTCATTGTAAATTTCTAGCTAATACACAGGAAGATGTGATAAAAAAACAAATATAAATGCATATGTAAAATTATGCACGAACGGAAGTTTAACTTGAGTGTCTGTGGTGTAAACTTACAAAGTCTTATGACGAATATTCATAGTGTATACTTATCGTGTCTTATGGTGAATACTTATAGTTCTCATGGTGAATACTTATAGTTCTCATGGTGAATACTTATAGTTCTTATGGTGAATATTTATAGTCTATACTTATAGTTCTTATGGTCAATACTAATAGTTCTTATGGTAAATACTAATAGTTCTTAAGGTGAATATTTATAGTTTTTATGGTGAATACTTATAGTGTCTTATGGTAAATACTCGCAATTTTTCAAAAATAAAAATTTCAAGTATTCATCAATAAGTATTCTTCTTCTTCTTCTTCAATGTTGTAACAATCCCATGGGCCAATGCAGTCTGCCTACTGGTAGATTTCTAAACATGAGATACTTTCTTTTTGCGTGTTAGGGTTGTTAGCCTTATGACCTACTGTCACATTAGGCCGGGACCTACGGTTTGAAGTGGATTTCGAACCACTAAAAACATCCATGGCATTACCGAGACTCGTATCGGAAGCCTGGGGAACCGAGCGCCAGGTACTCGGCAATGAGGCCCCTAATAAGTATTATTAACGATATAAAATTAAGTTATGAACGATATATCAATTCGATAGAGTATTTTGTACTAAAGTAACAAGTCATTAATTCTTCTCTATACTACTCAGAAAAGAAATACAGATATATCACCCAAACGTTCCTCGGCTAGCTCAAATTTCTTTAAAACGAGATAAGATTAAAATTCCAATTATTTCAACAGAAACGCTAAGTTCTGCATTAAGACGCAATTCTCGTAATGAGAAGACTGAAGTTCAACTGCATAATATTATTCATTTTATGCAACGCAAAGCTATGACTACAAAACAATGGCTACTACACAAAGCCTAAATTAGAACTAACAAACTTTTAAATTAAAAAAAAAGCGATCAATCATCTCACGCTTGCCACACATCCAGATTCAACATAGCTCTCACCAAAGTTCAGACTGAAATTAAAATATTCGCAAGGGAAACTGTGAGCTACACGGATAATTATAATGTTTTTTGAAATACCTGCTGTAATGTGTTGGTCTTGACAGGGATGACGTAAGCATTAGTCCTCATCTTGTTTAAGAGTTTTTGAAGATTCTTGGGCTGGTGGACTTGATCTAGCCTGCTGTTAAATAATGTGAAATAAGACTGCAACAACAATAGCGCTATTTTATTAATTGTATGAATTAGGTGGCGAAACTAAGGATACAATACAGTGGAAAAATAAATAATAATCCATTTTCTTTCGTTTGAAATCATGGCGGCCATTTTGTATGTTTACATGTTGATTAGGAACAAAGGGTACATGATTGTGGATCAGATTCAAATCTGAATAGGACCGTTGTTTTCAATGGAATTCCTTGTTAGTCAAATTAGATCAACACAAACAATTGACAGCCACAATTATTCCGATGAAACTTTTGTTCGAATAAAAATGAGAAGTTGTGACGTGCCCATATATATGCGCACAAAGTCAACACATAACCCAATTGGCACGTGATTTGGCGTTAAAAATGCTTTTTCGCCAAATCACAGCGGCGATTGTGCCAAATAACTCTTGAAATTCTAAGTGACGACAAGTGAAACCCTACCACGATAGCTCGATTTCGGAAAGAAGTATTTGAATTAAAAAAAATCAAAAAAATGCTGAAATTTGATGGAAAAATGAACACAAACTGCTGAAGTTTAAGGAGATTTTAGAGAAAATTTACTTACTCCGCCATGCTGACTCCGGAATGTGAGTAAACTGTATAGGTCACGTATAATTGCTTGTAACCTAGAATAACGTTCTATTTCAAAATGACATCCATGTAGATTTCTCTATAAAATCTCTTCCAATCAGTCACAGTATACAACGAATATTCAAGCTCTTCAGTTGTATCCACAATCAAATGCCTAAGGATCTATTTATGCGTAATTCTCATAACTTCGCACAAACTCATTTTTGATTGAGAGAACCACGAATTTTGACAAATGGATCTCTTTACATTTTGTGCTACAACATTAAATTTTGCTCTGCATCTCCACATATATCCAACTGATTTATCTTTCGTAACCGTTGGAATAACATCATTTCTACAGTTTGGACACAAGACATTCTTAGCAATCAAGTTTCAAACATACTCGCATATACAATAATTTTTAAGTTACCTTGACATTCCAAATGCCAGAAGAAATCCCTGGTGTAGTATTGTATGTTACACCATTAAAATTATCTCCACATATATGCCCCAGATTTATCTTTCAAACAGTTAGGACCATTTGAATTTACCTTGACATTCCAAATACCTGCTGAAGAACCCTCACTTAAATTTTAAGAAATACCTGGAATGATTATTACCAAAATAAAATTCTTCAATATCAGACATCGTTAATCGAAAGACTTTGGCCAGAACAAAAGGAAAGAAAACAGCTGTAATCGTCTGACCTGATAACGAGTGAAATTATTTGTTATTAAAATTAACGGTTTCTAATCTTTCTAGAACATTTCAGTACTTGAATTAAACCACGTAATTAATCTTGGCCAATCAAAACCATGTAATTAATCTTGGCCAACCAAAACCATGCAATTAATCTTAGTCAATCATGCAATACGAGATATCTTGGTTACCACATTTGCCTAATTTCGCCAAATAAAGTTGCCAAATCACAATGGTCCCTATTTTGCAATTCGGCCGAAGTTCAACTTCAATTAATTAATGAAAATAAATATTATTTCATGAAGAAAGAATAAATCATACATAAATTTAAAAAAAAAATGTAATAAAAGAATCTAAAGATAGAGAGATGGTACATTTAATATCATAAAATTTCCCTTTTCAAGAAACACATAAGCTCAACGTATAAAAAAAATTTCATAATGAAAATAAATAAATATAACTGAAAATTCAATATATAATTACCTTAATTAACAATTAAAAAATTATTTTTCCAAATTGATTCAATTAAGTTTATGCATACTTTCACAGCAAGTGAATTATTTAAAATGAGGTGATCGTAACATTTGATGTTGTTAGGAAGTACTAATCTTTAAGAAAATTCTATATTGAATGTCAACGAATAGTTCGTTGTAAACTCTTGTTTAAAAATCCTCGAGGGAAATAATTAAATGTGTTCGTCAAATAACAAGTGCTTTATGTTTACTTATTTAGAATACTGTCAGACATCTAAGATAAGTCTGAGATTTATTTTTCAGTTTGATGAAGCCTATTAATTAATCAGGACCTCTATTTAAAGTTACCTATGACGGTGATTGAATCCTGATTACTTGAAGCATGAGATTCGCTTTGAGAATGCACGAGCAATTCATTTACCTTCTGTATCTGTGTCCATTTTCTGAAAGTGCAGTCCTTAGAAAATCAATTTAATTGCTTTACGATAGGATGAACTTATTTAAAGCATTGAATTTAGAATTAAAGATCTGAATCTTATTTTCTACTCGTCCAAGAAATTAGATAAGATAGTTGCTACATTTAATGTTCACATAAAAGTGGATATTTTCTGTTAATGAAAAGCTGCATGATTACATCATGAGTAATAAGGAATATTAAATAATTTCTACGGTTCCAGTTAAATAATGGATGCCTTTGGCTAGTGTAAATCTAGCAACTTTCTGTATTAAATTGCAACATCAGCGTTATATTTTTGGCGAGGGAAGCCATAAATATTATTATAAATGAAAATGAATCAGTTTAGGGAGAATTTTTGCACTGTTAGAAGTGTATTCTATTCAAAGTTTGAATTTTGATAAGTTAAATATTTTTTTTACTAATCATCTTGATTATTTGTGAATGCCAAGAATAGTTACAACCAGTTTTCGATTTATTGGTAACAATAGTCTTTGGAATAATTAATAGTATTGTTAATTACTACTGTAATAATTAGTAGTGTTGTTGATAATTACTACAAGATGAGAAAATTTGTTTTAAAATATTATTAAAATATATTATGAGTATTTTATTGTTTTAATATGATAGGAATGTTACAGAATTACTCTTACTATCAGAATTCCTTTTTAATATAATTACTATTACTATCAGAAGTACTTTTTAACAGTAGTACTATTACTACCAGAATTACTTTTAACAAAATTACTATTACTAACAGGATTACTTTTAACAGAATTACTATTACTATTAGAATTACTTTTGACAGAATTACTATTACTGTCAGAATTATTTTTAATAAAATTATCCTAAGTAGAAAAGAAAAATTATCTATTTTAAGAAATGATATTTATTTGTCAATTTTTCTGACACACATAGAAATTTTCAGAACAATTTAGATTTAAATATTCATATTGTTTTCTATATTTCATGAGAAAATATTTTTATTTGCAATTGTGTGAATTTGCATTTAAATATTTTAATATATGACAAATTGCATAAATATGCTTTAGAAATGCTTATTATATAAATAAACTTATTTTGAGAATCATAAACGTTATATTAATTAAATTTAAAATGCAAAGAAAGCCCTTTTCTATATCTTCATAATTATCGAAATATTCAATTTAATTTTATTAATTTTTGTACTAACAATTATAATTAATAGTTTTAGAAATATGCATGGTGTTTTTATTTAAAATTCGTTTGAATATCTTAATTCAATATGGTAAAAAAGTAGTAGTCTTTTCATTTAATTGAGTTTATTTTACATGCAGAAGTGCTAATAATAGTTAATCGATTTATGCTTTTAGCCAATATTAGTAGTGGAGTTAAATGATACTTTTGTAAGTATAGTATAATTCAGTTAGAGCAATTATTCAACAAGCTATATTAATTAATGATTAATTACTGAGAGAAAAGGTAACATAAATAAATCTTTTGACAATTGTAGTTAATTTAAGTAGATATATTCAAATAAAAATATTATTTAGAAAATAATTCACTAATCGTATTTAGTAATTGAATTTTTGCCATCAGTAGGCAATTCTATGAACACTATGGCTTTAGGTATTTATCAATTTGTCATAATTTTAATAAAAGGATTCTATAGATATCAGAATTTTTTTCATCGTTTATTAGAAGATTAGAATTAAAAAAGGGTGCTGACGTGATAAATGGAGAATTGTGGAAAAATTTAGGGGGAAATATTGAATTCGAAGAATTTTATTTTGGAGCATTTTTTTATTTTATAAATAATCAAAAAAATTAATTTGCTATTTAATATTTTAATATCTTATTACAGATGAGTACTACATAATAATTTTGTATAACAATTGCTATATAATATATTACATATTAAACAAAAATTAAATATGTAATGTGGTCATTGACTTTTGAAATATTTTAAATACATAAATTAATTTATTTTTATGATTTAATTTATTTATGTGTGATATAAATTTTATAAAAATAAAATTATGTATTAAAATGTATGAATTCAAAGAGAATGCAATGTACTATGTATAAGAATATATATTAAGAAAAGGAACAAAAATTAGTACAAATATAGCAGTTTAGCTTTGTCGACAATGTAAAAAATACTTGCCCTTAGAAATTCAAAATGTTTAAAATATTTGCTTTAATCCTCAAAAAATTTTTATTAAAAACTTTAACATATATTTAAAAATAAAGCAATTAACCTATTGATCTTTAAGCAATATTTTTATAGAAATTATTTTGAAAAGTTTATTTGTTTTATATGAGTTTAATTCATAGACTAACAAAAATTAGTTTGATTAATATTAAATTTAAAGAACTTGAAAGTTACAGAGAAAAAAAATGCCATCCAAATGTATGTATGTATCGAAAACATGTCAAGGCTTCAAAAAGCGTTTTAAATTCACAAACATAAACTTGAATCATATTTTTAAATTATTCTTCATATTTGGGTTAGTGTGTCTTTTCTTCTTCAGTGGCGAGACAACCCCTTGGGGGTCAAACCCGTCATCCTACGGGCAGATTTCGAGACATAAAGTGTAATGGTCAAGGTTGTCAGCCCTACACACAACGCTCTATAGTCATATTAGATAGGGACCTATGGTTTAAAGTGGATGCACGAACACCACTACAAATATCCGTGTGACTCGAACCCGAAACCTGTGACACCGATAGCCAGAGTGTTCTTTTCTTAGTAAAAAAAAGAAAATTAAGTATCATTATAACAACTGTATTTAAGTCCTATAAATTATTAAAGATCCCCATTAATTTACTTTTTATTAATAAAAACCTCTTATGTTCTTTTAAATTTAAAGTATACCATTTTGTCCCTAATGAAAGTCAAAATTTCAGAAATAAATCGATTTATTATCCATTAAATTTAAAACAAGTATTTAAATTTTTGACAAAAATTTAATTTCATTCAAATTATTGACAAAAAAAATTAAATAAGTTTGATTATTGTCAAAATCCAATTATTGACTATATTCAAATTATTGACAAAAACTAAATTACAATTATTTATATTTCTTTGAGAAATGTTGAAATCACTTGAAGCTTTAGTTAACTTGAACAGCGGACTCATAAGTCAAGCCACTGAGTAAGTACCAAGTTTAAGCATCATCTCAGATATTCGATTCTATCTCTCAAATGACTTCGCTGAAACTGCAGATTCTCCGGCAGCAAATCATGGGGAGAGCGATCAGCGACGTTATCTAAATACGAAGACACGGCTGATTCTGTTGCTCAAGTGATTAGGAACCCCAAAGCTCACTTACCTTTGGCCACACGCTTTATTGAAGTCTCGCGATGAATGCGCGCCCGTCCTGTTGCTGTCCTTAACTGGTCCGCATGCTAATGTCATTGGAGCAATCGTTGCATTTAATGCAATTGCCGTCAGCTAGATACTTGTAATACTGTATACTTGTTTCCTGGCAGTGGACAAGTACCTTTGTGAGATAGATTGAGAGACCGTTTGATGGATGGTTGACTGCGAGAGTGTTGATGGATTGATGGACAGTTTGAAAAGTATTCCTGATGTATTAAACAAGGATTTTTTAGATGTTACTTATTCATTATAAGTAACACACGGAAAGCCTTTATTTACTGTTTAGATATATGTATATACATTTAATTCGCTTTTTTCATAATACTGAATTAAGAAAAATTATTTTGTTATATATAGGTCATTCATTGTGATGCAAACTTTTAATTATACAAATCACTTTACTTTGATATTTATGTTTAGACGTCGATATGCTACGATCTTATTAATTATGAAAGATTTAATTATGAATTATAGTATATAGAGAAATGTACAATATTTTTGTTATAGAAAAGAAATTATAAAATTAAATTATAAGTTGAGAGTTGGCATGATTAAATCACCAAGAATGGCCAAATGAATTGTGGATGAAAAGAAATATCAGCTCATAAAACATTAAATATTGTACTGAATATTGTATTATTGTTATAAATATATGTATAATACGAATGAGCGTTTTCATATTTTAATTAAACAAATATGAAATATTGTCTCTCTATTTAATTTTCATTGTGTTTATCTATGCCTACATAGACTGGTGCTTTAAATTAAGGTAATTTTCAATATTTGTCGATTATCTCCAGAACTATTGGAGAGATAATAATGAAATTAGGTAAGTACATAGGATGATATAATACAAATAAGTATCCATTCAAAAGTTATGATACACATATTATCGTATATAAGATTGATCAGTGGAGAAAGTTCTGACAAAAAACGACCTTATACAGCTTATAGTTTCTTTTTAAGTTCCATAATTCTATTTTATTAAGATATTTTACCTAACACATAAAATATTTATAAAGATATTTTACCTAATTCATAGGATATTTATCAAGATATTTCATAAAGATATAAAAATATAAAGATGTTTCTACGTAATTTTCACTAATGAATTAATAAATGTTCTTAATTAAGAGAATTCCCTTTTTTGGTTGTATCGTCACCAGAATTAACTCCAGAACATTGTGGTAAGCACGCATGATAATTCATAAGAAATTATAAAACATAGCTTATAATATTGTACATAAATTTGGTTAATAATTGCTGTGTTCCCTTTTTTTTACAATTACGATAATTTAAAAACATAAATTAAACAAGAAATCAGGCAATTTGAGTTTCTATGGCTAATAAAATACATCCTTACTGTGATATATATCTATATGGTAAGTCTAAAGAATCACAAACCGACCTGCCGAAGCATCCGGTACTTCAGACCAGGGTTGCGATAGCAATCCCGAACTGTACGATCCTACGGAACTAAATAAACGGGTAAAAACAACAAAAGAAACCTCAAACCGTGAGGAAATTAAGGGAAAAACAAAAATACTTAAAAGGATTCTGACTGGAAGACTTGGCGTATCCACGAACTAACTTTTTTTTTTTTTTTTTCCTCTTCTTTTTTTTTTTTTCTTTCTTTTACATAATGCATTAAAGAAAAGCAACAAAATATAACAACAAAATAAAATACAAAAGGGAGCTTCACATGCGGCTCCAAAAAAAAGTACAAAAAGCAATATAAGACAAAAGTATACATAAAAGTCTTACTCAACTAGAGTAACATAAAACAGAATATCAAAAACAAAATAAATAGGATATCCTGTCCCATAAAACAAAATCGTAATAAAATATATACTAAAACAATAATCTTATTCTTATTATAAGACCAAATTAACAAAACAGTTTCATATTCCAGTTCTAATAAACTGGTAGATACAACTTCAATATTAGCATTTTACAATTTTTTAGTCAAGGAATCCAATGAAATGAAAAGTAAGAAGAACAGCTCAACTAGAGCAAATAACAAAAATAACAAAATAAAATATAACTTCAAACACACAATGCATAACATTTTTCAAATATATACTAGGAAATTATTCAGAAGTTTTTCATTTCTAAGAAATATCTGTTTTCCATAATGTTTCTTATGACCTCTCTAGATTTTTTATTAACTAATAAAGATCTAATTGACCAGGTTTTAAAATCTTTAGGAAATTGTGATCTTTCTTTCGACCACAAGTGGCAGTCATAGATAATGTGAAATCTTGTCTCTTCTTCAAGTCCACATGGACATAAACTTGTCTTTCCGAAAAATCTATTTTGGTATGAGGCTAACGCCCCATGAGTTGTCAATATCTGATTGATGTAAAATTCCCCGCATACCCTTAATCTGCTTATCTTAGGGAAAATTTGAAATAGGACTCTTCCTTTAGTCGAATTACACCATCTATCTTGCCAAATTGTATCAATTTTTCTATTTAAAATTTTCTTAATTTGCTTTAGAGTAAATTTGATTTCTATGTCTATATCCGGTTTTTCTAAAGCCTCTTTTGCATAAGAGTCGACAATTTCATTTTCAGTAATTCCGCTGTGGGCCTTAACCCATTCAAATTTGATCCTATTATTATATAGGTTGATTTTATTTTTAAGACCCTTAATATATGTATTATCATTTTGTGGGTTAACCAGCGCTTCCAATACAGACCTTGAATCTGTGGCGATAATTACATTTTTTATATTATTTGAAATCACATAATCCACGGAACTACTTATGGCTAGTAGTTCTGCGGTGAAAACTGAAGCGTGGTTGCTAATCCTTGTTAAGGAATTAAAAATCTCTTCATTATTTTTTATAATGTACCATTGCATAACCTGTTTTACCAGATTTTTTGGAACCGTCCGTAAATATTATATTTTGATAATTATTCGAGAATTGATCCCACTTAATTGAATCACAATCCCAAGGAGGGCTAGAAATGCTATTTTCTTCTATATCTTCAACTGTGATAGTGGCATTTTCTAAACTTAACTTTTGTGAAATACCAGAAGCTCATATAATTGAGTAAATAGTGCTAACTTTATATCTAACGGAGGGACTCCAGACAAAATGTTTAGAGCCTCCGAAGAGACGGTTCTATAGGTTTTGGTTATATTTCTAAGTCCAATTCTCTGCAACTGTATAAGTTTTGTGTTTTGGCGTACCGTGTCTGAGTACCATATTTGGTACACATAAGTGATTATTTTCTCAATGACTGATAAAAATAGTTCTTTCTTAACTTTCGGGTTAAGACCCCATGTTACTCTGCTATACCTTTCAAGTTTATGTTGAACTTTGTTGATTTTTTCTTTTATGTGGTTCAAATGTAGTGTCCAGTTCAATTTACTATCTAACACGATACCCAAATACTTCAATTCTTTGGTGTATTTTATTCTGTTATTTCCAATTTTTATTTGTGGAATATGGGTATATTTCTGTCTTGAAAGAATGATGAAATTGCTTTTTTCATAATTTATCTCCAATTTATTTGCCTGTGTCCAATTATGTATCTTTTCCAATGGTTCCAAACATTTCTCCTTAAAGAGATACGTAGCTCGCTCCTTAATTAGTATGACAATATCATCGGCGAAGGCCTGCAATTGGACATCTTCGCCAAAATCTAAATTTAATAAATCGTTTACAAAAATATTCCAAAGGATCGGACCTAAGCATGATCCTTGTGGAATCCCTTGATTATATGCTATTTCTAAATTGTCATGTAAAATTGATCTATTTCTCAAAAAGTCCATTATAATAAAAATTAAATAAGAAGGGACTGGAAGATTCGCAATTTTATGTAAAAGTAGACTCCAGTTAACGGAGTTGAAAGCATTTTTGATATCTATCGAGATCAAACATACTAATTTATTGTCCAAAGCTGCCCTCTCAGCAAAGTCCTTAATATTCTGAATCGCAGTTATTGTCGACCTTTTCTTCCTAAATCCGTACTGCCTTGGGTTAAAAAATTTGGTTTCTTCCAAGTGATATGAGATTCTATTTGAGATTAACTTATCAAGGACCTTGCCCCAAGAAGACAGTAAGCAAATTGGCCTATAATGAGATGCAGAAGTAAGTTCTTTATTATCTTTAGGTATGAATACTGCTTTAGCTGTTTTCCATACCTTAGGAAAAATACTTAATTCTAATAATTTATTTAATAAAGACGTGAACCATTTCCTATTTGCATAAAATATCTCTCTTACCAATTCGCCGGGAATGGCGTCTGGCCCTGGAGATTTATTATGTTTTAGCTTGGATATTACCCCTTCGATTTCATACCTAGTAAACCTTCTAATTTCTGAAGCCATTAAGGGTTCTTTAGGAATTTGGTGTTCTAAATCAGTCTGTACAGTTTGTTCCTCAAAAATAAAGTGATGTTTGATAATCTTTTGAATTGTTTCATCAAATGTTTTAGTAACATTTCCAAATTCATCCTTGATAGGTTTGAATGTTTTATTTCGAATTGTCTTATCAACCATAAATTTAAAATTTCTACCGTAAATATTTTTTGTGGTAATATTACTCACAAAGGTTTTAAAGCTTTCCCTCTTTGAGTTTAGAATAGCTTTTTTATAGTAAGCCTGTAGGTTTTTAAATAATTCTCTTTAATCTTTCTTCTACATCTGTTTCCTTTTGAAACAATCTTCTGTAGGCTCTTACCCTGGATCTTAACGTTCTCAATTTGGAGTTCCACCATATCGGGTTCATAGGTTTTTGAATTTTCTTTTTTGTCCTTTTCATATTATATGAGGCAGTAGCAGCTCCATATATTGATTTTTGGATTTCTGAGATATAAAAATTCAAATCACTTGAGTTAATTGTTTCTAAGTAATTTTCACTGTCTTCCAAGATTTTTGAAATATTAATTTTTATTTTTAACCAGTTAAGGTTTTTCAAGTTAATATTAAAACTTGAACGAGAAATGTCATTTATGATCCAGTTTATAGTGATCATGTTATGATCGCTATTGGAAATATCGTCAAGTACATTTATTTCCAATTGGTCATTTATATTTTTGGACATGACAAGATCTATCCAGCTCTCACCTCTCGACGAACAATAAGTCGGAGGTGAAGCTGGACTGTTATGTATCAGTACCTCATTGATAGTACAAAAATCTATTACATCTTGGCCTCTAGCGTCCAAGTCTCTCCTTCCCCAAAGGCGAGACTTGGCGTTAAAGTCGCCACAGATAATTATTTGAAATAAATGGTAAGATCTAATGATCCCTTGCAAAATGCTTAGATTAGGTTCTATATCTTCATTTGGGGAACAGTAAGTAGAAATAAGTATAAAAGAAGTATCATCAAATTTTATTTCCACCGCTACAATACAAGAACTAATGTAAATGATCATGGTCTGTATAGTCTGTTTAAGAATAATGGCCGCTTTTGGGGATTCTTCCACTGAAATAGTTTTATAGGAAGATGGGATATTAATTATTTTATTCTGGTATGAATACTGCTCATTTAGGCAGTAAAAGTCAAAAGCTTGATTTATAATTGATTGGTTCAGCTGCGCCATGGCAGATATAGCATTTCCTAAATTGATGTGGGCGCCTCTTATAGACTTGATATTTGCTAAGTTAACCATAATTTATTTTGTTTTGTAAATTTTTAATTTCCTTTTCATATACTTTACAACATTTATCTACGCAGCTGTGATCTGTGTTATAGTTTGTTTTGAACTTAGTATTGTAGAAAGCGCAATTTGTGCATTTAAGTTCATTCTTGCAACTTTTCCAATTATGTTCGTTACTGCCGCATTTTGTACAGATTTCCTGCTCATTTTTGCAATACTTTGCAACATGTCCAAATCTAGTGCATTTAAAGCATTGGACTGGTCTTAGTGCTTCTTTTATGGGAATCACCTCCCACCCTATATTGATTTTTTTATATTCCATGATTTTCTTGAAAGAAAGTGGTCCCAATTCAATTATAGCATTTTTGCCATATTTGGTATCATATGTCGTCCTCAATTTAATGGTATCTTTTTCAGTTTCCTCCACAAATTTGTTATTAATAGCAGATAATATCTCTTCGTTAGGTGTATCTTTTGACACATTGAAACAGATAATAGTTGGGTTTCTTAACGTAGGTTTTGAAACCTTAAACTTTTCTTTGATGTTTTCATTGTTCTCCAATTCATCTATAAGTTTATTGACGTCTTCTATATTGGTAGTTTCTACAAAGACTCCACCTTTTGAGATATTTCTTACACTACGAATACCTACCTTTAAGTTATCCAAGCTGATATTTTTCGTAATTCTTTCTTTGTGTCAACTGAAGATTTATTCTCATCTACGGGTTTTATAATTAAGGAATGTAACACCTTTTGCTTTCCTGGGGTTTTTCTAGAAAGTTCTTCTCTCTGTTGCTTTTCCAAGGTTGATTTTACCACCTGTGAGAAGGAGGGTTTTTTACAAGCATTTTTTCCAACTCATTATTCGCGCCGATAAGTGTATATATGCTCTTGTTCTGTAACTGAACAATCTGCATCATATTGGTGACAAGTTCCCTCAGTTGGGCTTTGTCCTTTGCCTTTAACGTCTCCTGATATGTCAGTTCCATGATGCTCTTGAACAACAGGGTAGCCTTAAGGATACTGTCCTCGCTTCCGCCTTCTCCTATCTCTTCTTCAATGGATTGACTCATTGTCTTATAAGATTGAAAATTTCGCTTCCTTTATATAAATTTTTTTTTTTTTTTTTTTTTTTTTTTTTTGAAAGTTTTACCCTCTGATGCAATATGCCTATTTGGCCGTGCGATGCACGTTACCCGGCCGGGACCTCGGGGAGGTAAGGCACCAAGTTAGTAACAGTAAGAAAGATTTAAACAAATAAACGCTTTGACAGGAGATAGACTCTAGGCCATTGTCTCCTGTCAATAAAATTTGAAAAATCACTGTTATATATATCTTGGCCCCCGGCCATATCTATATGGTAAATGAAACATGTTGTGATTGGTACTAAACTTTATAAAAAATGTAGCACGGATAATATGAGGCCCCTCTTGATCTTGAGGCCCTAGGCATAAGCCTAGTTAGCCCATAGGTAAATTCCGCCCTGACCTCTACATGTATCACTCACCCATATATATCTGCTTACTTATTTAACTCCTGATATTTGCATCTCTGCTTCGAAACATTAATTTTACTATTTTGCAATACTTTTCAAGAAAATCGACAAAATATGCGGAATTTCTTACTTTTTAAAGTCATTGTATATTACTGAGTATGCAGGCATAATCACAGACATTAAAATGAAGATTTCTGCAAAGAGTTTTAAAAAATTAGTTTTAATGGCGAAATTCCTCTTGTACTACATTTACGCATCTCATTTATTGTATTTGTAAAATACATCAAATGAAATGAAAGAAATAAAATCTGATATTAATTAGTATCATTCCTTAAACATATAAAATTTCATTTGACTAAAATCTCAATTAAAGATCTAGTCGTTTTTAATCATGGTCACATAAATCTAGCCGCTCAATTTTCAAAGATCCAAACCCAATAATATCTATCATCCAAGATACTCGATTCTTCCCTATCAAATGGTTGACTTTGGAGAAGTTGAAGAGTTTCACTGCAAATCATAGGGGATCTATCAGCGACGCTCTCTAAGTACGACCAGATTCAGGTAGCTCAAACGATTAGCAACTCAAAGCTCACCTAATTCAGGCTTACAAGTTTTATTGAAGTTTTCTCGATGAATGGGCTCCCATCTCCGATTCTCTGCGGTCGTTAACTAGTCTGCATAAGGTCGTCATTGAAATAATCCTTACACTTAATACATTTGCTGTACACGAGGTGTAATTTAAATTTTTCCTGATAGTTGTCAAGTTTCTCTGCATGTGTGTGCTTAAGGTGAAAATATTGCTTACAGTTAAAATTAATTCTATAAATCCTTAAAATATTTATTATTATAAATTAACAGGCTTATTAATAGAATAATTTGGTTAATTATAATTTGAATATATGCATTTTATAATTTCGATAATGTAATGATGCAAAATCATTCATTGTATCTATAATTCCATTTTTGTTAAGTAATCGTCATCATAATACATTTGCTGTACACGAGGTGTAGTTTAGATTTTTCCTGATAGTTGTCAAGGTTCTCTTAAGGGCTGGTAAAAAATATTGCGTAGAAGCTTAGAAATAATACTAGTTCTGTCAATCTTTAAAATATTTTTAATATAAATTGTAAGGCTTATTAATAGAAGACCATCTTTAATTACAAATTGAAGATCTGCATTTTATAGTTTAGATAATATAATAATGTAAACTCATTCATTATGGGGATAATTCTATTTTTATGAAATAATAATAATAATAATAATAATCAATGTTGAAACGGTCCTATGGTGAGCCAAGATCGTCTGCCAACTGTCAGATTTCGAGACAGGAGAGGTTTCTACGGAGTAGGTCTGTCAGCCCTGCGCCCAACGCCCTACAGTCATATTAGACCATGGGGCCTGATGGCCGAGTGGCGTACAGTACCACAAATTTCGAGTTCGTTGCCATGGATGCTTGTAGTGGTTCGGGATCCATTTTAAGCCGTAGGTCCCGGTCATATGAGACCGGGACCTACGGCTTAAAATGGATGTACAGCGCCACAGAGCCCAATCATACTTCTCTCTCACCCATAGCACTCTCAAACTGTAAAGGGGCAACTCAGCCCTAGGCACAGTGAGCGAAAAGTGAAGAAAGCGACAAAAAAATGGCATTTAAGTAGATAATAAGTACTGTCAAAAAAGTTCTATATTTAGAACTTTACTTTTGAACTGTTTGCTGTAATAACTTTTCCCACGCACTTCATTGTTGATAGTCATCCGTGGTGGTATGATGCAATAGTAGTAGTCATATTATACAGGGAGCTACTGTTTAAAGTGGATTTTGAACCTCTACAACCATCTAGGACACCGCCGGGATTCGAACCCGAAACTTGTGGTACGCAACGCTAGAGTTATTAAGTAATACACCATGATCAACAAAAATTAATGTAATGTATTGCTGTTGCTTACATATTAAATTCATTTTAATATAATTAACTAATATAACACTTGGTAAAGTCGAAATATATTTTTGTAATTTTAATCAAATTTTTTGATTCACAGATATTTCTTGAGATCATTATATTGAAAATTAAATTATTCATGAATAATAAATTATTAATGGTTAACTGTTTTTAATTAATGTGACATAATCAGACTTTACAAATCACTTGTTTCGTAATGGCAGTTTATTAAAAGCAATCTCGTTTTATTTATATCACAAATATTATGAAATACTCTAATTGAATTAATTAGTTTTCTTTTAATGTCTCTGTCTGGAATTAGAAATTGTCTGCTATTAGAAAAGATTTAAACGTTAAATTTTTTGTTGTAATAAAATGTTCCATAACTTTATCGTATTTTAGTGCAATTTTTAATGCGAAAAATATTTATAACACGGGAAAAAATATTGGGGATCTCATTTCTTTTTCAATCTGAATATTATGTGAACATATTCTTCCATGTTTCAAAAAGCAAGTTAAACCTGGTTTATTTACTTTAAAGGTTTCAATTTTTTATTAATAAACACTTATTATGAAAATTTAGAAATGGATATGAAAAGACGGATTTCTCATTTATAAACACTATAGTTAATTTCTTGTATTAAAAATATTATAATTGAATTTGTTATTATTATATACATATCACTTATCTTCTAATATTATTAATTTGAAATAGGAAAATGTTTTTTTTTTAATGCAGCTGACAAACACTTAGATAGTTGTATTTGATGACTTAAGGCAAGCACCGCACCGACGTTACTCACTTAGCCCTACCCAGGACGTGCGTGTAGCTTAAAGATAAATTACGGACGCGGAGTAACAATACTCCCGCAATGCTCTACGGTCATGTTAGACTGGCACCTACGGTTTAAAGTGGATTACGAACCACTACAAACATCCATGACACCGCCGGGACTCGGACCCGAAACCTGTGGTACCGAGAGCCAGAGTGCTAGTCACTCTGCCATCAGGCCCCAAAATAAGAAAATGTAGCAATGTAAATGTAGTCTATGTAGTCCCAAAATAAGAAAATGTAGTAATTTGTTTAATTACGAATAATTTTTTTAATCTAAAAAGTTCATCTGGGATGCAAACAATCCTTGAAATAATTTTATATTTTTATTATTAAATATTTGTGAACATTAAACAAATCTGAAACTTTAAACTATTGAACAAACATAAATCATGCCGGGGCCTGAATGGCCGAGTGGCTAGCGCTCTGGCGTTCGGTACCACAGGTTTCGGGTTCGGGTCCCGGCGGTGCATGGATGTTTGTAATGGTTCGTAATCCACTTTAAACAGTAGATCCCGGTCTGTTAAGCCCTCGTGAGACACAAGATGATCGTAAAGCTACAAACAAAACTAAATGAAGCCTCTAAATAGTGATGCTTCAAACCAAATAGCAACCATCGTTCCCGCTTCCTGTCTCTCAAGGGACTTCACAGAAACTTGTATTCTTGAGCCAATTCTGAAAGGATGCTATCTGAACATGATTTCACGACTAAATTCAGTTGCTGAAACGATTAGAAACCCAAACCCCACTTGCTTTAGTCATTCGCTGTATTCAATGGTTACAGTATCCGTTGCTTAACCAGTCTGCATACAAATACCTTTCATGCAGTCACCACGCGTAATCCAATTGCCATACTCGAAACACTTTATAGCTTGTTCACTGACATTGGGCAATTTCTTTGTGATGAATTAAGGAACTCGAATATTTTAAGGACTGATGCGTAAAATGTGAAAGGTATTAAAGAGAGTTTAAATTAAGCTTGAGAATTCTTGAAATAAATAATATTATCAACTGAAGGAATTATAAATAGAAAACTTTTATTAAATTATATTGAAGGTGTATATTAAAAGTTTCGATTAGGATAATACGTATATATGAGAAGAACATTGGATTCGATTGCCACATTATCTACAATTCCAGTTTATAAAGTAATACACCACGTTAAGCAGAAATGAATTGAATTTATTAGGAATATTTGTATATTACATTCATTTTAATTTAATGTAAATAACTAAATTTAATGTGAAACTCATATTTCTTTTGTTAGAAGTAAATATTTTGTTATTGCATAGTTTTAACTTGTACCTCTTAATACCAAAAATATTTTTTTAAGTAATTTAAACTACACGAAAAAAATTTATTTAATTTCTCTAAAGAATTTCGCGGCTAAAATGTGATAAGGACGTATTAATCAGACTAATGCAATGGATGGAATTAATTAATATGTTTACTATTGCAGACAAAAGAATGATGTTTGTTTTTTTGAAGAAAGCAATAAAGATGACATTTAAGTACTACATTTCGACATACATATATGCTGTCGAAAATGTACATATTATTCCGTATTGTACATATTTTTCGACACTATACATACTGTCGAAAATGCTGTACATCAAGAACTTTCTCAACTCTTTAGCACTTTACTAGGGCTTGATGGCCGAGTGGTTAGCGCTCTGACGCTTGATACCACATGTTTCGGGTTCGATTCCCGGCGGTGCCATGGATGTTTTTAATGGTTCGGAATCCACGTTAAACTATAGGTCCCGGTCAGTTTAGCCTAACGTGTGCACAAGATGATCGTACAGCGAATCGTACAAACCAATTAGCACTTTACTTTTGAACTGCAACCTTATTTCAGTGTAAAAACTTTTCCCCGCACTTCGTTGTTGATTGTCACCCCTGGTAGACAGGGGTTTTTGTGTCCGCAATTTCTATTGTTATTTTTATGTATCTATGTCGTCCGATAAATGTATTATGGAAATATATTTCAATTGAATGACTACATCAAGACCTTTTGGATAGCTCATCTACGGTTCGATGGACTAGAAAGGTAAGAGAAATTTTATGCGAAATTTTCTAGTTTAGCACATTGTTTGGTGAGGTAAAATACATTGTCGTAATTTTTCATCTTTCTTTTTATTTTTCATAATAATTAAATTTTTGTTTTATTGCTGATACAATTTCACCCACAATGATACAAACTTCTTATTTTTAAATTACCATTAAAATGTTCAAAAATTATAGTTCAGCATTCGATGGCACTTTATTGATTGAATTTCGCTTGAAAATAATCTAAATTTTGTCATTTTAAGTAATTTTTTGTAGAATATTTTATCACGTATTTTATGTAATTTTCCGAGAAAACTATTTAGAAATCCAGAATTTATTATATATTGTATACAGATACACATTCAAATACATTTTTATTAAAATAATTTTAATAAACATAATAATAAACATTTTTAATTAAAAATCAATAAAATAATTTTAAAAATTACATTTCATTCAAATTTTTAAAAACTCTTTGATTCATTTTATGGAAAGAATATCATAAATTAAAAAAAATATTTTTAGTTTAATATAACAATATAGTTAAGAAATAAAAATATTTTTTTTTAATAATGGAAAGCCAGTCTTTTATAATTGATAATCAATGACAGATCAATAAAATAAATGAATTTATGTTATTTATGTAAATGAATTTATGTATATTTTTTCCCATTTATTCATAATTTTTTCATAGAATATAAAAAAAAAAAAAATTAAGAAAAATAACGTATAAGTATTTAGAAAGCAATATTGTAAAACATGTCCCAAATAGCACAGAAACAAATCTTAATAGACGAAATTACTTCCTTAAGTGGCCATCCCTTACTTTAGAAAATAGAATCTAAAAATGGAGAAATTACTTATTGAATTAAGCGCTTTGAAAAAAGATGTTATTACTTACATTGCAATATTTCAATAATGGATATTCTAAATAAAATATTTATTCAAGATTCATTATTTAAACTTTAAAAGAATATTTGTGTTATTTAGTTCTCACTAATTTTTTCTAAATATTTAATAAAAAAATTGATAATAGCTATTCATAATGAAGTGTGATATTTATTAAAGCATATTTAATATTTTGAGGCTATTTCCACTATTGTTTTCGTATTTTTTCATTTCTTCCTTTTTATTTACTTGTAATTATAATTTTTATACATATTGCATGAAATTCTTAACGCAGAGATGAATTACGAAATACATTAACCACTTTTTTTAAACAGTAATTTTCTTTTGAATGCAACAAAATTTCTGAATTAACATATGAAGTCAGACCCAATGAACAGAGACCACCTCCAACGATGTGCGGTACTTGACGCCGACTCGGAGACAGCGCTTTCCTGGCGTGCAAGAGAACTCATAAGGCAATGACTTCGGTCATCTTTGCATTTTTTGGACATTTATTCTTTTTTATTTTTTTTTCCTTGTTATTATTGTTATTTTTATTCTTCTTGTACTTGCCTTGCCATTCGAAATAAAAAAAAAAAACATGTGAAGTGGTTACTATTTTGAAAACAATATTAAAAAATACTGTATTAAAAAAATGGTTATTATAGCATTAACTACTTATTAATATAGTAACGGTTTCCATCTCTGCAAAGGAAGTGAAATTTCATCATCTGTCGCCAACAGGTTGAGAAATAAAACTCATGTATACCAGTCTCCCATCTTCAAAGTATTACGCAAAAAAAATTATGTGCTACTTATGTTTTTTTGTTTCATAGCACCGAAATGAATCGTACTGCATTTATAATTCAGGTTATATAGTAATTACCAATAACAGATGGACTGTTCATAGGCTGACACATAGATGGCGCTACCAGTATTAAATCCATATGATATTTAGTTAGCTCTAACCTTCAAAAGACAAGTGTATAAATTTGAAAGCTGTTGCACTATAAGTATGCGAGTTATAGCATTTTTAGTGTTCATCACGTGCAATCCACACGGCTGACTGTCGATTGGACTCCGGTGTGAAATGATGGAGCCATGTTTCATCCATTGTCACATATCGACGCAAAAAATCGGGTTTCTTAAGATTGAACAGCTCCAAACACTGCTTAGAATCATCAATTCGTTGTTGTTTCGGGTCGATTGCGAGCTCTGCGCGGCACCCACTTTGAACAGAGCTTTCGCATATCCAAATATTTATTCACGATACGTCCAACACGTTCCTTTGATATCTTTAGGGTCTCCGCTATCTCAATCAACTTCACTTTATGGTTATCAGAAATTGTTTTGTGGACTTTTTTGATGTTTTCGTCGGTAACAGACTCTTTGGGGCGTGCATCGTCCTCGGTGCTCATTTCGCCTCGTTTAAATTTAGCAAACCACTTCTCTACGGTTGATTTTACTGGTGCGAAGTCCGAATAATGTATATCAAGCCAAGCCTTGGCTTCAATAGTAGTTTTTTTCATCAAAAAGCAATGCTTTAATTAACACACGAAATTCCTTTTTATCCATTTTTTCAAACTAACAAAAGTTACTTCACTAAAATTGTTATAACTCACATACTAATAGTGCAACAGCTGTTACATTTATACACGTGTCTTTTGAAGGTTAGGGCTAACTAAAAATCATATGGATTTAATACTAGTAGGGCCATCTATGTGTCAGCCTATGAACATGTCAGCCCAACTGTTATATTGATTTATCAAACATACTCATATAAGAGTATTTATGAAATATTCGTCGTTATCTGTGAGCATGCGTGAAGTAGAAACCTCATTTACATTTGTAATATAAACTACAAATAAATATGCTTCTTCACCATTCCGTGACGTGATTTTAGAAGTTGATTGTATGCGTAACACCAAAAGGTACGGTACCACTCTACAAGTTATTCTTGGAGAAGGACATCACAATCTATCGGATATTCAATGCGAATCAAAATTTATTGGTTGTCCACTAAAAATACCACTAAATGTGTATTTTTATATCTAATCGGTTTTATATATATTGTTCATGTTTAAGTGGGGTAGTCGTTTGTCGGAAAATTATATGTTTGAGGAAAGGCATTTCATCTCTACAAGTTACTCTTGAGGTACGACATCACAACCTACCAGAATTGTGATATGAATAAAATTTTAGGATTTTTCAAATTAAAATGCTGCGAACATCGCATTTTTATCACTAAAGTTGTTTTTTTCATGATCTCTTTTTAAATTGGGCAGTCATTTGTCAGAAAACTATGGTTCGTGAGATACATTTCTTCTCAACAACTCTTGAGGCGCACAGCATCGCAACATATCGGAATTCCAATATGAATAAAAATTTAGGGTTTTCAAACACAAATGCTATTACGAACATCGAAATCTTGTAACAAACCCTTTTGTATGAATTAGCTATAAAATTGGCAGTCATTTGTCTGAAAACCAAATTCTTCAGGAAATGCATTTCATCTCTACAAATTACTCTTGGTGCAGGGCATCCCATACTGTTAAAACTGTAATATGTCTAAAATCTTACAGTTTTTCAAAATAATAATAATAATAATAATAATAATAATATGAAATAAAATAAATAAATAAAAAATTTTAAAAATGCTGCAAATAAGCATTTTCATCTTTAATTGTTTTTGTGTGATTTACCTTTAAAATTGGGAAGTTATTTGTCGGAAAACCATATGCTTGAGGGAAAGCATTTCATCTCAGCAAGTTATTCTTGAGGCAGGACATCACAACCTATCGAAACTCCAATATGGATAAAAATTACGGTTTTTCAAATAAAAATGCTTCATTTCTATCGTACAGTACCTGTTTTTGTATGATTTACCTTTAAACTTGGATAGTCATTTATCGGGAAAACTACACTCATGTCCATAAATTAAGGATAATTCAGAATCACACAGAAATTGAACTCTAAAATAAAAATTTCACCTGTAGCAATATCACACACATCTTGAAGAAGAATATGCAAATTACAGGAAACCGCCAGATGGCGCGGATAGTACGTCACAATGACGAGAGTGTAAGAGAGCGGTATATAAGGAATGGTGGCAAAGAAGTAAAAGTGTTCACAAGCGTTTTAAAAGCCTTTCAGTGCAATAACCGCATAGTTATGGCACAAAGGAAGTATTTGGATGATTTTTTACGTGGTAGAATTATCGGACGACTGGAATGTGGGCGTACCCAGCTGGAAGCACCTGTCAACCGGAACTTCGGAGGGCATTGCTTGATGAGTGGTGTAATATTC
Organism: Caerostris darwini; assembly: GCA_021605075.1. Taxonomy (NCBI): domain Eukaryota; kingdom Metazoa; phylum Arthropoda; class Arachnida; order Araneae; family Araneidae; genus Caerostris; species Caerostris darwini. Next base: position 240,349 of record BPLQ01007452.1, read on the forward strand.
CCCAAGATCTGATTGATAATTTGATACTCAGCATGCGTAGGCGTTGTAAGGCCTGTATTGCATCGTCCGGGAGACATACTCCATATTAACCATCATACTAACCATGTTATGCTGTTTTTTGTAAATAGGTTCTTTTTTGAAATTTGCTCCAGGGAGTAAAAATCGCAATTTTTATTAATTATGTCAAACATATAGCATTTTTTTTTTGCTCTTTACCTTTTGTTTAATAAATAGACTTTACAAATAAGTCAAATTTGTTTTGCTTCTGTCTCTTTCTTTGCCTAAACTTTATTATCCTTAATTTATGGACATGAGTGTATATATTTGAGTAAATACATTCTTTGTAAATATCTTTAGATTTAACTTCTAAATATCAATTCTCCTTCTTCGTGATTTATGTTGTCGGGATTAGTTCGTCTGCATAACAACGGCCCTTCATTATAAATTCATTATAATAAATTATTATAAATTATCAAAAAGCCGTCTGGGTTTGTGACATCTAAGGTTTCACTATTGGGATTCTTGAAGAAACTTGTAATATTTTACAGTCCCGGGCATCAAAAGTAATTTTTGAATATTTAACATTCATCTGCATCAAAAGCACTCTCTGAAAATAGCATATGTAATTATTTGAAAGTATCTTTCTTGTAGGCAGGGAGAATTACTTTGACATGAACAAAAATTTAATTATGTTCCATTTCGAAATTTCAAATGAAGATTCTTTTCTTAATTTCCAAGGCAAGACGTCGTTTTGAACGCACTTAAGGACAGCGGACTTGGAACTAATTAGAGAAAAATAACTTAATTTGAGGTTGTTTGAATTAAGTACACTTTTAAGGGAATAACAACTCAAAAAAAATTGCACCATCCACTAAAATAAATTTTAGTGTTATGTGCTGCTTTCATTAAAAATGACATTAGATAATCCCTCGCTGTTAGGAAGTGTTTTTATTTTTTTTTCTTAAAAACTGATTGCGACAGTTTCTTTAATAACATGTACCATTTTAGAACCCACTTCTCGTTAATTATGTAAAGCTTTGTGGGTTAAAGTTTTTGAAAAAAAAAATTGGACCACATCTAAAATTTGCAACTTAAATTAACTTCACATTTTCTTTCATGTGTTGAAACCTTTTTCTATTTAATTAAACTAAATACGGAATACATCTTTAAGCGTCTACTGCCATAAAGGAGTGCCTGTGTTTTGCAGATTAAGTAAAATTTATGTTATAATTATTTATATTATTTTTCCAGTTTCATTCGGGTTATTACGTTTTTTTATTATTAGCCTATCAAGATGCTAAAGGTTTTTTTTTTTTTTAATTTTCAGGTATTTTGAATAAATATTTATATTATATGTTCTAATAAAGTACAAAAAACAAGTAATCTTCTTTAACATGGAAATGTACAAAGCAAAGTTCATGATTTTCATTTCATTAATAGAAATGTACAAAGCAAAGTTAATGATGTTGAAGGTTAGAATTGTGTGGTTTTCTCTTTTTTTTGTGGTTGATGTTTTCTTAGATGCACTATAATTGGTAAGTATCGTATTTCGACATTACATGGCATTTTTCATTTTCGCTTGTTTTGCTTTGTTATTATGGATTCATGCATTTAAAACTACTGTGTATGGGCACCACTAATTGCATGATGTTCGTTGAAGTATATCCTCATGAATGGTAACAAGGCCATCAGTGATTCTGTGCTTTAGCTGGTTTGTTCCACTGTCCAGTAACTTTGTCCGATACACGATATAACCCTGGACATCTCGTATATCAGATATCACAGCCTCCAACGTCTTTCTACTGGAATACTAGATTTTTCCTAAGGTTTTTAAAGTCTGTTTAAACATAGATTTTTAAGGGCCTGAATGGCCAAGTGGCTCTGGTGCTCGGAACCACAGGTTTCGGTTTCGCGTTCCGGCGGTGGCATAGATATTTGTAGTGGTTCGAAATCCACTTTAAAACGTAGGTCGCGGTCTAACAGGGTCGTAGAGCGTTCCGGAGGTATTGTTACTCCGCGTCCGTAGCTTATCTTCAAGCTACACGCACTTCCTGGGTAGCTCTAAGTGAGTAACGCAGCAGCGCTTGCCTTAAGGCATCCAACACAATTGTCTAAGTGTTTGCCAGCTGCATTAGAAAGAAAAACACATTTATTTTCACAGAATGTAATAATTGCCGTAGATTACATTTTGATCATCTATAGGTATTTTTAAAAATAAACGATTGATCAGCTCAGCTGTATAAGCAAAGTTCAAATGCTTATTTTCACTCAAACTTTCGATTAATTGCATAGTATCTCAATAAATAGTTTTCGTTGACATAGACTGATGTGACAGTTCACCACTTTTATCTGTAACCGTGATCGAAAAATTCTTAAGACATAATAACGGATTAAATCACGAAATTATCGATTACAAAATAAAGTAGGCTTTCATTATTAAAAAAAAAATATTTTCAATTATGTTTAACTGGTAGTTATAATTTAAAGTTTGATCCCTTCCATTTACCGTACTATAAATCTTTAGATCCGGCCCCACTCATAAAACTGCACCATAATTGGAACTTTTAGCTCTAAGGAAAAGAAGTAACAATTTATCAAGTGCTCGTAAATTGCGCCGGTGACAAAAGATCGTTTTTGACTACTCTTATCAACCTAAGTAAATTTTCCAGGGTTATTTTGTAGGAATAAATTAAGAAATATCAGCCAGGTCTTCAAAGCCATTAAAAATTATCCCTGAAAAACACTTTCGTGCCATTATGATGAAGCGTCGTACTTTAAAAGGAATTGTGCTTTAAGTCGCACTTTGAATTTTGACTTCAGGTAATTGATTGGATGTAAAGATTAAGTGTCTTTAGAAATAGTGTGCTCTTTACTAATTGGATGGGTAAATTGGAATTTGATAATGGGCCATTCTTCAAATTCATTCACTTCATTAGAATGGTTCTGAGTAGAGACAAAAGTTTTTTGTTGAGTTATTATTAATTTGACTGCTTAAGAATGGTTTTAAGAAGGACAAAACCTTTTGGTTTGTGATAATAATTAGACAAAAGCAGACTTCTTAATAAAGATGATTGTGTTAATACTTCAGTTATTGGTATGAATGTTAATAACTCCAGTTTAGATCGTCAAGGTAATATCTTAACACGAAAATAAATTTGTGAAGTAATTTTAGCATATGCAGTTAAATGTTACAAGAATTCGATTACACAAATTTATTTTCGTGTTAAGATATTACTTTCGCAACCACAAATTGAGTTATTAACCTTTACACCAGTAAATTGCATCGCTTTTGTTGGCGATAAAATTTGCAAATATTCAATGCTTCTCTATCAATTGGTAGAAAAAAGATGTTTCATTATTAAACAAATTGGCAAGAAATTGTTAAAAAATTACTAATAACAAGTATGGAATTACGGCTGAGTGATTAGAACTCTGACGCTCGGTGCCACAGGTTTAGGATTAAAGTCCCGGCGGTACATGAACGTTTGTAGTGGTTCAGATTCGGGGACCTAATGGACGAATGGCTAGCGTTCTGGTGCTCGGTACCACAGGTTTCGGGTTCTAATCCCGGCTTTACCATGGTTGTTTATAGTTGTTCGGAATCCACTTTAAGCCCTAGGTCCCGGTCTCATATGAACGTAGAGCATCACAGAGCCCAGTCGAACTTCTCTCACCCAAATCATTTCCAAACTGTAAAGGGGCAACTTAGCTCACAGTGATGTGGCATATCACACACATAGGCACAGTGATATGGTGTGGTGTGGTGTAGTAGGGGTTTGGAATCCACATTTAAATCGTAGATCCCGATTTTATAGAACTTTGGGCATAGGGCTGACAACCTTAACCCGTAAAAGGAAAATATCTCCTGCCTCAAAATCTGCCAGTAGACAGGCCCTATCTATAGACACATTGGCCCACCATTGGGCTGTTGCGCCAATGAAGAAAGAATAACAAACATATATCATTTGTAGAAGGAGTCATTTTTTAACCAACTAGCGATATTTGATACAGTCTCTGCTTTTCAATAGCGATTGTGATAATAAATATTAAACCCACAACCAACAACCTACAAATATTAAATTAAAACGTACGATATTTTACTGAAATATTCTCAAAGACAATATTTGTTTCGGGATAAATGATGTATGAATAATGTATTATTAACTTATGAATAATGTATTATCTAACTATTAACAATATATTCCAGAAAATATTGGTTATTAAAATATTTGTTTAATACATTCCCTTTATACAGTATTTATTGAATAAATTAATTTAATGCATTTAATTGGAATAGTTCTAATTTTTAAGTATTAATATCAAAATTATATTAAAAAAATTCTTTTATCCACAAAATTCATTATATAGTCCTTTATTAATAAAATAAAACATCAGTCTACTTAAGCATATATATAAATATTATTCACTCAGTGTCTATATACTGAATAAATGTTATTCATTAATTAATTATGAATAACTATAACCTTTTTAACATAAATTTTGACATTTAAAGTTAAAATTTGTTATATTTATTTCAAACTACATAAAACTTCAATTAGCTTTGTGCTTCAAATAAAGAAGAAAATTTCATATGCAAATTATTCTCTTGTGTATAGAGTTTGAATAGTTTTATATTGATTAAAACATATTTCAATATGTTGAAGAACATTGCTGCATTAATTATAAGGAATGTATATTATAACATCAAATAAGAAATTATTTTTTGAAAACGTGAGGTTTTTTTCAAAGATAAAATTTATTTTTGTCTTTTGAAAGCATAGATACCATTTCTATAATTGAACGTTTCTTAAACTTATATCTGAAAAATATCATTTACGTTGAATTTTTATAAGTAATTTTTTTTCATTCATGCATGCATAATGCCTTTATGAATGAAAATTACATAATGTACTCATATTTTTAAAATGCAAAACTAATTTTTATCTAATATCCTCAGAATATTAAATGGTTAAAAAAGAAGTCATGTTTCATAAATTAGAGAAATTTTTAAAACTCGTTACTGAATATTAAGTAGTTATATTATGAATATTGCATTATTGAATACTAACTAGTTATATAATGTAAAATTTAAATTGAACTTTGTGTTTGGAAGTTAAAATGCGCACTTTTATCATTTAATTGAATGAAATATTAAAATTTTGTAAATATTCATTTTAAAAGTTACGTTTAAGCAAAATAGGAGATAATTAGATTTTTTTTTTCTTTATCAGGGCAAATGAAAAAAAAAAGAAAAGGAATTATGGTAATTTTGCCGATGGTAATCAATAATATAAGTAGTCTTTTATTTGCAAGAGTTGGTTTTTGTAATTTGTCAGATGTTTATGTAATTTGGCAGACGTCGATTTAAAATAGAATTTTTTTACTCAATACCACTCATAAATCGAGTTATACGTAATGAAAGACTTTTTTTATTTCTTGATTTGTTTAATTTCTGTTTTAATATTTGCCTTAATTACGTTGCCCTAAATTTATAATGATTTAATATACATAAATTTACATTGTATTGATTTTTCAAATACAGTTATTGTTTGAAAAATTAAAATTAAGAAACAACAATTAAATATATAAATGCTCATCACAAATGCCTTCATTTGTATTTTTCATTGGAATTTCTATTACCAGCATTTCTTCTCTCATAATCGTAATTAACAAACAAAAAATGTCTCTATGAGAAATTCTGAACAGCACATAAAGCCGCAATAAGGGACTCGAGCTGCAATAAAACGATGTGGCAAACTTTTTTTTTTAACGCGTACGGCAAGACATCAAAAATCACGTATAGTCAAAAATACAATTATTTATTGATTATTTTTCCTAAACAATGCAAATACCTTTAAATAAAATGACAAATTTACAGTTTTATTTATAATTCAATGTGAGTTATGTAATATAGAAATATCTGAAAAATTTGGTAGGCTGCCTTTTGTAAACGCAATTTGAAGTTCTGGTTCCAACTCTAATTTATTTCTGTACTTGGTTTATATTGGTGTAATTCTCGAAAGTCTTTCATAAGTTTTCGCGCGCCTACTCTTTAAAGCCGATGCATTTTTGATGCTAAGATTTCCAGATGTCACTGAAATCAGGCACATCGGGCAGTGTCGCACTCATATGAAACACGATCCTACACTCGAAAATAATCGTCTTTAACGTACCCCCAAATATAAAACATTGCATACCTTTAGGGTACGCATATCACACTTTGCAGTACATTGCTCTAATGATTGTTGCATGATTTTGATATGTACCTGGCAATTAGTGGCGACCATTCGGAATGTTTAGAAATTTTGTACTTCATTTGAATTGCTGTCATTCCTGAATGTCTTCTCATAAGTTTTCGTGCGTATGCTTTTTAACTCTTAGATGCTACTGAGTACAGACACAGCGAGTCGTGTCGGACTCACGTGATACACGATTCTACACTCCCAAATAATCGTGAGCCTTCGTCTTTAGCGTATCCCTATATATAACAATGCATACCCCTAGTGTACGCGTACCGTACATTGCAGTCTATTGTTCTAGTGCTTGCTGCCTGATTTTGATATGTACCTGACAATTAGTACTTGTTTAGCAATATCTAAAAATTTGGTTGATTGTCTTCTGTAAATGCAATTTGAAGTATGTTTCTGTATTTATTTCTGTACTTGATTTGAGTTGGCGCCATTCCCAAAATCTTCTCATAATTTTTAATGCGCATGCTCTTTAAAGCTGTTGCATTTGTAATACTCAGTTTCCCAGATGTTACTGTAACCAGGCACAGCGAGTTTGTGTCTCACTCACATGAAACACGATCCTACACTCGCAAATAATCGCGAGATTTAACGTACCCACGTATAGCATTGCGTATATCTAGGGTACGCGTACCACACTTTGCAGTCCATTGCTCTAGTACTTTATTTTGATATGTATCTGACTACTAACTAATGGCGACCATTTGGAGTGTTTATAAAAGTGATATATATTCCTATAACGGTAGAAAAGTAAAATTAAAAATAAATTTTAAATAATTAGGGATACATTATTTTAAATGATAAACTGTATTTAACTATCTGGGTGAGAAACAATAATACTTTTCAGAACATTTTTCTTTTTCATATATTAATAAATTGACGCAAAAATAAAAAGGATTGTGTAGAATATTTATGTTCTACTTTTGTTTATCGTTCTATGGTTAACAAAATATGACTTGAATAATTTTTTTTTAAAAATTTAATAAGATTTACGGATGTCTCTATGTATTATGGGAAGAAGAAAACCTAAATTCCAGATTTAACTCAAAATATATTACTAAATAAGTTTATCAATTTTATAAACACACGAATTATTGAAAATTGAATAACCAACCAAAATACAAATGTAAAAACCTTAATTCATGTGAGTTTAAAAAATAATACATTCTTACTTATTTAGGGTCATTCACAATGTTAAGAATTCCTTTACCTATTCCCCAAATCTGAATGTACAAAGCACCTTGAAGAATTGGGCAGATTATTTTTAAAATGGGAGAGTTTAATACATTACTAATGAGCTGCTCATAGATCGCATTCTTTGACGATCAGCATAAGAATAAAGGCTTAAAGGGATGCATATCACTCATTAATTTCACCCGACTTCCCTCCCAATTAATTCTTTGGAATCGGCTGCATTTGCAAGATTAAGTTTTCCCTTACTCATAAGAATTCCGGCAATCGGTAATGTCTTATCAAATCTTTTCAACTAGCTGTAAGTTAGAAAACTGTAAGTTAGGCTTAGCTGGTCTGTCCGCCATTTTGCATCCTTTTCATATTGACGGCGGCAACCCTTCGATATTTCATCTAGAGAAAACCTATTGGGATTTTGTGTTTACATTTATCTCCGATGCTTCGACATTAATAAAAGTCGAAGCATAATCCCGGTAACTTATGATATTCGGGATCAGGCCGTATTGGTATAACGGTTATCTTTATTTTGAAAACAGTGCAGCCTTAATGTTGTGTGGATTATATACCTAATTAACTGTGTTCCATGAGCCCGGATGTTTTGGTTGCTCTAACCTCGGACCTCCTGGTGATTTATATAAGTCGAGATATTGGACCGGTCTCTTTGTTTTTGTTTCCAGCCTTACTTACTTATTAGCTGGTGAAGGTTGAAGGAATATAAATGCACTAGTGGAAATAAATGGGTACTTGTTTAAGTAAGATACCTAAACACATTCAGGGACAGAATTTTAAAGTAATTTTTTAAACTTTTTTTATGCTATTGTTATATTAGGTTATTAAGCAATAAGGGACATTTATGATATTGTTATATTAGGTTATTAAGCAATAAGGGACATTTATGATATTGTTATATTAGTTTATTAAGCAATAAGGGACATTTATGGTATTGTTATATTAGGCTATTAAGCAATAAGGGACATTTATGATATTGTTATATTAGGTAATTAAGCATTGAAAAACATAAAAATTAAAATATATGATTGAATATTTTTATTAAAATTTGGCAAATATTGACAAAAGTGTGCATTTTTTAATTTATGTATTAAATTTTTCATGATTCGTATGTTTTAAATTTGTATATTAAATTTTAAAAATACGTATTTTTTAATTTGCGTATTAAATTTTTAAAAAGGCGTTTTTTTTAATTTGCGTATTAAATTTTTAAAAAGGCGTTTTTTTTAATTTGCGTATTAAATTTTGAAAATGCATATTTTTTTAATTACTATACGTGCCCTTAGAAGACGCGTACCACACTCTGCACTCCACTGCTCTAGTGCTTGCTGCATGATTTTGATATGAACCTGGCTGCTAACTAATGGCCACCATTTGGAGTGATTATAAAAGCGATATACATGTATGTGACGGTAGGAATGTTAAATAAGAAAAAAATTGTAATTGTTTGAGACACATTTTTAATTGAAAAAGTGCACTTAATTATCTGGGTGAGAAACAATAATACTTTTCTAAGCAGAATTATTTTTTAAATATTATTAAATTGACGCAATAATAAAAACGAACGTATAGAATGTTTTTCTGCTTTTGTGTATCGTCCTATGGTTAAGCAGAATATACCTTAGTAATTTTTTTTTTTAAATTATACGAAATTTATGGATTTCTATAAGTAATATGAGAAAAAGAAAATTTAAATTCCGGCCTTCATTCAAGATATATTAATTAATAAATTCTTCAATTTTATAAATACAGCAATTATTGAAAATTGAATAATCAACCAAAACTCGAATATAAGAAAGCTTATATCATGACAGTTTAAACATTAATACATTCTTGCTTATTTAGAGACATTCAAAATGTTAAGGATTCATTTACCTATTCCGCATATCTAAACGTACAAAGCACCTTGAAGAAGCGGGCATATTATTCTTTAAATGGGAGAGTTTAATATATTACTAATGAGCTGCCCATAGATCGCATTCTTTGACGATCAGCATAAGAATAAAGGCTTAAAGGGATGCATATCACTCATTAATTTTGCCCGACTTCCCTCCCAATTAATTCTTTGGAATCGGCTGCATTTGCAAGATTAAGTTTTCCCTTACTCATAAGAATTCCGGCAATCGGTAATGTCTTATCAAATCTTTTCAACTAGCTGTTAAAGTTAGGAAACTGTAAGTTAGGCTTAGCTGGTCTGTCCGCCATTTTGCATCCTTTTCATATTGACGGCGGCAACCCTTCGATATTTCATCTAGAGAAAACCTATTGGGATTTTGTGTTTACATTTATCTCCGATGCTTCGACATTAATAAAAGTCGAAGCATAATCCCGGTAACTTATGATATTCGGGATCAGGCCGTATTGGTATAACGGTTATCTTTATTTTGAAAACAGTGCAGCCTTAATGTTGTGTGGATTATATACCTAATCAACTGTGTTCCATGAGCGCGGATGTTTTGGTTGCTCTAACCTCATACCTCCTGGTGATTTATATAAGGCGAGATATTGGACTGGTCTCTCTTTGTTTTTGTTTCCAGCCGTACATGGATATTAGCTGGTGAAGGTTGAAGGAATATAAATGCAGTAGTGCAAATAAATGGGTACTTGTTTAGTGTTTAAGTAAGATACCGAAGTACATTCGGGGACACAATTTTAAAGTAATGTTTTAAACTTTTTTTGTGCTATTGTTATATTAGGTTATTAAGCAATAAGGGACATTTTTGATATTGCTATATTAGGTAATTAAACATTGAAAAACATAAAAATTAAAATATATGATTAAATATTTTTATTAAAATTTGGCAAATATTGACAAAAGTGTGCATTTTTTTTTTCTAAATTTTAATAATACGTATTTTTTAATTTGTATATTAAATTTTAAAAATACGTATTTTTTAATTTGCGTATTAAATTTTAAAAATACGTATTTTTTAATTTGCGTATTAAATTTTTAAAAAGGCGTTTTTTTTAATTTGCGTATTAAATTTTGAAAATGCATATTTTTTTTAATTACTTTACGTACCCTAAGAGTACGCATAGCACACTTTGCACTCCACTGCTCTAGTGCTTGTTGCATGATTTTGATAAGAACTTGGCTGCTAACTAATATCCACCATTTGGAATGTTCATAAAAGCGATATACATGCATATAACGGTAGGAGAGCTAAATAAGAAATAATTTTAAATTGTTTGAGACACATTTTTAATTGAAAAAGTGCACTGCATTATCTGGGTGAGAAACAATAATGCTTTTCAGAACATTCTTCTTTTTCATATATTATTAAATTGACGAAAAATAAAAAGGATTGTGTAGAATATTTATGTTCTACTTTTGTTTATCGTTCTATGGTTAACAAAATATGGCTTGAATAATATTTTTTAAATTTAATAAAATTTACGCTGGGCTATATGTATTATGGGAAGAAGAAAACCTAAATTCCAGATTTAATTCAAAATATATTAATTAATAAATTCTTCAATTTTATAAATAGAGCAATTATTGAAAATTGAATAATCAACCAAAACTCGAATATAAGAAAACTTATCTCATGACAGTTAAAACATTAATACATTCTTGCTTATTTAGAGAAATTGAAAATGTTAAGGATTCATTTACCTATTCCGCATATCTAAACGTACAAAGCACCTTGAAGAACCGGGCAGATTATTTTTTAAATGGGAGAGTTTAATACATTACTAACGAGCTGCTCATAGATCGCATTCTTTGACGATCAGCATAAGAATAAAGGCTTAAAGGGATGCATATCACTCATTAATTTCACCCGACTTCCCTCCCAATTAATTCTTTGGAATCGGCTGCATTTGCAAGATTAAGTTTTCCCTTACTCATAAGAATTCCGGCAATCGTTAATGCCTTATCGAATCTTTTCAACTAGCTAGAAAACTGTAAGTTAGGCTTAGTTGATCTGTCCGCCATTTTGCATCCTTTTCATATTGACGGCGGCAACCCTTCGATATTTCATCTAGAGAAAACCTATTGGGATTTTGTGTTTACATTTATCTCCGATGCTTCGACATTAATAAAAGTCGAAGCATAATCCCGGTAACTTATGATATTCGGGATCAGGCCGTATTGGTATAACGGTTATCTTTATTTTGAAAACAGTGCAGCCTTAATGTTGTGTGGATTATATACCTAATTAACTGTGTTCCATGAGACCGGATGTTTTGGTTGCTCTAACCTCGGACCTCCTGATGATTTATATAAGGCGAGATATTGGACCGGTCTCTCTTTGTTTTTGTTTCCAGCCATGCTGGCTTATTAGCTGGTGAAGGTTGAAGGAATATAAATGCAGTAGCGGAAATAAATGGGTACTTGTTTAAGTAAGATACCCAAACACATTCAGGGACACAATTTTAAAGTAATGTTTTAAACTTTTTTTATGCTATTGCTATATTAGGTTATTAAGCAATAAGGGACATTTATGATATTGTTATATTAGGTAATTAAACATTGAAAAACATAAAAATTAAAATATATGATTGAATATTTTTATTAAAATTTGGCAAATATATACAAAAGTGTGCATTTTTTGTTGTTGTTGATGTTGCTTATCCCTTTGATTTAGAATCCTAATCCAAATCCAGTAGATCATGCTGCATCAATAGATCGTAAAATGTCCTCCCCTCATTCAACAGTTGCCTCACAGAGGCACCAATAGAATCGATGAGATGAGAGGGAGACGCGATGACCGAACACTGACAAAGGGCATCTGTCTTCTCGTCTCCATTGAAGGTCAAACTCTTAGTGTGGCCAGTCCTTAGTCTAGCTAAAGCCGTTTGAGCAGGTCTAGGACAGGAGCACTGCACGGACATACCAGGATATTTAGCGGCGTACCATGCATGAGTTGGTAGAGAAATCCAAGAGGTATTCACTCTGGTTAAAGTCATAGAATGAACCTCTGAAGCTAACAGATTGGAAGAAGAAGCTTTGGGAAGTTCGCAACCTTCCCTAGTGAACAGATCAGCAATTTCATTGGATGCGTGGATTTCGTGCATTTTTTAATTTATGCATTAAATTTTTCATGATTCGTATATTTTAAATTTGTGTATTAAATTTTTTAAAATGCATATTTTTTTAATTACTATACGTACCCTTACAAGACGCGTACCACACTCTGCACTCCACTGCTCTAGTGCTTGCTGCATGATTTTGATATGAACCTGGCTGGCAACTAATGGCCATCATTTGGAGTGATTATAAAAGCGATATACATGTATATGACGGTAGGAAAGTTAAATAAGAAAATTTTTTTAATTGTTTGATATATATTTTTAATTGAAAAAGTGCATTAATTATCTGGGTGAAAATCAATAATACTTTTCTAAACAGAATTATTTTTTAAATGTTAATAAATTGACGCGAAAATAAAAACGAACGTATAAAAATAAAAACGAATAAAAAGAAACGTAAAAATAAAAACGAATGTTTTGCTGCTTTTGTGTATCGTCCTATGGTTAAGCACAATATACCTTACTATTTTTTTTTTTTTAAATTATACGAAATTTATGGATTTCTATATGTAATATGACAAAAAGAAAATCTAAATTCCGGCTTTCATTCAAAATATTTTAATAAATAAATTCTTCAATTTTATAAATACAGCAATTATTGAAAATTGAATAATCAACCAAAACTCGAATATAAGAAAACTTATCTCATGACAGTTTAAACATTAATACATTCTTGCTTATTTAGAGACATTCAAAATGTTAAGGATTCATTTACCTATTCCGCATATCTAAACGTACAAAGCACCTTGAAGAATCGGGCAGATTATTCTTTAAATGGGAGAGTTCAATACATTACTATTGAGCTGCTCATAGATCGCATTCTTTGACGATCAGCATAAGAATAAAGGCTTAAAGGGATGCATATCACTCATTAATTTTGCCCAAGTTCCCTCCCAATTAATTCTTTGGAATCGGCTGCATTTGCAAGATTAAATTTTCCCTTACTCATAAGAATTGCTTATGAGTAAGGGAATCCGCCAATCGGTAATGTCTTATCAAATCTTTTCAACTAGCTTTTCAAGTTAGAAAACTGTAAGTTAGGCTTAGCTGGTCTCTTCGCCATTTTGCGTCGTTTTTATATTGACGGCGGCAACCTTCGATATTTCATCCAGAGAAAACCTATTGGGATTTTGTGTTTACATTTATCTCCGAGGCTCCGACATTAATAAAAGTCGAAGCATAATCCCAGTAACTTATGATGTTCTGGATCAGGCCGTATTTTTAACGGTTATTTTTATTTTGAAAACAGTGCAGCCTTAATGTTGTGTGGAATATGTACCTAATTAACTGTGTTGCACCAGCCCCGGATGTTTTGGTTGCTGTGATCTCGGACTTCCTGGTGATTTATATAAGGCGAGTTATTGGACTGGTCTCTCTTTGTTTTTGTTTTCTGCCATACTGGCTTAATAGCTCGTGAAGGTTGAAGGAATATAAATGCAGTAGTGGAAATAAATCTGTGCTTGTTAATAAATAAGATAGCCAAACACATTCAGGAAAAATAAATTTTAAATAATGTTTTATACATTTTTTATGCTATTATTATATTAGGTTATTGTACATTAACAAACATGAAAATTAAAATATTTACTTGAATATTTTTGTCAATATTTGGCAAAAATTGACAAAAATATAGATTTTTTAATTTACGTAAACACTCTTAAATATAAGAATATGTAAAATATGTCACGAATAAATATAGGCATATTTTTATTAAACATGCATGAAACTAAATGATTATTAATAATCCAAATTATAGTTGAGTTACAGCAAATCGAATTATTGAGAGCAAAAATACCATTAAAAAATAAATGTTTTTAACAAAAAATACCAATAACGCATCTTTGAATGAATATATATTTAAAAAATTTTAATTCAGTGTATACATAGCATTATTAAAAACATATAATTAAAACTTCATTAGATTGTGAAAATTATTATAACAGCTATGGATGTTATTATATGGTTGTGCGGCAAAAAATACTGTTTTTTTAAAATAATCCTTTTTGGATTGTTTTATTTTAAAAATCATATCTTTAGCTTTCGAAAAGAGTATTTAAAATTTTAATGCATGAATTTAATATCCTAATAAATAGTGATTAAATATTTTACAGCAAAATAAAATCTGTTTTTGAAAGCTGAATATATAATCGTTAAAATAAAACAATAAAAAAAAAGGATTTTTTCATGAATCAATCTTATTTCGTCAATAATCTTGAATCGTATTTTGAAAATTATTTCATGTACTTACTAATGTTAAATTATTTTTTCTATTGTATAAAACATCAATTAACGTATCTCACACATTTTTTTATGCAAGTTTGGTTTAATAGAATTGGTTTAGGTAAAATATAATGGTTTAAGTAAAATAGAACTTTTAATAAATACAATATGTAGCATACAATAAAGAAAAATACTTGCTTTAAAATTTTGTTTTTTATATTAAAAACCTTATGTTTATTTCAAAATTAAGAAATATTAATTTGATAGATAAACCACAAATGAAGATTATTTGTTATATCGTTTATTACATTATTATTTTTTTTTATTATTTACATAATTTTTATATTATCGTTTCAATCGATTGAATACATCTTCAATTACAACATCTGTAGAAATTAAATAACAGCAAACAAAAACGAGAAAAAAATTACAATGTATTTGCCAAGTGAAAAATCAATTTGAATAGAAAAGCTATAAAATAATAGTTAAATAAAGTTATCAAACATATTGAAAAAAACTGATTTAAGATCTGAAATTCTTCCAATAATAAAACTGAAAATTCTCAAATATATATAGACATCAAAAGGTAACTTAAAAGCATTGCAAAAAGTTATAAGAAAAAAAATTATAGGAATATAAAGTTATGTTTTTCTAGGAAACTGTGTCTTCAAGAAGTTATAAACTAAGTTGTCTCGCCCAAGTCAAAATAAATAAGTATATAAAATTATAAATATACCTAATTTGTTTTTAAAATTTGGTTCTTTCTTTTAGTATCTTTTTTCTTAGATTTTCCGAGAAATGAAGAGTTGTGACAAAAATTAATCATCATATCTTTCAAAATGTTTGCATTATATATGTAAAATTAATAATTTTGTGTATATATGTATATTTAAAAAAGAAATATATATCTAAAGAATATTAGGTTTCCCTCCTATTTTATTACATTTCAGTAACGTTAAAATTGCACTTTTCTCAATATATATATAATATATAGTATTGTATATATATATATATAGATATATATATAAAGGAGTGCATATTAAATATGTTTCTGAAATATCATGTAATAAATGAAATACTGAATATTAAATATTTTATCAGAAAATAATTTACCATTTGCGATGTATTTTTTGGGTGAAAAAAAAAACATGTGATAGTATATTAAATTTATAGTTTATTAATTTTTTGTATAGTTTATTAATTTTATTATTAGAAGAACTCTATGAATTGGATGTAACTAAACTTTTATATTATATGGTACTAAAATAACTTATCTATAATATCTTTAATATTTCTTCCTTATAACAAAACGTATCGCGATTATTACATTTCTCAAGAAATTTCCGAGAAGAAATATGTTTATAACTCTAGTATATAGACTAACAGTACAGGGAAATTTTACATGGAAAATTTAAATTATTTTGTTTTTGCAAATACCAGTGAAAATAATTTATATTTAATAATATGTGAAAACTTCCCAAATACAATAAAAATAAGGCATTTTTTTATGATTGAGTTTTTTGAATTTTGAAAAATATATTTAATATGTAGCATTTCTATTTGAAGTAAGATTAAACATTTCATTTGAAGTAAGGTTTATTTTCATTTTTTTCAATTTTAATTTCCCAGATCAATTGCTACCATTTTTAAATAGAAAATGTATAATCATTTAATTTTGATGTTTTTACGTTTTTATTTAGTTAATTTGTTAATAATAAAGCCATATGTAAATAATTTATTTATTTGCATGTGGTTTTATTATTAATTTTATCTGGTTTATATGATTTTATTAGGTTTTAGGCTTTCATAGTTATCAATTTTATATTTTTCTTAGTTATCACTTTTATGATTTTATATAAATGCAAAAATTACTTTAAATGGGGTTTTTTTATTAAAAAAAGGAAGAAATTTTTCTAAATAAAATAAAAAATAAAAAAAGTTTACAAAATATTTTAATAATTAAATAGATGTATACATAAAATAATGTCTAATTTTAAACAAAAAATAGTAAATATATATCGTTATTAAAGCAGGTTTTGAATTTGTTAAAATAATTTTTATTAAAAACATTTATAACCATTTTTAGGTTTATTACAGTGTTATTATTATTATTTTTTTTTGTTGTTTTATACAGATTAGCAGTAAAGTGGAATTTTAATTGTTTCAATAATCTTTAAAACATTTTCTATGTTATGTGATATCATTGATTCAATATTGTTTCCAAAATAACATTTTCAATTCTACAACAAAGGCACAATTAAATCCTAACAAACAAAAAATAAATAGAAATTATTTATCATTAAATTATGCATAATACTTAATAATGCATAATTGTACATGGCAATTTTAACAATTAAAAACGATTTAAACTATGTTGAACTATTTTTCACGACTGCGCTGTAAGTGGAGTGCAGAATATTGCTCACATTCCTTCTAATTGCTCTAGATTTTAAAATCCTAGAATAAAGTTTGGGGCCTGATTGCCGAGTGACTAGAAATCTGGTGCATAGTGGCTCGGAATCCACTTTCAACCGTAGGTTCCGGTCTAAAATGACTGTACAGTGTTGCGCGTAGTGCAAGCAACCCTATCCCATAAAAAGAAAACATATCGTTTTCCGAAATCTTCCATTAGGCAGATGGCTTTGGCGCCCAAGTAGGTTATTGAGCCTTTTTTCGGGAGGGAGGGGGGAGCAAGGCCAGTGATTGGTTTTGTTTGTCGCTCTACGGTCACCTTGTGCACACTTTAGGATAAAGAGACCGGGACTTACAGTTTAACGTGGATTTCCAACCAACAACAAACATCCATGCCACCGCCAAGATTCGAAGCTGAAGCCTTCGGTACCAACGGTCAGAGAGCTAACCAATTGGCCATCAGGCCGCCCAAGGCTAGTGAAGAAGGCTAGTTGAAAAAGAACAACAACAAAGTTTGGGGCCTGGTAGTCGAGTGACTAGATCTCTGGCGCTTGCCTTCGGGGTCGAGTCCCGGCCATGGATGTTTTTAGTGATTTGGAATCCACTTTAAACCGTAGGGCTCGGTCTGATATGACTGTAGAACAGTTGGTGGAGGGCTGACAACCATACCCCATAAAAAAGAAAACATCTCGTGTTTCAAAATCTGTCATTGGGAAGACAACTTTGCCTCCACCAAGAGGCTGTTGAGCCGATAGAAAAGAAGAAGAAAGTTTAAGGAAAGAATTGGCACTCTTAAAAGTCAAATGACCATCCAATTTGTTAAAAAGAAGCCAACTTTTTAAAAGTCTTTTATATATTTTTAGATACTTACTTTAGTATTTCTTTATGTTCCCCTTCTCTCTGTTTTATTTGATTTTTATTTTATATTATAACTTTTTCTTTTAAATTTATCATTTATTTGATATTTTATTATTCTGTCATTGATTTATTATATGTTTCTGTAATTCTAGTGCGATATTTTGTGGTACAAAATGATTTGTTTTTATACTTCAATTCAAAAAATCTTACATAATGCAATCATAATATTATTTTTCATTGAAATATAGTTATTATAATATTTTCCGCATTATATTAATACTAAATAACTAGAACGAAGAATGGTTGAAACAAAAGGTTTTTAGTTATTTAGTATTTGAATGTAACTTTGACGTTTTCCTTAATATTGAAAAAAATATATACATTTCCTGGTTTTCTGATTCTGAAATTACATGAATAATGCATTGCTTAGAGTGGTGGAAAACAAACTTTTTTCCATTTTCCATACTGAAATATAACAAAAGTTGATCCAATTAATTGATCCCTGTATCTAGTCGTATTTGAATTTCTTTTTCGTCTTGCGCTTTACTTTTTCTTACAAACAATGTTTGATGCTGGAATTGTAAATATTTGCTTTCTTTTATGCATTATGCATATGAAGAAAAAAGTAATATCCTGTTTTTCAATCATCATCTAGATTATTGTAAAACATATTTCAAATTTGATTTGATTTAATTTATATGTACTTCCTTTATTTATTCGGCAAGTACTTGATTAGAAAATACATAATAACTTTGAATAAAGACAACACAGAGTGCACTTTTAAAATATATATTAATTTGAATTGTATGAACAGAAATCTGAAGTTTTATTTCATTCAGGAAATAAACAGACCACATTCCACCTTATTGTATCTCTATTTTATTTTTAAAAAATTGGTAATTTATTTTAAAAATTTTAAATTTTAATCAAAGATTAAACAATGTAAAATAATCCAGTTTTTAGTGTAATAAAAATATTAAAAATGGAATTATTAGAAAAATATTTACTTAATGATATATATATATATATATTTATTTATTTATTGGGAAATATTGTTGAAATTGTTGAGGTTTATTTATATTTATCTGGTTGCAATAGAAAAAGATTGACATGCTATCGAACAAGTAATATAAAAAAAAAGTTTTTTAAGTCAATTCCTATTTTTTGGCACTATCTTGTAGAAAATTCTTTATAAATAAAGTTGAAATTTTCCTCTTACATCTGGCGCCATCTATTGGTAGATGCATACAACTTAAATCTAAAAAAACCTAAGATTAATTAATTTAATTTAATTAATCAATTAATATTTGAAAAAAAAAATGTATCAACATCAAGTGTCATCCATTATAAGTTTCAAAAAAATGTTTTTGAACTTGAGTGAAGGTATAAAAAGTATTTCATTAACGATTGAAAATTTGAACAAGATATATAAAGGGAGAGTGTGAACTAATATTAGGAATTGAAAAAAAGCATAGTAAAAGGCCTAAAATGTTGGTTCAGAGGAAACAAGAAAACTTTTGCTGAAGTTTTTATAATTATTAATGTGTCCTTTAATGAGAGCTTAAAATAGAGATAGTATAAAAAAAATATCAAAATGAACTCGATTTACTATCAGAAATATGTTATAACACCTATCTTCAAAATAATAAATAAATCCATCATTATACTCAAACAATCTTCACTTATTTAAGCTCCATCAGTATAAGGCTACTGGACATGAATCTAAATCTACAGCTCTATATTTGGAACAAAAAATGAGAAATGAAACGAAATTTAGGTCATTCTATTTACAACCCTGACCCTATCCCTCGACATATATTCTAGGGATTACTATGCATTTAAACTTTCAAAAGAAGCTTTTCATACGCAGAATCTTAAAACATTGGAAGGATTCATGAAGATTGTGTTGAAAAAGTGGGACAGAATCAACCTTGGCAGTTTATCAATAGCTATTTTATCTAGTAAATATAGATGTAATATGATAGCTGAATAAAAGTACTATCAGATCGAACATGATAGAAAAAAAATTCTCGTAATGATTTGAGAGGCTCAATAGATCATACTAACCTATAAGTAATTGGAAATGTATCTGAAGTCGAAATTCTAATTTTAAATATTATTTTATTAATAATTTTTTATTGCCCCTCATTTGTTTCAAACACATAAAGGAAAGAATATTAATTAAAACTAAGAAATACTGCATAAAAAATTAAGATTTAATTAAAAACAATATTACATAAAATTATAAATTAAAACTAAATTTTCTTTCCTTTTTTTTACCACCTTATCGATTACATTGATAATGTCCACTTTAATACTACTTCAATATTTCTGACTACTATCTTCTTACATCTCAGAGAATCTACCGTGATGGAAGCTTTTGTGCTACAGTTGGAATAAGTGCATTAGTTAGAAACAGTAATAATTTATTCTTACCTGTAGCTCTTCCAACAAGAAATATTTTTAATTTTTGCCTCATTATTATATAACATGTTTAACAGAGGATTTATTGTTGCGTCAAACTTTATGGTAAAACTAGTTTTCTGGAAAATTATTTTAAACAAATTTAAAAAAAATCAAACATAATGCTTCTAAAAGATTTAACTTATAAGCCAAATATATTAATATTCTTTTTAAAAGTGTATCTTTAAAAAAAACTGTGTACTGAATGAAAAATATAATCTGGAAATAATTCTTTTTGAAAAAGTTTTCTAAGAAGTTAAGCTTAGATTAAATATGAATTATTTTGTCGAAAAAAATAAAAACAAAAACACTTTGCATAAACTCCAATTTATTTATTAAAAAAAAACATTTAATTCTAAGTTCATAAGCATTACTTTTAGAGCCAGCCTAGCGTGCCTCCATAATACGTTTATTCGCTTAACTAACTGAACATTTGGTCTTTAACCTCTTAAATCAATTCGCTTCGTTAATTCAAAACTTTATTCTTGAACGGTTACTTCGGAACCTAATTCCAAAATCAAATCTAATTCACATTTATTTCCAAACTCAGTTAACCCTAAATTCGAAATTACAAACCGGTGTCTTTTAAAGTTTCTCGACCACTAAACGATTTGCCATTAATTCCAGACCGGCTTGAAGCAATTGCAGAACAACTCAACTCGAATGAAATGCCTTCTCGATGTTATTACCCAAGAAGCCTGAGCGCGGTCTGATAAGAATATTAAATGGAAAGTCGTTTTTGAGTGGCTCGCTCGACAATTTATTGTAATTTTCTTCGTTACGACGACATTGAACGACGATTAGTCGGATTTTAAGACGTTTAAGACATGTTTATAAATATGGAATTCATTTTATTATCGAGGATGAAGAATTTATTGATTTATTTTAAGCCGGTATTTATTATCGTCATTTATTAAGTCGTAAAACACAACAAATCAAGATTTGAAAAGAATCTAATTATTGACGTCTTAAACGAAAAGATATTTTCCCGAAAGAATATCGTTAAAATAGAATTAAGTCCTTTAGTAATAATTCTGATTCATTATTGCTCAGTATGTAGAGAAAATATTATTCATAATTAAAAATTATTTAGTTTTTATTGAAAAGAACATTTCTCTAATGTACAAACCCTCATTTATCTAATGCTAATTAAAAAAATTTTATTTTTTTTGTACCTTTAATAAATGTGTTTTTTTACCTTGTATAAATATCGTTTAATTAACAATTTAGTCATTTTTAATACGCTTTTTTTAGCTTCACCTGTATGTTTGTATGTATGTATGTATGTTTGTATGTATGTATGTAACTAACTTTTTCCCCTGGAGATCTGTTTCTCCTCATATACACTAATAGCGCTGCAAAGAAACATTTACAGGCACAGTTGATTCTTTTTAATACGCTTTTATATTAGTTTCACCTGTATGTTTGTTTGTTTGTTTACAACTGACTCTTTGGGCTCGATTTTGCCCTACTTTAAGCGATTAGATCCTTGGGACAGTGGCACAACGTGCTATTCGCATTTAGCCTCTGTTTTACTCACAATTACATTATTGTAAGAACTATCCTCCGTACCGGGACCTCATTTAAATATTAGTTTAAAAACACTAAAAAACATGCTTTTAGAGTTAATCAAACTAAAAAGTAAAAAATAAATTAATAGTTTAAAAAAACTAAAAAAAACCACGCTTTTAGAGTTAATGAAACTAAAAAGTAAAAAATAAATTAATAGTTTAAAAAAACTAAAAAAACACGCTTTTAGAGTTAATCTATCTAAAAAGTAAAAAATAATTGTTAACATAAGAATAAAATGACTGACGAGAAAATTAATGTCACTGTTCCAAAAGCGTGGGGTGCTTTGTATGACATTTTGACACTAACTCTGCATTTCGGAATGAACTAGTGAAAAATTATAACGATTGATATCGAGCACCCCACGCTTTTAGAACAGTGACATTCATTTTCTCGTCAGTCATTTTATTCTTATGTTAACAATTATTTTTTACTTTTTAGATAGATTAACTCTAAAAGCGTGTTTTTTTTAGTTTTTTTAAACTATTAATTTATTGAAAAATGAACCTAAATAAATTGTGTTGTCATGTATGAGACTTACTTACTCAAAGCTATTAACACACTACTATACAACTATTACATCTACATATTACTACTATTACTACTACTACTAATAATAATAATACATCTACATACTACTACTACTATTACATCTACATATTACTACTACTACTACTACTACTACTACTACTACTAATAATAATAATAATAATAATAATAATAATAATGATACAATACTACTACTACATACTACTACATTTACATACTACTACTACTATTACATCTACATACTACTACATTTACATACTACTACTACTATTACATCTACATACTACTACTACTATTACATCTACATACTACTACTATTATATCTACATACTACTACTATTATTACATCTACATACTACTACTATTATTACATCTACATACTACTACTACTATTACATCTACATAATACTACTATTATTACATCTACATACTACTACTACTATTACATCTACATACTACTACTACTATTACATCTACATACTACTACTACTATTACATCTACATACTACTACTACTATTACATATACATACTACTACACATCTACGTACTACTACTACTACTACATCTACATCTACGTACTACTACTACTACATCTACATACTACTACTACTACATCTATATACTACTACTACTACATCTACATCTACATCTACATACTACTATTACTAATACATCTACATACTTCATTATCATTAACATGTGTAAAAATGTGTAAAAATGAATTGTATAAAGTCATTGTTTGAGTATTTGTTCGATATCGTTTTAGCATACCATTAAAAATGAAAAAAAAAAAAAAATGACACCATAAATTTTCCGATTTATGGTGTCATTTTTTTTCACCAAAAATTCATTTTATTTTTCATAATGTACATTCTTACATTACATTTATTTTGATTTTTTTGTTCCAAAATTTATTTTTTCCTAATCATTATAAAAAATAAAAAAAATAAAAAAAAAAATTGAATAGCGTGTAAATGTTTCGAAATTGTTTATTTTCTTTTTTGAATTATAGAGACAGGTAATAAATTTTGAAACATAAAAAATAATAAAATAATAACTCCTACAAAGAAAGCAATGTATTTGAAATATGTTTAGATATTTTATTCCTTCTTTATGTATTATTTTCCAGAGTTTAAGAACTCGTTGAGAATGAAACAATTTTTCTTTTATTTAGGCTTTTTATTATATCTTTACAGAAGTTAATATTTTAATTTCAACAAACCCATAATATGAAAAAAAACTTTTTTTTTTTGTGTCATACCTTAAAAAATTATTAAAAAATATTTCCAGAAATTATTGTTCAAAATATTTCTATAAAGATGACAGTTTTTGTATCAGCAATATCTAACCTCAATAATATGTTAGTTTAAAGAGATTAACTTATGTATCGTTTATGTAGAAGATATTTTCTTCAAACCTCCTTTCTTTCATGTAGAAATGCACAGCAGTTAAAAAATATATTACACTATCATATGCTATTGATATTCTTCTTTTAAAAAAAACATTCATTATTTTTTATGCATCGTTATTCATAACATTTGTTTAAATGTGTAAGATATAAAATTTATTTTTGTTAGTCTTATTATCTTATAAAACAATTAAATTTTAATGATTTTTTTCTAAAGTATTTAAATAAGAAAGAGAGAGTGCGAAAAATCTTTGTATGAACGGCCAGAATATTCTAATGGATTCCGAATAAAGTCTTAAAATTTATATGAGTTCAAAAGTCGACAAATGATAGTCGCCATGTCTATGCGGATCTTGGCGCGGTAAATTAAGTCATAAAATATTTCTATTGGGCACAAATAGATGAGAAGAAAAGAGGAGAACCTCATGTCCCACGCTGTGGAATTTTCACTTCAAATGACAGTGGCAAATTTGTATGCAGTGTAGTATGTCTCTCATGGCACACTTTGAGTTAAGCTAAATTTACTACAAAACTGCAGTAAGAAATCTAAGGGTCCAGTTGCTGTTGGAATTTGCCAACAGCAACAATATATTTCTACTAATATTTGTTCAATGCATTTGTCGGGTAAAATAATTCCATTTTTAAATATTTCATAAACTATTTAAATGTGTAAAACATTTGAAAAAAAGGACATCGTACATTATGAACTATCTAGTTTTGAGTAATAATGGATACATAATATCTACACTGCTTAGCTAATACCTGTATTCATCATTTATTTACAATGACAATAGGAGTATTAGAAAGGCACTGCATTGTAACTTTACAAAATATTCAGTGCCCATTACAACAGTGATGGTCTATGATTTCGTCTTTTGTGTGTTTAAAAAAAGATAGATTGAGCACATAACATTTCTTCTTTCTATACATATATTAATTTCTTTGTTATTTTTTCCAAAGTTTTTCAAACCCTGCATTAATTTATTAATCTTTAAAGTAACGGAAACAAAAACTATGTCAGTTACAAAAATATAAATCTTTTTATTATATACTTTTCAACTAATTAAAGAAATTTCTAAACAACTCTTGACAAGAAGCCAGTTACAAAGAAAATATAAAGACCTTCAAAACTCATCGTAATATCTTTATATTATGCAAATTAAATAGCATATTTGAGACTTTTCTAAAATATATATTAAAAATAACATGAAAAAAACCTACGTTCAAAGTCTAGACCAGTAGCATTTAGTATAAATATTTTAAAAGTGATAAATTGTTGCAATTTTGAAGAAAATTTATCATGTCTATTTACTTTATATCTCTCAGTTTAAATTAATTTTTAAAATAAATTGTTGACTGAAAAATGGCTTTTTTCCACATAATTTAATGCAATTAATATGTTACAATGTTTCAAAAGATATAATAGAAAGAACAATTTTTATAAATGCCTGCAAAAATGTATCATTATTATGATAAATTTAAGAAATGAAAACTAAGTTTAAGAGGTAATAAATAATTACTTGTATAGAATATATTTGTGTTTATTTAGGTACATTAAAATCTCCCCTCTATTTCAGAAAATAAATTCTAGAATAAAGAATATTTAAGACTTACTTGAAATAAATTTGGGTAATACTTGAATCTTAATGTCATAACTAACTTTATAAACTGCTTTCAAGATGCAATAATAATGATAATAATAATTTTAATATTTCTACCTTCTAGTTAAATTCATGATACTTTGAATTAAAATAATGTTCCATTTGCATATATAAAATCCATATTATTTAAATTAAATTTTTGTTTAGCATAATTCGTTAGATGTCTACAAGAAAATTTAGAAACAGTATTCAAATCATAAAATGTATTCGATTACATTGGAAGATGAATAATTTTGTTATGGGAAATAAAAATTCCAAATATTTTTTAAAGAAAAATACTTATTGTAATAATTTGCTAATTTATTTTTAAGAAACAAATTATATCATTATATTTAAAATTTTGCTTCATATTTAGAGAAATCATCAATATAATTAGTATGTGAATTAACTTGCATAATTTGCTAGATATGACTTAACAAATAATTTTGATAAAGCTATACAAATGATTTATTGAAAACATTGTACAAGTAATTAAAACTCTAATTATAATAATTTGTATATAGATGCAATTTGCATGAAAAACGAAAATATTATTTAAAAATATATACTTAAAGACATAGATCAGATAATAATTGACTAATAGATGTCGAAAATAACTTAATTGAACATGTGAGTGGATGAAAGAGAAATAGATTACATTAAATAAGTAATTATTATTTATCTTTAAGTGTACTATTTATTAATTATTTTATTAAAATTAAAATTTTAAATATTTCTCGCAATATTGAAAAATACGTTGTAAAATATTTCCTTCTAGTACAACATAGTAATATACAGTGCTATAATAGATAATATTAAAAAAAAATTTTTTTTAGAATACACTGTAAGATTAATCGTTGCTTTACATACAGAAATCATGGGTTAAATCTTAACTGCCTTGGTATTGCCAGCTGTATTACAGCAACAATATACAAGATATAACAAGATGATTTTTATCCTTAAGAAAACAAACTTTTCGTTAAAAGTCTATTTATTATCCTCTAAAACAAGGGGATGTACTATAAAACATGGCTTATATTGAATTACATAATATTTCTATAATTACTTAGTTTTCTTACATTTAAATTAATAAAATTGAAATTATTTTACATTTTATTAAAATCACATTAAAAAAAATAAAAACTACATCATCTGATTTAATATTTTTGCTTAATGGAAACCGACTTTATGAGTAATAAATAAACTGATATTTTGAAAAAGAGAAAATCTTTCATTCTCTACATTTCAAAAATACCTCATAAAATATTTGAGGTATTTTTGAAATGTACTATCTCAATTCTTTTTTATTTGTTATAAATATTGTTAGAAATTGAGCTGAAATTTCTGTATTAAACAGTTTTGATTGACAATTGTAGTTTTAATAATGTATATACCGTCAAAAAATGGAAGAACCCTTTTTTCTCTTGCCGTGCATCATCAGACCTTTCAAAAAAGTTCCCAATCATAACAGTATTCAAAGCGAAGCATACAACTTACAGGAAGCACCACCAAGTTCTGGCACTAGTGTTTATAAATGTACTGCCCATAAAATCTATACCTAAACTACTACCTGCAAAGCTTAAAATAAATAGGTCGACGGCGAAAAGGTGAGAAACGACAGGCCAAACTTTTTTCAAATTTTGTTTAAAAAAAAAAATTAAAAAAAAACCATAACTCGAGTAAGCCAAATAAGAAGAGCTTTCTCCCAAAAAGAAAAAATGATAATAATAAAAACTGAAGAAACATAAAATACAAAAATATATATGAAATACTACAGCCCATGTGAAATAAAAAGAACCATCAGCAAACTGCCCAAAACACATGCTTCCTCAGTGCAAGCAATCCATCTTGTTCAAGCGTTAAGCCTGGCTGGTGACGGTGCATCTATCCATTTGCCCATTCCTGCCCCTCCATCCCCTCTTTATGCGTCACGTGATGTTGCGTCGCATCCCGGTCAACAGTTAAAAAGTAATGCCTGGGTTAAAAAAAAGTAGCAAGGAAAAAGTAGCATGTGATTTAATCTGTGCACGGTGGTTCGCGATGTGACAGGAGCTCTCGCTGGAAATTATGTCTTCATTATCATACTTGATTGAAGGAAGTTTTAAATAATAGCCGCTAATGTTACACACAGAATAATTATGTGTATTTCAGTGTAAAAATTAATAATTATCCAAACCTTTTAATGTAAATAAAGCCTATATATATATATATATATATATATATATATATATATAAACTCTTATATTCACTTTGTGCTCATATTTCATTATGTGAATTGATGAATTTTTTATTACTTAATTTGTTCGATTATTTCCCCCACATTTCTTTATAAATTTACAAATTCTTTTTTTTTTCTATATAAATTTTAAGAAACGAATATGTAAATGAATTATGTAAATGAATATGTAAATGAAACGAATATGTAAATTTATAAGACATATATATATATACATATTATTTATACAGATTTTTTCTATATAAATTTACATATTCTTTTAAATAGAAATATTTCAATTTCTTTTTAACTTTCTGTGTTTAACGGTTTTGATAGGCAATTGTGATTTTAACAATGCATAGTCTACGATAAAAAAAATAGGAGGGGGTAAGTGTTGATGGCCAATTGGCTAGTGCTCTGGCTTTTGGTACCACAGGCTTCAGGTTCGAATTCTGGCACTAACATGGATGTTTGTGAGTGGTTCGGAATCCACGTTAAACTGCAGGCCACGGTCTATTTAGCCTAAAGTGTACACAAAATGACCGAACCAAATCAATCTATAAAAAAAAAAGGAAAAAAAAAATTATTTCCGTATATCCTTAGATCTTTCAAAAAAACTTCCCAATCATAACAGTATTCAAAGCGAAGAGTACAACTTTGGAAAAACTGCTAAGTTATGGCACTAGTATTTATAAATGTACTGCCCATAAAACCTATACCCCTAAACTAGCACCTGCAAGTTTAAAATAAACAGGTCGATGGCGAAAAGGTGAAAAACGACAGGCCTAACTCTTTTTCAATTTTTGTTGGGAAAAAAAAAAAAAATACATAACTCGAGTAAGCCAAATAAGAAGAGATCTTTCTCAAAAAAAATAAATAAATAATAATAATAAAAACCGAAGAAACATAAAATACAAAAATATATATGAAATACTACAGCCCGTGTGAGATAAAAAGAACCATCAGCAAACTGCCCAAAACACATGCTTCCTCACTGTAAGCCATCCATCTTGTTCAAAGCGTTAAGCCTGGCTGGTGACGGTGCATCTATCCATTGCCATCCCCCCACCTCTTTACGCGTCACGTGATGTTGCGTCACATCCCGGTCAACAGTTAAAAAGTAATGCCTGGGTTAAAAAAAGTAGCAAGGAAAAAAGTAGCATGTGATTTAATCTGTGCATGGTGGTTCGCCATGTGGCAGGAGTTCTTGCTGGAGAATACGTCTTCATTATCATACTTGATTGGAGGAGTTCTAAATAGTAGCTGTTAATGTTAAATACAAAATAATTATGTGTATTTCAGTGTAAAAATAATAATAATAATTGTCCAAGCCTTTTGATGTAAATAAAGCCTATATATATATATATATATATATATATACTTTGTGAATTGATGAGTTTTTTATTACTTAATTTTCTCCATTTCTCCCCCATCGCCCACATTTCTTTATAAATTTACATATTCTTTTTTTCTACATAAATTTTCAAAAAAGAATATGTAAATTTATAAGACATATATATATTATTTATACACATTTTTTCTATAGAAATTTTTTTGATTTCTATTTAAAAGAATATTTAAATTTACATAGAAATTAAGTAATTTTTAATTTTGTTAAATTAATAAAAATGAATTATTATTTTTTATAAATTATTTATTCGTTATTATTAAATATATTTATTATTAATTATTTATTTATTAAAAATTAATTATTACTATTAAATTTTTAAAAATTGAATTAAAAATTCAATTATTAAAAATATTTATTTTAAAATTTAAACTAACTAATAAATCTTTTTCTTTGTTTACAACTTTTTTGTTTTAGAAATTAATCTAATTTTCTCAAATCAACGACATTCCTTTTAATATTCTAATTCTTCTGCATTTGTAATGAAATATTTATCACTTTAATAGTGTTTATTTCCTTAAAATAATATTTAAAAGTTTTATAATAATTTTGCTGATCGTGACTGAAAATCATCAGATATTCAGACGTCATGGCTTAATGAATATATGTCTTATAGCAGTATAATGAATTAAAACATACGAATGTTTGATTCTTGAATACTATTTGATTGCGTTCACATAAAATTGTCAGTATGTTGTGGTAGTTATTCATTCAGATATATTGAAATGCTTTGATGGGAAATGAACAGATATTGTTATTATTTTAAAAATGATTATTTAAAAAATGTTTATTTTACTACATAATGTTTATTTTACTATATAATGTTTATTTTATTATATATGACTATTTACAGTTAATATATGACTATTTTCTCTCAAACAATACTTACTTTTCCTGGACCATTTCTACCTTACTACCTTACTTTGATTATGTTGGTTACAAAATTTACAAACAATTGAATATTTTGTGCATCATTATAATGAAAATAACTGTAAATCATAATATAAAAACTAATGGAATTTTTAAACTATAATATTACAATACCCACCAAAATTATTTTTGTCTATAGTTAAAAAAATAATGCACTATACTTAAAATTATTTATACGAGAACCAATATACACACATATATATATATATATATATATATATATATATATATATATATATATATATATTAATCTTCAAACTTGTGTTGTTTATACATGCATACGTGTCTACCATACTTATTGGCAAGAGGAAACTGTTGTTGTGGTCATTATATAAATCTAGCGTATAAGAACTTTCTAATCTTTCTTACTTCGCAGAAATTTAAAGTATATGTTAAGGAGGCTACCATCTGCAAACATGCCAGAATAATCCTGCATCTCTTTATCAAAAGAAGGCATTTTGCCTTCATTTGCCCAGCCAATTAGGGGGAGTTTTTGTTTTGTTTACAATTTATATAATAGCAACTTGCTCAGAGAACATAATAATTTGAAAAAGAATTCTAATTTGCATAATGGTT
Source organism: Caerostris darwini (assembly GCA_021605075.1). Taxonomy (NCBI): domain Eukaryota; kingdom Metazoa; phylum Arthropoda; class Arachnida; order Araneae; family Araneidae; genus Caerostris; species Caerostris darwini. The sequence goes on from BPLQ01007452.1 coordinate 271,080, forward strand.
GTTTAAAGTGCGATTTTCTGTTCCTTAAGCAAATTGCATTTTTCGCTCATTTGAGTTTCCAACTTTAATTTCATCTTTTGCTTAACCCTTCCCCCCACCCCCCTCCGGATGGAAAGAGTTTAAAACGTATTTTGAATATTTTTCTTAACCAATCAAATGGCGTTCAGAAGAAAATTCGATGCATAAAATGTTTAAAGAAAACTGATTAGGAGCACAAGAGAGAGAAAAAAAAACTTCAAGTGCCCATATTTATATCAAATTCGTTTAAGAACTTTTCTTTGTTTCATGGCAAAATTCCCTCCATGGTGAACAATTAATTGATTAAAATTATATTTTTTGGTAGAAAATTCAAGTTTTGTAATATCAAGCATTATGTGGTGAAACTAAATTCTGAAATACAGGTTCATACCAAAATATATTTTAAAAGTTATAGTAAATTGATTAAAAAAGAAATATAAGTTAAATAAGACAGGTAATATAATCATAAGACAATTAAATGAAACTTGAAATGTATATCACTTAAATTATGTATATTTATATCTATCTATTTGAAGTTTGCTTTACTACAAGTATATTTAAAATAATTGGGAATTTTTATGCAAAAATTATCTACAAAAAATAAAGAGAAGTAAAAAAAAAAAAAAATTAAATTGTTTTATTCTCATCATTGAGGAATAAAATTGAATTTTTAAAAGGGATTGCTATCTAAAGGACTTATAGCAATCAGTTAAATTGTTTGTTGCATTATTTTTATAGAGGAAATACCTTTTTCGGACTTTTTCATGTCCCAGTATATACATAAAAAATGTCAGTAGTGATGGGTAAGTGTCTATAAAAAAGTTAGTAGTGATGGGTAAGTGTCTGTAAAAATGTCTTGTGTCCAATATAAAGGTGTAGAAGTTCATTGATCAAACTTAAACTTTTATGTGAAATAGCAATAATTAATTGATACTGATTTGGAATATAAACATTAAGTTTGATTCCGTTAATTTAATTCTTTTACGTAAGGCTTTGCTTTTGCTGTACTTTTCAATTTATGAATTAACGTCTTATCAACAGTTTGGGAAAATTCCCGATTGCCTTTACTCAGAATTGAGGAAAGTCATAACTGCTCGAGAACACTCAGAATTACTCGAGATTTATTTGTACCCCCACCGGTACAACATCCGTGAAATATACTAAACCATATGGCGGTTTAATAATTGAAAGTTTTAAACATTATTTTTTTTTAATTATTGTAAACTATTCTAACCATTAAAAGGAATTAAAATATGTTTAGACGACTGGGAGCATCTTTTATTATTTTAAGCATTCTGTTTGCATTAACTAAAAAAAAATGTTATAATTTTCAGATATTGATATGGTGGTTTTACAAAGTTTTCTGTTCTAGAATATACCAAGCGAGGGTAACTAAATTTGATGTCAATGGGTTGATGCTTCAATTTGAACAATTAAAAGAATGTTGACATTTTATGATGAACGCTGTCACCCTAATGCGTTGATTCTGTATCCTAATATATTGAGAAGCCAAAATTGAGTAACGCACCTTCCAAAAGGCGATATATGGTCTTTTCATATTTTCCACCTACCTCCTCGGGGCCTGAATGGCCGAGTGTCTAGCGCTCTGGCGCACGGTGCCACAGGTTTCGGGTTCGAGTCCCGGCGGTACCATGGATGTTTGTAGTGGTTCGGAATCCACTTTAAGCCGTAGGTCCCAGTCTCCTATGACTGTAAGAACGTCACGGAGCAGAAGTCAGACTTCTTCCTACGGGTGCTCCATCAGAACAGAATCTGCACCCATCCTCCCATGAGGGACACGACAACAACCTACCTCCTCATTCACAGAGATTTCCAAATTCCCCCTTACCTTCTTATCCATGAAGAGTTCATGCCTCCCACATTAACAATGGGCTTATACTTTCTGACTACCTCCTTATTTATGGAGGGTTTCTACACTGCGTCTACCTCTTCACCCCACAGAAGGTTTATATTTTCTATCTACTTCCTCACCCATGTAGCCATGCTTTCAATCTATCTCTACATTAGTACTTTCAGCGTGCCTCCTTACTTATGGAGTGTTCCTACTCTCCGCTTGCCGCTTCACACTACTACTACTACACTATATTCTATCCACTGCTTCATCCATGAAGGATTCATGCTTTCCCCCTATATCTTCATCAACAGAGAGCATATATTTTCCATCTACCTCCGTATCCATGTTGGTTTCTTACTCTTCACCCATATAGTGTTGATATTTTCTATCTACTTCCTCATCTATGAAGGGTTTATACTTTTCGCCTACTTCATCAACGAAGGGTTAATACTTTTTATCTACCTCATCATCAAAATAGGTTTAAACTTCCCACAAATCTCTTCAATCATGAAAGGCATATATACTACGTAGACTTTAAAGATATATATGTAGTCATGAAGATATATTGTTATGTAGACATGGAAGATATATTGTTATGTAGCTATGAAAGATATATTATGTAACTATGAAAGATATATTGTTATGTAACTATGAAAGATATATTATTATGTAGCTATGAAAGATATATTGTTGATTTGTTAATTACACATTTTTTTTGTTTGTTTTATAGGTAAGAATCCGTTTTGTTTTCGATATCTTATGTTGTTTGGTTTTTGCAAAAAAAGAAAAGAAACCCAGTAAAAAGGTAATCCTATTTTTCTGTTTTCTATTTTATTTAGCAGTTTTTTCTAATAATCTTGTATCGAATTTAATTATTTCTTTTTATTTGATCGCATTGAGAATAATATTTAATTTTTCGACAGTAAGTTATTATGTCTTCCAACATTAATTCTATTTTGCCTTGGTTGTTCTTTTTTTTTTATCCGTCTATAAAAGTGGGTGAAATCGTTTTTTTATAGAAGAAAAAAGCAGTCGTAAAGAAATATGATCTTTTCTTGCAGGAAGTAAAGGTGGATGAACACTCTCATCGATTTGGGATTGGGGGCTATTACAAAATATATAAAAAAAGGAATAATTTAATATAAAAGTATTTAATAATAACAGTATTCCCCGTCTGAGGACATTACCATACGGAAAATAAATAATGTACTTTAAGTTGATACGTATAAATGTATAAAACTGTTCTTTATTCCATTGATGCGAAAGAATACTAAAAAAAATAATCCATCAAAGTTTTTTTACTGCTAGTAATATATTCAATTTAAAAGTATGGTTAGACTGGTTTCTAACAAAATTAACTAAATAGTGAATGTAATATAATTTGGATTGCTTAGTGTAAGCTATAATGCAAATATAAAGTTGAATATGTGACTGGAACTCTAAATTGTTATCAGATTTTTTTTCATACTTGTTGTCCATATCCTTTGTCACCCAAATGTTTAGCTTAATTCTAATTTAATACACTAAAATTCACCTACACGGATATGTTGCCTTTAAAATAGAAATTTATTTATTTATATAAAAATGATATTTTTTATAATTATTTAGATAATTTTTATAACATTTTAAGATAATTTTAGTGTTATGTTGTTGTGTTTAGTGTTATTTTTTATTATAAATTTTTAGAGATATGATTTTTTTACTAAGCGCTTGTAAATGCAAAGAAAAAAGTTATAGGTGACGATTGAAATTATTTTATATAATAAATTAAATTTAAATTGATAAGAAATTAACAAAACATATTTTTTAAAATGTTAGTAGAGTTAGTTCACTTAATGGCAGTTTAGCTAAGCAATGATATAAATAATTGTCATCACTATCTCCTACATGACTGATATTGTCATTTTCGTTTGACGTTCTACAATCACATTCAAATTATGAAATTTATATTTAATCATCTGTTTAGTGAATTTCTAATAATATGTAATGAATTAATTTCCCTGCACATAATTACTGGCGGCCTGATGGCCAATTGGCTGGCGCTCTGGTCTTTGGTACCGCGGCTTCAGACTTGGATCCTGGCAATGGCATGGATGTCTGTTAATGGACGAAAATTTAAATACTAAGCCGTGGTCTAAATAGCTTAAAGTGTGCAAAAAATGACCGTAGAGTGATAAGCCAAATCAAACCATTATTACGGTTTAGCGATAAAGCAATTTGTTGACATTCCTTTTATATCACTTTATTGTTTTGTCTCCAATCACTAGTTAGTCAGTGAAATCAAAGATGGAAACCGACGAACATATTGACGGGACAATAAAACCAAGAATAAGAAGAATTCTCGAAGCATTCTATACCATACACTGATTCTAATTTTGAAATAATAAATCTCAATACATTACAGAATATGGAGCACATTAAGTGCAAGAAGAACAAGTTCACATTTTTTTTTTAACTCTAATACAGAAATCAATGTCCACGCATATTTCTAAGATACTATATACCACTATTAGTCTTAACACCATAAGCATAGGCATGGATTTAAAAGAAATATGAATGCAATATATTAAATTATACGTTAAATGTATTTCATCGTAGAATTTATTAAACACATTTGACCTTATAAAATTCATATCTCCATGAATAAAATGTTTAAAGTTTCTTGAGAAATTAAAATTCCACGAGAAGCAATTTTCACCAGAAAATTTCATTCAACTTGCAAAGTCCTCGTTGTTTCTATTCATAAGACGACTTTAAAACAGATTCAAGTGTGTTCAAGTAATAAATTTTAAACAATTAATGTAATAATTTAATTTTTCACAAAATACCTTTTTGTCTTCATCAATGTGAATACCTTTATTTAGAAATAATTGAATTGTCCGCTTTATTGAGTTAGAACTAAAATTGCTTGACAAACTTTTCCTTTAAAAGCTTAATTCTTGAGCAAGTTAATCTAAGATAATTGGATTTCCCTTTAATTAGATTACAGCTGGAATATTTAAATTCAACTAGAAAGCTGTTATGTCACTTTGTTTTATGGCATTGAATAGGGCAATACAGGAAAAAAATTATATTTTTTAATTTTATATATAAAAAATAAAGTGTATGAGTAATATTAATTACTCAGAAATTAAGGCAATAGTTCTTAAAGTGTTAGGGAAGAGCTGATACATTGAAAGGAGACGTGATAACCCTAAAGGCTGAGCATATATTAAAAAGAAAGAGGTATAAAATATATCATAAATAAATGAAATATTTTAAAATAACGTAGGAAAAATGTTTTTCTTTAAAGCAAACTTTAATTTGTAATGAAATCAAAATTGCAAAAAATTAGTCTCTGTTTATTAAATTATTAATTTTAAACTTAAAATATTAAAAAAAAATGTATTTATTTTCAGATCAGCTAATTTATGCTTTCTTTATTTGGTTTTATATGTTTCTTCATTTGGTTACTGCAAAATTAAATACAGTCTGACTCCGCTAAAGCACAAATGTATCAGAGGATGAAATTATAACATGTTTTATGTCCGCCTTAAAAAAATAATTATCATCAGATAGGGGAAAATATTGTTTTTACCTGTCTTATGACCTTTTTGCATAGTAAGCAGTGTCACTTTTTAATAGATATACAGTAACTCATTAAGTAATAAGTAAAACAGAAGAAATAAATGCACTAATACTTTCAGTTGTATGATTTACGTAGTCTAAAACGTAGACGTACGTCTAAAAACAAAAGTAATGGTTAAATTTATGCTTAGACAATATTTTATTTTATTCCTTTTCTTTTAACTTAAATCACCGTACGTGTATAATGCAGTGATATATACTGTATAATGGTGTATAATATATAATACAGTACATATAAGGTCTGTACTCCTGGTAACTTCGAAATCAGACGAATATATGAAAAAAAAAACAACCCGCCAATTAATTTGAGAATATCGTCATTTGAGAACGGTAATTATATCTTAATGTACCAATAATGACAAAGGCACAAAGTGGAAATTTTTGAGAGTACCCAATATCTCGGATGAACTGGACATTTGTGCCAAAAATAGTTCCTATGGATCTCACATCAGAACAAACAGCTGTTTTGCACATATCATTCTCCGTGACATAAATTTTGGTGGAAAAGTTACGTCACGTTTCCTGTAAAGCACTGGAAATCCTCAATATGCCGCTGATTTAGCTCACTGTGACTTTTTGCTTTTTAAGTGAAAAATAAAATCTATAGTAAAAAGAACTAATTTTGAGTCATTAGGAGCTGTTAACAAGTAAACGCCACATTAAAGCAGCTCTCAGAAAATATATGCAGATGATAAAATGTCTATACACTGTTTTGTTTTCAGTCAATAATTTCTTTCTTTTAAGAATACACACACACGTATATATATATGTGTGTGTGTGTGTGTGTGTGTATTCTTAAAAGAAAGAAATTATTCACTGAAAATATCTATATATATATATATGTATATATGTTGTATTAATGCTAAGTATTACTATGCATTACTATCTTTGTACACGGTATTTAAAATGCAAATGGCTAGTACAGTAAATTACTTTAATTTAGGTTAAGGGAAAGAGTTTAATGTGATGCACAATCGCCATAATTTCCGATTTCAAAATAATTAATCAATTAGTTAAATCCAGCTTAAAAATTATGTACAATACATTTTATTTTATTCTTGAATACACAAGTTTTAAACTGTAACATTTTGCTATATTTTAATAACGTTATAATATTAAGGAGATGTTTCATTCATAACTTTATTTACAAAATAACTCGGTCACTCTCTAATGTTGGTTTAACGACTGTTTCCGTGTGGCCGCATTATAGTGGAAAGGCAACAATTCCAACGAGAAATTCTTGATGTTCACATAGTGTATGAATGTTCTAACGTGAAACTTTACGTTTTCAAATGTTAAGTTCCTTGACCCTGTTATCTACTGATTGGTTATTTCTTTTTACATGTACGAATGAAATGCTTCCAATTTACGTTAGAAAAAGAACAACTCTTTTTTGACGAACGCATTTTTATTATAATGATGACTAAATCACATGAAATGTAAAACTATATTTACTTTATTGTTATTAAACATTATTAAAATATTTTATGTTGGAATTGAAGAAGTTGAAACGAGAGAGTGACATACACGACTGCGGAATTTCGATCAAAATCGTGGTGATGCAACGAGAGTTAAATATAGTAGTATCCCTTAGTAACGCTGAAACAGTTTCATACCACCCGTTCTAGTAACAAATAACATCAGGTAACCCCTTTTAGATGCCTTAAGCTTTTTTAATTACTCTAATCAAAAGATCACCAATTCAGTGGGAAAGTGTTTATGATCTAAATTCTTCTTTAGCCCGAGAGACCTTGATATATCAGGGTTGTTTAAAATTGCTTTTTTCCCACCTCACTCTAATTGGTTCATTTCCCTAATATCTATGATACTAAAAAAATTTGAAGTACAAAAATTGACAACCGAAAACTAGGTTATTAAATATCTATATTTTTTGCTATTCAATATTGAGAAATTGAAACAGGTTTGTAGTTATTTTCTCTGTCAACCTCCCACATTAAGTCGCCCCATTACCAGTTGGGCTGTTTTCGGTAAGAAAGAAAGTATGAGAATTTCGGCCGTGGAGTTACTTATCTGAACGTCAGTTCCGTGTTTGAACCAGCGATGTCTCTTTTAGGTCACTGGATTAAAGTGCAAGGCATTCAAAAATAACCTCTGTCCTATATTAAGAATTATCGACACCCATTTTATACCCTCAACTCTTTCTAATTTCTTTTCTTTTTTTCTCTCATTCTACACCTCCTGCTTTGATCCCACATAGGAATTTAATTGACCCTTTTTTTTTCGCGTAGTCCAGAGGATCACACAAAAAAATTTCTGGTAGTAAGAAAAATTTCATTTCAGAAAGAAATTCGGATTAAATTTATTCCTGAAAGCTTAGGATAAGTTGAGAAGATACAGGATTACAAAGGCTTAAAAATGTCTATAATATTAAAGAACTTTAAATTAACACAAAAATCATGGTATTTACTTGACATTATTATTGTATTCTTCGTATATGGTATATAATATACGAAATATATGTAAGGTAATTATGTATATTTATATGCAATTTTTAAAAGTAGTATATGTAATTTTAAAAAAAGTTTAAGTTTAAATAATTAATTAACTTTAACTTTAATTAATGAACTGGACATTAATGAGCCCCTATGTTTCCGTTTCCTGCCACATATTTCCATCAAATGGATTGATGAAAGTTTAAAGTTATTTTGTTGTTCAAAAGTATTTTATGCATTCTCATTATTCTTGAAGTTATTTTAGGCACTTGTTATGTGACTTCGAATCGGTACATCTTTTCCTTCATTTTGAATAATTATGTATAATAAATAAGGAATAGTTGCTATGTTAGCTATGTTATGTTAAGAATAGCTGTTATTACTGTTAATGCTATGTAAGATTGTTGAGATGAGAGATGTAAGCTCGTTAGCATTAAAGATATTCCAAATTTAAAAAGTTTAAAAATAAAATTTAAAATTAAAAAAAATATATAATTACAGGTTTATTTAAAATGAAGATGCATAAGTAGCAACTCTACTCTTGTCGAATAACAAATTGTGCTAAAGTTGAATGCATAAAATAACTTTGAACTTCCTTAATCCATTAATGTAGTCCATCATTGAATTGTTCATTGTTAATAAAAATTTTCAACAAAATATCACAGAAATATGAAAAATATTTTAGTTCGAGGGGTATCTAATTCCAAATAAAGGGAACATCCCAAACTTTTAACAACTATTCGCTTATTTTGCAGTTATTCGCATGAAGTATTCGCGGTATGCGCAGAATTTGCACATCCATACTTTTATGATTAGTCACTATCGCGTTCTGCAATCTCATTATCCTCATTATCTAAGTGATCCGATAATCAATGAAGGATCTACATTCTTGAAGCTATTATTATTTTATTATCTCGTTAGATACCAGAGACTCTTATGATTATCATCAGAGTAGTTGCTTGTCGTAATAAGATACACGTTTAATTATGCTAACTATGCCATGATAATTAAGGAAACTTGGATAATAATTAGACAATCGATTGGATGGTTCTTGATTTGCGTTAAAAGTTGCATATTAAATAACCTGGGTAAGTTTCTTCTCATTCAATTTGGGGTCCCACATCTTGTGCCTCGAAATATGTAGATGGATTTTGTGATTAATAATTATGATGAAATTATGTATCTTACTGATATTTTCGAATTGAAAAATAGCCACTTCGAACTTGGCCTTCATTTTTAAATGTATTAAATATTATTTTAAAATACAGTTAGTCACTATGTTTTCATTTATGATTTTTAAATTAAAGCAATGTACACATAAGAAGTTGTAAATTATGAATGTTTTCATGCCAAATTTACGGTAGAATTATTTTTTTACTTTCATGTGATGGCCTATGAGAATTTCAGATAAGATTTAAAGGAAAAAAAAATTAAAAACATTGTCCATGTTCTTAAAGAATATTTATAAGATTCTAAATTAGCCATAAATTAGTTAGGGTAATTGTCGTTTACAAAAGAATTTTTTAATACAATACTATATTCCTTAAAATAATATCACATTCACATTTTATTTATAACTGCAATAACTATAATCCACAATATATATAACCATAATTTATAAGTACAATAACTATAACCCACAATATATATAACTATAACCTATAATCCAATACAAGTAGAGAAATACAGATAGTATTTATAGCATCACGAGGTTATTTTGTATTTAAAATCATAGATTAAATATCCAGTATAAATGTTCTTAAAGAAAATTGAACACCACTGTAGCACTTTATGCTTAAAACCATAAAGATTGGTTTAATGAATTTGAGTTAAGTAATTATAATCAAATTATTTATTTTAACTTTAAAAGTATTGAAATAACATTTCATTATTAAATATCGTTTATTTATATTTCCGTAGTTTTACAGTTAATCACCTTGCTTCGTTCTTAAGTGATTTTTAAATTAAGGAAATTTGCATGTAGAAAAAAGTAGAAAATAATAACTTCGATGTTTTAGCTAAAACATATGCTAGGGAAATTTTTAGTTTCAAGACAACGTATTTAAAATTACATTTTGGAATGCTTGTTAACCAACAAAACTTGTAACTAGGATTCTGGGAATAAAATAACCTCTATCTTAAAATAGATATAGTGACATAGGTATATAAAAATCTTAAATTTATCTACCTTAATCTATCTTAACATAGGTATATACAAATAATAAGTATAGATCAAGATTTAAATATTAAATATGATAAATAAGTTAAGATAAATACTTAAATGTAACATTATAAGATTAATTAATATTTTCCAAAAAAAATTATTAATGAAGTCGTTTTTTAAATATTTAATCTTCTTGAGCAAAAGTTAATTCGATTAAAAAAAATAGATTTGGCTTTTAAAACCATTATTAGTTAACAAAAAATTTAAATGTTTAAGTTAATCTTACTAAAAATCACATAAAAATTAGAAATTTGGTTCAAGAAATAAAGTTTAATGTAATATTTTCAATCTATTAAATTTTTTGAAATAATTCTTGATAATAGTTTTTTTTTATCTTTATTTTTAATAATTGTTACCTTTGGGCATTAATTAGTAGTAGTGATTAAAAAGTAAATATTTTCCCTTTCAATACCCTAAAGTTATATAGTGCTATATAATTTTGAACTGTTAGTCTCATTTATAATAAATTCAAATATTTACCCAATTATAAAACACATTTTATTAAATTTTTCTATATTGGAGGGAAGTAGCAACTCAATGTCAAGCAATTTTTCATATTTAAAAAATTATTATAATTTTATAAGTTAGCAATTTTTTTGGCAATATTTGTTTTCGCTTTCACATTCTAATATTGTTTAAACATTAGAAAAATAATATGTGTGAGAGAGTGTTTATTGAATCATATTTTAATCAATTATTTGGGTATTAAAATTTCTGTTATTTAAAGAATGTTATTTATTCAGTTACATTTTATAACTACAGAACTTAAAATGTAACTGTTTAAAATATGTACTATGTATAAATCAATAGTGTTATACATATAGTGTTATACTTAAATTTTAATTAAATATTTGAGTAGTAAAATTTCTGATTTTTAAAGCGTATTTTAATATTTCTTCAGTTACATTTTATAATTACAGAGATTAAAATATAACTGTTTAAAATATGTACTATGTATAAATCAAGTGATATGCTTAGTACATATTTAAAAATGTGAAATAAAGGATCGATTCCGCATGAAAGCAATACAAAATCTTTACAAAATCCATATAATATACGAATTGTATACAATGTATACCCTTACAAATCCTTTCAGAAAACCAATAATCATTAGTGTATCAATTACCGCATTACTTTATTTTAAAAGTGTGCTCTTCCGTTACCGTTAACATACCGAAAACATCAATATTGAATGGAAAACTCATTGAAAACCTTAAAAATGGATTTATTTGCATCGAAAACTCAAAAGGTTTTGGTAAACGGAAACAAAGCAGGAAATAAAACAACCTTAATTGCAAAATACTGCATCACATATCAATTCGAATCTTTTGGAACATATGCAGTATGTTCCAAAAGATTCGAAATTCCCCATTGAAGGAACACAATCACTCAAAAGTATTCTTCAGAACTTTGGGCCAAAGGCACCAATGAGGGGTCGATATCTTCTCGAAGATAAACAGGGGTGTAGAGACAATGAGTAATTAATTGAACTTGATGCTTCCGTTTTGTCGGCCTTTTGAACTTTGAACGAAAACCCTTGCGGACGTAACGATTTTCGATTTGGGTAGGGGGGGCACAGGGGTGGTCTGGATGTTCCTCCCTTGAAAGCGGTTTTCGTCTCCCGAGTTAGGCAAGTTGCTACTGGATGTCCCTAATGATCCGGCAAATCCGGGAACCCATTCTGGACGATGCCATCCAAATCCGGACGTGGTTCTGGAAGAGATTAACGATTAATAACTGCTGATGAGTACAACTAGATAATCAAAAAGGGATACGGTTGCAGTTATCTGGGCTTGTTATGTCCCGATATCAAATAAGTATTATTAGTAAACTATTACTCTGAAGCAAACTATTAAATAAGGATTTTCTGATAGTTACACGGTGTGTTCTGGTAGTAATTGGTCAATAATCTGCTTAGTAAGTTGTGATGTATTGTTAAAGGAATACTATACAATGGATTTCTTTACTAGCGCTTTAAAGTAAATGCTTATAAAATTAATGAATATTATGATAATAAATTGCAATAATTAATATTGATTAAATAGTAGCTTTAATTTAAGTATAAATAGCTTTTACAATTTAATTATTATTTTGCTGTGCATTTTCGGATATCAAAATTCTAATGCAATCATGATTATGAATACAAATTTTCACAATGATCGTATTTATACGTTAACGTACTAATTAATTATCTTTGCCTGAAAAGTTATATTTATCATTTTACGATTAGAACTTAATGGCTTTGTTATGTCTCATATCAAATAAACAGCACGTGGTTCTATATGAAATCACAGTTCTCTGATGGAACATAACGTCATTAAAATGTCATTTTCTTCTGACTACTTAAATTGCCTTATTTCACCCCTTTGTTAATGTTAGATTTTTTAAATATTTTAAATTCCTCCTGATTTCAAAATTTTTACTTTTCTATTACGACTTTTAAAATACAGGTTTTTTGTGATAGAAATTTGAAATGAAATTTGTAAAATTTCAAATAATTATTAAGTGATATGCTTTTATTAATGAACTTATTAATTTCTAAATATATTTTCTAATATAAATAAATTTTTTGGAATTAAAGTAATCGTCATTAAATAACTTCTTAATAATATTTTTTTTCCGTTAGCAAAACGAAGAATTCAATTCAATTAAAAGTATAATCCTTTTCATCCTTTACTAACCTTTTATTTTGCTAACATACGTGAAAAAAAGCACATACCTGTAGGATTCAGACATAAATTATTCTTTTTAAATTATATAATGTAATTAATATTATACTACTACATATTATAATTTATATTATACGAAAATATATCATTAATATCATGAAATATATATTGGTATTTAATAAAACTATATTTTCTTTAGTCTCTGAAAATATTAAAAAAAAAAATTTCTTTTTAAATTTTATTGTTTGTTTCTGTTTTTGTTGTAATTCCTTAAATAATTTAATATCTTAGGTAATAATTGGGAAAAGAATCATAATTTAATGTTGATAACACTTTGTCAAACACAAAATCTTGAAATAGTAAAAATTATATGACACAAACTATATTAACTATTAATTTAGTATTAATCTATAACGTAAATTTCAAAATTCCAAAATCAAATTTAAAAATTGTACTCGCTTAAGAACTTATACCATCTTCTAAAAAAATAAAAAGAATCTTTATCAATCGCGTATGCTTAAAGAGCTTCTACTATCTATTAAAATGGTTTCGATTTCTATATGTTTAGGGGGTTTGTAAATCTATATGATCTGAAGGAAAACTGAATATTACAAATTAATTATAAAAATAATTATGTAAAAGGGAATATATGAGTTATTAATTTCATTTAATTGCATTTTTGTTATGAATTATAAATATGATGATACAAATAATCAAAAAATAAATGTAAAAAGACTCGCATATGATGTTTTTAATGGAAAAAAAAAAACAATTTGCTTCTATTATAATTAAAAAAAAAAGGAATGGAAAATTAAAAGATTATGAATCATGGTTTTTTATAATGAAAAAATTTATGAGTTTCGTGAAAAATTAATTATTTTTCATACACGCAGAAAATTGCTTTTCATCAATCAATTTGTTTTAACTGTAATTTTAATATTTGACTTCCACATATTGTTTTTAAAATAATGGCAGGCATAACGCAATTAATTCATTTTTAGGGTATTTTATGAGTAGCTTTTATATTAAAAACAATTTTTTCTATGTTTTTTAAGAAATATTCTGTGTTTTATAGAACTTTTATGTATATACTGTTTTAAATAATTGTTTATTATTTTTTCTATTAAATTTTAATTATTTTATAGAGTGTTATATAAATATAAGCTGTAATTTCATTACTTATTTATTGTGTGATAGTTTAATTAATTTAATAATAAAAATTATTATTCATCATTATTAATTTAGAAATGATCAAAAATACTGGTGTCATTTAAAATATTCAGTTCTGATTTTAATTTTAATTTACTTCACTTTTTTGCACGCCCGTCTAGCCTATGTATTTGCCTAGTTTAAAAAGATTAGGATAATAAAAATGATATAAAAAATATAAAAATGGATAAAAAAGGTAATTTATTCCATCCATGGAATTAATGGATATTATGAAATTTTATCTTAATACTGATAAAATATGTGCTATGATAACATATAACTAACATAACATCAGTAAAATGAAAACCACATAATCCACAAAAATAGATAAGTATTATAAACATATATAAATATTGTATAGTACTGTAAGCAAATATTATAACATAGCTGTCTGTGGTATATAAGAATAATTAAATATTTGTATAAACTGGAGGAATGGATTCATGAAATTCAGTTAATTTTTCAGGAATAATGGTGTCTTGGATAACAATTTCAATGCATTTATATTTTTGATATCAAAATTTATTGTACTTCTACATTCCTTCAACAGTAACATCGCTATTTATGTATGCTACGAATAACCCAACTAGTAACTGATGCTTTTTGAGATTTAATCAAATTATGGTCGTCTCTGATTCAGGAGTAACTATACAATATTTGCGTGTGTATGGAAAGTACCACCAAAAAATGCAAGAGGTAGTCTGAATATCCAGACGAAACACACACTTTCATAATCGCCAACTAGTCCTTCTGTTTATGAGACCAACACATTTCACTAATGTAAAATCCTTATCCTATTGCATTCTAGTCTACCATTGTTATATTACAAATTTTCATATTATTTACATATATATATACCAACAAATAAATATGAAAAACCCATATTATAAGGACTGTTAAGGATATTATTTTTTGATTCCCTAAATTTTTTTTTTTTTTTTTTTTTTTTTTTGCAAAAATGATACAAATTTAGTACACAAAGCTTTTATATAAATTAATATGATAGCTGAAAGATTTTGCTGTAATAATATTTAGAATCACATGATTACATTAAGATTTTTATTTTAATTGTTCTACATAATATATATATTTTTTTTATTGCTATATTTATTTGACGAAGATGATACAAATTTAGTACCCAAAGAATTTTTATAAATTAATACTATGCTATCCCAAACATTTTGCTATAATAATATGTTGAAATACATGATTACAATAAATGTTTTATTAGAATGATCTTTTATATAATTTTTTTTGTCAAAATATAAATATAATAAAACCAAGTTAAACAATTGCTCCACGAAAATATTGTTTTTGATTACTATATTTATTTGGCAAAAATGATACAAATTTAATACACAAAGTATATTTATATATTTATTGCAAGTACATTACATTGAATACTTTGTGTATACATACATTGAATTACATAATACATACATTATGTATTACATACATTGAATTTATTAGTTGAAGCATTTTTCTATAATAATATTTAGAAATACATTGTATTAAATTGTATTAAAATTTTTATCTGTTGAATTACATTACTTTTTTCCAAAATATAAATATAATAAAACCAAGCTCAAACAATTGCTCCACATAATATTGTTTTTATTCCTATATTTATTTGTAGAAGATGATACAAATTTATATACAATGTATTTTTATAAGCCAACAATACCTCAGCAGAAACATATTATTATAATCATATTTAAAAGCTTATGTGTCAACAACATCTGTTTTGTAAGTCAATAGCTTCTTTCAACTATTGTGCCCCGTTTTCCTATTTGGCAGCCGTCGAAGTATTTGTGGTCGCCAAATACATAGCCGTAACATTTGCCACGGAATGTCATATATTCCATTTTCCCCTCAGAATATTTCACAGAACAACAGACCGAGGGCACAGGCACAAAAAAGAAAACCCACGGATAAATCACAATTTCAAAGCAACCCTCGTATCATCTGTCGTAGATACCACTAACTTATGTACTTGCTGTGTATATACGCTTTTCATAGCTGTCAAAAGCATGATGTATCATCAGAAGATATTTCCTCACAGTGTCTGTGGTAGATGGCTGCATGTATAACTCCCATACGTTTTCATTTATAAACCATCAAGCGGCCATGCGAATGCTAATCGGAGGCATTTAGGTCCGGAATTTCTGCCCGGACACATTGCGCTCCGGGGAGTTACCGGATCATTAGAGACCGAACCATTGCATTGGTTCAGGAGAAATAATGCACTTTCGAAATTCCGGGATCTATTTAAAGACTTCTTTTTTTTCTCCCGTTTTATGATAGAGAGGAAAAAGTTCTGAAAGACATTTTTTATCACTATGTGCGATAAGTAATACAGTTTTTCCTTTCTTTTTCTTTTTTTTTTCACGTAGAATAAATGGAAAACGTTCTGCAATTTTTTTTTGTCCAATGCAGTTCTTATCTAAGCGTACGTAGTTTAACACTTTAGACTGTCTTTAAAATCATCAGAAGATATTTCCCTTTTTTTTGTGCGTGTTTATGTGAATGGGATGGAACTCTTGAAAAAGTAAAATTGTTCTTTTTTTTGTGAGTTCGTTCGAATAGAAAAAAAAAAAAAAAAAAAAAGAAAGGAACTGCCATAGAATTATAAATTGCTTTTAGAAATGTTAATGATTACGTTCGAATAATTCATTTGTCACAACTGTCATTTTATTTTATATTTTCACATTTATCCGACACAACCGTAACTGCAACTTTTTTGTTTTGCAAAAGACATTTATTATGCATTAATGCTTTATGCCTATATAAAAATATCGATTAAAATTTTATAATGATTTTACAACGTAAATAATTATTTTAAAAAGATAAAAAAATGTTTATAAAAAGTAAAAACATTTTTTTTTTGAATTATATGTTTTAATTCATTAGCTACAATATTTTAAATCCATTAAAGTAATACATTCCAAATTATAAGTTTTAAATTATGGTCAAATGCTTCCTTTCTAGAAATTTCTCTTTTTTCAGTGGTGTGTAAAAATAAAAAAAATATATAACCGTCGGAATATTAAATGTTATTCAAATTATTAAAGAAATTTAAGAGAGTTTTTATTTTTAAATTAAATATCTTATGCTGACTTTTCTTAATAACATTACTTATTATTAATATTTTTTCTGTAGAATGTATATCTGTATCATGAATATCGATTTCATGATACAAATTTGGATTTTAGGAACATTGCCACATTAATTGAAAATATTGTAGAATTTTAATGGGTTTTAAGGATTAATAGAAAAAGGAAAATTTTTTTGTTAGCGATGTATATTTTATTATAAATTTGCTCATGCATTTTAGAAAAATCGGAATCTTTTATTGCGAGTTAAAATTAATTTTATAATTATGAGACATGTTTAATTAAAAAAATAATATAAATATGCATTGGAAATTATTTTGCATACGACTTGCTTTCAGATATTAGTTTATTAAAGTCAAGAGCACATTGAATTCATAAATAAATTACTGAATATATCAAATGTAAATAAATGAACTTTTAATTTTTGTTTAATAAATGCCTGCTACCAAAAATAATATGAGTAAAATTTCAGACTTAAAATATTAAAATAAAGCAAATATTTTATAATAAATAATTCATAATAAAAATAGTGTATAAATTAATTTTATCGTAAGCAATAATGAAATCAAATGTTTTCATTATTCCTAATTTTCAAAAAAAGTTTGTTTCCTTTATTTATCAATAATTAAAATGTGACAATATTTCTAATTAATCTAACAGTATTTACAACAAGTTGACAAAATCTTCATTAAATAGGACAGTATTTCCAACAAGTGTGACAAAATCTCGAACAAGTATGACAATATTTCCAATAAATATGAAAAATATTTGCAATAAATGGGACAATATTTTCAAATTGTGACATTTCCAACTAATGAGACAATATTCTAAACAAGTCGTTATTTCCAATAAATGGGACAATAGTTTCTAAAATTTTGACAACAATTTCCCACAACTTTGGCATTTCCATTAAATGGGGCAAAGCTTCAGCAAATGTGACAATATTTATAACAAGTCACTATTTCCAATAAATGGAACAATATTTCCAACAAACAATATTCCAAGAAATGTGACAATATTTTCAATATGTGTGACAAAGTTTCAAATATATATGGCATCTAATATATAAATTAGAAAATATTCTTGTTTGTCTACTATACAAATTCGTAGTTTTCAACGAGCAACTTTCAACTTTGTCAACTACATTACCTGCATAAGACAGTAGGCTATTTTAAAACATGGAAATTCTCCATTTTCCTCTGTTTCCCCCAATTAATTCTCTTAAATTTTAGTGGACTCGAATGCATTTTTATGACGTTTATTTTATAG
Organism: Caerostris darwini; assembly: GCA_021605075.1. Classification (NCBI taxonomy): domain Eukaryota; kingdom Metazoa; phylum Arthropoda; class Arachnida; order Araneae; family Araneidae; genus Caerostris; species Caerostris darwini. The sequence continues at coordinate 289,517 of BPLQ01007452.1, forward strand.
ATCCTAAGGGTCTGATTTCAATGACATTTTCCATTTTTGCTATAACCAATATAAAGAAAGGTTAATGATGGGAATTAAAATTCGAATATACCATATGTTTTGCATTAATTCTACTACGCCTTCCATGTATTTAAAATGTAAAAATCTAAAATATTGTGTATCCAGTAGCAATTCCTTGAAATTTTTAATTAAAATTTTTATTTGATGGTGAAATACATTTTTTTTTTCAAAATATTGATAAAAACAAATTGCTGAACGTTCTAAAACTTTACATTTCAATTATTGTATCACTTTTTTTTTAGAAGCCCTGGAAATACATCGTTATTCAGCTAGTTACCAATAAATGTGATAATGTTTCAAAAATTTAATATATTCATGGCATACATTATCAAAATACTTTTATAAAGCATTCTACTGATTGCTGAAATACTACACAGACTATTAATGGTCTTAAACCAACTGTAGAGCTAAAAATACCACAAAGATTGTTGAAGGACCTACCAGAATGTAGAGGGTGGCTGGTATTCGAAACTTCTATGCGTGGAATGTGGGCGGCATTAAATTTCTATCAAAGAAAACAAGCTGGAACATTAATCAGCAACTCCTTCCTTCCAAGAGAATGTAACGAGAAATCAACGACAGGCATCCACCCCCTATTATTTGACTACTGAACCTTCTTAATGCGTCGTTACTAACAGCCTCTGAAGAGAATGTAGTGGTTGTATGTTGTGGTATGCTCTTCTTCAGGATGAAATGAACAAGGAACTTTCTAGCTATTCTTTAAAAAAATGGATGAAAAAGTTCTGGATATGTTAAATCATAAAAATATTAGATTACAGTTAGTAAAACTTTAATTGAAATTAAAATTAGGATTATGTTGATTTATCATTATCATGATTAAATTATCATGAAAACATTATCATAATTAAATTATCATGATCATTATCATGATTAAATTATGATGATCATCATGAACAAATTATCATGATCATAATTAAATCATCCTTTGCATCAGGATTTTTTAGGGATTTTTTTTTTACTGTTGAGCATCGATGGGTCTGATATTATATGTATGCAATAAACAAAGCGGATGATGGGGGAAGGACTAATTCTTTCGAAAGGATTTTTAGGTAAAGCTGACCATAGGCTATATGTCGTATGGGCGAAAACCTAAAAAAATCCTACATTGATAATTAAATTTAATAAATATTATATTCAAAAATAGCAGTGACAAATTTTAAAATTTTAATTTCAAAAGAATTATAAAAATAATGTAAAATTAAAGACAATGGGAATTTAACTATATATTAAATTAACAGAGGATTGAAATAAAATACAAAAGTTTTATTTATTTTTGTTTTCAAACTGCTAATAATATTATTTTGGTGAAACAAAGTTATTAAACTGTCAGTGTCCCAATAAAATAAAGTAATTGCTTATTCCAGATTTTCTCCGTTCTAGAAGAAACACTAAGTAATTTTCATTTTTTAATACCTAAGTATTCGTTGTTGGATATTAGCAAATATTTGTATGATATATTTAAATGTTCGTATCAATATATTTTACAATTAATTTAAGACTTTCTTTATTTTACTCCTCATTAAAAAGAAATATATAATTTTTAACACAGAAAATGTTTTATTGATAAGACAATTAATGAAGAAAATAAAACAGAAAAAAATATATAAATCAGTCCACTCTCCACGATTCACATTATGTATTCAAATTCGTTTAAAGAGTACATTCAGCAATTTTAATAATATAATTTATCTGAATTAGTAAGAATTTTATTAAATTTATTGCCTTTATTGAGGATTAAAGAAATATTAGTTACGCTTTTTTTTTTATATATATTTACAGTAATTTTTCAATAAACCGAGGCAACAGGCGACAAATCCTTCACAGCGAAACGTCAGAAATAGCATTAAGTGAAGTTCCGCTTCGAGTTGAAAGTGGGTCAACTCGAAGCGGTGTATTTCAAACCGGTTTCAGGCGAACGTGCTGAGGCTAGTGATTGGTCAAATCTTGTCGCTTAAATCTTCTCGTCTCGGTGGGCACGAGCCTTAAAACTCTGTTGTGGTTTCTTATCCCACTTGACTCATGGCAACATCTAGACCAAGACCATCCAGCCCACTGACGAGTTATGATAAAGAATAAGGAATGCATCTTCTTTCTGTCCTTGACATTACAGCACAAAGACATGGGGCACCCAAAGGAATCCACCCGATTACATTCATGGGCACTTGGTACCCATTTTAGTTGCTTTTACAGCAAGCATGGGCTGCAGTGGGGCTATTCTAACTTGGACCCACACATGGAAGTAAAATTTAAATATTTTCATTATAAGACTGTGCAAATCTGATTTTTTATATCAATTATATACAAAATAGCATTCATAATAATTTGATATTTTGTATGAATAAAATACATATTTTTGTCAAAGATTTTGCTACAATTTTCTTTAAATAATTATTCATTCTCTTTTCTTACTAAGCAGCAATTCTGGATTGCCAAAGCATTGCGCTAGAACAATTAAACTGTTAATTGTTCCAGAATGTTAAAAACATGTAAAATATTTTTACTTCTGAAGAATGCTTTATAAAGAATGCTATAATTAAGTATACTTCAGAATTAATATTAAGTCATAACTTTTCTAAAATGCATTTCAAAATAGAAAAAAAGCTAATTTCTTAAAATATTTATAATAAACAAATATTTCAGTAAGGAAAAAACAAATACAATAAATTATTTTTTAATAAATCAAATAGAATTTCATTATTTAGAAAGCAACTTTTTAAAAATTGGCAAGCTTGAATTCTCCAAAGGCTTAAAAATACAAAAGTTCGGAATTTGTATTCACAATTAATTTCAAAAGCATATTAATTAATAATGAAGAATGCTTTTAAAATTAATCAATGAATAAATAATTTATTTTATTTAAACTTTTTTATATTTTTAACAACTAAATCAGAAAAAGTTTTTTTTTTTTTAAATTTGAAATCCATGCTGTCTGCAATAGTATGAATATAAGAAGTTATTTGCGTTTTTTTTGGATAAGAATTTAGTGAAAAAAGTAATATCAAAATATTAAGTTTTTTGTTAAGTATCTCAGATTTATTTTTAATATTTTTTTAGAATTTGTTGTTAATATGTGTGTCGCATTTTATTCTTTAAAATTAAGCAAATATTTTATCGGTTCATTATTGAAGAAAACGGCTTATGAAAACTAGCTACGAATAATTAACTTTAAACAAACACACTTTGGAATAAATTTTAGTTAAATAAATAAAACATTAAGGATTGTTTTAAAAGATTTTAACGATTAAAGTACTTTAATATTTTGAAAGGATTCATTTTTCAATATAAATGCATGTTTATATATAGAGCGACAGAACAATTGGTACAATATGGTATGCACTTAAAAATTTAAAATATTTATTTCATTAATATTTATTAGTCACTTTCAGTAAGAAGTTTCATCTTAAAATAAAAATAAATAAATAAAAAGTTATTTTGCTCAATACATTTAAGATCAATAACAAATAAATTAAAACTGTCTGTAAACTAATTAAACAGTGTTTATTTATATATTAAAATAAATGTAGCTTTTAATGGGGCTGAGAGAAAAAAAATACAGAAAAAAAGTACACAATTCTTCAAATTTCAGAAACGTATTAAAAATATATATATATATATATATGTTAGTTCGTGTAATTGAAGATTCTAAATATATTTGAAGTAAGTAAAAATAAACAGAGTTCTGCTCAATTATCCCAAATTCATGAAACTATCACGCATTCATTAACAAGTTGTACTGTCTTTCTTATACACTGAAGTGACAAAAGTCATGGGATACCTCTTAATATCGTGTCGGCCCTCCTTTCGCCCGGCGAAGTGCAGCAACTCGACGTGGCATGGACTCAACAAGTAGTTGGAAGTCTTCTGCAGGAATATTGAGCCATGCTGTCTCGATAGACGTCCATAATTGTGAAAGCGTTGATGGTGCAGGATTTTGGGCACGAACTGACCTCTCGATGATGTCCCATAAATGCTCGATGGGATTCATGTCGGGCGATCTAGGTGGCCAGATCATTCGTTGGAATTGTCCAGAATGTTCTTCAAACCAATCGCGAACAGTTGTGTCCCGGTGACATGGCGCATTGTCATCCATAAAAATCCCATCGTTGTTTGGGTACATGAAGTCCATGAATGGCTGCAAGTGATCTCCAAGTAGCTAAACATAAGCATTTCCAGTCAATGTTCGGTCCAGTCGCCCCAGAGGACCAAGTCCATGCCATGAAAAAGCAGCCCACACCACGGAGCCCACACCATTACGGAGCCACCACCAGCTTGAACAGTGCTTTGCTGACAGTTTGGGTCCATGACTTCGTGGGGCCTGCGCCACACTCGAACCCTACCATCAGCTCTTACCAACTGAAATCGTGACTCATCGGACCACGCCACGGTTTTCCATTCATCTAGGGACCAACCGATATGCTCACGTGCCCACGAGAGTCGCTGCAAGCGATGTCGTTCTGTCAGTAAAGGCACTCGAGTCGGTCTTCTGCTGGAATAGCCCAAGAAAACCAAATTTCTCCGCACATTTCTAACAGACAAGTCCCTTGTACGTCCCACATTGATTTCTGCGGTTATTTGACGCAGTGTTGCTTGTCTGTTAGAATTTTCGACTCTTTGCAGACGTCGCCGGTCTCGGTCGTTAAGTGCAGGCGGTCGACCACTGCGCTGTCCATGGTGGGATGTTATGCCTGAAATTTCATACTCTCGGCACACTCTTGACACAGTGGATCTGGGAATGTTGAATTCCCTAACGATTTCCGAAATGGCATGACCCATGCGTCTAGCTCCAATTAACATTCCGCGTTCAAAGTCTGTTAATTCCCGTCGTGCGGCCATCATCACGTCAAAACCTCTTCACATGAATAACTTGAACAGAAATGAAAGCTCTGCGATGTTACTCACTTTGCATTACCCAGGGGGCACGTGTAACTTGATGGAAAGTCATGGACGCGGAGTAACACTGCCCCCGCATCGCTCTACGATCCTATTAGGACCTGGACCTACGGCTTAAAGTGGATTCCGAACCACTACAACACCCATGGGCAAAGCCAGGATTTGAACCCGATACCTATGGTACCGAACGCCAGAGCGCCAGCCATTCGGCCATCAGGCCACATATAAGATAATATAGATTTAATAATAATTATATTTCTTAAAAAGGAAAAAATTAGATTGTGTCTGAAACATACTGTAGTTGACAGTATCATCATTATAATATTATTTTGTAAACAAATTATTGATAAATAGACAAATTTAAAAAATAAATTTATCTTTTATAACCGAATAAATTAAAAAGATGCAAGTTACTTAGCTCTTAAAGAATTTTTTTTAAAAAAATGAACTCCCTAGTATACAAGCAAATATTATTTGTTTTTCAATAACAAAATTCTAATTATTTGAGATTGCTTAGAAAACATTCTAATAAAGAATAAATTGCCATCACCGTTCTATTATTCTAATTAAAATTTCTGCAATCTTTTTTTAAAAAAAAATTGCCTCTTTAATTATGAAATATCTATTAGAGATAATGAGAAATTTATCGATGATTAAATTTCAAGAATTTCATATTTCAAAATTATTATCCATTATAAAATTATTTGCTAATTTAGGAAAAATACATGTCATATTTCTTGTATTATGAAATTTGAAAATTTTAATCTTTAGAAAGTTTAAAGTTATAGTTTTATTATAATAATTTTATGTATTGGATATAATAAAGTAAATTTCAAACAAATGATGTAAACTAAACAAATATCTGCATAAATTTAGGAACACCTGTGTTATTATTATTTTTTAATTATAATGATTTTATTTGAAAAGTTTAAAATCTTTTAAAGAACTATTTATAAAAAAATGGGGTTTGTCATTTCTGATAATGTTTTATTCTATTGAAAAATATTATTTCATATGCTTTCTAACGTTAAATAAATAAAATGCATTTTAAATTAAAAAAGACCAGTTAATGATTAAAAAATAAAAAATAAATAAACACATATTAATTAGTGGTACCATATACGGACGGTCTTGCCTATTTCAATTTTTTCACGTAGGCACTAATAAATTATATTCACTTTCGATAGTAATGACTAACTTTCAGCTAATTGAATTTAGTGCCTAGAAATTTCAGACAGTTAAGAAATTTAATTTGACGTTTTAGTACCAGCCAAACATTGAGAAAAAAAAATTGCAGACGTCGCTTGGTTCTAGAGTAAAGTGCAACTTCTCATTTTGTCCAGACGATTCAAATTCCAGAAAATACTTTAATGCAGATAGTAATGACACACTATTCTAGACTAATTTTGGCTTGATTATGCACTTTAACATGGAGAAAACAAATCCTATCGAATCATATTTAGTGTCACTTTGTATTGTGGCTTTGTGGTAAGAGAAAATAGAGCTAATTCTGATGTGCCCAAGTTACGTAACAATTATTTATTGAATTTTAAAATTACCCACGAATAAACATCAAAAGTTAATTTAAAAAGGAAAAGTGTGACATTCAATTACACCAGAACAGTCCTTGATCACTACTGAGGAAGTTCAGGCAGTATGTGAGGGGCGCTGCTAATGCGCAGTAATAGATGTTGCGAAATATACGAAAAGAGCAGTTAAAAAAAGATTTTGTTATTTAGTAATTCCCTAATAAATAATTTTGCTTTTTCTATTATACTTTCTTTTGATAAGGAATGAAAAGCAAAGCTTGAATATTAGAATCACAGCTGTGTTAAAGAAAAATATTTATGTGAAACTTAGTAAGAGGCAACAAAAATATTTCATTCAGAGATAAAAAAAAATTTTTTTAAATTATTTTTGCTTTTTATATGATTTTATTTTTAATTATCTGGGTTTGTTAATGCCTATGAAGCATTTCCAAATATCGTTTAAACATGTGGAGGTTTCACGTTGTGTGTTGCCGAAATATTTGAGAAAATGATACAAAGCGCCTTTTTTTCTTCCTTTATTTCAGAACTAAATCCAAAATTTAAGTGTTCTTCAGAAAAATTTCTTGATTTTATTTTCTGAACCATAATCGTCTGGACACTTGTTGATGCCGTCCAATATTCCCAATACTCGCTTAGTTCCACTTAAAAATTAATTCATGATTTTGTATAAATCTACTATAGTCAATATTTAATATCGTGAATTGCAATTATCCCTCAAACGACAACATACACATTCACGATAGAATTATTGACCAGACTGAGACTGGCTGGAATTGAACGAAGTTGAACATTTAAACACGTTTGCGTCGCTGTTGTGCAAACGTTGCAGAATGATCGAGATAAATTTAAAATTGTCGTAAAGCAGCGTGAATGTCTGACATGGCAGACGTAAGACAGAAGGCAGTAAAGGGGAATCTATTCTAGTTTTGTCAACGCAGCAAATCGATGTTGCAAAATATCAATATTTACTTATTCTAGGTAATTTGTTAGATTTGCAATTAAGTTTCTAAGTATTAGCTTTAAAATATTCAAAATATATATTATTATTGAATGCATTGTTATTGTATGAGGGGGGGGCTAGTAAAACTTCTTTTAACAATACACATAATTCTATGTTAGCAATGCCTCTAATCTAATTATTACATTATAAATTATTTTTTTTATATTTGCAACTAACATATACTTTCTATATGAGAGACCTACCGAAAGTTATTTAACGGACAGCCAACTGATGAATTAATGAGGATTTATCATAGAAATAACTTTATGGATTAACTGCCCTTGCTCTGTTCATGTTTTGTTAAGGCTAAGAAAGAAAAGCCACCAGACAGTCAGAAAATCAATGAATGATTTACTCACACAGAGTCGCAATGCTGATCATATCTCTGAAGTAGGGATTACAACTCATCAAATAACGGATTCGAGCTAATAATCTGCTTTACGCCAAATATTTAACATATTAAACCTCATTCAGATTAAATATTCGTCCGAATGTTCATCTGTCACCATGTTTGGAAATTTAAAGTAAGAAGAACTTAAGAACTTCTTAAGAACGAGCCTCCAGTCGTCCTTCGAAAATCGTAAATCATTTGTTGCGTGACTAGAAAACCGACTCTAGGCCAAGCAGAAATATTATGTCATCAAGAACTGCTAAATATTTTCGTATGTATTTCGTCCAAATTGAGCGGCCTGTTGGCTAATTGGCTAGCGCTCTGACCTTTGGTACCACAGGCTTCAGGTTCGAGACCTGGCGGTGGCATGGATGTTTGGAAGTGGTTTGAAATTTTGAAATCCACGTTAAACTGTAGGTTCCGATCTAATTAGTCCGAAGTGTACACAAATTGGCCGTAGAACGATAAACCAAACCAAACTTCCAAATTGAAACCTACCCTTTATAGAGCGTTCATATGTGACTCCCATCACAAAGGCATGTCCAAGTTAAAACAACGACGACTCTCAAGAGTTCATTTACTCACGCATTTAAGTGTAGACCGGTTTCAGAAGCGCAAATTTAAGATAAACCGTGAAAAATTAAAATAATACTTCTTCTTGATAAAATTTGTTATAATGTAATTTCTTTTATGATTTCTGATATACATATATTGAAATCAATGCTTTTTTAGATACGAAGCTTTACTCTTCGTATCTCATTAATCCTAATTTTTCTACATTGTTGTTTCAACCAGCTCATAATTACACATGACGAGACAACGATGTCACTCAAATCTTTATTTACTCACGAAGTGTAAACAAGGCTTTAGAAATTTAAATACAAGAAAAGCTTTAAAAAAAAAAAAAAAAAAAAAAAAAAAAGGTAAATAATATTACTTCTGCATCACGTTGGTTATTTTGTAAATCTGTTTTACTCTTCATATCTCATTAACCCTAATTTAACTGCATTGCTGTTCTAACTAGCTCATTGGTACACATGACGAAACAACGACGTCCTCAAGACTTTATTTACTTACTCAATTAAATCTAAACATCACGTTGGTTATTTTGTAAATTTGTTATGATGAAATATCTGTTAATTACATTTGTGAAGGAAATAAATCATTTTTTTAATTTATAAATGTTGTACAAAGTATCGAAAGCATTCTTTGCAGAATACATAACTCCATTCTTCCGATCTCGTTAACCCTAATTTTTATGCATTGCTGCTCTAACTAGCTCATTATAACACATGATGAAACACTGACGTCACTCAAAATTTTATTTACTCACGCATTTAAGTGTAAACATGGCTTTAAAAAAGTAAATTAAAAAAAAAAAAAAAAATAAGTACAAAATATTACTTCTTGATCATGTTGGTTATTTTGTAAATTTGTTTTACTCTTCATATCTCATTAGCTCTAATTTAACTGCGTTGCTGTTCTAACTAGCTGATTATTACATATTACGAAACAACGACGTCAGCTCTCGCTTATTTAAATGTAAATATGACTTTAGAAAAATAAATACAAGAAAAACTTTAAGAAAATGTAAATAATATTACTTCTTGATCACGTTGGTTATTTTGTAAATTTGTTGTGAGTAAATTTCTTTTAATTACATTTGTGAAGGAAATAAAAACATTTTTTTAAATTTATAAATGTTGTACAAAATAACTAAAGCAATCTTTAGATACATAACTCCACTCTTCTGATCTCGTTAACTCTAATTTTTCTGCATTGCGGCTCTAACTAGCTCATTATTGGCCATGCCGAAACAACTACTCCACTCAAAACTTTATTTACTCACGCTTTTAAGTGTAAACATGGCTTTAGAAATATGAATACAAGAAAAAAACTTTTAAAAAAAATATTTCTACATCACAATTTTTATTATTTTTTTTTTTTTTTGTAAACCCTACTTTATTCTTCATATCTCATTAACATTAATTTAACTGCGCTGCTGTTCTAACTAGCTCATTATTACACATGACGTCACTCAAGATTTTACTTACTCAATGAAATCTAAACTTGGCTTCAGAAAAGTAAATACATGGGAAACATTTTTAAAGAAAGTAAATATTATTACATCTTCATTTTAAATTTATTTTAATTACATTTGTAAAGGAAATAAAATCATTTTTTTAATTTATAAATGTTGTACAAAGTATCGAAAGCAATTTTTGTAGGATGCATAACTCCATTCTTCTGATCTCGTTAACCCGAATTTTTCTGCATTGCTGTCCTAATTAGCTCATTATTGCCCATGACGAAACACTGACATCACTCAAGACTTTATTTATCCACGCATTTAAGTGTAAACATGTCTTCAGAAAAATAAAAACAAGAAGAAAAAAAAAGAAAAGAATATTACTTCTTGACCACGTTGGTTATTTTGTATATTTATTCTGATGCAAATTCTTTTTAATTACATTTTTGAAGAAAATAAAACTATTTTTTTTTAAAATTTATAAATGTTCTACAAAATATCGAAAGCAAACTTTGTAAGATACATAACTTCCTTCTTCTGATCTCGTTAACCCTAATTTTTCTGCATTGCTGTTCCAACCAGCCTATTATTACTTATGACGAAACACTGACGACACCCAAGATTTTATTTACTCACGTATTTAAGTGTAAACATGGATTTAGAAAAGTAAATACAAAAAAAAAAAAAAAAATAATAATAAAAAAAAATAAAATTAAGTACATAATATTACTTCTTGATGGTGTTTGCTGTTTTGTAAAGTTGCTTTAATTTTCATATCTCATTAACCTAATTTTCCTGTGTTACTGTTCTAACTAGCTCATTATTACACATAACAAAACAACGACGTCACTCAAGATTTTATTTACTGTGACTTTTAAGTGTAAACATGTCTTCAAAAAAGTAAATAATATTATTTTTTTAGGACATTGGTTATTTTATAAATTTGCTATGATGAAATTTCTTTTAATTACATTTGCGAAGAAAATAAAATCACTTTTTTAAAATTTATAAATGGTGTACAAATAACTAAAGCAATATTTGTAAGATACATAACTCCATTCTTCTGATCTCGTTAACCCTAATTTTTCTGCATTGCTGTTCTAACTAGCTCATTATTGCCCAGGACGAAGACAACGACGTCATTCAGACTTCATTTATTCCGAAACTACTTAAGTCGTTCCAAGAAACAGAAGCCATTCCGAGCCGGGTAGAAGACTTGACACACAACGAGTCGAAATTGCTCTAAGTTATTTTCCAACCCATCCTTCCCTTCCCCCACCCCTCTTCACACTTGGGAAAAGCCAATTTTAGCTTCCCGCTCTTTCTTGTTTATGTTGAGGATTAAGAACGAAAGAACACTGCTACCAGACCGCAGAATAACAATCCTATTAAAAAAATAAAAAAAATAGAACAAACGAAGCAAGAAGAATTTATTCCAAAGGAACGATGTAGTAACAATGAAGGCCGCATAGATTTGAGCAATGCCATCTTTTGGTATCAAATTGGTACACAGATTTTCAAGGCCCCAGGCGAAGCCATGGATTGTTGCAAGGATTGCCCACCTTCCTTCCTCCAGTCTTGTTTTTGTTCTTCCTTCTATTTCTAACAGTGGGGTAATGAATTCCGGTGTCAACGCCAGACTCCCATTGAGTAAGATAGATGGGGTTACACGAGCAAAGAATCTGCCTCGGATTCCCCTCTTTGTTTTTCCTGGCGATGGCAGTGTATAAAATGGAATTGAGTGCGAGATGTAGTGCTTCTGTTTCAGGTGGAATGTCGGCGTTGGGAAGGAAGGTGATGCTGAACCATTTTTGCCTTGTTCCTTATTGGATGCTGGTGTCTGTTATGTATCTCGTGTATGTAGACAATCGAAGGGGTACTGTTTAATCTTTATCGTGTCTTTCCATGCCCTTTTTGATGAATTATGGGTAATTACTGCAAATGAAATTTGATTAAATTTCTTTGAAAATTATTATATTCGTTTGATCAAAATACTTAATCCATGTTAGTGATGATGTGATTGATTTATAAAAGGAAAGCCAGCGTACTATTTTTATTTGCCAAACATTTTTTTTTCACCGGTTTATTATCATATTTATTTCATCTGCATTGTACATGTCTCTTTAATTTATTCTTATGCTAGTTACATAGTATTATGTTAATTTCATAGTTGCTATTATGTTAGTTACCGTAGCGTATTTGTTTCTGTATTATAAGTCAATGTGATGTATTTCTGTAATTGTAAGTTTTTTGTATTATTATTATTATTTAATATTGCATTCGCACTATTCTAACTGGTAAGGGGGTACATAAACCTGGAGGGTGATAGGGGAAGGTACAATAAATTAGAGTGGTGATGCAATGCCATCTTTTGGTATCAAATTGGTACACAGATTTTCAAGGCCCCAGGCGAAGGCATGGATTGTTGCAAGGATTGCCCACCTTCCTTCCTCCAGTCTTGTTTTTGTTCTTCCTTCTTTCTAACAGTGGGGTAATGAATTCCGGTGTCAACGCCAGACTCCCATTGAGTAAGATAGATGGGGTTACACGAGCAAAGAATCTGCCTCGGATTCCCCTCTTTGTTTTTTCTGGCGATGGCAGTGTATAAAATGGAATTGAGTGCGAGATGTAGTGCTTCTGTTTCAGGTGGAATGTCGGCGTCGGGAAGGAAGGTGATGCTGAACCATTTTTGCCTTGTTCCTTATTGGATGCTGGTGTCTGTTATGTATCTCGTGTTGCGTCGGTCGTTGGGAATAACATACAATCGAGGGGGTACTGTTTAATCTTTATCGTGCCTTCCCATGCCCTTTTTGATGAATTCTGGCTAATGACTGCAAATAGTATTGGATTAAATTTCTTTGAAAATTCATGTATTTGTTGGGTTTATCATCATATTTATTTTTTCTGCATTGTATACTTATCTTAATCTTATTTATCTTTATGTTAGTTACATAGTATAGCGTTAATTTCATAGTTGCTGTTATTTTAGTTACATAGTATATCGTTAATTTCGTAATTTATGTTATGTTAATTACCATACGTTTTTTTTTTTTGTGTATTATAGGTATTCGTAATGCCTTTCTGTAACTGTAAGCCTTTCTTTATATCATCATTATTATTAATAAAACGACACTTTTTTTAACTTGTAAGGAGGTACATAGCTCTGGTACAGTGAGATGTGAGGAATAAAATAAAGTAAAGTGATGTACATTCTTTTTTTTTTTTTTTTTTTTTTCATTTCATCAAAGAAAATGTTTTACATTATCTTTTTTTGTTACATGTGTATTGTACACATTTCATCACACTCATGTTTATGTTAGTTACATAGAACCACAGCATTTTTTTTTTCTTTTCTGTATTATAATTCAGTGAACTCCTGTACTTCTATAATTGATCTAATATCGCTTTGATCGTGCGTGTAATATATTTGAAGTTATGTGAAAAGGATTATTTAACAAAGAAGAAATAGGACGATTAGGAAGATGATTATTTACGTGAAATTAAAAACTGGAAAATTTATTTTTCAAATTCTGAAGTAAAACGTTTTCATGTTGCTTACTGTTTTATATTATATTTACTTCATTTTTAACTATAATTATTTAAGTTCAGTAATAGTTTACATTTTTATTATAACGTAAGTTTAGAACATATAAATGCGTTTTTATTTAATCGTATGGTTCTTGAATGCTTGATATTAAAACTTTAAAAAATATAATAAAAATATATATTAAAAAACAAGAAAAGCACAAAAAAATGCTTTACATTTTCTTTTTTTTTTTATCACATCAAAGAAAAGGTTTTGCATTCTCTATTTTTATTACATCAAAGAAATTATTTTGAGTCCTCTCTTTTTCTTTTAGCTAAAAAGAAAATATTCTTCATTCTCTTCTTTTTGTTACATCAAAGAAAATGTTTTACATATCTTTTCTTTTTTGGTTTCTTTATATAAAAAAATATTTTGCATTCTCTCTTTTTTCGATATATAAGTTTGCATTTTAAATATTTAGAAGCATTAGTTTTATATATTAATGCACATTTAAATTTCTTCTTTATCATCATTATTAATTTAGAATTTTAAGACAAAATATTCACTGTGTCCTTGACAATGAAAATTTTATGGTAGCACATTATTATAGATGTAAATTAAAAAAACGTATAGATACTTATTATATAAAATATATGTTCAAAATAAAAAGCATGCAAGTACTATTTTTATTACTTATAAAATAATAACAACTTTTTAAAATCTTTTTTTTTTTCAATTTCTATATTTGATTAGCGAAATAAAGCTAAATACGTATTTTTTTCATAAAATTAATTATGAAAAAAAAAAGTTTACAATGGATTTTCTATTGAAGCATCTGTTATTCAGTATTATATTTCTTAATAAGTCTCTGCGAGCCTCGAAGCATGTCACGAACAATTCAACAATAGTCTATGAATGAAGGATATTGATTTCCTGGATAAATTTTAGGGTTAACTACACCAAATTTGCGTGTCTTATCGAAGAAAGCTCAAGAAGACAGCCTAACTTTCGATGTTTTATAGGCGTTTTATCATCGCTGTTAAGTTTTCTTGTTTCTAAAAGCAATGGCCAGTACGGAAGCTGTTATCAGATTTGAACCTGAGCCTTGTGCACGCTGATTGTGCTTTTTACAATTGAGAGACAAATCAGATTAGTTCTTAATATTAGTTATGAGAAGAAAAAAAAGGTTAAAATGCATTTTTAATTGAAGTAACGATTAATAAAAAAAAATTATAGTACATTATAATTATTTTAAAATACTGCATAATAATTGAGCTGCCTATGCATATACAGTGAGAAGCCTATACTAATAGAGTGAGAAACTTATACCTGTAGTTAATTATAACCGAACATTTGCTTGCTCTTCATTAGCGCAACAGCCCCATAAAGGCCGTCTGCCTACTATCAGATTTCGAGACATTATACGTTTTTTTTTTTCTTACGGAGTTGGGTTGTCATCCAGTCTCAACAGTCTAATTAGATCGGGATCTATGGTTTAAAGGGGATTCCGAATTACTACAAACTCACATGACACCACTGAGACTCGAACACGAGGCCTGTGGCACCGAGCGGTAATCACTCGGCCATTAGGCCCCCAAATATTTGCTATTGTATAAAAATTATATGTAATGAGTAGTTCTACACTTATATTTTTGCCATTGAAATAATCATTAATAGGAAAAAAATACTGGTATTACTTAAATGTATTGCAAGATGAGGATCAATTTTAATTGTATATACATACAAAATATTATAAATAAAATAATAATGAATATTTCACATTTATATTACAGTCATTTAAATATTCTGAGTTACATTGTATATATATATCCACAATAATATATTACATTATATGTACTATTGAGTATTACATTATATTACATCATTTAAATATTCTGAGTTACAACATACAATTACATTTTATTATTTCTCATATATTAATGAATATTTAAAATACATTTTTGTTATTTAAATATTCATTAATATGACAAATAATGGTATTACTTAAGTGTATTGCAAGTTGAGATTATTTCAAATTGTATATGGTGCACTAAATAATACTACTCATTGTTAATTTTTATATCTGTGTTTTTGCCATTGAAATAATCATTACTATGGGAAATTCGGAAGATCATTTCGAATTGCATATGGTGTACTCAATAATGCAAACTACTCATTGTTAATTTTTATATCTGTGTTTTCCCGCTAAAATAATCATTAATATGTAAAATTCGGAAGACCATTTCTCAATTGTATATGGTGTACTAAATAAGGTAAACTACTTATTGTTTATATTTATATTTCTGTTTTTGATGTTGAAATAACATTGAAAATTTGGCTAACATTGAAAATTCACTAACATTGAATCACTAACTAATCATTGGCTAACATTGAATCACTAACAAATCATTGGCTAACATTGAATCACTAACATTGAAAATTTGGCAGACCACTTCGAATATGATGTACATATATCTATAAATTAATAACCATTAATAATTTAAGTTTATATTTTGTCATTAGAATATTTATTAATGTGAAATACACAGTTACTTCTAGCTTGCGAGCATAGGGGTGGATTCGAATAAGTTATGGTGTGCTCTCCCCATTCCACGGCATCGATTTCTCATGGCGAAATACTTTATTCGCCGATCCCCAGTGAGAAATCCGCTCTGCAGAGTTCCGTGTTCTCTGACCCATATCTTACGCAACTTCACTTTCCCACAATCGATTGTGGAGTTTCATCGGAATCGGGAAACCCATCCCATTCTTCCGGGCCATGCAAATAATATATGGCCGCAAAAATCTTTCTTCCCATTTAATGTTTTTTCTTTTCTTCTTAATTTACCCAACTTTACTTTGTTAAGTATTTGTTAATATGCTATACAGAGTTGCATTTATAAATACGATTTATTATTACTAATATCGAATTTAATAACTCAAGTTTCTACAGATCGATTTCTGGAGTTTGGAAATCGATCTATAGAAACTTGAGTTATTAAATTCTATAATAGTAATAAATATTATTTATAAATGCACTTCAGTACAGCAATTTAATACAATGTAGCACTTATCCAATTCTTCTGGTCCATGCAAATAATATACGGCCGCAAAAATCTTTCTTCCCATTTAATGGTTTTTTTTTTTTACCTTTTGTAACAACGTGAGTTTTAATTTACACCGCGTTACATTGTGTAGTATTTGTTAAACTGCTAAACTGCAGTGCATTTATAAATATTTATTAATACTATTATCGAATTTGAAGTTTCTATAGATCGATTCCGAAACTCTAGAAATTTATCCAATTTAGTATGTACTATGCAAATACTACTGAGCCCAAAAAGTTAGACCAATTATTATAATTTTTTTCAAAAACCGCCTTCTGGTTAAATTCATGATGTTTTGAATAAATAGAAAGTTCAATTTGCATATATAAAAACCATATTATTTAAATGAAATGTTTATTTTGCATAATTCTTTAGATGTCTACAAGAAAATTTAAAAATAGTATTCAAATCATAAAATGCATTCGATTACATTGGAAGATTATGTTATGGAAAATAAAAATTCCAAATATTTTTTAAAGAAAAATACTTGTAATAATTTTATATTTTATTTTTAAGAAACAATTTATATCATTATATTTAAAATTTTTCTTTATATTTAGAGAAATTAACACTATAATTAGTATGTGAATTAACTTGCGTAATTTGTTAGGTATGACTTAAAAAAATAATTTTGATAAAGCTACACAAATGATTTATTGAAAACATTGTACAAGTAATTAAAACTCTAATTATAATAATTTGCATATAGATGCACGTTGTAGAAAAACGAAAATATTATTTAAAAATACATGCTTAAAGACATAGATCAGATAATAATTGGCTTATAGATGTCGAGAATAACATAATTCGACATAATACTGTGCCCAACAAGTAAGACCAATTATTATAAATTTTTCAAAAACTCTTTAATTTATTAACTTTCCAAATTTATTTCATCGCCTTCAAAGTAATCCCCTCCGGACACAATGCACTTATGCCAACTTCTTTTCCTATCCTCAATGCATGCTAATAAGTCATCGGCAGGGATGGCCTTCAAACCGCTTGGCGATTCACATTAAATCTCTTCAATCGACTCAAAACGGTGTCCCCGGAGTGGTCTTTTGAGTTTAGGGAATAACCAGAAGTCCCAGGGTGTGAATACGAGGATTGTGGAACGATATGAGTTTCATTTTTGGTGAAAAATTCCCGAAGAATCAATGCAGTGTAAACTGCCGCATTCACTGTTTTCGGTACCAATCGAAATTGGACGCGTTTGAGGCCAAAATGGAATTGACCGATCCTTTTGAAATTCCAACATCATCAGCGAGGTCTCTAATTGTAAATCGGCGATTTGCAAATACCAAATCTTTAATTTTTGTGGAAGTGAGCTTCATCGGTTGAGGTTGAGGGTCGACCAGAGGGCTCTTAGTCTTCAACGCGTTCTCTGAACTGTTATATCACTTCTAAAGATTTCTTTCCGATACAGGAATGCTCCCCGAATGCCTTCTGCCACTTCTATACGTTTCCGCAAACAAAATTTATTGCAAATTATTTGTTCAATTAATTCAGGCATTACAAAAATCGCCGGAATTAGTTTTAGCGTCTCACAAAGCCAAGTGTAACTCAAACGCTAATGAACATTTTGACGTCAACTTTCACACCAATGTCAAGGACAATGCCAGTAACCTAAAAAAGAAAAAAAAAATGTAATTCCATAAGCCTCGGGAATTTCATATTGAAAATTGGTCTTACTTTTTGGACACAGTAGTAATATAAGGCCGCAAAAATCTTTCTTCCCATCTAATGGTTTTTTTTTAATTCTTTTATAATAACGCGAGTTTTAATTTACCGAGCGTTACATTCTATAGTATTTGTTAAATTGTTATACTAAAGTTCTTTTATAAATAATATTTATTATTATTAATATCGAATTTAATAACTCAAGTTTCTATAGATAGATTTCCAATCTCCACAAATTTATTCAATTCGTCTGTACTATGCAAATAATAATGGAAATGTATGACTGGAAACCTTCTGATTTTTTTTACATATAATGGATTTTTGTTCCCAAATTAGTTTTGATTTACCTAGGGATACATTGTATTATTTCTCAGTGCCAATTGTAATGCTTACCTCATTAAATAGCAGGAATATAGTTAAAGAATATGTTTTATTGATAAGAACTGCTAAATATCTTGCTATTGATTTTGGATTTCTCTGCCAATTCATCTGAGTTAAGTAAAGAATGTCTGGCCTCAAAATCCGCTATTATCATTTAATGATTTTTTTTGTATGTGCGTTCATGTTAGTTTTAATGCAGCAATGTGCAACATTTGTGTTATATTGTGTTATTTTGTTTACTAATGCTTTCTATAATGGCAAAAAGGAAACTGGGGTTTCGAAATAAAGAGGATTTGCATATTTTATCGATTCTTTGAGAAACGTAAGACGAATTCAAAATACAAATCTCTAGTGTCAAAAGCGTATACGTGAATGTTCGTGCACAAAGAGGGCTTTAGGATACAGCTTGGCAATTTCAGCTTTTTTCCACTCAAGACACCTTTACAAATTTCATGATACTTTTTTGAAATGTTTGGTCGAAAAATTCAAAAGCAAACAGTTAAAACAAATAACCACCAAAGTTTGGAAAACCTAATTCTATGGTTAAGTGAGAGAAAAGTGGTAGGTCAGTCTCAAGTGTACACAGCCAGAAACTGAAATGTCATGTCCAGTGTTGTGCCTAACTTATTTTAAGCCTTTTAAAGATACTTAAATGGAAAAACCTGGTCAACGTCATAAAAGAGCCACGACGGCAAATGAAGATTGGCATTTGTCTGTTACAGCAGAGCTCAGTAGGAATTCAATAGCTTTTCAGTTGTTTCGTGACTTCACGTTGAACAGAAACCCGAATATAAAGTGGTTTTGTTTCCAAGCACTCTAGAGAAATCTGTTTGTAAAAAGACCCGTTGTTTACATCCCATTCACTGCTTCGAATAGGAGAGTCAGTTTATATTATTCTACTTGGAACTTTGACCTTGGACAAGATATCGGGGAGAGGGGTATATTTATTCACTAATGAGTCACGGCCTGACCACCTACTTTTCACTTAAGTTCTCCGCAGAGAATCAGGGATTCATTAACTATCTTCTAACATTCAACAATGTGGTTAGAACTCTTGAAACAGATATTTGGGCACAAGTATTATATTGGATGACTGCATGTACATCCATGACTATGTCATAAACTTTTTAAATGTTGTGAATTATAAAGATGAGATCTTGTGCCCTTATTCTACGTTCATCTTTTCAAGAGTTCAGTGGATAGTAATTTACTTTTAATGTATGGCATTGCACATATACAGGACACATACGGTCAACAAATATCTGAAAAGTTAAAAACCTTTCTGTAGTATGGTATAGAGAGAATATATGGGACCCTTCCAAAGACAATTGCTGGGTCTGCTAACAACATTGTTGCACGAGTGGGATTAACTTTCCTAGGGACTCATAAACAGAATAAGTAAAAATTGGTTTTCATCGTGAATTAAAGCGAGAGCTGGTTAACTGTAAACGGAAACTTTAACTTATATTGCTAACATTTTGGGATCTATATTGTAATCTTTGTTCTATAACTTCCGGTATTCAGGATTCTTATACGCGAACAATCATTTGTACCATATATTTACTATATTTTAATAAATATGAAAAATACAAGTAGGGCATGGATGTCCTTTCGACTATGTATACAGTGCTATATTAAATTTGTCTCATGTGCGCTGCTTTAAATTATTGAACACTCAAATTGGAGATCTGTATCAAATTCAGTCATGCTGCTAAAGTTCAACATGGAGTGAGACATCTATATAACATTTACAATTTTCCATCTGAATTTAAAGGCGTGGGAAGTTTCAGTTAACGTATCAATCGCGCCTATCTCCAGCATAGACACAGAAACTTTCAGTTTAATTTCACTTACAAAAGTTTGAATGCCTCTTCTAGATCTGTTACCTCACACTCCATCTACCGGCCCTCATATCACTATAAATATATTTCATTTGGGAAGATATAATTCAGACTATTAAATATATAATTTTGTGATAAATATTTTTCAAAATATTAATTATAGTTAAAAACTTTTAAATTAAATATAAATATTAATTAATAACATTTTTGTAAGCGAATTTAAATAGTATGTGAGGAATGATTAAAAACTGAAAATGAAGGATAAATATTTTCTATGTTTTCTTTAATTTTTATTATTTTAAAAAGCCCAAGACTTTTTCTTACTTTTATTTTCTTTCAAAACATATTTATTTCGAAGCACATTTCTTAAATGCGTTTCACTAAAGGTCACTGTGTTAGTTTGAATGTCAATTGTGCTTAACTGCTTTATGTTATGGTTCCGCAATAATAAAATCCCTGGAGGATTAGTTGTGACCACCAATTCTGCACTCATAATTGATATTTTAAATCTCCAATTGAAGGCCACATAAATAATACATGGGATAAATATAACTTATTCAAAACATTTCTCAAGACCTTAATGCGTTATGATGGAAATTGAGCTGATGTGGTACAGCCAAATGGTGTGTCGCAGTTTCTGGTTAGTTAGTGCAGTTCTGTCAGGTGCGTCAAAGGAAATTACCATTAAAAGATTAATGAGCACTGATCATCACAATCTATAAATCAAGTAACCCCTTAACTGTATTAATAGAAGTGTCTCGTGTAACTGTCTGTAACCCCTACCTGTGATTATGTATTAGCAATAAATGTCTCTGAAACTTCAGCGTGTGTCAGCTGAGCAGGAAGTATGCAATTTATCATGAAATTTAGTGTTGAATTTTGTTTTAGCTATGTTTCATATAAAGGTGATCGATTTAGTTTTAAATATTTGCTGTTGTTTGATTAAGAGTTAAAATATGTGACAGATGTGATTGTCGATTGAAAGGGATATTTTCCTCATTTTAATATATATTATACAATAACGCGAAGGTCGTGGGTTCGATCCCCCCATGGGCCAGTAATAATTTTTTTCAGGGCTGGAATGTCCGAGTGGCTAGCGCTCTGCCGCTCGGTACTACAGGTTTCGGGTTCGAGTCCCGGCGGTGCCATGGTTGTTTGTAGTGGTTCGGAATCCACTTTAAAAAGTAGGTTCCGGTCTAATAGGATCGTAGAGCGTTGCGGGGGCATTGTTACTCCGCGTCCGTAGCTTATCTTCAAGTTACACGCGCCCCCTGGGTAATGCAAAGTGAGTACGTCTGTGCAGCACTTGCCTTAAGGCATCCAAGACGTCCATGTCTGTGCTTGCCAGCTGCATTAGAAAGAAAAAAAAATATATATTATAAAAAACTCATATATTATAGGAATATTTTTCTTTACTATAACAGTCTCATAAATCGTTTATTCATTATAGATAAAAAATAAAGTAGGACCTTTATCATAATTAGATTTGGTATATAAGAATTATTTTATTATACATTAACATCTTTAGTTTTAGTTTTAAATATTTGTCATTGTATGAGCTAAAATATGTGACAGATATAGTTGTTAATTGAAAGGGATATTTTCCTCTTTATAATATAAATTATAGGAGAATATTTTCCTATAATATATCTCATATAGATTGTTTATTCCTTATAGATAAAAAATAAAGTAGGATTTCAATATAATTAGATTTGGTATATAATGATTTTTTTAATTATATGTTAATATCTTTAGTGGTCATCAAAAATAATTAAATAAATATAAATATAAATCATATAATTCATATAATATAAATCATATAATTTTTAAAAATAATCTTAATACATGCTTTAGAGTAAATAATAAATAGAAATGTAACTCATGCTAAATTATGAGAAAGTTTAAATCACTATAAAAATAATAAAGAACAACTTGTTTTGAATAATAAGGAAAAGTACAAGATTGGATAAACAAATGCTTAATTGTCTTAAAAATAAAGCAAATTGGCTTAAATATTTAAACTTGATACGAAGCAAGTTTTATATTATACTAAACTTTTATTTCTATTTAATATGAAGCAAGTTTTATTTCTTAATTTTTAATTGAACTACATCTAATAAACGACCTGTGAATAAAAATACTTTTTTTTTTTTCTTGGCATTATTTAAAGAGAAAATTATGAAAAAAAAAATAATATTGATGTGTAAAATATAAAGAATAATATATAAAATCATGTACTACTGATATCAAAAATACAGTATACGTACCTCAGACCAAATATTTTATCTTATAGAAAAAAATATGTTTGTTGCTGTTGTTTCTTATACCACTTGGCTGGCGAAGCCCATGAGCCCATACGTACTCATGATTGAAGGGGAAGGAAGCAGCTTCTGTTGTGATGGAGCACCCGTAGGTAGAAGTCTGACTTTGGCTCCGTGACGCTCTTACAGTCATAGGAGACCGGGACCTACAGCTTAAAGTGGATTTCGAACCGCTACAAACATCCATGGCACCGCCGGGATTCGAACCCGAAACCTGTGACACCGAGCGCCAGAGCGCTAGACACTCGGCCATTCAGGTCCCAAATTTGTGAATGCCAACTGCACGCGGTGTTCCCAGGTGGTCACCCACCCAAGTACTGACCGCGCCCAATGATGCTTGACTTCGGTGATCTAACGAGAACCGGTATATTCAGCATGGTATGGCCGTTGGCTCGAAGAAAAAAAAATATATTCAATATACACAAAATAAATAATATAATTAATGATCTTCAAAAATATTTAAATTATACACATAAAAAGATGTAAATTAAATGTTTAAACATTAATAACGAGACTAATATTAAAAAGCAGACCCATACAGTATATCTTTATATATACGAATTTAATTTAATTTCAGTATATGTTCAGTTTACACATGAAAAAGAAGAAGAACAACAACAATGATGATATATTTCTTATTAGTGTAACAACCCCATGATGGGCCAAGGTTGTCTGCCTATTGCCAGATTTCAAGACAGGAGATAATTTCTTTTTCCGGGATAGGCTTGTTATCTTTACTAACAACGCTCTATAGCCGTATAAGACCAGGATCTACTATTTAAAGTGGATTCCGAATCACTATTATCATTGTTTAAATATATATATGTCATTTTCATTCAGAAGATATAATAATAGTAATAATTCTATTTGATGAGATTGACAATCGTCTTCAAAATACCAAATACTATATCCGATTAAATAATTTCATACAAATAAAATGTTATCATTATGTAATATATTTCCGTGAAATTAACATTAAACCGCAAAAAGCTCATTTTTCGAATTAGTGTAAAACGCTATCCATAATAAAAAAGAAAGATTTTCTTCTGCTTCGTAAGCAATAAATATATACCAGCCTGTATCTAAAGTAACACATTTCACCTTTTTCTTGGAATGGGAATCGAACAGAACTACTTCCTCTGTCTCAATTCCAAAAAAAAAAAATTACAATTTGTTTTCAAAATCACATCAGAAATGAACTCTTTCCCAATAAGAAAATAAAAAAAAAAGTTCTTCTCTCCAAATAAACTACGGATTTTCACCATTACCATTCCCTCTCACAAAATAACCCTCTCCATGAGAGGAAGAGAAACGATGATAAAATAAAGTATCACTCAGCATATAATAAATAGCTCCCGAGGACTTTTAAATTCAAGCCTAACCGCTCCAATAAAAATCACACAAAAACATAACCCGCTCCCACTCTAGGACGCTGAAGCACATAAAATAAATACCAGGACACGGTACGGGGGCCCTTTGGACAATGGGCCATCAAAGGAAGATATATAGAAACCATTATTCGACTCCAGAATTCTCGCGTTGCCGGATTGTTCCGGACAAAAAACTCGTCAGGGAGGGATGGGATCCAGTCGTTTCGCAGAAGAGTGCTTAAAATATATGGATGTATGAAGAGATGGAAGATTCGAAGCTTCTTGGAGGATGGAAAATCATCACCTTCTGGATGGCAGTGGCGAGAAGATTCTGCCTTCCATTCTCCGGGCCCCTTTCTCTTCTTCTTCTTGATGTGAAATTTTCCTTTCAGAAATATCTATCTTACTTTTTACTCCTGTGAGCTTTTAGTTTGTATTCTCTGGAGAGATTGTTTTATAAAAATGCTTTTTGTGGGAGTTATTGATCTTTGCCTTTGCAGTATTTTTTTGTACAATTAAAGAAGATTTTTGTAATTTAGGATAGAAATTTTGAACATATGTATTTGAGGATTTTTTTCCGCAATTGTTGTGTATTGTTGTCAATTATTTTTTCAAAAATAGAATTAATTTGTAAATTATTTCAACTGAATTTAGTGGTAGCATTTACCATCCTATTATTCAGTAAAATATCTTTTGTAAAATATTATTCATACTATATTTTTCTTTTTAGTCAGAACAGAGACAAGAGAATTAGAGATTAACAATCATGTGCAAAATACCAACATTATAAAAACGTACATAATATCACTATAATGTATTGTTATATTTTATTATGTAGTACAGTTATGTGAAATTAATATTAAACTACAAAATATCATTTTTAGAATTAGTCAAAAACGCTATCCATTTTTTAAAAGAACGATTTGATTCTGCTGCGTAAGCAATAAATATAGAACAGCCTGTATCTAAAGTAACACATTTCACCTTTTTCTTGGAATGGGAATCGAACAGAACTACTTCCTCTGTCTCAATTCCAAAAAAAAGTAACAATTTGTTTTCAAAACCACTTTAGAAATGAACTCTTTCCCAATAAGAAAATTAAAAAAAAGTTCTTCTCTCCAAATAAACCATGGATTTTCACCATTACCATTCCCTCTCACAAAATAACCCTCTCCATGAGAGGAAGAGAAACGATGATAAAATAAAGTATCACTCAGCATATAATAAATAGCTCCCGAGGACTTTTAAATTCAAGCCTAACCGCTCCAATAAAAATCACACAAAAACATAACCCGCTCCCGCTCTTGGACGCTGAAGCACATAAAATAAATACCAGGACACGGTATTATTTAATACGGACGGATATTATTTAATACGGATTATTTAATATATTAAATACGGACAATGGGCCATCAAAGGAAGACATGTAGAAACCATTATTCGACTCCAGAATTCTCGCGTTGCCGGATTGTGCCGGACAAAAAAATTCGTCAGGGAGGGGATGGGATCCAGTCGTTTCACAGAAGAGTGCTTAAAATATATGGATGTATGAAGAGATGGAAGATTCGAAGCTTCTTGGAGGATGGAAAATCATCATCTTCTGGATTTCAGTGGCGAGAAGATTCTGCCTTCCATTCTCCGGGCCCCTTTCTCTTGTTCTTGATGTTAAAATTTCCTTTCAGAAATATCTATCTTACTTTTCACTCTTGTGAGCTTTTAGTTTTTATTCTCTCCGGAGATTGTTTTAAAAAGAGTGGAACGAAAAAAATGCTTCCGCGTGAGTTATTAATCTTTGCCTTTGCATTTTTTCCCTACAATTAAAGAAGATGCCTGCCTTACATATCGAAATTATCAATATTTATATCACAATATACATTACATTACTAAGGTATTATATTCTTATATTATTATTACAATATTAAATTTCCTTTTTACGTAATGTCCATTCAAATAAGAATCTGTTCAAATCTATTTAAAGAGATTAACAATCATGTTCAAAATACCAACATTATAAAAAAATAAATAATTTCATTCTAATGCATTATTATATTTTATCATGTAATACATTTATGTGAAAATAACATTAAATTGCAAAAATAACATTTATTGAATTATTGTAAAATGCTTTTCATAATAAAAAGAAAGATTTCATTCTGCTTCGTAAGCAATAAATATAGAACAGCCTGTATCTAAACTAATATATTCCACCTAATTCTTGGTATAGCAATCGAACAGAACTACTTCCTCGACTCAATTCCAACAAAAAAAAGGAACAATTTGTTTTCAAAATCACATCAAAAATGAACTCTTCCCCAGTAAAAAAGAAAAAGAAAAAATACTCTCCAAATAAACCACGGATTTTCACCATTACCACTCCCTCTCACAAAATAACCCTCTCCATGAGAGGAAGAGAAACGATGATAAAATAAAGTATCACTCAGCATATAATAAATAGCTCCCGAGGACTTTTAAATTCAAGCCTAACCGCTCCAATAAAAATCACACAAAAACATAACCCGCTCCCGCTCTAGGACGCTGGAACACATAAAATAAATACCAGGACACAGTACGGTGGCTCTTTGGACAATGGGCCATCAAAGGAAGACATATAGAAACCATTATTCGACTCCAGAATTCTCGCGTTGCCGGATTGTGCCGGACAAAAAACTCGTCAGGGAGGGGATGGGATCCGGTCGTTTCGCAGAAGAGTGCTTAAAATATATGGACGTATGAAGAGATGGAAGATTCGAAGCTTCTTGGAGGATGGAAAATCATCACCTTCTGGATGGCAGTGGGGAGAAAATTCTGCCTTCCATTCTCCGGGCCCCTTCCTCTTCTTCTTGATGTGAAATTTTCCTTTCAAAAATATCTATCTTACTTTTTACTCATGTGAACTTTAAGTTTTTATTCTCTCCGAAAATTGTTTTAAAAAAGTGCTTTTGCGTGAGTTATTGATCTTTGCCTTTGTAGTTATTTTTCCATAATTAAAGAAGATTTCTGTAATTTAGGATTGAAATTTTGTATATATGTATTTGAGGATTTCTTCCACAATTGTTGCGTTTTGCTATCACTTATTGTAATAATAAGATACCTATTTGTAAATTACTACGAGTGAATTTAATGGTAAAATTTTACTTCCTATTATTCAGTAAAATATTATTTACAATATATTTTTGCTATTATTCATTCAATGGGAATCTCTCCAAATCTATTTAAAGAGATTAACAAACATGTTCAAAATACCAAATACTGTTACAAATTAAATAAGTTTGTAATAAGTAATAAATAATAAAGAAATAAGTAATAAAGAAATAAGTAATAAATAATAAATAATAAAATGTACCATAATAATGATTCATTAACAATTATTATTAACAATGAGATTAGACTGCAAAAAGCTCATTTTCCGAATTAGTATAAAATGCTTTCCATTTTAAACGAAAGATTTAATTCTGCTTCTTAAGCAATAAATATAGAACAGACTGTATCTAAAGTAATATATTTCACCTTATTCTTGGAATGGGAATGGGACAAAACTGCTTCCACCACACAATTCAAAAAAAAAAAAAAAAAAAAAAAAAAAAAAAAGGAACAATTTGTTTCCAAAATCATCACACCAAAAATGAACTCTTTCCCAATAAGAAAATAAAAAAAAAGTTCTTCTCTCCAAATAAACCACGGATTTTCACCATTACCACTCCCTCTCACAAAATAACCCTCTCCATGAGAGGAAGAGAAACGATGATAAAATAAAGTATCACTCAGCATATAATAAATAGCTCCCGAGGACTTTTAAATTCAAGCCTAACCGCTCCAATAAAAATCACACAAAAACATAACCCGCTCCCACTCTAGGACGCTGAAGCACATAAAATAAATACCAGGACACGGTACGGGGGCTCTTTGGACAATGGGCCATCAAAGGAAGACATATAGAAACCATTATTCGACTCCAGAATTCTCGCGTTGCCGGATTGTGCCGGACAAAAAACTCGTCAGGGAGGGGATGGGATCCAGTCGTTTCGCAGAAGAGTGCTTAAAATATATGGATGTATGAAGAGATGGAAGATTCGAAGCTTCTTGGAGGATGGAAAATCATCACCTTCTGGATGGCAGTGGCGAGAAGATTCTGCCCTCCATTCTCCAGGCCCCTTTCTCTTCTTTTTCTTGATGTGAAATTTTCCTTTCAGAAATTTATCTTACTTTTTACTCTTGTGAGCTTTTAGTTTTTATTCTCTGGAGCGATTGTTTAAAAAAAATGCTTTTTGGGTGAGTTATCGATCTTTGTTTTTGCAGTTTTTTTCTACAATTAAAATGTATGGATAAACATATAAAAAGTACTTTATATATATAACCTATACGTTTATAGTAAAGTTTTTTAAGTTATGTGTGTACTTTAGTATAAAATTATAAATTCCTCAAATACCCAGACAAAATATATGTTTGCTTTTAATGGAATACTGCATGTGACATTAAGTTGTGCATGTTAAAAAATTTTATAACGTATCAATTAAATATAAAATTAAAAAAAAATATATCAAAAAAGTTATGTAAAAATATTTACCCTGTGTATTTTACGACTGAAGTGTAGCATGTTTCTAATTAAGTTAACAAATTTTTAATATACAGCTGATTGAAACAAATTAAACATATGAATATAAGCGCTGACAATTTACGATCAAGTAATTAAATTGCGTTGGATAAATGATATATTTGTTTATACAATGCTTCAAAATATTGATCGCGGAACCTAAATTTGAATGGGTGTCCATTTGATATTTACCAGAAATGTAAGCTTGATTGTAGATATCAAATGCACTCATGTATGTGGCAAATAGGTTAATTTCGGAATCGGTAATATAATGTGTGTTGCAGGCATCAGAAGTTTTAGCAGCAGACATTTGATATCGGCGTGCTTCAACTTTGATTTAATGATTTGGCACAGTTAATAGCGTCATTAATTCATGTATTTTAATGAAACATATTTGTGTATCAAATTAGTGAAGTTTGGTTGGTTGTTGATAATCTGAATAAATGTTGAAATATTCTAGGATTTTAAAATCGTTAAAAGTTTGTGTTTTTTTAAATTCATGATTTTCCATATTTATTCTGAATTCTAAGAATATTGAGAATTCTGTTAGGTAGTATTTTAAAATAATTAAAATATGTTGATTTTTTGAGATCAAAAATTAATATTGTATCTAAATCAGTACATTGATTTATTGGAAACAAAGCATTTTATTGCTCGTAGTTAAAAAAATAGCTTTTAGCATAACAATTCTAATCATATATTAAAATGTGTTTTTAAATTGCCATGTATATGTATATAAAGGGGCCTGATGGCTGAGTGACTGACGCTCGGTGACAGATGTTTCGAGGTCTGATGACCAGTTGGCTAGCGCTCTGGCCTTTGGTACCACAGGCTTCAGGTTCGAATCCTGAAGGGCGGGGCATGGATGTTTGCTAGTGGTTAGGAATCCACGTTAAATTGTAGGTTCCTGTCTAATTAGTCAAAAGTATGCACACAATGACCGTAGAGCGATAAAACATACCAAACCAGACAGAAGTTTCGGGAACGAGTCCCGCCGGTGCCATGGATATTCGCAGTGGTTTAGAATCCCTTTTAAACTGCAGGTCCCTGTCCAATATGATAGTAGAGCTTTGGATGTAGGTCTGGTAAACTTACCCCATAAAAAGAAAACATCTCCTGTCTCGAAATCTGCCAGTAGGCAGACGGCTTTGACCCACAGTGGGGCTGTTGCGTTAATTGTGAAAATGATATGTATATAAATAGTTAATCTGATTTTAAACATGCATATTTTAAGAGGATAGCTTATTTCTTTAAAAAATTGCTAAACTGCTCATTTTTTTAGATATATTTAGTTTAATATCAGGTTCTGAAGAAAATCAGGAAAAAAAATTAATTTAAAACGGACATTATCAGATAAATCAATCAATATATTTCATATTAATAAAAATTTCATTTCAAAGTTTATTTTTGTTATAATTGCATTTAAAATTTAAATGTAATTTTTTTGCGAACAATTCAAAATTTTTAACCAATTTAATGAGACTTTTAAACAGTTTTATAAATAATTTCACTCAGACATATATAATTAAATTAATCATTTCACATGAAAATTTGAATCTATAAATAAGAATAAATACTAAAATAAATTAAGTTCATTTAATAAGTATGTAAAGTAAAAATAAATAGAATTATAGCAATATATTTAATCAACTTCTATAAATGAGTAAATCTTTAAATATTTGTAAGTACTTTGTAATATTTTTAATCTAATTAAACTGTTTTAATAGACTTATGAAATATTGTAAAGTAAGTTAAAATAAAAATTAAGTACTCTGTATATTTTTCGTAAAAAAGAAGATGAAAAAAAAATCATGAAATACATCGTTTATTATTTGAAACAGAAAAGTTTTAATGAATTTATAGAAACTTGAAATTATATTAAAATTAAATTAAAAGGAAAATATAATTCAAGTCAAACAAACTTAGTTATTTAGTCTGCATACATAAAATGTACCGTTGCGTCACTTTGATGAAAATTTGTTTATTCTACTAACAGGAAATACTTAGTTGTATTTTAATGTCATACAAATAATTTTTCTTTTAAACTGATTTCTTGGAAAAAAGTGAAATAATTGTTCTTTGTAGAGGAAACTTAAATTGGAAAACTTTCGCAAAGAAATTGAAATAATTATTCATTGGTAAACATTGCTTTTCTCTTGTATATAAATATTAAGTTGTATTTATATTCAAAGTGAGAAACATTGTTCATTAATCGAAATAATAAAGTTTTTAAGTACAAATGCTTATAAATTGTAAAATAAACTTTTGGATCAATATGTCCGGTGAAACTAATGGTGTGCACATTGAATTGGAGTAAACATTGTCCCAAAAATGTGATGCTTTTTTATTGAACGGAAATCTTTTCAAAAAAGTCTTTATATATTTTCTTTTACTAATTTTGATAATTTTATTATCGCAAGATAAATATTGGTAAACAATGTTTTTCCTATCTGATAGGCATCCAAATTGTAAAAAAAAATGTCAATGTGCTGCTTGCGACTAACGGTGTGCACATTGTATTGCAGTAAACATCGTTACATAAAGCTGATTTTTTTTATTGAACGAAAATTATCTTTTCAAAAAAATCTAAGTATTTCCTTTTATACATTTTAATAATTTTTTATCGTGCGCTAAATATTAGTAAACAATGTTTTTTTTTTATCTGTATAAAGATCCAAATGGTAAAAAAAAATCATGGATCGATGTGCTCATGTGGATAACGGTGTGCACATTGAATTGTATTAAACATCACCACAAAAATCTGCTGATTTTTAATTGAATGAAAAATATCTTTTCAAAAAATTATTTATGTATTTTCTTTGACTAATTGTAATGCTTTTAGTATTGGGTATTAAATATTGGTAAGCAATGTTTTGTATAAAGATGTGTAGATAGACATCTATTTTGTAAAAGTTTAAAAAAAAATCATAGAATGATGTGCTTGCTACTAACGGTATGCCCATTGAATTGTTTTAAACATAGTCACAAAAAGCTGATGCTTTTTTTATTGTATAAAATATATCTTTCTAATAAATATTGCTGTCTTTCTAATAATTATATCTCTTTTATTTATATTCTTTTAATAATTTTTATTAGTATTACGCATAGTAAATAATGTTTTTTTTATATATATATATATATATATATATATATATATATATATATATATATATATATATATATATATATATATATATATATATTTGTTGCTTATATCGTTACGAAAATCTTAGGCTTTCTTTATTGAATTAAAAATAAATTGTTAACAAAGACTTTTTATGTTTATTTAACTGTGAAGATGCATTTTAGACACTCTATACATTATTACGCGTTATACCCTTCTGCAATAAATTAAAAATTATTATTACATTATTATTAATATTAAAATTACCATTATTATTATTATACCATTACTATTAATATTAAAATTATTATTACCTTCTTAAAATATTAATATTTTTTATAAATAGGTTTAATAAAGAAATTGTTAATGTGTAATGTGCATGTGCAATTTATTTTATGATTAAACGTCTGTTCGAATATAAAATGAGAACTTAATACATATTAATCACAACCACAAATATATTAATCCCAAACAAATATTAATCACAACCACAGATGTATTAATCACAAACAAATATTAATCCCAACCACAGATATATTAATCACAAACAAATATTAATCACATATGAGAATATTAATCACAACCAAATCCTCTATTCTATAATTTGATTTATTATTTATATTAATTTAAATTTTGCTTTACCATGTATACATTTCAATTCACAGGATGGACAAGAATTACTTTAACCATTAATCTTTTGGAATATCTAATTTAAAATGTTTTATTAAACCATTTTATTTGCATAATGGCATCTCCAGCCATCACTATGGTTTTGATTCAATATTCTTAAAAGTTAGAATAATACTAAAAAATTTCTTGTCATTATAAAAGTTAGGCTTCATAAAGTTTTTGAGCATGTGAGATTTTTTTTTTTACATTCTTAAACTAAATATAATTAATTCACAAAACTCTTTTTAATATTTCATCATTGTGCACTCTAGTTTTTAATATTCATCATTTGACATTTTACGTTCCGTTTACATGTTTTATTTATATTAATTTATTTATGTGTTTCAATAAATAAATTAATTGTATACACGCTATTTTGTTTTTTTAATAACAAACAAAATTTTATGTATAAATTATTTACTAACTCAACTCTATAATTTGTTTTGTAAAAAATAAAATTGTATTAGACAATAACTATGTCAAAAGTTAATAATTAAAGAAAAATATAATTAAGTCTTACTACATTAAATACTTTGAAATTAAATATTAATATTTTTAATATTTTTTTTTTCTAAATTCTTTTTGGATAAAAATTTTATTTATATAAATTGGTAAAAACATAGAGAATAAAACGTAAACATTAACTAGAAACATCAATGAATTATAATTAGTTATTTTTACCATATATTGTTGTTAAATGTTTCAAATATAATATTTAAAAAATATGAAATCAATTTAAATTATTTCACGCTTAAAAATGCAAATTAGCAGAGATTTTCAGAAGAAATTAAAAATTCACTTACTACATTGAAGTTTTAAAAACAATATTTTATTTTCTTTAAATAATTAAATTTAACTTACAATTTTTTTTTTAATTCCCTTAAGGATTAATGAATATTTGTATATTTGTATTAAATAAAAATAAATGCATATGAAAGTAGGAAACTTCTAATTAATATTTGAAGCGTAAATATTTATAACTAACAGTAAAAATATATTATTAAAATAAAAAATAAAAAAACATAATTATCTGTAGCACGTTCTTAAAATTGTTCCTTTATAAAAGAATAAATTAATTGGATCTTAAATATATTATTTTTTTAGATATTAAAATACTAATTCTTTTTGAAAATCGCTATAAAATATTAACAAATTAAGAAATGATTCTTAATCACAACTGAGCAAAAATCACATATGATTTTTATCGCGTTGCATTTTATTAAAAAGATTTATTTAAACTATCCGCGAAAAAAGTATAATTAGTTTAAAATAACATTTATTTATTAAAATACAAATGATTAATTTTTTATTTTTGTGAATATATTGAAATTAAAGCTATTTATATCCATTTAAATCTGAACGTAAATTTAAAACTTGAAATGTATAGATTTCAGTCCTTAATTAATTAATACAATAAAATTCATTATAATGTGAAACATAAATTTTTGTCCACATGCAATGATTATTAAATACAATGCAATTGTACAATTTATGTACGCATATATACACTGAAGTGACAAAAGTCATGGGATAGCAATATGCAAATTTTCAGATGGCAGTAGCATCGCGTAGAACAGGTATAAATGGGCATTGCTTTCGCAGAGCTTTCATTTCTGTTCAAGTTATTCATGTGAAGAGGTTTTGACGTGATGATGACGGGAATTAACACAGTTTGAAAGCGGAATGTTAGTTGGAGCTAGACGCATGGGTCATGCCATTTCGGAAATCGTTAGGGAATTCAACATTCCCAGATCCACTGTGTGAAGAGTGTGCCGAGAGTATGAAATTTCAGGCATAACGTCCCACCATGGACAACGCAGTGGTCGACCGCCTGCACTTAACGACCGAGACCGGCGACGTCTGCAAAGAGTCATAAATTCTAACAGACAAGCAACACTGCGTCAAATAACCGCAGAAATCAATGTGGGACGTACAAGGGACTTGTCTGTTAGAACTGTGCGGAGAAATTTGGCTTTCTTGGGTTATTCCAGCAGAAGACCGACTCGAGTGCCTTTACTGACAGAACGACATCGCTTGCAGCGACTCTCGTGGGCACGTGAGCATATCGGTTGGTCCCTAGATGAATGGAAAACCGTGGCGTGGTCCGATGAGTCACGATTTCAGTTGGTAAGAGCTGATGGTAGGGTTCGAGTTTGGCGTAGACCCCACGAAGCCATGGACCCAAACTGTCAGCAAGGCACTGTTCAAGCTGGTGGTGGCTCCGTAATGGTGTGGGCTGTTTTTTCATGACATGGACTTGGTCCTCTGGTGCGACTGGACAGAACATTGACTGGAAATGCTTATGTTCAGCTACTTGGAGATCACTTGCAGCCCTTCATGGACTTCATGTACCCAAACAACGATGGGAATTTTATGGATGACAATGCGCCATGTCACCGGGCCACAACTGTTCGCGATTGGTTTGAAGAACATTCTGGACAATTCCAACGAATGATCTGGCCACCTAGATCACCCGACATGAATCCCATCGAGCATTTATGGGACATCATCGAGAGGTCTGTTCGTGCCCAAAATCCTGCACCATCAACGCTTTCACAATTATGGACGTCTATCGAGACAGCATGGCTCAATATTCCTGCAGAAGACTTCCAACGACTTGTTGAATCCATGCCACGTCGAGTTGCTGCACTTCGCCGGGCGAAAGGAGGGCCGACAAGATATTAAGAGGTATCCCATGACTTTTGTCACTTCAGTGTACAATACAATTGTATAATATATGCCCAATAAATTCAATACAATTGTACAATACATATACAATAAATACAATACAATTATATAATATACTTGGAATAAATACAATGCATATACAATAGAATTGTATAATATATGTACAATAACTACAATATATATTGCAATTTATGTACAATAACTCTCTTATCTATACACGAAACAGTAAAAATAGGTGTTTCTGAATAATATTCATGTTATTGAATAATAATCAATAATATTCATGCTATTGAATATATTATTTGTGAATAATATTCATGTTATTGATTTTATTTATAGGTGTTCACAAAATAAATGCTATACAGCAAGCTTATTATTTATTTAGTCTCTAAAATTTGTTGTCTGAATGATAATTGATTTAAAGATACACTTAAAATGACAGTTTCTTCTAAATAATATTTTTTAAAAGCAATTGAAGAAAAAATTTAATTCATTATTTGCTCCTCCATGTTATTGGTGTGCTTATTTCTGATGATATTTATAAAAAAAAAAGGTAATGGTTCAAAATATTGAAAACAGATTGCTGTTTGTTGCTGTTTTTCTTATTTAACAAAGAATGTAATTTGAATTTGAGACATGGAAGCAGTATTTCGCTAAGCTATTATGTAAATAGGAATTTTTACTTTAAAACTGTTATTGCTTCTAAGGCGATGGACATCATTAAATAAAAAAAGAAGATGAAAAATAATTTAAGCAAGCTCATCACCATCAGTCATTTTAATGTATTCCTGTATCTCTTTATAAAATCACAATTAAGGCTTGTTTTCAAAACGATGCTTTTGTGTATAATTTCTTCTCTACAATTGCTTAGAAAGAAACTGAAACAAATGCATTCAAAACACACATAAAAAATTATTTACGTCATTTTTAATCCTCTTTTTTTGTTATTTTGAATTATATCAAAGAAAAGATATTTAAACTGAACAAAAAAAAAAGCTGAGGAAAACTACATGTCATTTATTTTAATCTGTAAATCAATCACATTTCAATAACCATGCTAAAAAAATAACATTAAAAGAATAGAATTTTTAGAATATTTTATTTCAGAATACTTTATTTTAATACTAGACGATGCGTTTTACATTGAAATATTTGAACAAACACAGTTACAGTTGTAGGTGGTAAAAAAGGAGTATATTTTTATTAATTTCAAATTTAATTTCTTGACTTATTCGTGATATTAATTCTATAAATATTTATTAAATTCAAGATAGGTTGACCAATAAACATGGAAGTAAAATTATTGCTAATAATAATTTGTAAATTATTTTTATGTAATTAATGTAATTTATCTCAATATTTCTTTCAAATTAGGTCAAATCCTTTCGATTACTTCATGTAATATAATTTATTTTTAAAAAAGTCAAAATATTTTCTACTATTAATTTAAAATTTTATTACAGTTTGAATGTTTTTTTTTCAGTCTGATAATCAAAAATGTGTTTAAATATTATCAAATAAATATCAGCATTTACATTTAGTTACTAAAAATTGCGAATATAAAATTTAAAACTGATTATTTTTTAAATATTCATGTTATTGAATATTTTATTTCTCAATAATATTAACATTATTGATTTAATTTATAGGTGTTCATAAAATAAATGCTATATTGCAAGTTTATTATTTATTTAGTTTCTAAAATTTGTTGTCAGAATGGTGATTTCTTTAAAGATACACTTAAAATAACAGTCTTTTTAAAGAATATTCTTAAAAGCAATTGAAGAAAAAGTTTAATTCATTATTTACTCCTCTAGGTTATTGGTTTGCACAATTCTGATGATATTTAAAAAAAACAAAAAAATTGTAATGATTCAAAATATTGAAAACATGGATGCAGTAGTTCGCTAAGCTATTATGCAAATAAGAATTTTTACTTTAAAACTGTTATTGCTTCTAAGGCGATGGGCATCATTAAATAAAAAAAGAAGATAAAAATAATTTAAGCAAGCTCATCACTATCAATCATTTTAATGTATTCCTGTATCTCTTTATAAAATTACAATTAAGGCTTGTTTTCAAAATGATGTTTTGGTGTATAATTTCTCCTCTACAGTTACTTAGAAAGAAACTGAAACAAATGCATTCAACACACACATAAAAAAATTATTTAAGTCATTATTTTTAATCCTCTTCTTTTTTGTTGTTGTGTTGAATTATATCAAAGAAAAGATATTTAAACTGAACAAAAAAAAGCTGAGGATAATTGCAAATCATTAATTTAAATCTGTATATCAACGACATTTCAATAAGCATAGTAAAAAAAATATCATTATTAGAATCGTATTTCAAAAAATTTAATACTTTGTTTTATTACTGGCCGATGCATTTTACATTGAAATATTTGAACGAACAGTTACAGTTGTAGTTTCTACAGTTATAAGTTGCAAAAAAAAATAGTATTTTTTTATCAATTTAAAATTTAATTGCTTGATTTATTCTTGATATTAATTCTAAAAAAATATTTTATTAAATATAAGATAGGTTGGTAATATAGATAAGTAATTTATTTCTAATATTATTTTGTGAAATATTTTGCGTAATTAACATTGTATTTCAGTGTATACTTTCAAATTAGCTCAAATCCTTTCGAGTAATATAATTTATAAAAATAAATAAATAAAAATCATTCAAATTTTCTAATATTAATTAAAAAAAATTTACAGTTATTACACAGTTATTTTACAGTTATTGTTTTATTTCAATTCAATAATTTAAAATGTTTTTAAATATCATCAAATAAATATCAATATTGCATTTAGTAATTCAAAGCTCCAAATTTAAAATGTATAACTGTTTTTTTTTAAGAACTTCATTGCCTATGAAACTATGAAACGAATATTTACATTAATAACATTGCAGAAAAATTAAATTTATATATTTTGCTGACATTTGCCTTTATATGAAGCAAAAAATTTTCCATTGTTTATTTATTAACATTTAATAATACATAAAATAAATTAAAATTAGAAAATAATCGAATTTAATTATTTAGAGTAATTTCATTATTTAATTATTTCTGAATGATATAATTTATTTTCTCAAAGAGTCTAACAGATGTTTTTTAGCATTAATTTAAGTTATTCTGCATTTTGAAAACTTTTTTATAGATAGTCTAAAGAAGAAAAGAAGAGATAAAATATAAAAATATAAAATTCAAGCAATTATATTTAGTAACCAGAAATGATAGTAGTTTTGAATTTAAAATTTATAAATGCCAAGTACATTCTAGGTTCTATTCTATTCCAAGTACATTACTAAGTTCATGTACTAGGACATTTTTTATGGATAATCTAAAGAAAGTATAAAATATAAAAATCAAGCAATTATATTTAGTAAGCAGAAATGATAGTAATTTTGAAATTAAAATTTATAAATGCCAAGTACATGTACCAGGATTCTGTTGACGATTAAATAAATGAGCTAATCCTTGAGATTGGTACTATTAGCCGAATGCGCTCTGTTTTAACTGCAGCGAATAAATGAATCATTTAAATGCGTATCCAGCTCGACCGCGGAATCAGATTTAACTGATCCATTTCAAATGAAGTAATTAAACTAATGGAAACCTTGTACATAACCGAAGAAACATTTTGATACAAGTCAATCTAATTTCATGCGGGCATTCTTTTAAAAGCAGCTATCTCCGTTGGATTCTGGTTTATATTGTAATTTGCAATCAGACAGGCTTTGTCTTGAAGTTTTCCAATTAAAGCGATTTTAAATCAGATTAAAAAAAGTAAAATAAATTAAGACATTTAATACATAAAATACTTTAGGAATTCATGCATAAGGAATAAGGAATTCAATGCATAAATATTTAAGTTTCAAGAATTGTGTAGATTTGGCATTGTTTGCATTTCGTTATGTGACACATACATATTTTATTTTCACTTTAAGTTTATTGTAAAAATTATTGTATTTCTCGAAAGATTAGTCTTTAGGGATACATTTGATTTAAGTGTGTATGGGAATCACGCGTCCAAGATATTGGAGCGATCTCTTCTTTCGAGTATTTCATATACTGGTACACTATTTTTTCTGATCGTGAATGTATGATTGAATGTATATTGGTTAACATGCCTAACATTTATCGATTTATCCCATTAAAAATATTTTTGACACGGATTTGGAGAAGATTAGTCAATCTAGGCCTTGTGGCATAGTCATGTCATTGTGCCATTGATTTTGTGTGGATGCATGTTTAGTCACATATGTAAAAGAATATTTAAAAAACAACAACAAAAAAAAAAAAAAAACACCCGTTTGGTAAAACTAGTTCTTGTGCCATGAAAGAATATCAATCTACATGCAAACCATGAATGTTGTAGTTTTATTTCTAAACTATTATAATGCTCAACGCAATGCAATGAAACGCAATGAAACATTTTAAAGAAAT
Source organism: Caerostris darwini (assembly GCA_021605075.1). Lineage (NCBI taxonomy): Eukaryota > Metazoa > Arthropoda > Arachnida > Araneae > Araneidae > Caerostris > Caerostris darwini. The sequence goes on from BPLQ01007452.1 coordinate 329,215, forward strand.
TATAGATTGTAGAGTTTTTTTTGTGTAGAGTAAAATTGAAGCTAATGCTTTATTTTAGCTTATTAATTTTCAAGTATTGCCTTGAAGCAGGCTGTTGTACAGTGCAATGTGTAGAGAACCGCCACCATAGTCTGAAGATGAATTGTGAAAAATGGTGAAATCGTATCCATCCAAGCCACAAACCAAGCGCCCATGAGTCTATATTTCAATTTGTTGCTGATGCTAGCGCCACTTAAGACGGTTTTTCTTAGTGATCACCGTTATTGTTTCTCACTATATAACTATAAAATCATGTTATAAACATCACTTGCTGTCACTCTATGTGTTTAGATTTCCATAACTTTCTACGTAACGTTTTTGGGGTGTTGTTTTTTTTCTGTCACGTGTTGTATATAAAATAGCAAATATGCGGCATGCACATTTTATCAAATTATTTATACAACCTATTTTTTTAGGATACAAAGCACAATGTTAACGAAATTCGTAATTCTAGGGACTGGATCCTTTTTCAACAAATTTCTGTCATAAACATTCCAGTAATCTTATGTCTCATCATTCAGGGTGATTTTGTTGTTGCTGTTTCTTTTGAAATGTGTAAGTAAAAGAAACATGACCAGTACGTCGGAAGCGATTACTTGTACATTCCTCTCTCCTTTTAGGACGACCAAAGCTCCGGACTTAACACCCGATATCCCATTTTGTCCGGTTAATAAGGAAAGGCTTAATCGGATGTAGTAGGAAGTAATCCCGCTCTAACCTCGTCCGGGCACAGGGTGCAATAAAACCCGGGGGCCCGGACAGAAATAATGGAGAATGTAACAGGCTTGTACCTCCGACAAAATGAATTTGCTGTAGATGTGGGTAATCCAAGGAAGTGGATGCGATGATAGGGAAAGTAGAGTCGTAATCTGTGAAGAATAGTTATAGACCAACTATCACTCCTAGGAGTCGTGGAAGCATTTAATGGGTATTTCTGCTGAGTATTGATGGAACACAGTGACAGTAAGCATTGATGCTTCGTTTATTACTTCTAATGTTCATCATTTCTGAGCGCCATTGAGTGTAAGTATATTACAAGAAATAAGAAAGGAAGTGCTGTTTGATGGAAAGGGGGCGATAATGGGATAGGTTATAAGCAGTAATGATGGAATAAATATGAATTATTTGTATTTCCGTAGTAGAAACCAATAATTTGATACAATGTATTATGATCCTTGTAATTTCGTAAAGTTTAAACTGGATTATCCCTAAGTTCTAAAGCAACTTCTATTTCTATTTCTTCTATTCTTTTATTGGTATTGTTCCTATATTAAAAAAATTATGCATCTTATTTTGTCTATCTTGTTGAAGATATCTTAAAGACAAAAAAAAAACTTTAACATATTATTAGAGATAAAAACATCCTGATTACCACAATGCAAATTAAAGAATTTTATTGTATAAATAAGTTATGTTACAACTTTTCAGAAGTCTTGTCCTAAATCTGGACTTATGAATGATAGACTTACGAATAACGCTCTGTTATAAACATTCCAGTAATCGTATGTCTCATCATTCATATAAAATAGCAAATAAGCGGTATGCACTTTTTATCAAATTATTTTTACACCTTATTTTCTTTTAGAATACAAAGCACAATGTTGACGAAATTCGGAATTTTCGGGATTGGATCCTTTTTCCTCCAATTACAAACAAATTTCTGTCATAAACATTCCAGTAATTTCATGTCTCATCATTCAGGCTGATTTTTTGTTTGTTGTTTCTTTTGAAATGTGTAAGTAAAAGAAACATGACCAGTACGTCGGAAGCGATTACTTGTACATTCCTCTCTCCTGTTAGGACGACCAAAGCTCCGGACTTAACACCCGATATCCCATTTTGTCCGGTTAATAAAGAAAGGCTTAATCGGATGTAGTAGGAAGTAATCCCGCTCTAACCTCGTCCGGGCACAGGGTGCAATAAAACCCGGGGGCCCGGACAGAAATAATGGAGAATGTAACAGGCTTGTACCTCCGGCAAAATGAATTTGCTGTAGATGTGGGTAATCCAAGGAAGTGGATGCGATGATAGGGAAAGTAGAGTCGTAATCTGTGAAGAATAGTTATAGACCAACTATCACTCCTAGGAGTCGTGGAAGCATTTAATGGGTATTTCTGCTGAGTATTGATGGAACACAGTGACAGTAAGCATTGATGCTTCGTTTATTACTTCTAATGTTCATCATTTCTGAGCGCCATTGAGTGTAAGTATATTACAAGAAATAAGAAAGGAAGTGCTGTTTGATGGAAAGGGGGCGATAATGGGATAGGTTATAAGCAGTAATGATGGAATAAATAATATGAATTCTTGATATTTCCTTAGTGGACACCAATAATTTGATACAATGAATTGTGATCTTCGTAATTTTGTAAAGTTAAAACTGGATTATCACCTAGTTTTAAAGCAACTTCTGTTTCTTTTATTCTTTTATTGGCATTGTACATATTTCGAAAAAATTTATGTATCTTATCTTAAAAGAATATCTTATATATCTAATTAATATATCTTAAAGATAAAAGAATTTAAACATATAAAGAAATAGAAAGAAAATTTAGAAACATAGAAATATAAACATATAAAGAAATATAAAGAAATTTTAGAAACATAGAAATATAAACATAGAAATAAATTTTAACATAAAAACTTCCAGATTACCACAATGCAAATTAAAGATTTTTATTGTTTAAAATAATAAGTTGTGTTGTAATTTAACTAAATAAAAGTTAAGTTGTGTTACAACCTTTCATAGAATACTTGTCCTAAATCTGGATAATCTGGGTATTCGATGCTCAGTGTTTATAATTAAGCAAATGAACGTTGGAATAGGTTTCTGATTTGTGATCTTTGAACAATCTTGATTTCTGAAAAGTGTTGTTAATAATTTAAGCAACACGAATCTTGCCCCAGTGGTAGCTTACAAAGGAACTCATGGTTCCATTCCATTCCTAAAGGCGTCCATTGCAAACACTGCTTTTAGAATAGATAGTGATTTAGACAACGTGTGTAAGCGATGTCCTTTATTAGCTAGCCCCTGGTGGCTATTTTGGGGTTTTCTCCCTTATAAGACTCAAATAGTTGTAATTATCTCTTAAGAGTGGAAAGGTAAATTAACATCCTCCACCATTATCTTTGAATATGACAAGGTGGACATTGCCCATTTTCTGAAAGACTTTCTTCCTCTATGAGCGCACTTCATGAAAAATAGTTCTATGTGACCATCTCTATGTTCATTCATCGATGTGTTACCAAAAGTATGCAAATATCGTGGTATGCATAAATTGGGCTGGAGGCTCATATAGATCCAAAAAAAAAATTAAGGTAAAACTGAATTTTGTAAAATAAACGTTAATTTAACAAACAAGCAAAAGCGTCTTAAACGAAATAAAAAGTTAGCTTTATCTTCATATAAATATATTTTGAAAATTTTTTGTAGAATAGTGACATTAAAATGTTTTCTATAATTGTTAAAATATGATGGCAATCAACTAAGCATATGATTTATGTCCAGTTTATTACGTTAAGCATCTATCATCCAAAAGTTATTAAGTATGCAATAATAAACATAGAGGATGATAATTAAAAAAGATTAAGAATGATATTATGCATTACCAATTATTATGTAATAAATGTTAAATGTTTGCTATTCGTTCCTCATAAATTGTGATTATTGACATTATAAGAAAACCTAAACCTGAAGTAAAACATGAATATCTGAAGAAAAATTCATGATAAAAACATTTCTGATTACTTCATTTCCTTCATTCCCTTGGGAAATTTATTAACATCTATTGTGTAAACAGTTGTTGCCCTTATATAAGAAAAGTTATTCTAAGAAAAATGAAATCTAATCAAGATTGTTATCTAGAAAGTTCTTGTATAGATTGATGTCATAGCAAGAAAAATATTAAAGAATAATTTTATTATAATTGAAGAAGAAAAAATTTCAACTATTTATACCTTTCAATTTTTCGAAATTTAACAGAATAGCGTGTATATTATTTCGGCTCTTTTAAAGTATTTTATACATATATTTTGGTCCTTTAAATTAATTAAACTAGTTTAAATTATTATGATATATCCCTTAATTTAAATTTAAAATGTATATTGAAAAAAATCATTATTGGTAATTAAAACACAAAAAGAATTATTTATCTCTTATTATTGTTGCATTATACAATGAATTAAACACTATCTTTTTAAATACATTGTATGATCGTTAATTCAATGAATATGTAAAAGCAAAATTTGTGTACAATAAATTAGTTTTACAAATTCATCTTTCTTAAGCATCTCTTTGAAAAGTTAAAAAAAAATACAAAAGAATAATAACCAAAAATTTGTTTTTATTATCTAGTAAAAAATATTTATCAAATTTTAAAATAAAATAAATAATAAATGCTTATTTTTAGCATTAATTTTTATGCTATTACTATTGTCAAATATTAGACCACATTTTTTATACATTCAAGTCATGCAGCAAAAATAGACCTTTAAAGGTAAAAATAAAAATGATTATATAAGTGCGAATAAAATTCAAATTGTTTTCAATATTATTCAATTAAAAAGAAGTTTTAACTTAACGGTGATTGTAACATATATTATGAATATACATTAGTGTATTGTTTATATGAATATATTACATCACTATAAATCACAATTGGTTTTTACGAATAAAATGAACAAAACTACAAATATTATCTTTTCTGAAGTTTGAATTTTATTCAAAAACATTGCTAAACACAATTATAAAACATATTTTGCATTTTACAAGATACTTCCATTCATTAGTGACGCTGAGGCTTTCAGAGGGCATGGTATAATGAGGACATAAATATAATCTCTAACCTAATTTCCTAAGTACGTGTCTCGAGGACACATAATTCATCTTAATTGAATATTATGAGTTGTCAGCACTACTTTCATATTCAAAGTGAGCATGGTATTTTCATGTAAGGGTTAAAGGGAAATATGTCCATCCACTTCTGCTAAAATATATCCACTACTGTTCAGTTAAACAGAAGTATTAACTTAACAAATGTGATACTAAAATAAAAACAGTGTGAATATGACGATAACTTTTACATATTAATCAACTGTTTAAAATATGAGTATATTACATACTTCAGTATAAATCACAATGAATATTTATGAATAAAATAAGCAAGTAACTCGTTTCACTTTTTTTTGTGGTTTGAATTGTATTCAAAATCAGTGCTAAAGTGATAATTTAAAGAGATCTCTGTGAAAACAAATGAAACTATATAAGTAATTACAGTTCCTTTGGGTCTTGAATGATGTAGTAAATGATTACATTTATTGTAGGTTATGACTATTTTCAAATGTAGGCTATCCCCGTTCAAAAATGCAATGTCTCTTAATTTAAGAAATGATTTAATTTATATATATTCGTTGAAAGTCTTCTATATTAAATTAAACAAATTTTATTCCTAATTCTTAAAATAATGCAAAAAACTGCTTTGGTATTAGTAATTTTATGAATAAACTAATGAAAATGTATTTAGTATAAAATGTTATTTCTTATTTATTTTTAAAATAATTATACGAAAATATTTATTAATAAAGTATCTTTTTGTCATTTCATGCTTTTAAAGTACAGATAACCATCTGTACTTTTACTGTACTTTAACCAACTGTATTGCTGGATAGATTTCAAAAAAGCGTCTAGCGATAAATATCAATTAATAGTCTTGGAGCAATTTATTGCTAAAACTAATTGTTACATTTCCATTAGTTAAAAAATAATTAAATTTTTAGAAATGCCTGGCATGTATCAAAATGTTGTAAAATAAGGTAATATATGTTTTTAATAAATTAAAATACAGCATCACTTTTTGTTTCTGAAAAAAAATTTCTGAGTTCTTTAAGTTCTGATTTTTTGTAACTTTTTTGCCATATGTTTTTTTATATGCATTATAAAATTTTAGAATTTCTTTTTGTAATTTAAAATAAATTATGATTTTAGCTATTATTTTAATTGTAGTTATTTTAGATTGATTAATAAGTATGATTGATACTTATTGATATCATTGATTAATAAGTTACGATTTTAGCTATTATTTTAATTGATTCCAGCCATTATTATTAATAAATGGATTTTATTTTTATTTTAATATATGAAAATTTTATATTTAGACAAGTATTTTCTAGAAAAAAAAAAGCCTTTTTCAAAGATTTGAAATATTTTCACTGAAACCAACTTAATATCCCCGCCGATGACTTTTTAACATGCATTGGGGATTGGAAAAGAATTTGGCATAATGGCATTGTGTCCGGAGAGGATTACTTTGAAGGCGATGAAATAACTTTGGAAGAATAAATAAAGAGTTTTTGGAAAAAAAAAAATTGATCTTACTTTTTGGGCACAGTAGTACAAAGAAAACCGTTCACCACTTTTCTGTTCAGGAAACATTGAAACACCGTTTGCAGTTCAGAACCATTAAGCAAATGTTAGGACTACAATTCATCACGTTTAAAAAGAAAATAAGACACAAAAATACTTCTCTATTTTCTAAACGAATCTGAATATACTTCACATTTTGCAACGCGTTTGCTGCTCAGTTTACGAATCTTCAAAAATTCTAGTGTTTTGAAAAGAAATCGATAATATTTTTGTCGGCATGAAACCTAACGATGCGATAAATGATCTTGAAAGTACCGTGCGTAATTAGGAAGAAGAAAGATCTTGATTGCAATCCGCCATTTCCTTTTTGTATTTTGACTGTGCCAGAAAAGACACATTTTCGTAATTTCTGTTAATGTCGGCTTTGAATAAAGTTAAGCCAGACTGACCAGTGAAGAGTAAAGACAAGTTCAATTTCTTAAAAGTATTTTTTCTTGAATTTTTTTAAAAAAAATTCTCAATGGTATTAGTAGAAAAGTTTACGCAACGTCAGGAGTACAATTCATCATGTTTAGAAAGAAAATAAGACAAAAAAATTTGTCTCTACTTTTCTGAATTAATCTGAATATTGTTTCAGATTTTGCAAAGAGTTTGTTGCTCAATTTACGAATCTTCAAAAATTCTAGGATTAGGACTACAATTCATCACTTTTAGAAAAAAAATAAGACAAAGAAATGTTTATTTTCCGAACGAATCTGAATATTGTTTCACATTTTACAACGCGTTTGTTGCTCAGTTTACGAATCTTCAAAAATTCTAGGATTTTGAAAAGAAATCGATAATACTTTTGCCGACATAAAACCTAACGATGCGATAAATGATCTAGAAAGTTCCCTGCGTAATTAGGAAGAAGAAAGATCTTGATTGCATTCCGCCATTTTCCTTGTACCTTCACTTTGCCAGAAAAGAAACATTTTCGTAACTTCTGTTAAATGTTGCGTTTGAATAAAGTTGAATCAGACTGACTAGTGAAGGATAAAATCAACATAAATTCAATTTCTGAGAATATTTTATTTCAAATTAAAAAAAAAATGTTCAATGATATTAACAGAAAAATTTAAGCAAATGAAAAAATCATAATTAAGCGTCGATTTTTTTTTTTTTTTGTGTACTACTGTGTCCCAAACAGTAAGACCAATTTTCATTTTAAAATTCCCGGGCCTTATGGAATTTAAATTTTGTTTCTTTTTTAGGTTGCTGGCACTGTCCTTGTCCTTGACGTGATTATTTGTGTTTGTTGTCTGTGAAATTTGACGTCAAAATATTGATTAGTGTTTGAGTTACGCTTGGCTTTGTGAGACGCTAAAACTGATTCTGGCGATTTTTGAAATGTCTGAATAAATTGAGCAAAGAACTTGCATTCAATTTTTTTTTTGCGGAAACGTATAGAATGTTGCAGAAGGCACTCGGTGAGCATTCCTATATCGGAAAGAAATGTTTAGAAGTGGTCAAAACATTTCAAAGAACGCAGAGAACAAGTTGAAGACGAAGAGCCCTTTGGTCGACCAACAACCTCAACCGACGAAGATCATGTCCAAAAAATTAAAGATTTTTTGCTTTTAAAACGTCGATTTACAATTTGAGACCCTGGTGATGATGTTGGTATTTCAAAATTCCATTTTAAAAGATATTTTGGGCCTCAAACGCGTCAAATCTTGATTGATCCGACTTCTAGCTATTCCCTAATTTCAAAAGACCACTCCGGGGACACCTTTTTTGAGTCGATTGTAGGATTGTCTTTGAAAGCTATCCCGGCCAATGACTTTTTAGCGTGCATTGAGGATTGGAAAAAACATTGGCATAAGTGCATTGTGTCCGGAGGGGATTAATTTGAAGGCAATGAAATAATTTTAGAGTTTTTTTAAAAAAAAATTGGTCTTACTTTTTGGGCTCAGTAGTATTGTGATAGAATTTAATACAGAAAAATATTTATTGGAGACAATAATTTGATTTGATGTTTAATTGTTGAAAGGCTTAGAGAATTCTGGATAACGAGCTCTAATAGTTTTTAAACAAATTTAGCATCATCATAATCAACATCAGTGACGCAACAGCTCTATGGTGGGCTAAGGCTGTCTGCCTACTAGCAAATTTTAACACAGACGATGCTTTCTTTTTTACGGGGTAGAGTTGTCAGCCCTACACCCATTGCTCTACAGTCGTATTAGATCGGCATCTACGGTTTAAAGTGGACTCCGAACCACTACAAACATCTACAGCACCGCCAGGAGTGGAATCCGAAACATGAGGTATTGAGAGTCAGAGTACTAGTCACTCAACCATCAGAAACTTAAATATGATCTAGTGGGTTTTTAATTTAATCCAGTGTTATTCATAAATTTATTCTTTAATTATTCATTTTTTCTGTTGCTGTTGCCTTTAAAATAGAATATGGGATCAAATTCCTACCTTCTAGGAATATTTATTGCACTTTAGTATTTACAGATTTTCGGGAATTCCTAAATTTTCTTGTAATTAAACCTTTAAAATTTAAAAATTTATTCTTACGAAAAATTCCAGAATAAAAAAATTCTTACGAAAATTCATTTTTCGAGAATATTTATGGACCATATTTTTATTCATGAAATATAACGCTAGAATTTGACGGTAACTGAAACATTTCAAAATATTTTATCAGAATATTTTGAAAACAGTATTATAATATATATACAAACTTATAATACATAGAAATTCGCTGTCAGGTTTAATTACAAGAAAATTTAGGAATTCCCGAAAACCTGTAAATACGAAAGTGCAATAAATATTCCTAGAAGGTAGGAATTTGATCCCATATTCTATTTTAAAGGACTTAGGAGGAAACTATTAATAACTTCAAATGATAGATTAAAATAGTTTTTAAGCACATTAACGCATTCTTAGAAATAGGAGCTAAAATTAGCGCATTCTATTGCTGGAAGGCTTAGAAAATTCTTATTACCTTCAAATGATGAATTGTAGCAATAATTTTTAGCACATTAACAGGATAGGAGTTTAATTGCCTTTTCTATAGCTGGAGGGCTTAATAATAATGTGTACAATAACATTCGTAGGTATTTGATTCAGCATTTCGTTGCTGAAAGACTAAGGAAATTATCGATAACTGAATTAATATGTTAGTTTTTAACGCGCAACCACATTTGTAGGGGATAAAAGTGTGGTCCTATGTTTTATTTCTAGTAAGTTTGGAATTAACTATAAAGAATTTTTAATTATTCTCTGCTGCTGTTTCTTATCCCAAATGGTAGAGAACAATATCTAGAAATTGACCAATCTAGAAAGACTTATCTAGAAATTGGCTAAATACAAAACTCGCTCAAACATAACGGACTCTAACCTGCAACACCCATTACGATGTGCAAGTACCCACATTGATTTGCAAAAGCTAATTGAAAGAATGGAGAAACAAATATCTCACTAGTAAAATAAATACTTTAATGATTTTCTTTTTTTATTTCGTTAATATTTATATATTTTTTTCTATTTCATTTTTAGTGTTATGTATTTCTTTACAATGTGCGTTTAGTATCATTATTATTACATTATCTTTGTTTACTTGTAAGAATAATATTAAACACAATAATAATAACTCATTATGTTTCAATTTTTCACTCCAACACGATGTCTATAGTGGGTTTAAACCTTATATGGGGATATATAATTTTATATGTGGCTTACGGAGTTACGATGAATTTCCAAAGTGACCCGCAAGATCATTTGGGTTGGACACCCCTGATATAGACCAAGTCCATGAACCCGTGTGGACTCATAGAAGGAGGGGGGGCGGCGGCAAATTCTATTGTGATGGAGCACCCGTAGGTAGTAGTCTGACTTGCGTCCATGCCACTGAAGAAGGATGGAATGCCGTGGGGGAGGCCTTTTAGGGGCACTGCATTAGCATATCATATGGGAGAAAAACTGGAAAACTCCAACCAAGTAGCCTGACCCAAGAGACAAGTTGCTGAACATCACAAACCCCATCGAATCTCCTCGTGTTTTGAAACAATGTCTACAACGAAGCCTCCAACGGATTGAATCTCAGCCCTAATGCTCACCAGCGGCGCGCGTTGCCACCGAGTCAGTTGTTTGGCAATTATATCCATGTGTGTGATAAAGCTGAAAAAATCATTTCTTTTTTGACTGATTAATATAATTTTTTATCTATGCAGTAGCATATGTTATCTTATTTTTTTTTAAATTAAAAATGTAATTTTTGCGCTTATTCATTCGATTAACATATTTATTTTTAATGATTTTGTTATTTTTATTTACACGTTTCCGTAAATTATTTGTGAAATTAACTTACAATATTAATTTAGCATGTTTTTTCTTCTTTATTAGACTAAAATATTTGGTAAACAAGTTCAATAACGTTTATGGTTCTTAATTGTACATTCATTAAAAATATAATTAATTAGAACAGACAGTATTTAGTATTGTATTTATTACTAATTGGTCTTGAACAAAACTTTTTTCTTGTTAATAATACATATCATTTTTCTTTTACAGGTAAGTCTCCAATATACAGACATATATAACATCAGTAATGTAAGTAACTATCTTATTATATGCATCTAGTAAAAACAGTGCAGCAATTAGTGCACTTAAATTAATTGCAAAATTCTGGTATGATCAAAAGAAATAATTTAATGACTATTAGCAAATGTCTAGTAGAATAATTTGCATCTTTTAATTATTTTACAACAATACATGCGAAGAATATATATATATATATATGTTATTTTTCGAAACTTTATTTAACTAAACTAATAAATAAAATATAAAATATCAATTAGTTGTTGAAGCATTATTCTATGATGAAATATCAGCATATGTATTTTTAATTTGTGCATTTTTTTGCATTTCATAAAAGCATATTTTCAGTTAGAAACATCGAGTGAATATTTGCATTTGCAAATTAATTTTGCTTAAAAAAATTAATAGCATCTGTAAATTAATATTTGCCTTTCTAAATTTATTGTAAAATTAGACATTTCTTTAGAAGAAATTAATGAAAGAATAAATAAAAAAAAACGAAAATAAGATAAATAGCTATTTTAAAATATTTAAATTTATACAATGTAATAAATTTTAAAAAACAAAACTGTGCAGTTTAAATATTAAAAAAAAATTTAAAAAATTCATTAGTAGAACAGATATAAATATTTGTCCAACTTATAATCCAGTGTTAAAGTTCGGATATAGTGGTCTGGAGGTGTCAGGCTCGAATCCACTGATGACGTCCATTGCAGTCACTGCTTTCATAAACCGAAAGATTTGATGGAGATTGTCTCGTATCAATAGTTAGGCTGCATGTTGGGAATTATTTAGCTCTTTTGAGAATTTGGGAATTTAATTTCTTTGATAAGATACTCAAATGATGGATAGATACCCCTGAATGTTCTCCTGGATGTCCCTACCTGAACACCAGGCGGTGGGCTGCTCGCACTTAACAGTAGGTGGACAAGTATGTTGAATCAGTCAAAGTTCAACATACCGACATACTGTATTTATATACTGCGCTCGCTGACGTGTATGTGTATATAGTAAGCTCGGAAGCTGCTACTCGAAAGTTAAGGTCGATATAGCAGATAATGAAAAGTCATAAGTCTTTATGCTTTATTTTATTGACATTTTAAGAAGTTAAAGAGTTTCCAGTTGATACTTACAACAGAACTCACAAGATTTACGAGCCAGTATGTAATTGTAGAAAGGCAAGAAACAGTTGCTATGAGGAGATTTTGAAAATGCAGTGTTTGTAGGGATTGGCAAAAACTGAATTTATTAATGACTATATGTTAAACACACATATACACTGAAGTGACAAAAGTCATGGGATACCTCTTAATATCGTGTCGGCCCTCCTTTCGCCCGGCGAAGTGCAGCAACTCGACGTGGCATGGACTCAACAAGTCGTTGGAAGTCTTCTGCAGGAATATTGAGCCATGCTGTCTCGATAGACATTCATAATTGTGATAGCGTTGATGGTGAAGAATTTTGGGCACGAACAGACCTCTCGATGATGTCCCATAAATGCTCGATGGGATTCATGTCGGGCGATCTAGGTGGCTAGATCATTCGTTGGAATTGTCCAGAATGTTTTTCAAATCAATCGCGAACAGTTGTGGCCCGGTGACATGGCGCATTGTCATCCATAAAAATCCATCGTTGTTTGGGTACATGAAGTCCATGAATGGCTGCAAGTGATCTCCAAGTAGCTGAATATAAGCATTTCCAGTCAATGTTCGGTCCAGTCGCACCAGAGGACCAAGTCCATGTCATGAAAAAACAGCCCACACCATTACGGAGCCACCACCAACTTGAACAGTGCCTTGCTGACAGTTTGGGTCCATGGCTTCGTGGGGTCTGCGCCACACTCGAACCCTACCATCAGCTCTTACCAACTGAAATCGTGACTCATCGGACCAGGCCACGGTTTTCCATTCATCTAGGGACTAACCGATATGCTCACGTGCCCACGAGAGTCGCTGCAAGCGATGTCGTTCTGTCAGTAAAGGCACTCGAGTCGGCCTTCTGCTGGAATAACCCAAGAAAGTCAAATTTCTCCGCACAGTTCTAACAGACAAGTCCCTTGTACATCCCACATTGATTTCTGCGGTTATTGGACGCAGTGTTGCTTGTCTGTTAGAATTTACGACTCTTTGCAGACGTCGCCGGTCTCGGTCGTTAAGTGCAGGCGGTCGACCACTGCGCTGTCCATGGTGGGATGTTACGCCTGAAATTTCATACTCTCAGCACACTCTTGACACAGTGGATCTGGGAATGTTGAATTCCCTAACGATTTCCGAAATGGCATGACCCATGCGTCTAGCTCCAACTAACATTCCGCGTTCAAAGTCTGTTAATTCCCGTCGTGCGATCATCATCACGTCAAAACCTCTTCACATGAATAACTTGAACAGAAATGAAAGCTCTGCGAAAGCACTGCGCATTTATAGCTGTTCTACGCGATGCTACTGCCATCTGAAAATTTGCATATTGCTATCCCATGACTTTTGTCACTTCAGTGTATATATAGCAAACTACACCAGTTATATATCTTACCGACTCTAGTCGAAAGGACGTCCTATCTCTTCCATGTTATCCTAATACGTCTGTTGTCACATTTTTTATTTGAATCCCATTACCTAGTGAGCAGAGATTATATGTTTGAACACGAATTTTTTTTTATGTATTTCTTTATTACTTTTTTGTTCTTCTTTATTTTTTTCATTCCTGAGAGGGTACTTATTGCCTTTGGATTTTACTGATTACTTGGAAAATTTGTTTCGCACTGTGTTGTTTTATATTTTATAAAAATTATTCTTGTTTGTTTTATTAGCCATGGCAATTGTAGTTTGTTCACCTATTTGATATTGGCGTTTGTCTAATGATTTTAAGTTTCGTTCCTGCAGTTTAAGTGCACTTCTTGAATAATTTCTTTCTTTCAGAGTTCGGATCTTGAATAATTTCTTTCTTTTCTTTTTATGAGGTGCTTGAGTACGAGCCACTTCATAACATTTTGTATTGTATATATTATTATGATTTTGTTAAATAAGTTAATTGTGTTTCAGTGAAGAACATTATATTTTTCTTCTAGTGAATTGTGGTGTGGTGATAGTGGCTTTTGCTGTGTAAAATGAGTGTACTTAGTTTACTTCGAGACAGTACTATTTTGATTTTTTGTATTAATTTTTTGTGTTCTTTATATATATATATATATATATATATATATATATATATATATATATATATATTTATATATACATATACATATATATATATAAAGAGAGAGAGAGAGAATAAAGTTATCCGTGGCTCAATACTTTTCTTATAGATTGATGAAACATGATTTCTATACGTAAAAAGAGCATGATTACATGATAAAAATACGTCTAACTATTTACTATATTATAAATACGACACATTTCCAATCAAATTAAAATTTTAAAATTATCACTTTAAAACTGTGACCGGAGCGATCTGATGGATAGAAGGATCAAACAGGGTGAGTCTGAACAAAAGATTCTCTTCCAGTAATGAGACGATATAGTTGCAATGCTAAATTGTCCTTTCACTGGGCACATGATAGTGGGCAGGAAAGCGGAAACATATCTGATCCTTGATGCTGCCGTTCAAGTTGTTCCATGTGGTGCAAAATATGCGCAATATGTTGCAGCCTCCATTTGATGCTCTAGGAAATTTGCACCATATCTGGTTGCGCCATAACTTGTGGCAAAACAACTCAGATCGAATTGTCTGACATTGAAAATGCTCATATTTAAAAGTTAATAAACTAGCAAAGTTCCTTACTTTGCCAGTATATTCATATTTGAAGGTCTGATCTGATACTTTTCAATAATTATGCACGGAAGAAACAGTTTATTATATTCGTATTTAAAAATTCAATAAAGTTGTAACAATTTAAAAATACCAGATAAAAAGTACAATAGGAATATTTATAATACATTTGTTAGTGCATTTTTATTACAATAGGAATTCTTTGTAGAAAATTTCCTCATCTTTCAGAATTTAACGAAATATGAAAAAACTTATAACTACTTCGGTGTATTAGTTACTTTTAAACAAAGTAAATGATATGCTGAAAAATAACCTGGAAATTAATAAAATTTAAACAATAGAATCTTTTAATTAAAATAAAGGCTAAGTTTGCTGCATGAATTTTTGAGAAAAATAATCTTGGACAGACTTGGCAGACTTGGCGGTTGGGTTTCTAAACTACTTACGATCGACCAATATTCTACAAGCTTTTTCTAAAATTTGTCTACGATAATTTTTCAGGTTATTTTAAGAGTGCATTTCGATTGGGAATACTGTGCACTTTAATAAATCAGGTTAGATATTAGAGAGTTAAGAATAATTGACAGTAGAAGGAATTAATAAGTACTGTCAATCAATCTCGATCGCTAATCTGATTCGTCGAAGTTGATGTCGAGTTGCCAGTGGAGATGCACTCTGTTATTGCAACTGTGTTTTCATTTACGAAACCCCAGTTGACTCAATTCAGGACATTGTTGTTAAACTATCCATTACGACTTTCAATCGTGTATGTGTGTAATGCCAGACATCTTTGGAATTGTTCACCAATCACTCCTTCGACGCTACCAAGAATGTATGACACTTGATGGTGGTCATTTTGAGCATTTACTGTAAACATTGAATCAAAGAAGCACTTTGCAATGGTGTTTTAAAATAATGCTTTTCTTTTCATGCCCCATTTTTTTACGTTCGTTCTTCAGCGTGTCATTTCAGACTATACAACTATACAAAACATATAAAAATTATACCCTATACAAAACGATGTACGTTTTAGTAAATTTGACCATCTTTAAAGGCTGAACCATGACTGTTGAATCATCTTGTATAATAATTATCAAGCATTTATAACATGCTTTCATTAATTGTGCTATTCAATAATATTTATGTCATTCAAAGATTTCAACTAAATATTTAAATTTGTTCTAAATTTGAATAAAATATTTTTTAAATATGTTAAAAATATTGAATGAACAAAAAAGAATTTAAAAAAAAATCTGACGCATCAACGTTAAAATTTCAGCGCTATTTATTCATTAGTTTTTAACACTGAAATAATTTCAGCGTGGCATAAAGATTTAAGCCATGGTATTTCTGATTCAATAATGTGAAGCATTTTATCAAAAGAAACAAGTAAAAGGTTTTATTTAAGAAAGTAAATAATCCAATTTTAGTATTGATAAACAGACTATTGGTTAATTTGGTGCATCGTTGTATCATTTATTTTGAAATGATTTTTAAATTCACTTAAAAAATAAAATTACTTTTAACAGTAAGTGAATTTCAAAATGTATACAATAAAACCCAATATTGATTACTAATGGAGGAAGTATCTTTAAAATGGATGATACTGAATTTATGGATAGCGAAATCATCTGCAATTAACCATTGTTTGTTTTAGCATATTATACCACCTTCAAAATTTGTCCCATGACAGTTGAATCCCCTTTTATAATAATTATCAATACATTTATAACATGCTTTCATTAATTGTGCCAGTCAATAATATTTAAGTCATTCAAAAGTTTTATCAAAATATTAAAATTTGCTTTTAAATATGAACAAAATATTTTTTAAATATATTAAAAATATATAACAAAGAAAAAGGAATTAAAAAAGTCTGACACATCAATGTTACTTTCAGCCATGATATTTCACTTTAACTAATGTAGAACATTTTATTAAAAGAAACAAGCAAGCTGTTTTACTTTAAAAAGGTAAACAATCCAATTTTAGTATTGATAAACAGTCTATTGGTTAGTTTGGTGCATCATTGTATCATTTATTTTGAAATGCTTTTTAAATTCACTTAAAAAATAAAATTACTTTGAGCAGTAAGTGCATTTCAAAATGTATACAATAAAAACCAGTATTGATTACTAATGGAGGAAGTATCGTTAAAATGGATGATACTAAATGTATGGATAGCGAAACCATCTGCAGTTAGGAAACCTCGAATCACGCTGGAATACTTTGAACGTTAACAACTTTAAAATTTTCACTTTTTTCAGAAGAAAAATAAATAAACGCTGAAATTCCACGGTAAAAAAAAAGTGTTGAATGCATTAAAGGGATTGGAGAAGCATTGTTGAGGTAAGGGCTTGATGTAAAAAAAATTAAAGATTCCCTTTCTGTTGAAAAACACGTAATTCAATCAATTTCCAGAAAATGGGATTGCTCTTTTCTATAGGAGAAATATTCGATGTTCATTCAAATTTTAAAATGGAATAAATCGCTGGTAGTATGTTTTTAGATATTTGATCAAAATATTTCGCCAGCATTGTGATATTAAATGTTGATTGAATCATTCTTTTTTTTTGCTTTTTGATGAAAGACATAAAAGGAAAAAAAATGGAATAATCTTTGAAATTGGAATATACTCTTGTCTGGAATTTATCATGTTTTTTTTTATTGTATCATTGTAAAAAAAGACATATAAAAGCAATAATTTTCTGTTTTTATTTTTCAAATGGATAAAAAGTACTCATTCGAATTGAATTTATACATTTTCTGTTATTAGTTTTGGAAAAAAACACATTAAAATAAATTGTGCATAATATTCTTTAGTTAATTGTTTTTTTTGTATCAGATTTAATTTATACCTTTTTTAAAAGCATTGTTTGTTTAAGAATTTGACAGACATTATAATTCGTATGTAACACATTTCATATTTTTGCTGTTATGTGATGTATAAATATCTTTGAGATTTGTACTATATAATGTTCCATTATATTTTAATAAATATTTCTGTCGTTAAATATTGATGATTAATTACTTAGATTTAATCTGCTTAGATACTTTGAGAGATAAATTTAAGAGAGTTTATTAAAACTCTTATTTAATAATGATTCATTGTGTTTTGCTTAAAAAGCAAACAGATAAAAAAAAATTACTTTAAAATTGTTACAAGAAAAATAAAGAAACTCTTATAGACTTTTTTAATGTATTTAAAATTATAATGCCTTTTAAAAAAGTTGCAGCAATGATTATTATAAACACTAAAACAATTTGTTTTTGATGAGAAATGATAAGAAATACGTACAAGTCCTACGCACTGTCATTCGATGCAGAAGTAAATAATGGTACCATGACAAACATGAAAGAAAGATAGATATGGGACAAGATACTCTGAAGAATGAATTATAGACTAGCTATTCACGGTATCACTGACTCCAAATAAAAGAAAGAAGACATTGAACAAAGTCAGCCCCTCTAGAGTTTAGTTAGATCTTGGGTCATTGTTCTTCTAGATTTATACTGTCCTGTAGTTTTTTTCTTCTTTTTTTATCTTTGATCTAGCACATGGATTCGTCATTTATTCATATGGGACGCACCCTGTTATGAATATCTTGAGTAATCGGAAACTACCATTTATTATCATTTATTTACGTACTACCATTTATTTACGTAAATTATTTCTTAAAGACAATTGTCATTAAGAAATAATTTAAATATGTTTTATAATGAATAAAAAAATGTTTTTGTAATAAATATATCCAGTTACAGAAGCAATAAGATAAATATAGATTAAATAAAGTACTTTTATAAAATATAAAATCGGGCAATGCAATTTTATTATCGGTTGTATTAACCAAATCAACATGAAAGTAATTGCTGGTATCTCATTACAACTTTACACATTGAAATAAATAAATATGTTTCATAGTATTTGAAACAAAATCCATTATATTTTAGAAATAAATATATCCAGTTACTGAAGTAATATATTTTAATAAAAAACTAATCGGTTAAATTTATTTAAAAAGAAAAATTCGTACCCTGTATTTTAATTTTTAGTTATATATATCAAATCCACGTAAATGTAACTGCTTTATCTCAATATGACATGCTTTTACACACTAAAATTGATTATTAAATAATTACAAATACATCAAATTACTTGAAATTATTACTTATAGTTATATTTGAAGTCTTACAGCATTTAATTGGCTATTATAAACACTAAAAGCAATTTGTTTGTGATATGAAATGTTAAGAACTACGTACAAGCCATACATACTGTCATTCGATGCAAAAGTAAAGAATGATACCATGACAAACATGAAAGAAAGATAGATATGGGACAAGATATTCTGAAGAATGAATTATAGACTAGTTATTCGAGAACCACTGATTCCAAATAAAAAGAAAGAAGCCATTGAACAAAGTCAGCCCCTATAGAGTCTAGTTAGATCTTGGGTCATTGTTCTTCAAGATTTATACTGTCTGTTAGCTTTTTTTTTTCTTTTTTTAATCTTTGATCTAGTACATGGATTTGTCATTTATTCATAAAGGATGCACCACGTTATGAATATCTTGAGTAACCGGAAATTACCATTTATTTACGTAATTAATTGTCTTTAATAAATGAATAAATGTAATTTATAATATGTAAAAAAATATTTTTGTAGTAAATATATTCAGTCACAGAATCATTAAGATGCAAAGAGAATCAATGAAATGTATTTAAAAAAGATAAAATCTTTCTCTGCTCTTTTAATATCGGTTGTATAATTAAAAAAAAACATGAAAGTAATTGCTGGTATCTCAATATACATTGAAATCAATACGTATGTCCTTATTTCTTATTAATAAATATATCCAGTTACAAAAGTAATGTATTTTGATAAAAAATAAACGTTTAATATTATTTAAAAAGATAGATTCGTACCCTGCATTTCTATTTTTAATTGCATGTATCAAATCCATATAAAAGTAATTGCCGTATCTCAATATGATATTTTACACATTGATATAAACGTACAGTTGTAATGAGATTTACAAAGTGGACATTCTTATTAAAGATATGCAACCTTATTTGAATTCCTTTAACTTTTTTAACCTTAAATACGATTCGTATAATTTAATAAATGATGAGATTTCAATAAGAAATAGCTATTTATATGACTTTAAAAATAAGGTCAAATCAAATAAATTGTTTTGTAAAATTATTTATGTGTAGGATTTAATTAATGTCGAGAAAGATAGCTAACTTTAAATAATAAGTATAGCAAGTGTATATTTCTTATCATTCATATTTATTATAAACAATATTATTATAAACTTTCTATTATAATTAATTACTTGCAATTATTAGTTATATTTGAAGTTGTGCAGCATTTCATTGGTTACTATAAACGCTAAAAACAATTTTTTTAAGATGTGAAAGGTTAAGAACGTACAAGTCCTACGCACGGTCATCCGATGCCCAAGTAAAGAATGATACCATGACAAACATGAAAGAAAGATAGATATGGGACAAGATACTCTGAAGAATGAATTATAGACTAGTTATTCACGGTATCACTGACTCCAAATAAAAGAAAGAAGACATTGAACAAAGTCATTCCCACCAGAGTTTAGTTAGATCCTGAGTCATTGTTCTTCTACACCCCTTAGAGTTTTTCTTATTTTTTTATCTTTGATCCAGCACATGGCTTCGTCATTTATTCATAAAGGATGCACCGTGTTATGAATATCTTGAGTTACCGGAAACTACCATTTAATTACGTAATTAATTGTATTTAATAAATAAATAAATATGATTTATAATAAATAAAAAATATTTTTGTAACAAATATATCGAGTTGCACAAGCAATAAGATAAAAAGAGAATCAATAAAGTATTTTTTTTTTTAAAAATTCAAATATTTCGCTGCGCTTTTATTATTGGTTGCATTAATCAACTCAACATGAAAGTAATTGCTGGTTCATCAATAATGGAAATCAATAAATATATTTCGTAATATTTTTTTTTAAAAAGTTCTTATATCTTTGGAATAAATATATTCAGTTACAGTTGTAATCATTTTGATAAAAATTAATTAGTTAAATTTATTTAAAAAGATAAATTCGTACCCTGCATTTTTATTTTTAGTTGTATATATTAACTGTATACAAAATAATTGCAGTATCACCATACTATATGATTTTACGCAAGTGGAATATGTGTAGAGTTATAATCAAATTTACGAATGGACATTCCTATTAAAGATAAATTAATTTATTTGGATTTCCTAAAAAAAAAAATGTTTTCCTTTGATACGAAACGTATGATTTAATATATGACGAGACTTCAGTAAGAAACTGGTGACTATAAAAATAAGGTTCAATCAAATAAATAAATTAATTACAAATTAATTACGTAAAGTATGATTTAATAAATGTTAAGAAAGGTAGTCAGACGTGAATAAAAAGCATACCAAGCGTACATGAATTCTTAACAATCATATTTATTATAACATTATATTTTTTATTTAGAAGAAATTGTTGTGCAAAAGGAACACTGTTATAATAAACAATCATTACTTTAGCAATATAGAATTATATATTGAAATATGCAGTGAATCATGAATCATTTAAAAATATGAGCTTTCGTTTGTATACGAATTTTTTTTATTAGTTAGAGATTTCTTTAATATGATTCTACATATTATACAGGAAATATTTATTTTAAAAATGATTTTCGCCTTTTTATGTAACCGCAGAAAAAATTTTTTTAAATAGAATACAGCGTGCAAAAATTGCATCATTCTGTTCGTTATGATATGTTTGGCACTAAATCATTCGTTACTCACCTTTTTTCTCTGTTTTTATTTTATCTCTTATAAAGAGAAACTTTTATATATTTTTTAAAGAATTTTTCCTTTTTGATTAGAACTTGTAATATATTTAATCGAAATATGTAATGAAAATAATTGATTATAAATATTTTTAAACTTTTGAAGTAGCTGTAATTAAGCAAAGTGAAGCATGCCGTACTTCAAAATACACCAAATGATTTAAACCAAAAGTTTAGAAATGTTAGTCTTAATGAAATTTGATTTCGTTTATTTTTTTAAATAGATTTTTAATCTTGAAGTTAAAAACGTATATTTTATTTTTTTAACGAAAAATATCTGGAAATTATTTTTATCTCAGAATGATTTAAAAGCTTTCGTCACATTCGAGATTATCGCAAATTGTTCACTTGCCTTACCCATTTTGGAATAATAACAATAATAATAATAAAAATAATGATAATAAAATAATAATAATAATAATAATAATAATAATAATAATCATAAAAAAGAATGTTTTGCTTACACTGAAAGATCATTATATATATACTAGTACTGCCATCTATGTGTCAGCTTACGAACATTTCAGCCCACCTATTACGTTACTGATAGTTTTAATAAATGATTGCCCACCATTATCGGTACTTCTTCGACGATATATTGGATACCCGTCGACATGTGTGACCGTATGGTTGGTGAAATCTTTAGGAAAACACTTTGTATATTTTCTATCTACCGTGCAAGGCGATAAACGATTCAGATGGCCACATGAGCCATGAATCATGTTTTTAGTGACAATATCAAACAATAATTGATCAGTAGACGGACTATCAATTAATTAAACTATCGATGCCTTCAGGACGTATTTTGTCGATGAACCAAATCAAAATGTGAGCATGGGCCTCGCTTTTGCCCCTCAACCGAATACATCCAGCAACGTGGGGGCCAAATATATATAATTCTGTAATGAAGCCGATTAAAGACTTTAATTTTTGTTTAAACACACGTGCTGTAATGTCATGACAAAAAAATTTAAAAAAAACCCTCTACATTGTTACCGATTACATTGTTAACACTACGTTGTTTTGCCAAAAAAAATATTTAGGGGTGGGCCCCCCTTATCACTTAGAGGTTTAAAAAATATGTTTACGGCCGATTCGCAGACCTTACAAATAAGCACAAAAATTTTCATAAGAATCGGTCAAGACGTTTCGGAGGCGTTTGGCAACAAACACTGTGACACGAAAATTTTATATATTAGATATATATATATATATATAACACTGCAGAAAAGGATACTAAACAAAAATTTTACTGTGATATATATATATATATATATATATATATATATCACAGTAAAATTTTTGTTTAGTATCCTTTTCTGCAGTGTTTATTCGATTTAAATTATGTACCTTAAATTACAGGAAATAATAATTAATGTCCTAACGTAATTAGTATTCATATTCCAAAATATTTTTTAAAAAGTCTTTAAAATTAACCAAATATTAATCAAAAATAAATTTATTTAAAAGTATTTGGTTTTTCTACTGACCTGATGGCCAAGTGTCTATCGCTTTAGCGTTCGATGCCACAGATTTCAGGTTCGAGTCCAAGCGGTGCCATGGATGTTTGTTGTTGGTCGGAATCCCCGTTAAACCGTAGGTCCCGTTCTAATAGGATCGTAGAGCGTTGTGGGGATAGTGTTCTGCGCGTCCGTGGCCTGTCTTCAAACTGATTGCATGTCTAAATGAGTAACAGCGTTCGTCAGTGCCCAGACGACATGTTCTTCAAATCTAGTTTGTAATGGGCTGTTCACAGAGACACGGCCAATACATCCAGTCGTCGAAGCAATTAAAATATAATAAGAATTATTTTTCATTTTCTGTACTTGTTTTTAATTGTCCCTTTATATGCTCTTGATATTAAATAAGGGGTAAAACCTTTTTCGATTGTACATTCTATTGAAAATATTCTGTACAGAAAATTGTTATTTATCAGTTTAGTCAGAAAATTTATTTATCAGTTTCCCATTTTAAAAATTAAATCTAATTTAGAATTTTCTTTGATGCATTTCTTTTCAAGAGTCTTCAACTAATATAATAAATGCACAAACTCAATTACGAGCAATTCGGACAAAGTTGCGAATTACAAATTAAATCACTGAAAAATTTAATTTGCAATTCGAGAAAGCTAGCATTGAAGTATAATGATACAGGCTCAAGACGAATTTTAGAAAATATTTTCTTTTATTCCTAAAATGAAGAAAAGGAAAATCTATCTGAATTTTGGAACAATATCCAACTTATCAGTATGGTGATTGAGAACTCATTGTAAGCATTCAAATGGCAAGCATAAAATTCGCCATTTTTGTTTCTTTGAAACAGAAGGAATATTTGTGATTTTTCTGAAATGCAACTTTTTTTTTTCACTGCTAGTTCTTGAAATTTTATTTCAAAATTATCTAAATAATTTAATACACGTTTTTCATTATTGTTATTATTAAAACTTTTGTTACCTGAAAACATATTTTTAAAACAATTTTATAACAAATTTTAATATAGAATTTTTAATTATAGCAAAATTAATAGTAAATTTTATATAATAGTAAAAGTATTTCAAATTTAAGTTGCAGAAATAAATATTAAATGTTTGTCTTTTGATTTCTACAAAATTTTGTTTCTATCATTTATGATATTTATATACTGTTTGTATCTCATTGGTTTAAATGCAGGACATTACGTTTATAAATTACTACAAACATATGATATTGCTCATTTTAATGTATTTTGAAATAATTTATAAAAGCATAAATTTATTAAAATATTTATAAAAATATAAATTTATTAAAATATTTATAAAAATATAAATTTAAGCTTAAATAATAAATAATAAATTAATAAATAAATATAAATTAATAAATATTAAATTTTAATAAATTAAATTTTTTTTAATTATTAAAAATTAAAATTTATATTTATTTTATAAATATAAATTTTTAAATTTATAAAAATTACCCATCATAAATCTTTATTTAATATTAATCTTTATATCTATTCTAACGATTTATGAAAATTGGTTAAAATTTTTTTTCATTATAATGTAGGTGAATGTAATTAAACTTAATTTGGTTCGGTTTCTGTTTTATTTTTTTTTCTCTCTAAATATTATGTTTTAAATTTTCAAAGAAAAATAATAATGCAATGTAGATTTCCAATTGCTCAAAAGTATTTAATGAAAAAGTTTTCTAAAAGAAATGAAAAGATTCATTTTTTAAAAACTGAGTGTAAAGCATTTTTATTTTAATATTCAATTTCCTTACTTTTATATTCATGGGAATATCGTAATTGAAAAATATTTAAATTTTTATAATTTGGAAAGATACAAATTATATATATGATGATAATTTACATATTTACTTTGATAGGTTTAATTCCACATTCCCATTTCTTAAATGATCAAAGGATAAAAGATATTTATTTCAAAATAAATTTAGAAAATGTTATATTTACATATAAAGATTTATTCTTATTTTATAGAAAATATAAAAGAGTAATATTTAAACTTTAATAGGATTTTTATACATGCAATTGTAGTTACTATTTCTCTCGCACAAATAATTATATCTAAAATAAATAATTTGAAATTTCGTTTTATTTATATAATTGAACCCTATTAATAATTCAAAATATTCAATTCAAGGTGTTATAATTCTAATATATTCATAGTAATCACAATGTCCTAGTTTTTGTATTCAATAATTTGAAATTATTATATCTTTTTTGTTCTAGACAATTTATTGAAAAAGCAGCATTTTTAAGAATGGTATATTGCAGTCACTGAAAATAAAAATAACTATTGACATATATTTCAAGATCTTTAACTCAAAACAAAAGTAACTATTGGCATATATTTTAAGAATCTTTAACTCAGAAATAACTATTGGCATATATTTTAAGAATCTCTAACTCAAAAAGAACTATTGACATATATTTTAAGAATCTCTAATTCAAAAAGAACTATTGACATATATTTTAAGAATCTTTAACTCAAAGATAACTATTGACATATATTTTAAGAATCTTTAACTCAAAAACAAGTAACACACACACACACACAC
Source organism: Caerostris darwini (assembly GCA_021605075.1). Taxonomy (NCBI): domain Eukaryota; kingdom Metazoa; phylum Arthropoda; class Arachnida; order Araneae; family Araneidae; genus Caerostris; species Caerostris darwini. Next base: position 354,905 of record BPLQ01007452.1, read on the forward strand.
AAAAATTAAGTCAATTCCCACTTTTTTTTCACTATATTGCACAAAAGTACTTTATAAATAAAGTTGAAATTTTCCTCTTACATCTGGCGCCCTCTATTGGTAGATACAGGCAACTTAAATCTAAAAAAAAACTAAAATTACATAATTAAATTTAATTAATGAATTAATATTTGAAAAAACTGTATTACTATCAAGTGTCATCCACTACAAGTTCAAAGAAATATATTTGAACTTGAGTGGATGAATAAAAAGTGTTTTATAAACGATTGAAAATTTGAACAAGATATATATACAGCGAGGGTGTGAACTAATAGTAGGAATTTAATAACTGTTGACATATATTTTAAGATCTTTAATTCAGAAATAACTATTGAGATATATTTTAAGAATCTTTAACTCAAAAATAACCTTTTTAATTTTAAAACAACCTAAACTTAACAACGTTTATAGTTTCTAAATAGGATTTTCTCTAAACAAAAAGCGGCACTTAAGCGAACAATAAGAGAGTCTGAAGTCAGGAAAACTTTGGCTGGCCAAGAAAATACCCGTTAATTTCCTTGGTGAGAAGAATCACTAAAGCTTAATGTGTAAAGTTCTTCTTTGGAGGGATTAACAAGCCTTACCTACAACCTTCTGTTGAAGAGAAACAAAAAAAACCAAAAAAATTGGAAGAACATTTGTAGAGACACCCTAAATAATTGATCAAACCCTACAAGATTGACATTTCATTAAGCCCCAGGTAATTACGCGAAGAAATTTTCTCTCTTTTTTTTCTTTATTATTCACCAGAATTGCTTTTACAGAGTTTGAATATTATAGAAAAGGAATGTTTTGAAGAGTCTAGTTTTGTTGTTTAAATTGCTTTTATGAGACATGGCATTAAAAGTTGAAAGATATTTATAAAATAAAATTCTTTGTGAATGATCCTTAAAAATGATTATGATGTTTTTTGCTTTTTTAAAAGAATTATCAGTTTTAAATATTTTAATCTAATGCAAAAGTTTATTTCGCATTAAATATTATAAATTTGGCATTACACCATCTTTTCTTATAAGCATAATTCCAGTAAACGTGTAAACACAATGTTTTGAGAATAATTCATAAGGTTTTAAAATTTTAAATACTAGCAATTATACCTGGTGATACATAGAATATGGAATTTCATGGAATATGGACATATAAAATGGAAAACATTTTTTTCCAATAAAAATGAAAAAAAAAAATAAGTGTATTTTATATTTTTAAATACTAACTCATTTTAAATCAAAGAAATAACACTATAATATTGAACTGATAACAAACTTCTATATAGATTACAAAAACAAATACATAAAATATACTTTTAAACAATATCATTCATGAGTGCAAAGCCAAATATCAATTATGATTAAAAGAACAATAGACACAAGAGATAACACTACCAGAAGCGAAGTATCAAAATGGCACTTTGTCAGTGAAATCAATCGGAAAAGCTATCTACACTTAAAAGGATAAATGACAAGATGAATAAGAAGACAAAGTGTTTTTACGTAATTTTATAAACACAAACATCTATTGACATAAACAATACAAAATTTAGCTTTCCAATTAATTAAAATATGGTTAATGATGTTAGTTTTCGTTATGCGTCATAAAAAAAAATAATTCAAAGAAAAATATTTAATGACCGATGCTATAGTTTTGTCTGTAGAAATACAGACAAGCAAATATTTCGCTCAATATAAATATGAAAATTTAAAACAAATTATCATCTACAATGGTTGCTTTGTAGAATTTTTAAAGTAACAATTATTCGACTCTTTGGAGTAAATAAACTATGACGTTTTCCGTAATAACTTAATTGTTTATATTATCGATATTTATAATTCATGACAAAAATACAAATTGTACTACTAATTTTATTATGGTACAAATGTAATATGACATTTCTGATCTACTCAAGTAACTAATTTTTAAATTTTAATATTAATTCACTTAACAGCTCTAGTCTCAAAACTTTGGTGTAGTAGGCTGCTAAAAATACAGAACTAATTATTTATTTTAATTGCAGCAATGACTATTCAAAGCTAAATAAAGGAAACAATTGCCAAAGAGTCCTTCCTCGCACAAACAAAGAAGAACGATATCGCGCAAACGAAGAAGTATCATACAAAATATAAAAAATACAAATTTTGTACAAAATACAATGATTTTTTTTAAATTAAGAAACTACGAACTGAAAAATTATTAAACTGTGCTGATTAGATTTCTAAATTACTTGACAGTAATTGATTTGAATAAAAATAGTACATTGATAACCAGAATAAAAAAAATTTTAAAATTAAACTTTTAATTTTTCAAGAATATTTATTCGGCATATTTTTATTCATGAAATATAACATTAGAAATTGACAATAAAAGAGAAATTTCGACAAACGCAACAGATTTTGAAAACACTATTATTTGCTAATATAAAATCGCACAAATAGTTTTTAATAGAGTAAGCAAAATTGTTGTAATTAAAACAACTGCAATTGAACAATTATAAAAATACAAATATTAAATAAAAACAGCAAGTAACAAGTATAAAATAACATCATGTACAAAGTATCAAGCTGCAACAAGAACAAAAATGGCCACCCACCTAACCACCTCAGCATGTGTGGAAACATTCCTGTCACGCACTCCCTGCAAACTGATATTTTCAAACAGGGACAATAGCTTCTGAGAATGCAAGAGGTTTGGAATAAATCTGTATGGAGAGCCGTGTATCTCGAATATATAGATGTAGGAAAATATTTGTACCATCAGCGCGTTTCGACTTGAATCTCGATCAAACCGCCTGTTGGAAAGGCGAGGTCTTCATGTTCTGCGGCTTTGCATACCACGCGCATAGAAATGCATACTTTTCAGAAATGTACTTCGCTTCCCCACTTTTTTTTTTCTTCTGTAAAGATTTTAGAGGTGTGAAATGTTTTTGAAATAGAATTTCCATGTAGAGTTTGCATTGAATCTAACTTTTAGCAATACGTCGATGATTTGTTCTGAAAAAATTTAAACAAAATAATGAAAATTAGTAAACAAATAATAATATTATGAAATTGATGAATATGTCACCATGTTAAATCATGAAAAGAATTTATTAAATATTCTTTTCGTGCTTCTATAAAGAACTTTACAATGACTATCAAACATGTCTTATAACTTTAAAAATAATTGAACTGTTTTACTACTGTATCCAAAAAGTAAGACCAATTTTCAATTTAAAATTCACGGGGCTTATGGAATTTCAATTTTTTCTTCTTTTTTAGGTTGCTGGCACTGTCTTTGACATCTATGTGAAATTTGATGTCAAAATATTTATTACTGCTTGAGTTACGCTTGGCTTTGTGAGACGCTAAAACGGATTCCGGCATTTTTTGAAATGTCTGCATTAATTGAGCAAAGAACTTGCATTAAATTTTATTTGCGGAAACGTATAGAATGTTGCAGAAGGCATTCGATGAGCACTCCCATAACGGAAAGAAATGTTTACAAGTGGTAAAAACAGACTTTGAATACTTCAATGTTATGCGCATAGAAATGCATACTTAAAGATTTTAGAGGTGTGAAATATTTTTAAAATAGAATTTCGGTGTAGGATTTGCATTGAATCTAACTTTTAGCAATATATTAATGATTTGTTGTAAAAAAATAAAAAAAATAATGAAAATTAGTAAACAAATAATAATATTACGGTATTGGTGACTATGTTATCATCTTAAAGTATGGAAAGAATTTATTAAATATTCTTTTTGTGTTTATAAAAAACTTTATCATGACTATCAAACATGTCTTATAATTTTAAAAATAATTGAACTGTTTATTTGAAAGTGGTACGTAATGCAAATTATTGAAAAAAGGAGATCATTATATTACGTTATTAAGTGGTACGTAATGCAAATTATTGATAAAAGGAGATCATTATATTTTTAGGTAAGAATAATATATTCATTAAATGTACACTCATGTCCATAAATTAAGGATAATGAAGTTCAGGTAAAGAAAGAGACAGAAGCAAAACAAATTTGACTTATTTGTAAAGTCTATTTATTAAACAAAAGGTAAAGAGCAAAAAAGATGCTATATGTTTGACATAATTAATAAAAATTGCGATACTTCCTCCCTGGAGCAAATTTCAAAAAAGAACCTATTTACAAAAAAACAGTATAACATGGTTAGTATGATGGTTAATATGGAGATGTCTCCCGGACGATGCAATACAGGCCTTACAACGTCTAGGCATGCTGAGTATCAAATTATCAATCTGATCTTGGGGAATATTACACCACTCATCAAGCAATGCCCTCCGAAGTTCCGATTGACAGGTGGGAGGGGGTTGACGGGCTGCAATTCGTCGGCCACGCATATCCCACACATGCTCTATTGAATTCAAGTCCGGTGAGTATACTGGCCAATCCATACGGGTGATATCCTCCAATTGAAGGTATTCGTCTACAATGTTTGCACGGTGAGGACGGGCGTTGTCATCCATAAACAGAAATTCAGCACCCATGGCGCCCCGAAAACAAACGTACATGTTGTTCCAGAATGACATCCCGATAGATGTGGCCTGTCATCGTTACACTCTGAACATGCAGGTCAGTTCTGGAACCAAGAATAATTCCTCCCCAAACGAGCCATCCTACACCACCGTAACGGTGACGTTCAATGGTGTTCTCTTGGTGGTAACGGGTACCTGGCGCTCTCCATATGAAAGTCCGGCGAGAATCAGACTGCAAACTAAACTTGGACTCGTCGGAAAACATCACACCAGACCATTGTTGCGGTGTCCACAATGCATGCATGCTCTCTACTCCAGGCTAATCGCAGGTGACAGTGAGTTGCGGTAAGTGGAACACATCTGACAGACCTACGAGCATATAGACCAATGTGCCCTAAGCTTCTGTACACGGTCTGCCTTGAAACTGTCGTACCGGTAGGTGAAGAGAGCTGACGAGACAGGTCTGATTCTGTGCTCCGTCTGTTTCTTTTGGAATAACTGCTAAATACCGGTCCTCATTCGGCGTTGTAACTCGGGGGCGACCTGTGCTGTAACATCTACTTACATTACCATCATCTTGGAATCGTTGCCAAAGCCTGGAGATGACACTCTGGGCGATTCCAAGTTCCTCGGATACCTCCAGCTGGGTACGTCCACATTCCAGTCGTCCGATAATTCTACCACATAAAAAATCATCCAAATGATTCCTTTGTGCCATAACTATGCGGTTATTCCACTGAAAGGCTTTTAAAGCGCTTGTGAACAATTTTACTTCCTTGCCACCATTCCTTATATACCCCTCTCTTACACTCACGTCATTGTGACGTACTATCCGCGCCATCTGGTGGTTTCCTGTAATTTGCATATTCTTCTTCAAGATGTGTGTGATAATTCTACAGGTGAAATTTTTATTTTAGAGTTCAAGTTCTGTGTGATTCTGAATTATCCTTAATTTATGAACATGAGTGTATATTAGGTTAAACAATGTACGAAATATCCATGAATAGTTCAGATGTTTGTCAAACCCGTTTCCGTTGATTCAAATGAAATCTAACAATTAAAAATCTTAATTTATGTGTAAATGGACTTAAATCAGTTTCAAATATTGAGTTAAATCATATTCATAGAACATATTAAGTTAAAACATATTCATAGAACTTATATTAAGTTAAAACACTTCATAGAACATATATTTAGTTGAAATTATTCAATTATAACATAGAATATTCAGTTAAAACATATTTATAGAAAGTTCAGTGAAAACAAATTCATCAAATGTTCAATTAAAACATATTTATAGAATATTCTGTCAAAACATATTCATAGAATATTCATTTAAAACATATTCATCAAATGTTCAATTAAAACATATCCATCAAATAATCAGTTAAAACATATTCATAGAATATTCAGTTAAAACATATTCGTAGAATATTCAGTTAAAACATATTCATCAAATGTTCAATTAAAACATATCCATCAAATAATCAGTTAAGACATATTTATAGAATATTCAGTTAAAACATATTCATAGAATATTCAGTTAAAACATATTCATGGTTAATTCACAGGAAAATGATTCAATATGCGTTTATAAAACTTACTTACAATTCAATTTCAAAAATGACTTTTTGATATTGAAAAAAACAAGTTTGCAATAATTTTTTTTTGCTACCGTCTTTTTTCGTTTGGGTAAATTTTTATAGTTTTACATCTTGCTTTTGTTTTCACTACTTTTTCTAACTTTTCTTCTTGTTATATTTATTTTATAAGAATATCTCGCAAAATATTCTTTTTTTCCCTTGAATTATTTTATGCAACTGCAGTAAAAAACAAGTAAAATTGAATGATCTTGCAATATCTTTGTTATGTACGATCTTTTATGTGAACTATTTTAAGATATTGTTAAAAACTTTTGTCAATAAATCAATCTGATATAAAACAACTTTCCAGACATAAAACTAATAAATATTTTAATCATAAAACCTTTTTCTTTTCGTAAAATATTTGGCAAATATTTACATAAAATGGATTTGATTTTTAAATTTAAATTTTGAATATTTGAATATTTTTTATATAATTTTTTATAAGATTTAAAGTTAAAAAAGTACATTGGATTTCTTAATGTAATATTTAAAATACTTTAATCTAATTTATTTTTAAGCATATAACTTTTGATGAAATACTTAAAAATATATTCCACTTTTCTTGAAAGGAAAAAAAAAAAAAAAAAAGAATAAAAAGAAACGTAAAAAAACGTAAGAAAAAATGTTAAATAATTTTATAAAAATAATAAACAATTTTAAGAAAGAAAGTTAAATAACTGAAGAAAAAAAAAAGAAGATTTTAAATATTTTTATAAATAATTCTAAACACAGAGACTATCGCCGCTTTTTACTTTTAAATCTAAAGCTTTTTATAAGTTAATTTACTTAGAAATACTTTTTTTAAGAAAAACTGATTCATAAATTGTCTTTAAAAGAAATTCCAGCTAAATTTTTAATAGAAAATCTCTAATATGCTTTTTTTTTTTTTTTTTTTGACAAAAAAAAAGCCATATTAAGTATCATAAATATATCATTTTAAAAATGGGGAACAGTTTAATAAAAAAGAATTTAAAATCTTTATATTAACATTCGTTCAATTTTCACGATCATATATACATCTACATACGACTGTGCCCCAAAAGTAAGACCAACTATTTATTTTTCAAAACCTCTATGTTTTTTCTTTCAAATTTATTTCATCGATTTCACAGTAACCCCCTCCGAACACAATGCACTTATGCCAACTTTTTTTCCAATCCTCAATGCATGCTAAAAAGTCATCGACAGGGATGGCCTTCAAGGCGCGCGGCAATTCAAGTTGAATCTCTTCAATCAAGTTGAATCTCTTCAATCGTTCGAATCTCTTCAATAGTCTTTTGAGTTAAGAGAATAGCCAGAAGTCGCACGGTGTGAATACGGTGGTTGTGGAAGGATATGGGTTTAATTTTTGGCGAAAAAGTCACGAAGAATCAATGTAGTGTGAGCTGGTGCATTCAATGTATTCGGTACCAATCGAGATTTGTCGCGTTTGAGGCCCAAACTGGAATTGACCAATCCTTTTGAAACTTCAACTTTATCATCCTCTAATTGTAAATAGACGGTTTGCAAGTACCAAATCTTTAATTTTTTGGACTTCAGCTTCGTCGGTTGAGGTTGGTGGTCGACCACAGGGCACTACGTCTTCACGCTTTCTCTGCCTTTTTTGAACTGTTTTTACCTCTTCAATACAATTCTTTCCGATATAGGAATGCTCACCGAATTCCTTCTGTAGCATTCTATACGTTTCCACAAACAAAATTTAACGCAAGTTCTTTGCTCAATTAATTCGGACATTTCAAAATCGCCGGAATCAGTTTTAGCGTCTCCCAAAGTCAAGCGTAACTCAAACACTAATGAATATTTTGACGTCAAATTTCACACAGTTGTCATGGACCGTGTGAAGAACCTAAAAAGAAAACAAAATTGAAATTCCATGAACCACGTGATTTTTAAATAGAAAATGGTCTTACTTTTTGGACACAGTAGTATTTATGTATATTAGAAAGCCGCTATAATTGGCTGGACGTTACAAGCTGAACATTAATTGAATTAAAGCCTTTGTATGCTCATTTAACTCAAAAGATTAGCGATCTAATTAACACAACTTCAGATCATGAGGATTTTCTATTGTGAACTGAATCAATAATTTGAGCTAAGGACAATTGAGTACCGTGTATTACACAGAATTGTTAAATGAATACTCCAGCCGTCTAGACAAGTCACAAATATATGGATTAAGAAGACTTAGGAATAAATCTCGTCAAGCATAATCTTGAATTTCCACTTTAATCTTAATGATAATATTAGCATTGTATAAAATTTAGTCACAAATTTTAATTGCAGTAGTATCATATAGAAAATGAATTAAAATATTTAAAATTAATGAATTAAATAATTAGCTTTTTCTATATACAGAATGTAATAAAAAATCTTATTATTAATATTTTTAATTATATCTATAAACACATACTATATGTGAAACAATAAAGAGTTTCAAATAATTTCACAAATTGTATTAAAGTATATTAATTAAAGTAATGAATATTATCTATTTAATATGTCTTTATTGATTAAAATGTAATTTTTTGAAGTTAAGATAATTGATAATTTTTCACCAAATCATATAAAGCAGGATTAAAGTCGCAATGAAATAATTGCATGCACATTATTTTGTATTAAAAATTAAAATTTAAATTAAGCTTATTTAAATTTCCAACGGCCATACCATGCTGAATATACCGGTTCTCGTTAGATCACCGAAGTCAAGCAACATTGGGCGCGGTCAGTACTTGGGTGGGTGACCACCTGGGAACACCACGTGCCGTTGGCATTCACAAATTTGGGACCTGAATGGCCGAGTGTCTAGCGCTCTGGCGCTCGGTGCCACAGATTTCGGGTTCGAATCCCGGCGTTGCCATGAATGTTTGTAGTGGTTCGGAATCCACTTTAAGCCGTAGATCCCGGTCTCCTATGACTGTAAGAGCGTTACTGAGCCAAAGTCAGACTTCTACCTACTGGGTGCTCCATCACAACAGAAGCTGCTTCCTTCCCCTTCAATCATGAGTACGTATGAGCTCGTGGGCTTGGCCAACCAAGTGGGATAAGAAACAACAACAACAAATTTCATGAATATGCCTAAGCGCAGCTTTGATATTTGTTATAAGGGATTAGAAGAGATTTTTTTTGCCGACAACATTTTTTGCCTCTTAAACTTATTACATGCTTAGTTCAATTGAATAGATTCGTCTTCTAGCTTCCTGTTTTGTGGCCTTGGCCATTTCACAATTATGCCAAAAGGTTCATCAGTAAAAAGTCTTTCCCGTACATTTTTTTTATCTGAATCATCACCCCCTCCCTTATCACATTGTTTTAGCAGTTGCCTTCGATAGAAATTTCATGGTATTCTACAACAGGGTCTGTGAGTACAATATTTAGTACAGCGTAAAATGTTTGGTATATTTTAAGTAATATATATGACTCTGAAGTTAAGTCCGATGAAATCGATTCATCCATCTGATCCGCTTCATTCAGAAGAGCTGTAAAAGATTCTAGATGAAATTGGAATTGATTTTAGTGGAGAAGATGACTGTGAAGAAGATTTAGTGTGAGAAAATTCCCGCAGATTGAAATCTCTTCAGATGACAAGGATTTCTTTGATCCAGAACAGCTAATAATTCTGTATAGTACTAGTATGAAAAAAAATCGATTCAAACGGTCCCTCCTTTGAAGTTAATCGAAATGTTAGAACTCCAGCTCGGAACATATTAAGAAACATATTACTGAAAAATTACTGATTCAAATCCCCCAAAAATGTAAGGGGAAATCTTTTTACTGATAATATTTTTCTCATAATTATAAAATGGACAAATTTAGGTACTGAAATAAAGATAAAAATAATACCCGTCATGCAATTAAAAGTGAAATTGACAAAATGAGAGCTTTTTTAGATCTACTCATATACATATCAATCTTCAAATCCAATTATAAAGATATTAAATAGTTTTTGCCAGGGATGGAACTGACCCCGATATATTTTGTGCAATGATGTCAGTAAAACGTTTTAAATTTGCAGTTTGAAAAATTCAGATGATTGGGAAGATTGAAAGAAGTCATTAAGACTGGGAGATTACTGATACTACAATTACTGTCAAAATCTTTCTTTATTGTACTAGATTGAATTTTATCCTATTGAAGTTTGCTTTTTATATTAAATAGATAAAAGACAATAATTAATCTATAATAGATTCGTTTTTATTATTAAATTTATAAAATTTACTGCACATGATTTTTATCGTAAAATCTAAGGCTCTTGTAAAATTTTCTCGGAAGTATTTTGTTCCACTTTAAGAATCTAAGAAAATATTTTTTCTGGTATAATTAAAATTTAAAATAACATCCAAGGGAAATAATTTTAAAAATTTATAATGATGCTCAGTCTCTGAGACCGTAAGTACCTTGTTATGTACTACATTTTCACTTTCCCTGTTACGGATTAATATATAAAATTCTTTTTTTTCTGCTTGATTTTGTTAACAATAGAAAGATCTCTAATAGGATACATCTGAAAATGTATAAATTATCAGTTATAAAATGTGTTGTTGTTGTTGTTTCTTATCTCCCTTGACTGGCCAAGCCCACGAGCCCATACGTACTCATGATTGAAGGGGAAGGAAGCAGCTTCTGTTGTGATGGAGCACCCGTAGGTAGAAGCCTGACTTTTGCTCCGTGACGCTCTTACAATCATAGAAGACCGGGACCTACGGCTTAAAGTGGATTCCGAACCACTACAAACATCCATGGCACCGCCGGGATTCGAACCCGAAACCTGTGGCACCGAGCGCTAGAGCGCTAGACACTCGGCCATTCAGGTCCCAAATTTGCCAACGGCACGCGGTGTTCCCAGGTGGTCACCCACCCAAGTACTGACCGCGCCCAATGAAGCTTGACTTCTGTGATCTAACGAGAACCGGTCTATTTAGCATGGTACGGCCGTTGGCACGTTATAAAATGTTATTTACATAAGCAGCTTGTCATTTTTGCAACTGAAAAAAATACTTCATCTGATCATTATTTATATAGTATTTTTGTTTTAATATAAAAAATGAGATTATACAAAATATAATCATATGAATATAGATATATATATATATTAAAATCTATTACAAATATAAAACAATTTTTCAGAAAAGTTATGAATTAAAAAAAAAAAAATCAAAATCTATACATCATATAAAACATGCATGTGATGTTTTTGATTTTATTTTAAAAAGTCGCGGGTTACTATTGCAAACATTATCAGAAGAAATCTATGGTATTTTTTTCAATTTTCATTGTTATATTTACTAAATGGTTAATATAAATTGTAATTCTTTTTTATCTTACAATGTTTATAAAAATTAAAATTAATTTGTGTAGAACTTATGGTAAAATTTTTTTAAACCGGTGTTCGTGTGTGAATTATAAAACCTAAACTGGCATTTTAAATTTGAAGGGAATTTCATTTTTAAAAGTGAAAAAAATGAAAATAATGTTGCTAAAGAGAATTTTACTTGATACTTGCGCCAGAAAATTGCATAAAAAAGTTGAAAAGTTGAAACAATTAAAAATAAGTGGAGTTTGGAGGATTAAAGGAAAACGTGACTTGAAATTTGTATGCAAACAATGTATTCTTTTCCAAATAAAAAGAGATCAAGAGATATCGCATCTCTATGCTTAATGAAAAATGTGTCATAATAATTAGAAAATTTTTTAGCATTATGATATTGATAGATAAAGTTTTCAAATAAGCTGGGCTTTCCTGAAGTATTAGAGTCTTTACATTAATTCAATGCGGGAAACTAGATTTTTTTAACAGTCTGCAGAAAAATGGGAAGAAATGCTTTCTTTAAAAAAATAGATAATTTTAAATTATCTATTTAATAAAATCTTTACATGCATTCAACTGAAGAATTTGTACTGTGTAACTAAAGCTTAGAGCTTATTGTCCTTTATATTGTTTTATCTTGTCATAATATTTTTTTATGCTTTTTTGAAATATGAATGTTTATTTATTCAGAAAGGATTATTTATGTTTTCATTTATTTCATGCTACATAATTAAAGTTAATAAAGTTTATTTTAAATGTTTAAGCTATTTTTAGAAAATTACAAATTTATTTTACAATAAAATGAAAATGAGTGAAAGTTGTTGAAACATATGACAGTAAATGGAAATACCTTCTTCTCAACAATAAATAATTATGAAAAGTAAATAAAATTTCTAATAGATGATTAAATAAATGTTAAGACATTATTTAGTATTTGTTATATACTAATTGTGTATAATAAGATTGTTATAAAATAACTAATACTATATTATGGAGTTTTTGAACGCCATGTATTAATATTGAAAGGAATAATGAAATGAAATATGTTACTTGTTTCAAAACATTTATTGAATATTAAATTAATAAAATATATATATAAAATTCCTGGAGTTTCCGAAATGGCTCCTATAGAATGGCTTCCGAAATGGCTTCTTTTTTCACATCATGGTACCAAGAAATTTATGTGTTCCAAGAGTCTAAAACTGACTCTGGCGGTTTTTTTTTGTATGGTAATATTGATCGTCATATTAATATTAAAATATATATGAAGTGGCCTGGAAATTTCCGTGGGATAATTCGTTTGTTTGAAACTAAAGGTCTGGCAAAAATGTATAATACTGAAACTACGAAAAACGTTTTTAATGTATTGCACAGTGTGGTCGAAAGACTTTGGTATTAATTTTGATACAAAGATTTTGTTCGAGGTCTAGGACGTCCACACCTTACAACTTTTCTGGAGATTTCTTTCTAGTTCTTTCGATCCAACAGAGAATGAACAATATAGTGCATCAGCTCATTTTCCTTAAAAGAAGCGAGAATATCTCTTATTGCAGTACGAAGACGCCCTTATCTTTGTGTCTTTTGACCTTTGTGAGAGGTAAAGAAATTCCCGTTTATGTTGGTCAAAAGAGCACGTTATCAAGACCTGAATATAATAGGTCCAATCTCATATGGTGGAAAGACCCAGCTAAAAGGGAAGTGGAATCATGGTTTAAGCTGCGTGATCCCTGGATGGTCACTGGTGGTGACTGCTATAAGATATCTTGGCAACATCCGTGATCCACGTGCCAAATCATTTTCTGCTGCTTCAGATAACGATTTCATTCTAATATCCTCTTGAATGATAATTCTGAATCTTGCAAAGTTGATCCAGTTGAGGAATATTTTGAGCCGTAGGTTTTGGAATGAATAGAAAAACCAGTTTTATTTCTTGACCTTAATTATATATAATATCTTTGGGACTAGGGGTATTCCTTATTAAAACATGTTTGTTTAATTTCTTTTGGCGAAAAATCTATTTTTTTCTCATCAATTGGATTTTAATACAAATGCATTATATATGTATATAAACTACAGTTGATGTTATATGAATTTAATAAATAACTGTTTAATCTACATTTATGTTAAATTTCATGTTTTTAGGTTCGTTTGCTTGTAAATTAGACTAAAACCTAAAATAAAACTTCATAAATGGCATACAACTGCTGGTGATTTATGATTTGGTGGCCAACGTATTTCATCGTTTTATATATAACATTTGTTATTGAATATAGTTTTAATATATTTAAATTTATTTTAACATTTATGTTTTTATGCATTTTTAATAATACAAAAAAGTGTTTCTTTTTTCTGTATTATCTGAAGGTATTAATTATTTATATAATCAAGATCTTTTTCCTTTTTTTCCAAACCATTATTGAAAATATATTTTATTCTAAAAATCTAATTATTATTCATTAATTTTAGCAATTTATTCATAAAAACGCGTAGCATAGATATAAAACATATTTATTAATATGAAGACAGTTTTATTTAAATTAAATTTGATTTAAATAATTCGAGCAAGTATTTAAATTTTTAATAAATTCTGATAATATTCATGAAACATATTTTATTCATTAATACAACCTACATGTTGAGAAAATTCCACGTTTCTGTATTTTAATATTTTATTCCTCTATTCCTATTAAATGTATATCTGTAAACATATTAAAGTGTAATGTAATTCAAGCAAATTGTAATTTAATTCTGCAGATTGCATGCTGAAGTTTAATTTAGTATTCACAAACCAGTACTAAATATCTTCTGAAATGTTAGTTATTCATATTCTAATTTATGTCGGTTATTTGAAAACTGAGATAATTGAAGAATGTTTTCTACGTTTAAGAACATTGATAAATTAAATCTTTTCGTGCCATGAATATTAAGTGAATTATGCTTATTAGAATAGAAAAATGGGATGAACGTTTTTATTAAGGATAAATATTCTGGCCACGAATAATATTTAAAAATAATTTCGGCGTTAGAGTTTTATTAATTGTTTGCCAAATTTGATTTTTTTTAAATGGTATAAGTTTTTTTCTCATGTTGTTTTCAAAATGAGCAATAAATAATGTTAAATCAATGAAAATAAATTTGCAGGTGTTAACAAGTGGTATGTAAGAACTTTTGGATAAGATAATTGATATATTAGTAAACAAAAGTTTTAAAAATCTGAAATATTTCTGAGTTTGAAGCTTGAAAAGAAATATTCTCATTCAAAATAAGCAATAAGTAATATTTAATCATTGCAAAATAAATTTGCAGATGTTAATAAACATTAAGTAAAAACGTTTGAATAAAATAAGTAATACATTACTAAACAAAAAATTTTTAAAAATCTGAAATATTTCTGAGTTTGAAACTTTAAAAGACATATTATCATTCAAAATAAGTAATAAATAGTATTTGTAGTATTTGAACAACGTAAAATATATTTGCAGGTGTTAACAAACATTAAGTAAACACGTTTGAATAAAATATGTAATATATTATTTAACAAAAATAAGAAAATCTGAAATGCTTCTGAGTTTGAAACTTTCAAAGAAACATTTACACCCAAAATAAGCAATAAATAATGTAAAATATATTTGCATATGCTAACAAACAGTAAGTAAGAATATTTGAATAAAATAATTATTATATTACTAAACAAAATTTTTAAAAATCTGAAATATTTTTGAGTTTGAAGCTTTTAAAGAAATATTCATTATTATGTAAATCATTGCGCTTTATTTACGAATATGTATTGCAATATTGATTAATTTAAAAATAAATAATAATAATAATATTTTTTATGATTTAAAAACAATTCTTGTAAATATATTTTTCTAATTATCTAATGTATATGAAATGGAGAATTGTTCAAATTAGTTTATTCTTAAAATTTAATTTAATTCTGAGTTTGAAGCTGCAAAAAATTTTCATTATTCTGTAAATCATCGCGTTTAGCTTAGGAATATGAATTGCAAAATTAATTAATTTAAAAATAAACGCTAGTAATAATTTTTTAAAATAATTTGTAAACAATTCTTAGCTAAAATATTTTTCTAATTATCTAATCATTGTTCAAATTAGTTTATTTTTAAAATACCAATTTTATTAAAAATATTTAAACATAAATTTTATAGAGAGACATGTGACTCGCGCAAGTATTATCAAAATTAATTACTTTCATATGATATTCAAAATAAATTAAATATGTGATCTTTGAATAATAATCACAGTAAAAGATATGTAAATATATGTAAATCCATGACATAATAATAGTTTTAATGGTTATTATAAAATGGTAAAATTTTATTAAATATATATTTATAATGTTTATATTTATGCAATTATATTTTATAACTGATAAAATTAAAGTAAAACAATCGACCTTGTTTTGGTAAACATGAAATGAATGCAGTCTTTTAACTTTCATGTAAACAACTACATTAAAAAATGCTCGGAATTCATTGCTTTCTTTATATCAAAGAAAAATATATTTTGTAAAACGGAAATAACTGTATAATAAAAGAAATAAAATTATTTGTTAAATTCTTTACGTTATATCTTTTTCAAAAAAGTCTTCTTTTAAAATTCTCTTCTAATTACGTATTCCGATTCCTCTTGTTTACAAAATAAGGTAAAGTAGATAATTGTTTGTTATTTACATCAGATTGAATTATATTTACTGACACAAAAATGCTTTTCCTTGCTCGACATTTAATTTTTTTTAAATTAAATGCAAGTTTATTTATGCATTGATAAATATTTCCTTAACCACTTTACTGAAAACACATTTATAAATTAAATAAGTCATTGAATATTTCATAAATACTAACAAATGCGAGGGAAAAACCTTGAAATATATTACCCGAAGAAAGATATCTCATTAAATTACTGATTCAAAATTTATTTTTAATATTTTGTTAACAAGAAACCCAACAAAAATATTACTTTTAAAAATGAATTAAAAATAAAAATCGTTACATACATGTTAGTAGGTTTAAATTATTTGCCTTTAATCACTTCCTTTTGGAGGCAAGTATTCCACAAAATTTCAAACGACCTACTATATATTTTTAACAATAATACTTTTTGTTAAATAGATAGTTAATAACTATAATATTCTAGTATTTCATTTTAAAAATATTTATTTATGATATTTAAAATAAGTTATGGCCAAAGATGGACATATATAAGACATATATAAGGAAAGATTTCAATAACGACATCTTGTAATTTGAAGACTGTATTAAATGGTCTAATATTGTTCAAATATAAAAAAAACCAAATCAATAAAATATTTTAATATAATGATGCAATTTTTACATAATGATGTTTCATGTTAAATAATTATTCCATGAATTCGTTTTATTACGTAATTATTTTTTATATACCATTCCGGATTGTTATTCACATATTGGTAACATAAACATTATGGATTGCCACAATGAGATCAATAGTATTCCAAAATCTAAAGTTTTTAAAAAAATAAACTTTAGATTTTGGAATACTATCGATTTCCTTTATAAAATTAGATATAAGTTATACCTTGTTTCAGTTATAAAATAAGAAGCAATTACGAACTGATTTAATTATTGTGCATTTCTGTAAACCAAATCGATAGTATTCCAAAATGTAAAGTTGCTTTCTTTAAATCTTGTCTTAGTTGTAAAATAAAAAGCAATTACGAACTGATTTATTCATAATTTATTAATCATAATCAATGTGGATTTCTATAAAACAAATCGATAGGATTCCAGAATCTGCAGTTTTTTTTTTTAACCTTTTTTCAGTTATAAAATAAGAAACAATTATGAACTGATTTAATTATTGTGGATTTATATAAACCAAATTGATAAGGATTCATTTCATTTTTGAAAAGCATTTCATTTATAAGAAATTTATAATTTATGACAAACTTATTACAATAAAATAAAAATTTCCATCTTATTGGTTCCTTGTTAAATTGCTGTCATCCATTCCTACCATCAGAGCTAAACAGAAAGTGTCTGCAAATTACAACAGTGAAAGATGTAAGAGAGGATAGAACGATGCCATCATCAGAGCACAGGGAGAGAGTAGATACTTATCTCATAACTCGTGTCGCCCAAAGAAAACAATAAGATAAGATAAATGCGCCACCATGCATCATCCAATCTAAAACATCTGTAAAAAGGAACCCTGGAAACGGGGTAGGATGGCAGAGAAGCGACGAAGAAGAGGAAATTACATTTGAAGGAAAATGTTATGAGTCACAGAGGGAAGCGGTCTGTGTTCTGATAACAATTTTATTTGTATTAGAAGATTTATACATGCTTAATACATTTTTGTGTGTTGTTTTTAAAGATTTTTCGCGGTATGTAGTATTTTCAAAAGCTCTATCTGAAGACATCAAAATATCATATTTGCTATTTCAATATTGAAATAATAATAATGTTGGATTTTAAATTTTATTATGAAAAATATCTCTCACAAAAATCATCAATAAAAATGTAGAATTTAATTTTCTCGACAATATACTATAATTATTTAGTATGTGATGTAGCAATATCGTCATTATTTAGTAAAATTTCACCACCACTTGTGAATAATACATCTATTCCTAATTTATTAATTACTAATTACAAACTGGGATAACATATTGATAACTTAAACATTATGGACTGCCACAATAATATCAACATTTCTGTAAATGAAATTTATAGTATTCCAAAATCTACAGTTTCTTTTTTTTTTAAATCTTGTTTCAGTAATAAAATATGAAACAATTATGAACAGATTTAATTATTGAGGATTTCTATAAACCAAATCGAAAGCATTCTAAAATCTGCAGTTCCTTTTTTTTAAATCTTATTCCTGTTATAAAATAAGAAACCATTATGAACTCATTTAACCCACTCGATAGTATTCTGAAATGTAAAGAATCTTCATTCGTTAGTGAAGTTTATTTCATTTATAAGAAATTTATATATTATGACAAACTTATTACAATAAATATATTATAATAAATATTTCCATCTTATTGGTCTTTTGTTAAATTGCTCTCGTACATTCTCACCATCAAAGCCAGAGAGAAACTGCCTGCAAATTACAACAGTGAAAGATGTAAGAGAGGATAGAACGATGCCATCATCAGAGCAGAGGGAGAGAGTAGATACTTATCTCATAACTCGTGTCGCCGAAAGAAAACAATAAGATAAGATAAATGCGCCACCATGCATCATCCAATCTAAAACATCTGTAAAAAGGAACCCTGGAAACGGGGTGGGATGGCAGAGAAGCGATGAAGAAAAGGAAATTACATTTGAAGGAAAATGTTACGGAGTCACAGAGGGAAGGGACATCTTCACATTCAAATAAATAATTTCCCATGTTACAAATCAAGAAGAATTGTTTCTGATACTTCTTTGTTGTTCTGATAGTAATTTTATTTGTATTAGAAGATTTATGCATATACAAATTTATGTGTTCTTTTTAAGTAACATCTAGAAGGCATCCATTTTTTTCAAAAACTCTATCTGAAGACATTGAAATATCAAACTCGTTATTTCAAGATTGCAATAACAGTAATGTTAGTATTGCAAGAATAATTTTTAATGGTAGTATTGTAATAATAATTTTGTTAAATTTGATCATGAATGATGGGCTCGCTTAAAAATCATCATTAAAATTTTATAATTTAGCTTTCTCGCCTGCACACAAATTAATTTAGTATGTGAAGTAGCAAGATCGCCAATATTTAGTAACATTTCATCACCACTTGTGCCTAATACATCTATTTATAATTTATTAATTACTAATAACTAAATTAATTACTAATTAATATTTAATTATTAACTATGTTGGATTAGTTCTTAACCAGTAAAGGGAGCGATTGTTTTTATCGTTTTTGTAATTAATTATACATTGATTTAATATAATGAAATAAGTGATATAAATTGCAAATATTCAACAGTAAAAAATATTAAATTTAGTATGTTAAGATTTTCGATCAAAGATTTTCAAGGCTTGTAGATATTTTCGATAACTTTATTTGAAATCATCTGAATATCAAAGTTATTATTTCAATATTGTAATAATAACAATAGTTGATTTTAAATTTGATTATTGAATATGGGCTCATTATATATATTCATTAAAATTCATAATATATATTCATTAAAATATTCGGTTTTTATTTTTTTGCTTGCATATACAATACACACATATTACTTTAGTGTGTGACTCGAAACATTGCCATTATTTAATAAAATAGTACTATCAGATGTGCCTAGTATCTATGTTTCTAGCATATTAATGATTGTGATAGGCTATTTGCTAATCAGTAAACGAAGTGATTGTTTTAATTATTGCGGTTTTGTATTTGACTATAAATTTATTAATTCTAATGAGAGAAGTGATATAAGTACAAATGTTTTTCAGTAAAATAAGAGAAGAAAGATTTATTTTTATTTTGTTAAAAATGAAGATCATTAATAGTACAAAAAATATGTGAAAAAATATATATTTTTTAGAAACTATGATAATTTATATTATGATATATAAATTATACTATGATAATTTATATGAGTCTCAACCGTCTGGGAGGGTTTTTTTCCACGCAATATTCAAATGTTTTACTGCTACCCTTGAAATTATCCCAAAAGTAAAAAAAAAACTGTTCTATGCCCGTAGACAACTGAGCATGTACAGACCGTAATCTATCTACTCTATAGTGTTTGGGATATTATTAAATCTACTGCTGTAGAGATATGCTTGTAATAGTGCCTTTCGACAATAATGACTAGTGGGGGATTTGAATCAGAATCTCTATTGAGTGATTTGATTGAGGCTTATAATATGATACATATAATGTTTCTTAAGTGTATTATACAAAAATAAAGTAGGATATACATGAAAATATAATAGAATGTTGTCTTGTCAAAAGACAAAACAGAAGAATCTGTAGAACCGATGATTCCGTTTTTGTGCATTCTTTACCTCACTTTGACTAAAGGCAGGAAAACCTCTTTGGGTATGGTCTTTGAGTTTTGAAAACTTTTATTAAGCTTCTTATGATGACAAATATGTCAGTTACATGATTAACTTTTCGGTAAAAGTGAAATTAGATTCATTACTGATCAACACATACGGAAGGTAATTTGTATCAAGACGTCGAAGATCGTCTTAGCTTCAAGACGTTTTAGTCTTAACGTCAAGACGGTTAGCTTCTCAGGAAGGAGTGATTGTCATTATACTAACTGCTAAAAACATCCGAAACATCCCCATACTCTACTTCAGAAGACTGAGCACTTTTATAAATAATCGTGTGGAGTTGTTTTAGTATAAACCAGTACTTGCTGTTACGTTTACACCAGGACAATCTTTATTATTGTGTCCAAAAAGCAGGACCAATTTTTAATTTAAAATTCCCGGGGTTTAAGGCATTTTTTTAGGTTGCTGGTACTGTCCTTGACATGTGTGTGAAATTGCACGTTAAAATATTCATTAGTGTTTGAGTTACGTTTGGCTTTGTGAGACGCTGAAACTGATTCCGACGATTTTTGAAATGACTGAATTGAATGAGCAAATTACTTGCATTAAATTTTGTTTGCAGAAAAGTATAGAATGTTGCAGAAGGCATTCGGTGAGTATTTCTATATCGGAAAGAAATGTTTACAAGTGGTATAAACAGTTCAAAGATGGCAGAGAACGCGTTGAAGACCGAAAGCCCTCTTTTTTACCATCGACCTCAACTGACGAAGCTCACGTCCAAAAAATTAAAGATTTCGTGCTTGCAAACCGTCGATTTACAATTCGCGATCTTGCTGATGATGTTGGAATTTCAAAAGTATCGGTCAATTACATTTTGGACCTCAAACGCGTCAAGTTTTGATTGATACCGAAAACACTAAATGTGCCAGCTCACACTGTATTGATTCTTCCTGACTTTTTCGCCATAAAATGAAACTCATATCGTTCCACCACCACCGTTTTCACACTGTGCGACTTCTGGCTATTCACTAAACACAAAAGACCACTCCGGGGACACGGTTTTGAGTCGAGTAAAGAGAATCGCCACGCACTTTAAAGGCCATCCCTGACGACGACTTTTTGGCATGCATTGAAAAAAAGTTGCCATAAGTGCATTGTGTCTGGAGGGGATTACTTTGAAGGCGATGGAATAAGTTTAGATGAATAAATAAAGAGTTTTTGAAAAAAAAATAATTGGCCTTACTTTTTGGGCACAGTAGTAAACCAGTACTTTCTGTTACCTTTAAGCCTGGATATAGTTTACATAAAGACTCTGATGAATTACAAAAGGGCAATTGTTAGGAAACCCTCAACTTTAAAATTAATAACAAAAGGGTTGGTTAAGAAAATAATAAATAGACACTTCAAGAACAATTACCAATAAAAACAGCTGTGCAAAAACGATGAGCTAGTAAAAGCAGTATGAATTTTTGATTCTAAAGCCTATTCAGCTTAAAAATCTTCACGTCTTTAAATTACGATGATTAATTAATTGGGATCTAGAGGAGGACTACACGAATTATTTTTAAATCGTGGGAATTCGTCTTTTTTTCCAGGAAATCTATCCCTATCGCTTCTCTATACTCACGATGTATATTGTAATTAGTCAATATAGAAGTTTTGTAAAAATATCGATTCTATATTTTTTTTATTTTTATGCATGCTTCAATTAATATATTTCATACTAATTAACGCAGTGCTTGTTAAAGTGCAATTTGCGTGAAATTACAATTTAGCGTTGAAATTTCCAAGATACTTTTTATAGAAGGTAGTGTTAAGCACTGTTCGAAATCTTGAAAATTAGATCTTGGTATATTTAATTATAGGGTAATAACCAGATTTTCCTGAATAGTTAATTACTGCTTTATAATTAACGCTAATTTGTTTTAACAGATTTCAATAAAGAAACCAAAAGTGATTTTTTTTCTCTGTTTGTGTGCAGTTATGATGTATATGTCTCTTCTAATTTCAATTAACAGACAGTTTGAATATTGTTTTTTCTATTAATACTAAGGAAATCGTAAAGCATATATAAACATTAATCAATTGATTTTTTAAAAAAAATATTCAAATTAAAGTACTCCTTTTTTGCATGCATTTGCTTTTTAAATAAAAGTTAAGAAAATTAGGTCAACATAAAAATTAAATAATTATTTTATATATATTATGGTGCAATGAAAACATTTATAAATTTCAAATTATTGAATTTATGGTCATATAACATATTTTATGGTGTTTTAATGTTATAAAAATATACAGACGTCTTTTTTTCTGGTTAAATAGATCTTTACTGTGGAATTTGAAATACACGAAATAAATAATTTGAAATACTTTTCTTAATATGATTTTTTAAATTTATTTTATTATTTTTATTTTAAAAAGTCAATCAGTATACAGATTAATATAAATAACAACTATTATTTCATAAATTGTCGCTCATTACATATTCTAATGCAATGCAACCAAATACTAAATTATTCTTTTTAAAAATTGTAACCTTGATTTCTCCAACACACTTGAAAGAGCTCCGCATTGTGGTGTAGAGGAGAAATGGTTAATATGCCTCGAGATTCTCACTCTAGAGAACGTAAGACGCAACATGCGCTCCCGCTGAGGAAAGTTTAATTTACAGTCTCCCATCCCGAGAGGACCTATATTTAACGCAATCCTGCGCATCAGTTGGCCTGCAGATTCTTACCCGGAGAAGTATATCCCAGAGTATTGGGTTTTCTCCTTAGAAATGGAGTTCTCACATATCTATAATTACTTGCCTTTAAATGTATTAAATATTGTATCTATCTCATTTATGTGTGTGTCTTTTTTGCCTCAAATATATCAACCCAGCCACACCCAATTACTATCTGATTTGCCCAACCTGCACACTACAAAATCCAATATATAAGATTACACACAAAAAAAAATATAATTTAAAACTTTACAGTAATCTTATGGATTGATATATTGCATGTATTTTCAACCAAGCAATTTAAAAAAAAGCAAAATTAAAGGCCAAAAGAAAAATTCAAGCAAATCATGACAATAATTAGATAGTATTCGGTAAGTTACACAGCAAACCTTTAATCATTCAGTTTATGACTGATGCTTTTTGCGCATTTAAACTTACTCCCAAGAAAACAGACACGGCGCACTTGGTTTATTTTTTATTTATTTATTTATTTATTTTTTTTTTTGGTGAATTTTTTATGTGTGTTGAACAGATCTCTTTTTATTCAGAATTTTTCCTGTCCGCACTCACCACCATTTCCCGTTCGATTAGAAGACGATTTACCATAGAAAAAAGAATAATGAAAAAAAAATATATAGTGTCTCATCCCGAGAAGAACTATATTTCACGCAACCCTGCATATCAGTTGGTCAACAGACTTTTACCCGGGCAGGAAGTATATCTCGCGCATCCTGCGTGAAACAGAGTATCGGGATTTCGGCTTAGAAGCGCAACCTTTCCACAAAGTCTATAATTATCTACCTTTAAATGTGTTAAATATTGCATGTCTCTAATTGTTTGTGTGTGGTGTTTGTGCGTATTTAAATAAGCCGGGAGTTCTCCAATCTGTGTTCAAGTATATTTACCCAGCCACATCCAGTTGCAATCTGATTTGCCCAACCTGCACACTACAAAATGCAATATATAAGATCACATTAAAGAAATATAATTTAAGTTTTTACAGTAATCCTATGGATCGATGCATTGCATGTATTGATCATCCAAGCAATTTTATAAAAAGCAAAATTAAAGGGCGAAAGAAAAATTCGTGCAAATTGTGACAAAAATTAGATTTCGGTAAATATTAAGTTACACAGCAAACCTTTAATCATTCAGTTTATGACTGATGCTTTTTGCGCATTTAAACTCACTCCCAAGAAAACAGTTCTGCTTTAAGAAGAAGAAGAAAAAAAGTTCAGTGCCTAAGTCTGTGTTCTTCAGCTAAAAGCATTAAAACCACGACTCAGTCTGTACCAACGTACTTCACAAATTGGATTAAAAAAAGTACACGGCGCACTTGTTTTTTTTTTTTTTTTTGCTGGTGAATTTTTTATGTGTGTTGAGCAGATCTCTTTTTATTCAGAATTTTTCTTGTCCGCACTCACCACCATTTCACGCTCGATTGTTTAAGAAGACGATTTACCACAGGAAAAAAAAGAATAATAATAACGAAAAAAAGAACAGGACTTTTAGAAGCTTATTTTCTTTCGGTTTCTTCTTGTTCTTCTTCGGTTTGTTTTCCTCCCACAGGAAAAATTACTCCCACACATCCTCCATTGAACAGACTTAGGGACGAGCAGATAGTTGTCAAATACCATTTTGTGAAAAGGTTTTTTTTTATATTTTTTTATTTCGATAGTTCTTAATATGTTTTCTGGAAGTTGGTATCTCACAGGGACTATTAAGTGATCTACAATCTTCATGGAAGTTCGTGAGAATTTTGATCATTTCTTTTTTTTTAGTGAAATACTACATTTTCAAGAATTTTGCATGATTTCTGAAATACGCACAGCGCGTATTTTAAATTTAAATTTATCCGTGTGTTTCTCAATTCTATGGTAAAGCATACATTTTAATGTGATAGACTTCTGACAATAATATTTTTCTTTTATTTTTGTAAATATTATAATATATACTACTGTGCCCAAAAAGTAAGACCAATTATTTTTTTGTCAAAAATTCTTTATTTATTCTTCCAAATTTATTTCATAGCTTTAAAAGTAATCCCCTCCGGACACAATGCACTTATACCAACTTTTTTTCTAGACCTCAATGCATGCTAAAACGTCATTAGCAGGGATGACCTTCAAAGCGAGCGGCGATTCACGTTGAATCTCTTCGTCTTCAACGCGTTTTCTGCCTTCTTTGAACTATTTATACCACTTGTAAACCTTTTTTTCCGTTATATAGGAATGCTCACCGAATGCCTTCTGCAACATTCTATACGTTTCAGCAAACAAAATTTAATGCAAAGTCTTTGCTCAATTAATTCAGACATTTCAAAAATCGTCGGAATCACTTTTAGCGTCTCACAAAGCCAAGCGTAACTCAAACACTAATGAATATTTGACGTGAAATATATGTCAATTACAGTGCCAGCGACTTAAAAAAAAAAAAAAAAAGGAAATTCCTTAAGCCCCATGAATATTAATTTGAAAAGTGGTCTTACTTTTTGGATACAGTTGTATTTATCTGTGTAATGTTTTATAAATATATGTGTAAATTTTTGTATGAATACACAATATTACGAAATATTGTTATCATAATATCACAAACTTTACACATTCTTGTTTGTGTTAAGTTTGTACAAAATGCTCATAAGGAATTTTAATTCATTTCATGGTATCTCATGTTTTGTTTCCCAAAGCCATACTCCTATATCGGAAAGAAATGTTTACAAGTGGTATAAACAGTTCAAAGAAGGCGGAGAATGCGTTGAAAACCGAAAGCCCTCTTTTTTACCATCGACCTCAACTGACGAAGCTCACGTCCAAAAAAATTAAAGATTTCGTGCTTGCAAATCGTCGATTTACAATTCGCGATCTTACTGATGATATTGGAATTTCAAAAGTATCGGTCAATTACATTTTGGACCTCAAACGCGTCAAATCTTGATTGATACCGAAAACACTAAATGTGCCAGCTCACACTGTATTGATTCTTCCGGACTTTTTCACCATAAAATGAAACCCATATCGTTCCACCACCACCGTTTTCACACCGTGCGACTTTTGGCTATTCTCTAAGCCCAAAAGACCATTCCGGGGACACGGACTTAGTCATACTCCAATACTTATGACAGATGTCCGGTGCTGTCTCCTACAGTGTCTTTAAACTGTTTCTATAAAATGACAGTGATGCTGAAAATTGAATTTTAGTCTTAGCACTATGGCCCCCTTTCATTTTTCTTATGATCCACAACTTTATGCCATCGTCCTAGAGTTGGTGGTAACTCATTTTAAATCTTTTCTATTAAATTCTACCAGACTTATTCTTTTAGAACCTTTTCACCAAATGTACATATACCGTATGTACATGTAGAGACATTCACACGAACTTATACGCTTTCATATTCAACAGTAGACATTGGAATCCTTACTTGGAATGTTAAATCTTACCTTTCTTACAGTATTTTTCGAGGAAATTTGCAAAATATTCAAATTTTTCTTAGTTTTGAACCGTAGTACAATAAAAATACAAATGAATTAATTTTACATTTCTTGGAGATTGTTTTATCAAGGACCTACAAGTTTTACAATACATACTCTTTCTGCTTGTTGCAAGACTTCTTGGATAAATATTACTGAAATGTATATATATTTTTTTAAAAATATATATAAATTTTAATATTTTATCTGCTTTTGTAGGGTTTATCCTTTAAATATTTGATTCAAATGCATTATGCATGCATATGTTTTCTTTATTTTTTTTTTCTTCTTTTAGATTTAATTAATTTTATATCAATATATTAAATTTTAAGAAACGTTTTGAAAAATAAACTTCCAAAAATGAAGGATAATTCATTCTTTTCTGCTTCAATCAATGATATTGGCTCGAAATTTAATTTGACTTTACAAATTTAATTCTCTAATTTATTGTATTTCCAGTAATGAAAATCATTTATAAATTTCCTTTTAACATTCTAGTACCTTTTAACACATGAGAATATTTTAGATTTAAATTAGATTTAAAGAAACCTTTTCTTTATTCTTTAATACTTTAATTCTCTTTACCACACAATTATATGATTGACTTAAGATGATAAATTTTCGAAATTAAACAATGAGTATTTTGTTATCTTATTGTGCCCTTTTAAAGTAACGCACCGAGTTAAAATGTGGTTCCAGAAGGGTTTTGTCTCAGCGGAACAATCAGAAGTGATTCAATAAAAGTCCAGATTCCGAGAGTAATCTATGAGGATAAAAATATCCGCAGAGCTCTCCCATCCTAAAGCCCCCTCTAACACCTGCTGCTGACAAGGACTTAAGAATTGTCCTCTAATTGCTTTAGCGCAATGAAGACCTCAAACCCTTTTGGGTTTTATTCCCGCTTCACTTCTTCTTTCTCACTGTCTTTGCCATGAATGGTGGATTTGCAGTTAGGAGGAATGATTACTCTGGTTTCAATCAATAGTGTTCGGATTTATACGAATTATTTTTGAGGCGGAATGTTACAATATATGTTTATATGGATAAATCAAGGGAATCTTTGATTCTCTGATATATATAAACAGTGGGAATTTCTTTAAAAATGTTGAATGTAAGTTAATTGAGTTTAATGCATAGATAAATCTAGTAGGAGTTATTTCATAAATAAATTATTTTAATAGTGTGCAATTACCACAAAAAAATGTCCAATCTTGGCTTAATGATAGTATGATGTAATTAACGTGCAAAAGTTAATTATTATTAATGATGTTTATTGAGTTCATTGAGTAGTAATAAAATAGAGAGCGCCCCCTTATTTTAAAAGAACAAAAAGTTGGGGCAAATCCCTCCCGTGGAAAGAATGAGGTTTCAAATCCTGGGGAAGGTGAAAGTAGGGCAATCTCAAGTGCAGATTGCTAGAGACTAGAATGTGATGTATAGCATCAAGTCCAGCTTATAGAAACAGTTTAAAGATACTGGATATCTATAGTCATAGCCTGCGCAAGTTTTTGCAACATGGTCCATGAAGATGGACACTTGTGCTTTCCAAATATAAAAAGATTCTGCAGTCTCTTAAATCCCATAGGACTTTATTACATCCGCAGGAATCCAACTTTCCGGAAGATTACGTGAGAGAGGTCTATTTACAAGAAATCTTGCAGTTTATGTCCTACTCAATTCTACGCACAAGAGAACACGTTTATTCCACCGATAAAATCAATTTTTAAAACGACAACCATGACAATCATGAAACTAGACACACTACTGGTCATGTAACCTATGTATAAGAGACCAATATCCAGACAGTGGTACTTCAATAGGTGCAAAGATCTGCATGTCTTTATAGGAAGAGTTTGACTGTGAAATATAGTGATGAAAACATGGTGATCATTGTCATCATTTCATAGGTTCAGTTGGCCTTGATTTTATATAGATGTTTTTATAGACGGAAGTAGGGGCCTCATATTCTGCCGGATCTGCAGTATAAGTTTACGTTTTGGCAAAGAAGGGATCAGCTAGATTTGTAGCAAGACTTGAACTTTTGGATAGATGTATGAGGTGACCATACCCCCTATTAAACCATTTTTTTTATGTTGTTCACTCAATTTCAGAATTTTTGGGATTGAGGTTTCTTACGAATGGTCATCCTTATATACCATAATTGTTGCATGATTATTTCTTTTGTACTATATCTACCTATATTCATTGATAATTCCATTAAGTCGTATTTAGTAGTTATATTTTTTATTATTTAGTTTAATTAAAAATTAGTTTTTTTTTTAATAATATTAATTAGTTAATTTTTTTTATTTTTTTTATTTAGTTTATATTCAAACAAAAATAAATATCTTCTTTATTTTAAACTCCAATGGAAATTATGTCGAAATATATTATTATTTATAAATTAAAAAAAACTACAACAAAAGCGTTGTCTTCTTTTTTTCTTATTATTTTGAAAGCGAAAAACTATTTATAATTTGGTTGATTTTATTATTGTGAAAGGTAGAATATAAGATAGAAGCCAATAAAAATTTGCATTATTGATTATTGTCTTGAAGTGACAAAAATGAAAAAAAAAAAAAATATTACAATTAAAATGTAAGCATTAAAAAAATCAATAAAAGTAATGCGTTACCATTAATGTGTTCATTACTTTCCATGCAATTATGTAAATAGTGGATTAATAAATAACCTTATATTGTCCTTTAGAGAAAACTCAAATTGCAGTCCACAAATAGCACATCCAGTGTGTTGCTGCACATGATGAGAGAACACACTTTGGGGAAACAATTTCGGTGCATTCAGCTCTGATTCTTTATTAATGCTGGTCCATTACTTCCCGGACGTTCCAGGACCTCCCTCCCCCCTTCCAATTTCCCCCCTCCCCTCAATCTGGGATTCGCTTATCGTCTGATGATATGACGTTCTTTGTTCCCGAAATAAAGTCTGAAATTTTATCCTGTTCCGGGAAAATGGGCTGGAAGAGGAAAAAATGCTCTCTTGCAATTTTTTTTCTCTCACATGGGATATTATATTGTGTGGTTGGTGGAGAAGTACAAAAGTATGTCAATCAAGATGTAATAATCAGGAAGATGCGAGTTGATTACGTGTTGGGTGTTTTGTAGTATAATGGTTTGTGATTTTCTTTGAAAACAAAAATTCTTATTTTTGCCATTGTGGCTCTAAATGAAAACTTAATGTTATCTTGTATCAAAAAAGATAATTTTTTTATCTTGTTATGTAAGAGTGTAAATGGAAAGTAATGATTGTAATAAAACTGTAGTGATTGTAATGATTGCAACGAAAAGTGTAAATATAAATCCTCAGTTTATTTTTATTGCAATTTATATAGAAGAATAAAAAAAGTATGCCAGCCATGATTGTAATGATTACAATGAAACGTGTAGATATAAATCCTCAATTTATTTTTACTGCAATTTATATTAAAGGATGAAAAGAAAGTATGTCAGCCTTGATGTAATAATCAAAGAGGGTGTGAATCGATTAGACATAGAATAGCAGAAAATATGTATTTCTTTAACAGAGTATGTGTTTCGTGATATAGTAGTAATACATGAAATATGTAATGTAAATTCATAATAACTTATTTAAGAAACTGGTTTAAAGTAATTGTGATAGTAATGAATGTATTATTCCAAATATTAACTAAACTGCAAGACTATTTTGTGTGGTAGAGATTTACAAGAGTATATCAATCCTGATATAATAATCAGAAAATTTAAGTTTAATACGGTTTCAATATTTTGTATTAGAACGGTTTGTGATTTCTTTGAGACTAGATTAGTGTTGTGTTCTAATGGCACTGGATTTGGTTTATCGCTCTGAGGTTATTTTTTGCACACTTTAGGCTAATTAGACCTTGACCTAATGTTTAAAGTGAATTCCGAACCACTAACAAACATCAATGCCACCACTAGAATTGATGCCTGTGGTATCAAAGGCCAGAGCACTAGCCAAGAGATTGGATGTATACTTGAATGTAGTCTTTTAATGAGAAAGAAGATTGCTTTGTAAATGTTTTGTTGTAATTCTACTGCAGTAAATAACAAAATTAGCTCATTAAACAGCAATACGCTTTTTCAACATTTAAGTAATGACAAGCAATTAAACTTAAATGAATATTATAATTAAAAGTAAATAATAACATTAATTATATGTATATTTTTTATTTTAATTTATATTTCTCTATACACATTTTAAATAAAAAATGTCTAATACTAAAATAAGGATAGTTAGAATATTTCAATAAATTTTTTTGTGTTCTTTTGAACATTATATAGATAATTATAACAATTTCACTTTGTCTTTGTTCGGCTGAAAACACAAAAAAGTGCATTTTTCTTTTGTAATCAATTCTTGCATGAATAATTAGAGACAGTGACAACTATTTTTTAATGTTGACTAATGAGATAAAATAAGAAATTCTCAATTTCTGGCACTTAATACAAGAAAAAAAAATCAGAAAGCAATTTCTAGTATAGAATTTATTATCTGTAATAAAATCTATGTAAAATTTCATTATAAAAATTTAACAAAACTTGAGTATTTGTATAAAAATATTTAAACGTATTAGTAAACTTCTATATATATTTTATTTTAATTAAAATTACGACACTACATATTAACAACCAATATTTTAAATTTTTGCAGAAGTGAAAAAAAATATTTTTAGATTATAAATAAATATATGAATTTCATTTTATTGAAAGAAATTATACGTTACTCTGAATTGATGTCTTAATTATATTGCGTTAATTAGAACTTTGCTTCTAATCCATGTTTTGGTACACGTTAAGCACATGCATTTGTATCAGTCTGTGGTACCACAATTATCCAGAACAAAACATACAAATTAATATGTTGCATCTCTCGCCATTTTTCTAGAGCGCAGAACACGAAATTATTCAGCAGCATTATGTAGCGGATTAAGTTAGTTTCAACTCCATGTTGAAATATTTAAAACGGCGAGAGGAATGCGCTGTTTTAAATGTGAAGATGAATTCCACCTTCATGTTAACCATCTTCTGCAAAATGTTACTTTGGTGTGAACCGGTGCACTTGTTGCGATTTCTGGATAACAGGGGAACTTAGGGTTAAATGAGGCGCTCTAAGCCTTTTGGAAGCTGCTTTAAGCAGGAAGGGAACAACTCTCCTCCACTCCACGTCTGATATTGTTGCTTTGTTAAATCAGGAAGCTCGGAATGAGAATCATAAATCTGAACAATACGAGCACATTTGAAACTAAAGTGCACTTAATACTAATGTGGTAGAAACAGAGCTCGGAAATCGCTTATATTTATGATTTCTTTTGCTGTTGAATGACATACATAAATCTACTAAAATTGAATGAGTATTAAAAAATTAAAGTGATACTTCATCGACGATATATAATATCTAAAGTATTATAAATTTTTTTTGGAGTTTGTATCATCGTTATAAATTTTTTAACTAAACTGTACATGTATATAAAATATAATATACTCTAGATATATTTATAATTGTAGAAGAATAAATAAAGATTTAATTTTATATAATTTGATAAACTGAAGTCATGAGTAATATATATATATATATATTACTCATGACTTCAGTTTATCAAATTATATAAAATTAAATCTTTATTTATTAATAACAATGGACAATAGATATATATTGTTTATTGTTATTCAACAAATTTACACACTGAAATGTTAATACTATAATATCATCAAATATAATGTTGTTTTGCTACAACAATAATTAAAAAACCTACGTAAGAGGAATACTATAACAGATAAAGAAATTTCTTTCAGGTATTAATATCTATCTATCTATCTATCTATCTATCTATATATATATATATATATATATATATATATGGCGATTTAATGTATAAATTCCGGGTTCGATATTTGCAGTTGTGATGACTAAAAGTTATTTTCAATGATTTACAGACTTTCCCATAGACCCCACTAATTGATTTTTTAAATGCACATGTCACAAAAGAATTTTTCTAATGTTACATTTACAATATGTTTTTGCTAATATTATATCTTCCTTCGAAGCTAGCATTTGATTTATAATATACAAGCAACAAGCATTAAATACTCACCCAGTAAAAATTTATAAATAGTTTCTAAACATACTCTGTCATTAAATTATTATATCAACAACCGAATCTTAAATTGATAATGCTAGTAACATAATTTTACATGAACTGTTAAACAATGCAATTACTTTTAATTAAATTATTGTAATGAATTTTAATTTAAAAAAATTAATTTTAATGAATTTTAATTTTAATTTAAAAAAAAAATTACATCAAAATGTAATATTGTACAATTCCAAGCCTTAACGATGACAATCAATTAAATCGTAAAAGTTAAACCATCATTTTAATGAAAAAGTTTTAAATGTATGTTTTTGTTCAACTAATCTAATGATTCCATTATTTCTTTATTCTATATAATTTTATTATTATCTATATTTTTTTAATATTCTTTCTTTAAATTTTAATTTATAATAAAAACTCCATTAATACTTTTGAACTTACTCCTTCAAATATATTTCAATAAATGAAATATACTTTTGAAATTACTCCTCAAAATAACAACTAATATGCTATAAATAATTTAAGAGTATGTCATTGAAAAAAATAGTTTTCAAAGATTATTTTAATCTTTTGATTGATATTCAAAATCTTTAATTCCATTATTTTATTTTAAGAAAAGAATATTATCAATATAGGGATTAGTCATATATTTGAAACATTTGTTTGAAATTTATTGCATTGTTTGATAAAATTTTTTATATATGATTCAAAAAATATATACAATGATGATACAGTACCATTAAATTTAAACTGCGTAAATAGTTATATCAACAATATTTTTTTTCATGGCCTGTTACATCATTGGATATATTGTTCTGAATTATATTCGAATCTTATACAACAATTTTTATTCTTTATAATAAAACTACGAAAATTTAAATACATATGTTTAATTTAAGAAATATAAAACGATTTTTTAAATGAAAATGCACCCAAATTATATATATTGTATTTTACTTAAAGTACCATTAAGAAATTTCTTTTTTCTTAATTTTTTTTATTGTAGACGATTAAATGGGGAGGAAAAAAGTGTACAATCAAAAGTGCTTCCATTAGGAAAAAAAGATTAGGCCGTGTAAGAATAATGAACGGTTGTTTTGTGCACAATTTCAGATGTAGAAAATCATTTGCTCATTAAAGCCATTTTTAGAAAAATTAAGAAGAAAAAAATAAAACTTTGATGAATCTTTTCTGGAAATATCCTCTTTTCTTATGCAAACATTAATAAATGATAAAAGAGCATTCACTAAAGTCTTGGAAAAAAAAAAAAGTTTTCATCAACGTTTTTGGGGCTCACGGAGTATTTTACTAAATGCCACCATTATTTACTTTCGCTAATATGGCAACACACGCACGTAAACAATTTTCTCCTTGAGCAGAGTGGAGCTGTGTTGTATTACGTATGCTAAAAACTTCTCTAGAATCTGAAACAATTACGAGGAATCTAGTTGGTTGGCCAAAAGGAACAAAAAAGAGAAAGAAAGAAAAAAACACTCTTACTTTTAACTTTATTTTGCTCTTTTTACTCATTCTATTTTCTCTGTATCTGCTTCAATTTGCTGCTTGTACTGTAAGGATTTCTTTTTTTGTTCTTTTTTTTTAGTCTACCGATTTGTTTCGTTTTTCACTTTCAGATGTTTAGGCTTAGTGGATGCTTCTTCCGTAGAAGAAGAAGATTATTCCAAAAAGAAGCAAAAGAAATAAAATAAACCTTTAAAGAAAAATTAATTTAGAGTCCCCCCCCCTCCCTCCCTTAAGTAAGGGATAAAGTAAAATTAAGAGTGCCATGAACTCGTGAGAGGGAGTTTTCCAGACAATGAAATGCGGTGCTGAATTTTTAAATCCTTGTGCAAAATGTTCTGTTGTTGCATTTCGCGTATTAGGTTGATGAATATTAATATTTTCTTCATTTCCCTTGTTATTTATTGACTAAATATCATTTTTCATTCTCCTCATTTATTCTCTTTTACGAAAAACGTATTTCATGAAAATTGGAGTCATTAAAAAGAATAATAGCATAAGTGAATTTATTACCTCATTTCAAAAATACGTGGTTTAACTTGACTTAGGGAATATTATACTACATGATGAAAATAGCTTTTCTGTGTAAACTTATAGAACACATTATCTGAACAGAAAATAAACAAGATAATTTTTTTTATTTATTTTATTTTCTCTATTGAGACAGAGAATGTTGTTTTTTACTACAAAGCTTACACATAAGCTCCTTGAAATAACAATAACATATAGTGAACTTATAGTGAGTGTAAAGTAGTTAAGAATTTAAAAAAAATATATTCACTATACTTAAATGTATGCATAAGTTATAACTATTGTAGTTATTATTAGAATAAACATAGTGTAACATTTCATTAAGAATTATTCCACTATATAATACAAATTGCTGTGTAAGATTCGAATATGATTCAGAACAATATGTCCTATGAGGTTGCAGCACCATGAAAATTAAGCTACATAAATAATATTATTAGTAATATTTTTTCATGGATTCTATATTACAACTACGTAAAATGTAAATGTATGCGTTTAATTTGGAACGAATAAAATCATTTTTAACTAAAGATGCACCCAAATTATATCTATGGTATTTTATTTAAAATAACATTAAGAAATTTCTTTTTTTAAAAATTTTTTAATTGTAGACGATTAAATGGGGTAAAAAAAAGCTGAGTTTATTACCCTATCAAAAGTGCTTCCATTAGGAAAAAAAAAAATTAGGACGTGTAAGAATAAGGGATGGTTGTTTTGTGCAGAGTTTCAGACGTAGAAAATCATTTGCTCATTAAAGCCATTTTTAGAAAGATTAAGAAAAAAAATGGAACTTTGGTGAATCTTTCTGGAATACCCTCTTTTTTTACGCAAACATTAAGAAATGATAAAAGGCATTCACTAAGGCCTGAAAGAAAAAAAGCAGGCTTTTCATTAAAGTTTTGGGGGCTCACGGAGTATTTTACTAAATGCCACCATTATTTACTTTCGCTAATGTGGCAACACACGCACGTGAACAATTTTCTCCTTGCGCAGAGTGGAGCTGAGTTGTATTGCGTACGCTAAAAACTTCTCTAGAATCTAAAACAATTACGAGAAATCTAGTTGGTTGGCCAGAAAACAAAAAAACAACAAAAAAGAAAGAAAAAAAATAAAATTATTACTTTTAAATTTATTTTGCTCTTTTTACTC
Organism: Caerostris darwini; assembly: GCA_021605075.1. Taxonomy (NCBI): domain Eukaryota; kingdom Metazoa; phylum Arthropoda; class Arachnida; order Araneae; family Araneidae; genus Caerostris; species Caerostris darwini. The sequence continues at coordinate 390,886 of BPLQ01007452.1, forward strand.
ATTCTTTTTTCTCTGTATCTGCTTCAATTTGCTTTTTGTGCTGTAATGATTTCTTTGTGTTCTTTTTTTAACCTACAGATTTATTTATTTTTCACTTGCAAATGTTTAGGCTTAGTAGATGCTTCTTCCCTAGAAGAAGAAGATTATTTCAAAAAGGAGCAAAAGAAATAAAATACCCTTAAAGAAAAAACTAATTTAGATTCCCTCCCTCCTACTCCTTTAGTAAGATATAAAGTAAAATTAAGAGTGCCATGAACTCATGAGAGGGAATTTTCCAGACAATGAAATGCGGCACTGAATTTTTAAATCCTTATGCAAAACGGTTTTGTTGTTGCATTTCGCGTATTACGTTTATGAATATTAATATTTTCTTTATTTCCCTTGTTGTTGGCGAAATATCATTTTTCATTCTTCTCATTTATTTTGTTTTACGAAAAACGTATTTCATAAAAAGTGTAGTCATTAAAAAGAATAATAGCTTAAGTGAATTTATTACCTCATTTGAGAAATACGTGGTTCAACTTGACTTAGGGAATATTATACTACATGATGAAAATAGCTTTTCTGTGTAAACTTATAGAACACATTATCTGAAGATCAAATAAACAAATATTTTTTTTTATTTGTTTTATTCTCTATTTAAATAGAGAATGTTTTTTGTTGCTAAAAAACTTACACGTAGAATATGCAATTATGTAATTTTTAATTCCTTTACATAAAAATAAATATGGAAAAAATTTTGTAAAATAGCTAAGAATTAAAAAAAGAACACTCATTACTACAAGGTAGACATAAATTATAACTATCATAGTTATTAGTACAATAAACATATTGTAACATTTCATTAAGATTTATTACATTATATAATATAAATTGTTGTGTAAGTTTCGAAAATGATTCAGAACTATATATCCAATGAGAATACAGTACTATGAAATTTAAAATACATAATTAATAATATCAACAGCATTTATTTTCGTTGATGTTATATTAAAACTACGTAAAGTAGAAATGTATGCGTTTAGTTTGGGAAGTATATAATGATTTTTTTAAATAAAGATGCACCTAAATTATAACTATTGTATTTTACCTTAAAATACCATTAAGAAATTTCTTTTAATTTTTTTATTGTAGACGATTAAATTGGGTAAAAAAAAAGCTGAGTTTATTACCCAATCAAAAGTTCTTCCATTAGGAAAAAAAGATTAGGCCGTGTAAGAATAATGAATGGTTGTTTTGTTCAGAGTTTCAGATGTAGAAAATCATTTGCTCATTAAAGCCATTTTTAGAAAAATTAAGAAAAAAAAATGTAACTTTGGGGAATCTTTTCTGGAATATTCTCTTTTCTTACGCAAACATTAAGAAATGATAAAGAGAATTCACTAAAGCCTTGGAAACAAAAAGGTTTTTCATCAAAGTTTTTGGGGCTCACGGAGTATTTTACTAAATGCCACCATTATTTACTTTCTCTAATGTGGCAACGCACGCACGCAAACAATTTTCTCCGTGCGCAGAGTAGAGCTGAGTTGTATTACGTATGCTAAAAACTTCTCTAGAATCTGAAACAATTACGTGGAATCTAGTTTGTTGGCCAAAAACAACAAAAAAGAAAAGGAAAGAAAAAAAGATTCTTACCTTTAACTTTATTTTGCTCTTTTTGCTCATTCTATTTTCTCTGTATCTGCTTCAATTTGCTTTTTGTACTGTAAGGATTTCTTTTTGTTCTTTTTCTTAACCTACCGATTTATTTCGTTTTTCATTTTCAGATGTTTAGGTTTAGCAGATGCTTCTTCTGTAGAAGAAGAAGATTATTCCAAGAAAATCAAAAGAAATAAAATACGCTTAAAGAAAAACTAATTTAAAGTCCCCCCCTCCCTCCCTTAAGTAAGGGATAAAGTAAAATCAAGAGTTCCTTGAACTCGTGAGAGGGAGTTTTCCAGACAATGAAATGCGGTACTGAATTTTTAAATCCTTATGCAAAAGGTTTTGCTGTTGCATTTCGCGTATTACGTTTATGAATATTAATATTTTCTTCATTTCCCTTGTTGTTGAATAAATATCATTTTTCATTCTACTCGTTTATTTTGTTTTACAAAAAAGGTATTTCATAAAAAGTGGATTCATTAAAAAGAATAACAGCGTCAGTGAATTTATTACCTCATTTCAGAAAAAAGTGGTTCAACTTGATTTAATGAATACTACACATGATGAAAATAGCTTTTGTGTAATCTTATGGAACACATTACCTAGAGATAAAATAAACAAGATAATTTTTTTTATTTATTTTATTCTCTATTGAGAGAGAGAATGTTGTTTTTTACTACAAAATACACACGTAGAATAAACAATTATGTAAATTGTAATTCCTTGATATAAATATAATGTTTATAATATATATGCATTTCGAGTATTAGGTTTATGAATATTAATATTTTCTTCAATTCCCTTGTTGTAGACTAAAAATCATTTTTCATTCTTCTCGTTTATTTTGTTTTACGAAAAACGTATTTCATAATAAGTGGCAGTCATTAAAAAGAGTAATAGCGTAAGTGAAATTATTACTTCATTTCAAAAATCGTATTTCAGCTTGACTTAGGGAATACTACACATGATGAAAATAGCTTTTCTGTGTAAACTTATAGAACACATTATCTGAAGATAAAATAAACAAGACATTTTTTTTTTATTTATTTTATTTTCCATATTAAGAAAGTGAATGTTGTTTGTTGCTACAAAACATACACGTAGAATAAACAATTATGTAAATTTTAATTTCTTGAAAGAAATATAATGTATAAAAAGAATTTTGTAAAATAGCTAAGAATTAAAAAATATATTCACTACTGCATAATATTTTTTATATAAATTTCATAAATTATAACTATTATAGCTAATAGTACAAACAACATAGTGCAATATTTCATTAAATATTATTCCATTTTATAATATAAATTGTTGTGTGAGATTCGAATATAATTCAAAACAATATATCCCATGAGGATACAGTACTATGAAATTTAAGCTACACAAATTAATAATATTAGCAATATATTTTTGTCATGGATTTTATATTGAAACTACTTAAATATAAATGTATGCGTTTATTTTGCTAAGTATAAAATGATTTTTTTAAATGAAAATGCATCCAAACTATATCTATTGTATTTTACTTAAAATACCATTAAGAAATTTCTTAATTTTCATTTTTTTTTGTAGACGATTAAATGGGGTATAAAAAAGCAGAGACTTTATTACCCAATCAAAAGTGCTTCCATTAGGAAAAAAAAAAGATTAGGCCGTGTAGAAATAATGAATGGTTGTTTTGTGCAGATTTTCAGATGTAGAAAATCATTTGCTCATTAAAGCCATTTTTAGAAAAATTAAGCAATAAAAAATGGAATCTTTTCTGAAATTCATGGTGAATCTTTTCTGGAATTATCCTCTTTTCTTACGCAAACATTAAGAAATGATAAAGGCAATTCACTGAAGCCTGGAAAAAAAAAGGTTTTTCATCAAAGGTTTTGGGCCTCGCGGAGTATTTTACTAAATGCCACCATTATTTACTTTCGCTAATGTGGTAACATACGCACATAAACAATTTTCTCCGTGCGCAGAGTGGAGCTGAGTTCTATTACGTATGCTTAAAAACTTCTCTAGAATCTGAAACACATACGAGGAATCTAGTTGGTTGGCCAAAAAACAAAAAAGAAAAAAAAAGAAACAAAAAAACATTCTTTTAAGTTTATTTTGCTCTTTTTAGTCATTCTATTTTCTCTGTATCTGCTTCAATTTGCTTTTTGTACTGTAAGGATTTTTTTTTTTGTTCATTTTTTTAACCTAGCGTTTTATTTCGTTTTTCACGTTCAGATGTTAGGCTTAGTGGAGGCTTCTTCCGTAGAAGAAGAAGATTATTCCAAAAAGAAGCAAAAGAAATAAAATACCCTTAAAGAAAAAAATAATTTAGATTCCCTCCCTCCTACTCCTTTAGTAAGATATAAAGTAAAATTAAGAGTGCCATGAACTCATGAGAGGGAATTTTCCAGACAATGAAATGCGGCACTGAATTTTTAAATCCTTATGCAAAACGGTTTTGTTGTTGCATTTCGCGTATTACGTTTATGAATATTAATATTTTCTTCATTTCCCTTGTTGTTGGCGAAATATCATTTTTCATTCTTCTCATTTATTTTGTTTTACGAAAAACGTATTTCATAAAAAGTGTAGTCATTAAAAAGAATAATAGCTTAAGTGAATTTATTACCTCATTTGAGAAATACGTGGTTCAACTTGACTTAGGGAATATTATACTACATGATGAAAATAGCTTTTCTGTGTAAACTTATAGAACACATTATCTGAAGATAAAACAAACAAGACATTATTTATTTTATTCTCTATTGAAAGAGATAATGTTGTTTTTTTACTACAAAACATACACTTAGAATAAACAATTATGTAAATTTTAATTCCTTGAAAGAAGTTTTTAAATTAGCTAAGAATTAAAAAATATATTCTCTACTACACGGTATACATGAATTATAACTATTATAGTTATTAGTACATTAAACTTAGTGCAACATTTAATAAAAAATTATTCCACTATGTAATACAAATTGTTGTGTAAGATTCCAATATGATTCAAAACAATATATCGAATGAGGATACATTACCGAGAAAATTAAAATACAAAAATAATATTATCAACAATATTTTTTCATGGATTTCATATGAAAACTACGTAAAATGTAGATGTATACGTTTAATTTTAGGAGTATAAAATGACATTTTTTTATCTAAACATGCACCTAAATTATATCTATTGTATTTTACTTAAAATACCATTAAAAGTTATTTTTTAATTTCTTTATTGTAGACGATTAAATGGAATAAAAAAAAGCTGAGTTTATTACCCAATCAAAAGTGCTTCCATTAGGGAAAAAAAGATTGGGCTGTGTAAGAAAAATGAATGGTTGTTTTGTTCAGAGTTTCAGATGTAGAAAATCATTTGCTCATTACAGCCATTTTTAGAAAAATTAAGAAAAAATAAATGGAACTTTGGTGAATCTTTTCTGAAATATTTTCTCTTTTCTTACGCAAACATTAAGAAATGATAAAGAGCATTCACTAAAACCTTGGAAAAAAAAAAAAGGTTTTTCATGAAAGTTTTTGGGACTCACGAAGTATTTTACTAAATGCCACCATTATTTACTTTCGCTAATGTGGCAACACACGCACGTAAACAATTTTCTCCTTGACCAAAGTGGAGCTGAGTTGTATTACGAATGCTAAAATCTTCTCCAGAATCTGAAACAATTAGGAGGAATCTAGTTGATTGGCGAAAAAAAACAAAAAACAAAATGAAAGAAAAATACATTCTTACTTTTAAGTTTATTTTGCTCTTTTTACTCATTCTATTTTGTCTGTATCTGCTTCAATTTGCTTTTTGTACTGTAAGGATTTCTATTTTTTTCTTTTTTAACCTACCGATTTATTTCGTTTTTCACTTTCAGATGTTTAGGCGTATTGGAGGCTTCATCCGTAGAAGAAGATTATTCCAAAAGGAACAAAAGAAATAAAATACCTTTAAAGAAAATTAATTTAGAGTCCCCTCTCCCCCTCACTTATGTAAGGGATAAAGTAAAATTAAGAGTGCCATGAACTCGTGCGAGGGATTTTGCCAGACAATGAAATGCGGTTGGTGTTCTGGAATGGTTGTTTTGTTCAGAGTTTCAGATGTAGAAAATCATTTGCTCATTAAAGCCATTTTTAGAAAAATTAAGAAAAAAAAAAATGGAACTTTGGTGAATCTTTTCTGGAAATATCCACTTTCCTTACGCAAACATTAAGAAATGATAAAGGACATTCACTGAAGCCTGGGAAAAAAAAAGTTTTTTCATCAAAGTTTTTGGGCCTCACGGAGTATTTTACTAAATGCCACCATCATTTACTTTCGCTGATGTGGCAACACACGCACGTAAACAATTTTCTCCGTGCGCAGAGTGGAGCTGAGTTGCATTACGTATGCTAAAAACTTCTCTAGAATCTAAAACAATTACGAAGAATCTAGTTGGTTGGCCAAAAAAAAAAAAAAAAAAAAAGAAAGAAAGAAAAAATCCTTTAAGTTTATTTTGCTCTTTTTACTCATTCTATTTTCTTTGTATCTGCTTCAATCTGCGTGGCAACACACGCACGTAAACAATTTTCTTCGTGCGCAGTGTGGAGCTGAGTTGTATTACGTATGCTAAAAACATCTCTAGAATCAGAAACAATTACGAGGAAACTAGTTGGTTGGTCAAAAAAGCAAAAAAACAACAAAAAAGAAAGAAAAACATTCTTTTAAGTTTATTTAACTTTTTACTCATTCTATTTTCTCTGTATCTGCTTCAATTTGCTTTTTGTACTGTAAGGATTTCTTTTTTTATTCTTTTCTTTTTTAACGTACCGATTTATTTCGTTTTTCACTTTCCGATGTTTAGGCTTAGTCGAGGTTTCTTCCGTAGAAGAAGAAGATTATTCCAAAAAGAAGGAAAATAAATAAAATACCCTTAAAGAAAAATTAATTTAGAGTCCCCTCCCTTAAGTAAGGGATAAAGTAAAATTAAGAGTGCCATGAACTCGTGAGAGGGAGTTTTCCAGACTATGAAATGCGGTACTGAATTTTTAAATCCTTATGCATAAGGTTTTGCTGTTGCATTTCGCGTATTACGTTTATGAATATTAATATTTTCTTCATTTCCCTTGTTGTTGAATAAATAACATTTTTCATTCCTCTCATTTATTTTGTTTTACGAAAAACGTATTTCATAAAAACTGGAGTCATTAAAAAGGATAACAGCGTAAGTGAATTTATTACCTCATTTAAAAAATACGTTGACTTAGGGAATAAATACTACACATGATGAAAATAGAGTTTTTGTGTAAACTTATAGAACACATTATCTGAAGATAAAATAAATAAGACAATTTTTTTATTTATTTTATTTTCTATTGAAAAAGAGAATTTTTTTAATGCTTCAAAGTTTACACATAGAATAAACATTTATGTAAACTTTAATACTTAGAAATTAAAATAATCTATAGAGAATTTTGTAAAGTAGCTAAGAATTAAAAAAAACATTCAGTATTACAAGGTATACAAAAATTATAAATATTATAATTATTAGTACAAGAAATATATGGAACATTTCATTAAAAATTATTCCATTATATAATATAAATTGTTGTGTAGGATTCGAATATGATTCAGAACAAAATATCCAATGAGGATACATTAATATGAAATTTAAACTACTTAATTAATAATATCAGCAATATTTTTTTTCATAGATTTTATATTAAAATTAAGTAAAATATAAATGTATACGTTTAATTTGCTAAATATAAAATAATTTTTTTAAATGACAATGCACCTAAATTATATCTATTTTATTTTGCTTAAAATACCATTAAGAAATTACTTTTTTTTAATTGTTATATTGTAGACGATCAAATGGGGTAAAAATAGCTGAGAGTTTATTACCCAATCAAAAGTGCTTCCATTAGGAAAAAAAGATTAGGCCCTGTAAGAATAATGAATGGCTGTTAGTGCAGAGTTTCAGATGTAGAAAATCATTTGCTCATTAAAGCCATTTTTAGGAAATTTAAGAAAAAAAATGCAAACTTTGGTGAATCTTTTCTGGAATTATCCTCTTTTCTTCCGCAAACATTAAGAAATGATAAAGAACATTCACTACAGCTTAAAAGAAAAAAAAAATGTTTTTCATCAAGGTTTTTGGGGCTCACGGAGTATTTTACTAAATACCACCATTATTTCCTTTCGCTGATGTGGCAACACACGCACGTAAACAATTTTCTCCGTGCGCAGAGTGGAGCTGAGTTGCATTACGTATGCTAAAAACTTCTCTAGAATCTAAAACAATTACAAAGAATCTAGTTGGTTGGCCAAAAAAAAAAAAAAAAAAAGAAAGAAAAAATCCTTTAAGTTTATTTTGCTCTTTTTACTCATTCTATTTTCTTTGTATCTGCTTCAATTAGCTTTTTGTACTATAATGATTTCTTTTTTTTTCTTTTTTAACCTACCGATTTATTTCGTTTTTCACTTTCAGATGTTTAGGCTTATTGGAGACTTCATCCGTAAAAGAAGATTATTCCGAAAGGAACAAAAGAAATAAAATACCTTTAAAGAAAACTAATTTAGAGTCCCTTAAGTAAGGGATAAAGTAAAATTAAGAGTGCCATGAACTCGTGCGAGGGATTTTGCCAGACAATGAAATGCGGTACTGAATTTTTAAATCCTTATGCAAAAGGTTTTGCTGTTGCATTTCGCGTATTACGTTTATGAATATTAATATTTCCTTCATTTCCCTTGTTGTTGGCGAAATATCATTTTTCATTCTTCTCATTTATTTTGTTTTACGAAAAACGTATTTCTTAAAAGTGGACTCATTAAAAAGAATAATAGCGCAAGTGAATTTATTACCTCATTTCAAAAATACGTGGTTCAACTTTATACAACAAGGTGAAAATAGCTTTTCTGTGTAAACTTATAGAACGCATTATCTGAAGATAAAATAAACAAGACAATGTTTTTTACTTATTTTATTTTCCATTGAAACTGAGAATGTGTTTGCTGCTACAAAGCTTATTATAGTTATTATAGTTTATTATAGTTAGTAGTAAAATAAAATTATTATAGTTAGTAGTAAAATAAAATTATTACAGTTATTAGTAAAATAAAAGTAAATTAGTACAATGACTATTACAGTAACTATCACAGTATTTGTTACGAATATTAATAAATTAAATATTTCCATTATAATTTAATATTAATTTTTTTTTTAGTTTTGGATTTATTTTCTAGTTTATATTTCACATATTTTTCGACATAAAAATGAATGAAAATTACAATAAAAATAAAAATAAATGGCCATCACACCAACTGTATGGAAAGTGTTGATAATATTAATACACAATTTCACTGAGAAATTCTTATGTTATTAATAATATAAAATAGTGTGAATTTTTGTGAGCAATTTTATTTTTGTGATGGAATAAAAGAAGAAAAATTCTAATTAAAAAGAAATGACTAATTTTTTATTTAACAAATCATCACTAAAGGGTAATGCACGCATGTAAGTTTCCAGAAAAGTTACAAATTTGATTCCTTTGCTTGGATTGTAGTCACTGCTTTCAAAAAGTGAGGAAACTTGATGGTGGTTTAACAACACATGTCGATAACTATTGGATGTCATTGCAACTATTGTGTCGATAGTCACACTGTATAATGGGAGTTTTCTAATTTTTTTTATGTATCACAATATCTTCTCGAAGGCAATAACATTCTTCCCATTGTATGACTGCTAATGGAAATCGGTACAAGTGGCTCTCGATATATATGAAAAATGCAATTCAGCTAGTATATATCCAAACTTGTATTACAGTTTTAACCTGATCAAGTAGCATACAGGTGGACACGGGTTAAAATTTGCTATGGGTAACCTTGCTTTCAAAAACGATGAGTCACAATGGCCCATTTGTCAACGTGTATAAGTGGTTCATCTTGATAGTCAGGCTGTCTGGAGGAGGACTTGTGGTTTTATACCCTACGATACGCAAATATATTTGCTCATAAAAGTTTTTCCTTAATATAATGTCCTTTTTCTCAATCTAATGGCAAACAGTAGTGAAACAGATGGTTCTCGATATATATATGAAAAAAGAAATTCAACCATTATATACCCAAACTTGTATCTCAGTTTTAACCTAATCAAATAGCCTACAGGTGGGGTGGGGTTAAAATCTGCTAGAGATAACCTTGCTTTCAAAAATGATGAGACACAATGGCTAATTTTTCAACGCGTATAAATTGTTCATCTTGATAGCCAGGCTGTCTGTTGGAGATTTTCAGATTTTATACTATTCGCAAATCTATTTACCCCTAAATAACTTCCCGGACAATAATGTACTTTCACGTCAGTGAGCTAATTGATCAGTGGAACACGCGAAAACCGTTAGTATGAATGAATTATGCGGTTGAATTTCTCGTTTTCGTTTCTAGTTTTGCGACTAATGTCAAAAGTAAAGAAACTAAATGTTGATTCTGTCACATAACATGATCATCTGGAATTTAGAGTTGGGGTATCAAGAGCATCTCTGTGTTTTATTCCGTAATACTCAGAAGCACACGGCATTTACCTTAAAAAAATTTCGAGGGAGGTAATATGTTTCCTCCATACTAAATGACTGCATTTCCTCTTCTTCATTGGCAGGAAGGCTCCATGATGGGCCAAGGCCGTCTGCCTACTGGTAGATTTCGAGATCGGAGAAAGGTTTTCTTTTATTTATTTATTTTTTAAGGGGGTCGGCTATTCACTCAACAATCATAGCAGACTGGGAACTACAGTTTAAAATGCATCACGAACCACTACAAACATCTATGGCACAGCCGACACACGAACCTGTAGCACCGAGTGCCAAAGCGCTAGCCAATCGGCCATCAGTCCATAAGTGGACTGAAGGCCGAATATATGTATTTGGTATTGTATATGTATGTATTGTTGTGCATATGTATTTGGTGCAAATATGCATTTGGTGCATATTTTTGTACATATTTGTTTGTTAATCTGTATTATTACATTTGATATTCCTTGAGGTTAAAAAAATCGTATTATTATTTGTAGAATAATATATGGTTTCAATAATCTATAGCATAAATAACAAACATCAATACACACAAAATTATTGTTATCTTGTAAATTTACTGCTCTAAATTATTAACTTTCGTGAAGACAATCAATGTTTTGATTTTTAATCAATCAGAATATTATTTTTTTTTTTACTTCTCTTATCGCAGATAGAAGATTTTCAGTTTTTCTCAATAATAGTTTTGAAAGCGAACAGTGCGATAGATCTATCTTACATTTGCAACTGATGATTTAAGTTTATGGCGACATTCAAAGATAGGAGAACTGTTTTTAGATAAATATATTCTCTTAAATCATAAAAACAAATGAAAAAATAAGAAAACAAACAGCGAATAAACAAATAAAAGAGGGTCCAAGAGTAAAAAAAAAAAATTTTCTATTATCTTTCTCGCAGAAAACTTGGAACTCAAACAAACAACGGAGCGAGTGTATTTCCTAGAAATTTCAAAATTTAATATTTATCTAGTCAACCTCAAATAAAAGAAAATTGATTTAGTTTATCTTTTATGCTGCGAGAAATAAATAAATTAAGAATGAAAATTTATATATAAAAAGAAACAAGCAACAACAACAACAACAAAAAAAGGAATTCTATAACAAAAGGAAACACATTTAGTTTTCTAGCATTTGGAATAAGAATAGGAGGAACGAAAGAATATGTTCTTAGTTTCTTTGTAAAGACTTTAGACTGTACTTCTCTCTTTCCATTGTATGTGAGGGTCCTGTCCAGAGAATTCTGGAAGTTGAAGTTGTAGTTATTTTCTTCTTTTGGGCTTCAGTACTTGAAACCGAGTTCCTATTGGTTGAAATTGAATACTGCTGCTAGCGTGTATCCTCCGTTTTTATTGTTGTTCTATTTTAAGTCAGAAGGCACAAGAAGGAAGAATTGGACAGGAACATCTCGGATTTTTTCTCTTTTGAAACAATATCTCAGACTGGAGGACACAAGGCATGAGAAGAAAAAAACCCAAAAGAACAGGAAAAAGTCTACTCATAATTATTAAATAACATGCTTATTCCAACTTGTACGCTTTCAGTCAATGTCATAATATATTTTATTTATATAAATTTAGTTTGAAAATAAGTAAAAATACCAAAATTGAAGATTCAAACAAAATGAAAAATGTGTCCAATTTAGTAAACATGCTGAATCTTCATCTTTAATTAAATATTTCTATAAAACATTGATTAGCATAAGTAATGTCAATAAAGGCCACAAAGCATGTGATTACCATTTTGATTTGCCACATATGATTGTCATCATTAAAATACCACTAATTGTTCATATACTACAATTAGCCACACTATAGTAGTATGGAAATTCAAGTTGTGTATAATTCAAACAATAATTTAATATAAGCCTTAAATTAAGAGAAATAAAACAAGAAGTAATTTTTTAAAATTTAAAAATAATTGCAAAATATCATAAAATGTATTTAACAAGGATCTCTGGCAAATATTTGAAACTTGATTACAGCAATTTTGTGAGATACTGCTTGCTCAATTGTAATCAACATTTGAACTTCATGAACTTCATTGAACCTTTGAATAATAAAAATAAAACCATATTTGCTTTTTTTTTTTTTAAGAGGAAGAAATATATTTATGGCTATACTATACAACATAAAAAAGCAATATTCAAATGATATAATTTCTCAAATTCACATGTTCACTGCAAATAATATCAAAATATCTAAACTTAAAAGTAAATTACAACTTAAAGCCGTATAACGAAATATTACTTATTTAGCTTATTAAAAAGGATTCCATAAAAAAAAAATTCTTAATTAAAGTAATTTCAATTTTTAAAAAGAGCTGCACTCAACAAATAATTGCTTTTCTCCACCATTATTACAAAACACAATTTTTATAAGATAATTAAATTTTCCTTACTTAAGATAACCAATTGAAGTCCTTCATAACTTTTTAATTATTCACGGGTTAAAAATAATGGGGGGGAATTAAACAACTATATGTTATAACAATTTTTTTTAATTAATTGCAACATTAAAACGTTTTATAATATTAAATATAGACATTCACCACTCTTTCACATTTTAAAACATACATAACTGTAATCGTAGTTATACACAGTTATTGGTCTTCTAAAACAATATTGTGTAAATCTAAGAAAAAAAAATTGAGAGATTAACGTTCGAAATAATATCTGACATTTCTATAATTTATTTTATAAAAGTGTGATAAAACTATTTATTAAATCCATAAAAAAAATCAAAAGTAATGATTGAAGAATATATAAAAGTCTATTTGTCCTTATTACAATTCAGTATTAAACGAAAAAAGTAGTTTTCTTTTTATTTTTTTACTACAGAATTAGAGCGGTTTAAACTAAAAATAAAAAAAATAAAAAAACTCATGATAAACGTAAATCCTCCTCATAAAATCATTAAACCTCCCATTATTTTAAATTTCATTCTTTAAAGCCAAATCCTTTCCCTCACTTTTTAAACATTCAATTTAAAAATTGTTACAGTGAGAATTATTTTTTTTTCTTGTTACAGTGAAATCTTTCAGTGTTATAAAGATAGTTTTCTCTCTTTTCAAGTTGTGTTAGATAGGATAAATAATGAGGATAGTAATGATATCATGTGTGTTTTGAGACTGTTATTATGAAACAAGTAATATATATAAAAATTTAAGTCAATTCCTACTTTTTTCCCACTATATTGCAGAAAAGTCCTCTACAACTGAAGTTGAAATTTTCCTCTTAGATCTGGCGCCATCTATTATTAAATACATGCAACGTAAATCTAAAAAAAAACTAAAATTAATTAATTAAATTTAATTAATGAATTAATATTTGAAAAAAAAACTGTGTTAATATCAAGTGTCACCCACTACATTTCTCATGTCGCGTAGTTCTAAATGAATAACAGCGGTGATGCCCTTATTAAAGGTTGTTAAAATATAAATGTTTATAATAATATTTTACATATATTCTATGATAGGATATTAAATTCCATACTAGAAATTACCTTCTGTACTTTTTGTACTAAGTGCCATAAATTGAAAATTTCTTATTTTATTTCGTCAGCCACAGGGGCCTGAACGGACGAGTGGGTAGTGCTCTGGCTCTCGGTACCACAGGTTTCGAGTTCGAGTCCCGGCTTTTCCGTGGCTGTTTGTAGTGGTTCGGAATCCACTTTAAACCGTAGGTCCCGGCCTAATCGGATCGTAGAGCGTTGCGGGGGCATTGTTACTCCGCGTCCGTGGCTTATCTTCAAGTTACACTCGCCCCTTGGGTAATGCAAAGTGCGTAACGTATGTGCAGCGCTTGCCTTAAGGCATCTAAAATGCTGTCTAAGTGTTTGCCAGCTGCATTAGAACAAAAAAAAAATAATAATGAGGATAATAATGATATCATATGTGTTTTAGACGGTTATTATGAAAAAAAAAAAAAAAAAAGGCTTAACTATACTTCTTGATATTATCACAATTTTAAAAGAGTATTTTCTAGATGTGCATCCTAATGATAATATTCTTCTACCGTTAAAGAAAAGAAAGAAAGAAAATTTTACAACATTAAATATAGACATTCACCATTCTCTCACATTTTAAAATATACACAACTCCATATTGATTCTGCATTTACTTTTTTCATCCCAAGCGTGCGACCTGATGGCTAATTGGCTAGCGCACTGGTCATTGGTACCACAGGCTTCAGGTTGGAATATTGACAGTAACATGGATGATTGTTAGTGGTTCAGAATCCATGTTAACCTGTAGGTCTCAGTCTAATTATCTCTACGGTGCAAAAAGTGACTGTAGAGTGACAAACCAAACCACATATGTGTGTTGAATGGATGAAAATCCAGAATACTTCCACCAGATTCTTCACATGCTATCACAATCTGCATCGATACTCCTCGTTTTTGAAAGCAGAGATTGTAGCATATATGTTAGTAGTCGATTTGACTATGAATCTGGCCCTCAATGTAAGTGCGTTAAATTATAAAAAATGAGTTTAGCTATATCTTATCTAGTGAGAAAAAAGGCGAATTTTAGATTTTTGATATCTTAATTTATTTTTTTACTTTTCTTGTTTAAATTTTTTAATGTATTATGCATCTGTATTTCTAGAATTGTATATTTATTTTTGTAACAATTATTTTTCTCTTTCTTTTACAGGTAAGAATTTTCTATCATCAAATGAATATCTGCGTAAGTATCTTCTATGAACATGATACGATTATTATTTTTTCTTTAAAACATGCTTAATTGACAATTTAAGTAATGTTAGATTGATTGACAGTTTTACTTAGCATTAAATTAATTCTTTAAAGCTAAATAAAACTGATTGTATAATTATATTTTAAGCTTTAAGTAATTTAACACTTACAATTCATTTATAAAAAAAATCATATTAAAAGGTTTGAAATAAATATTAAAAAATTAACATTAAATTATTATTATTGTAATTTTTAAACAACTTTATTATATCAATATTCTTTAGAATTTTAAAAATTGGCTACCAGATCGGTAGACTACACAGAAAGGGAACAACAGTACGTACAAGGACGGCGAAAGATGTCGGTCGTCAAGCCATTAAAGGGAGTGGCAGTCAAAATAAAAGTGCTTTATTTGCCGATTGTAGAGCGTGGGAAGTGAAGAAATGTAGCAAGTGTACGAAGAAAAATGTTAATTCAGTGATTGAAAAGATAAGTTATTATGTTGTAATGACAGTAGGCTTAGTGTAAAACAACTGAATAATGAATGTGTTGGCCAAAAAATCAGGAAATGGGGCATTAAATATGTATATGTAAATATATAAGAGGAATCAAAACGTAATGTCATTTTTTACATTAATTTCAAACAATTATTTGTAATCAATGATTAAATCAACAACCTATTACCTTCTAGAAATTACCATATACTTTTTACTATCCATCTGTGAAAATTTTCAATATCGGAATCATCATTTTTAAATCATTTGGTATTTTGGTTAATCACCAAACTTTCAAATTTTTTTTCATATCGAAAGTGCTGTTGCGACCGGAATCAATGAAATACGACGATTCATATATCACTGAAATACGCAATGTCTGGCGAGCATAGTGGGTGAGGCGATACCTCCAATTCGTATTATTTTCCAGGGTTCGTTTTGTGCGATGGCGTCTAGCAGAATAACTCCTTTTCTGTTGACGCTCTTTGGATACTTGTCAAATAAAGATTCATTTAATCGATAGAATAGTTCACAGGAAAAGTCTGAATTCACAGCTTGTCCAGGTTTGAGCATTAAAAAATGAACTATTCCTCTTGCGTTTTGGATTATCATAGATGACCCATTTTCAATTTCTAATGATCAGGCTATCAAAAAAAGCCTTTGGATTGTGCCATTAAAGCAAAAAATTGCATGTATTGATTTGCATAGCTTGGTTTACTTTGGACAGATTAAGTGGGACCCAATCACTTGCCCTGCATACTTTACCAATATGTTGGAAACGTTCTTGGACTGGCACCAAGGTTGAGTAAGAGTGTTTGGAAGTTCCCGTATTGTCTAATATGGATTTGCTTCCACTCTTGTCCTTAACAGGTTATTGTCTTCCTGATCGATAGAGGTCGAAAAGATCGAAATTAGAATCCGCAATTTGACACCACAATTTTTAAAAACAATTTAAAGTAGAATCTACGGATTTGCACGTTTATATTTTTCTTCTCGAGCCCAACGAAAGGACATTCTGACCTACATATTTATTGCGTTAGAATGCGGGAAATATAGAGGAGTTTTAGATCCGGATCCGAACTCGCCAAACTTATTAAAACCCATCTTAATATCTATCAATTTATTCTGGCCAAAAAAATGAAGAAAAATATCTACACAAATGAAACTGTCTAGTTTAAGCGATTACATTTATTTAAATGGCAAAAATATATTAGCAAATAATTGCTAATTGGAGATTCATGCATTTTAATATATATATATATATATATATATATAAACATTTTTCCATCATTATATTATGAATTATGCAATGTACTAATTTATTTATATATTCCTATTTTAGAGTAATTTCACATTATTTTGATCATTTAGATTATTCGCGTATTTTTTTACGTTGTATAGTCACACAAATTTTTGAAATCTGGATTATATCGTTACTTCCTTTGTTTACCGAAAATTACCATATAATGTACAACTCTGCTTTTATATCTTTCTGATCTAACTAATCAGCTAATGGCTTATTTGGCTTAGTATAAAGTTAATTTCGAAGTTTCGTTATTCTTTTGATGGTTTAATTAGATTATTGCAATTGGTAAAGAAAGGATTGTTAAATATTTATGTAAAACACATTACTGACTCTTAAACTTATTATTTGCAATCAAAAACCAAGTTGGAAGTAAATTTAGTTAAAAAAGTTAATATTTGCATTCATGTATGAATTTTGTATAAATAAAAAGTTTTAATAGTATCTTGAGTTTAAATAAATTTTTTTAAACGGCTGTGTTGAACGGCATTTTAGATTTTAAAATTTGTGGCACATATTCAAGATATATAATTTTAAGTGAAGCTAGAATTCTTAAAATGTATAATTTAATAGTTTGACGTTGTTAGATTGTTTCAGTCATGCAAATCAAAACTGTTGCACTAAACATTGAAATGACAGTTATATATAAGTTGACTGTTTAAATAAATTCATGAAGATTATATTTGTTTACTAAGTTAAGCGCTTTTTAATGTAATATTAATGATATAAAATATAGTACAATATAAATTATAATAAAAATGTAATATTACTTTTTATAAATATAAATGCAAAAATCAAATTTTGTAAAAATGTTTATATTTGCCGTCAAGTTTGAATTTTAAATAAAAAGTTTTAATAGTATATTGAGTTTAAATATATACTTTAAAAGACTGTGTTGGCCTGCATTTTAGATTTTAAAATTTCTAGCACATATTCTATATTTGTAATTTTAAATGTTGGTAGAGTTTCTAAAATACATAATTTACTATTTTTGATGCTATTAACTTAGCATTTTCACTTATTTCAGTTATATAAAAAAAATTGTTTCACTAAACATTTAAATGAAACTAAACATAAAAATTATATTTGTTTATTAAGTTAAGAATTTTTTTGTAATTGTAATATTCATCAAAGATAAATACACTCAAGAGCCAAAACATTATGACCACCTGTCAATAACGAGTTGGCCCACCTTTGGCGCGCAACACAGCTTCAACCCGCCTTGGCATGGATTAATACCACCACTTAATACCAGTTAAATACCACTTCCACCTGATCACGTGCCTTCCACGTCATCCAGGCGAATTCATGTAGGTGAATATGTAGGGGTGGTCATAATGTTTTGGCTCTTGAGTGTATATAATTTCAAAATTAATTCTTTTAGAATTAATTTTAAGTACAAAAAAGTGAAGCATTGCATATGCAAAGCTATTATGATTTACTATTTGATAACTACGATGTATTATTTGAATACTATGATTTACTATTTGAATTCTATGATTTATTATTTGAATACTATGATTTACTATTTCAATACTATGGCAACATATAATTCATATGCAACTGTCTTGCATATGCTTTATAATTGTCATATTATTCAAATAGTAAATCAAATACAAAAAAAATATTATTATTATTTGGGGTAACAAAACATTTTAAGTTGAAAATAATTACCTGCAATGATAAAGATATAAAATGATCTTTACATAAATAAATCTTAAAAGATCTCTCTTTTTATCTCTCTTTTTATTAGGATAAGACCAATTAATTTTGTTAAGCCGCCTTTTTGATCTTGGAGATAAATCACTTAATCTTTGAAGTCATCTTTGTTGAATTAATTGCACGTGTGTTGAAGTCATTCCTCAACAGGTTAATCCATTATTAAGCGTTAAAAGGCGGTTAGTTGCAGAATGTAATTAATATACCTGCTGATTAAAAGTGTCCACAACATAAAGATTGTTTAGAACAGAAAATAACTAAGGCACAAACGTGTGTCACTTAAAACTAGATAATTTTACTAGCATGTGTTAAAATACAATAATACTGTAAACGCACAATTTAGTTTAATATAGTTACTAAGTTAATTATTAATAAGTAATAATAAATAATGATACAAATAATAGTTAATTATTAAAACGCTATAAACTAAATAATTTTACTTGCGGTTATTAAAATGCAGTGATTCTGCAAACGCAGACTTTAGTTTAATATAGTTAATTAGCTAATTAATAAGTAATAACTAATAATAATAGTTAATAACTAGATAATTTGACTTATATAGTAAAATACAATAATACTCTAAATGCATAATTTAGTTTAATTTTTAAAGTACATTAATATTTATTTAACACATTTTGAATTTCTATGATTTGAAAGAATTAAATTTAAAAACAATTTTATTTACATAAAAAAAATCAAGCTTTTTCTTTAACTATGAATATAAAATTAAAATAAATTTAACAATTTGTTGTTGTTGCTCTATTGCAGCTGGCAATACAGACAGTTATCCCATAAGCAAGTGCTGTCCCGCTGTTACTCATTTAGCACTACCCAGGGGGCACGTGTAGTTTGAAGATAGGCTACGGACGCGAGTAACACTATCCCCACAAAGCTCTGCGATCCTATTAGGACCGGGACCTACGGTGTAAAGTGGATTCCGAACCACAATAAACATCCATGGCACAGCCACATTTAAGAATTTTAACATGCAGATACGCACTTATTCAATTAAAATCTTTAAAAGATAGAGACTAATTAAGAAATTAATTAGAGATTTAAAAAGAGATTTGAATTTTATCAAATTTATAAGCTTAGCTGAAAAGTCATTAATTATTCTAAATTACTTTTGATATTAATAGCATAAATATATATTCGGTTATGTATTGTTACACACGTAAATTTATAATCATCTAAGTGCAAAATAATAAAAAAAATTCAGGAAGTTACTTATAGTTTATGAAATTAAATTATGATTAAAAATTCATTAAATATAAACAATTTTTTAAAGAATATAATTTAGAACGTGATACCCTTTTTTAAATTCACTACCAAACATCTATTATCTTGTGACCATTTAACTAACTTCCTGGCACTACAGTCCATGTTGCTTATATACAGTCCATGGCTGTCTACCTTCTGGAAGATTCTGAAACAAGAGATGTTTTCTTTTTACGGAGAGGGTTGTCAACCCTACACTCTACAGTCATATTAGACCTGGACCTATGGTTTAAAGTGGATTCCAAAATACTAAAAACATTAATGGCACTGCCGTTCTCGAACCCGAAGCCTGTGTTAACGATCGCTAGTCTCTCGGCAATCAGGTCCCAACCGTTCAACTATCTAGAACAGAGATGATCAACCCAAATGATTTTGCGGCAACTTTGGAAGTGCATCACAACTCCGCGGGCCGCATATGCAATTATATATCACCATATTAAATTTAGACCCATTACAGACATTTTTTTATGTGAAATATTGAAACATAATGAGTTATTATTATTGTGTTTAATATTACGCCACTGAAGTCACTTAAATTGAAGCAAAGACCCTGTTGTATTAGATGTTCCAAGACGCGTGTACATCATGAATTCACAGGATATAATTTAATTAATCTGCGAACTCATAAATAAAACAGGGAATATCTCTCATATATTCTCAAGAATAGGGTTTTAAAATCAAAGTTAATTTTTTCTCATAATTTCGACAGTTAATTTTTGAATAGATGGATACACACATAATGTATTTTTTTTAATACATTAGTTTTCACTACTTTGACCACTATAAAATAAATATATTTTGTAAAACTGTGATAAATCTCACGGGCCGCGGGTTGGTAACCCATGATCTAGAAGGAAAAAAAAGAATTTCATTTATTTAGTAATATATGGGGTTTTTTTCAAGAATTATTTCAAATTAATAAAAAAAACTGTATTAGAATGATACAGATAGACACATGATGAAAAAACATTAAATGAATAACTTTTAAAAATAAATTTGACCTTTAAGTAATTGAAAATTTCTGATTCACTTTTGAGCATAATCTTCTATAAAATGCCTAAACGAAATTGCATTTCCTAAATGCAGGAGCCACATTTATCTCCAAAAATGGGTCTTTTACATCAAAAAGAATCCAGCCAAATCATTTACTTAGGAAAGGAATTTCATAAAACGTAATTTCGAGCTAATAATCAGCTTAGAATCTTAATGTATTTTCAAGTTAATAGCATCCAATTGCTTTTAGGAATTTTACAATAAAGAAGGGAAAATGTATTTGAAGGATTAATTTTAAGAATGAAGCTAAGGGTTTTTTTTTTTTTTTTTTCTTTTGTTGGCAAAGTTTTCGGACGGCTAATTTAGCTATAGACGTCATTTTTTTAAAATTTTAATATTAGAATTGGAAATAGAAATTTAGCAATGCATAACTATTAGTGTGTATTTTATTTATTAGTTTAAATTTTCAATTTCAGACAATTGTACGGCACTTGAAAAGGAAAATATTTAAGAAATCTATATTAAAAAAATTGGGTTTATCTTTCATGTTTCGTTTTGATTTTCATTTCCTATTAGCTGTATATAAACTAACATTTAGTAAATTCAAAATTCGCTCAAACTTATGTCAACTACATAATTTAAAGATAACTTACTTAAAGAAAAAAAAAATAAAGTTCATTTTCTTTATACTAAGTACTAAAAGCTTAATTATTAGCTTGATATCGGCACTTATATCACTATTTATTATGATTATTACTGAATTTTAAAATGAATTTTGTTCTAGTTATCCATCAGTTTTAATTTTTAAAGATTTAAGATTTAGATAATTTTTCAGTATGAATTGTTACTTTCGAATCGTTTAAGACTACCACTGCTGCCATCTGTGGTACTACATCTGGCCATCTGTGGTGGACTACATCTGGTGGTACCTACAATGGTGCCATCTGTGTTAGCCCTCACGCGTGATGCACCTTAACTATCAGCTGACACTCCACAAAAACATCAACACATTTGTTCACTATCTGAAATGATACTGTTGCTCCTTGGAAAAATACAATGTTTTTCATGTTGAATTTTCAATATGGGACTTCTTGAAATAATCTTTTTCGACTTCAATACATTTGTTACAGCGGTTTGATAATAACTCGAATGTCTGTTGTTATCAAATGGCTTATGTTATCAATAGTCTCAAATTGTGGATCGAAACTTTATAACAATATCACTTTTAAGCTCATTTTAAGTGTTGGGAGTAAAAAGAAAATTGCAAAAAATCATCGCACCTTTAGTGAGTTGTGACTGGACATATTGTCGAGCAACAATATGTCCAGTCACAACTCACTAAAGGCGAATCATTTAATGAAACAAGTTAAAGAAGAACTAATGTTTTCTTATGGCTCAAATATTTTTTGAACAGAAGAGATACTCTAAAATATGATAAGCATATAGGAAGACCAAGTTCATCAAGAACAGCTGACGTTATTGTATCACTCAAAATGATGGACGAGTCTTTGAACACCAACAAAGAAACATGTCGAACCATTGTGCATCAAGATTTGTGCAGAAAAAAAGACTGCTGAATTTGTTCCACACACTTTAACTAATAAACAAAAATCAGGCAGAAGTGCACATTGTAGAGACATCATTTCATTCGTTGAGAATGGCCTTCTTGAAATCGATTGTTACGTATGATGAAACATGGTGCTACATGGTGCTTTCAGTATGATTCGAAAACAAAGTATGAAGTGGAAGTCAAATGTCCATCGCAAGCGAAAAAAAAAATAAAACCCAGTTCCATCAAAAATCAAACATGGCGCATCACATATTTCGGTAACAAAGATATTTAGTTTCCAATTTATTGTTCCTACTGGGATAAGAATTATTGATGAGTATTATTTAAATGTTTTGAAGCATTCGACGGCTATAATTCGTCTTATATATCTGGATGAAAATATCTGGTGTTTGTTGCTCGACAATATGCCCAGTCGCAACTCACTAAAGGTGCGATGACTTTTTGCGATTTTTTTTTCTCCCAATACTTAAAATGAGCTTAAAAGTGATATTGTTATAAAGTTTCGATCCACAATTTGAGACTACTGATAACATAAGTCATTTCATAACAACAGACATTCGAGTTGTTGTCAAACCGCTGTAACAAATGTATTGGAAGTCGAAAAAGATTATTTTGCATAAAAATACTAAACAAAAATATAACTATTTGCTTTTAATTAATTTTCTAAAGCCAATCTTAAAAATTCTGTAACACACGGTGTAATCCATAAATGCAATAAGCCTATGTCGAATTTCTCCCTAAACTTTTTTAGAACTGTATTGTGTTGAAATTAAGTCATTGATTGGCCATTATCCATCTTAAACACAAACTTTTATCACGGTTATTAACAGCATGCATTTGATATCAATAAATAATTGTTTATTAAAATAATTGTCTTTATTTTTTTTAAATGTAGCTGTTTCTGCGTTTGAAAATCATTTTGATGTCAAAAATATTAAAAGTGAAAATTTAACATAGCAGCATGAAGCTGATTAATTGATTTTAATTAATTAATCTATACATAAAACGTTCTATGTGTTAATAATAATGGCCTGTTGGTCGAGTGGCTAGCGCTCGGTCCCACAGGTTTCGGGTTCCTGTCCCGGCAGTGCCATAGTTGTTTGTAGTGGTTCGAAATCCACTTTAAACCGCAGGTTTCAGTCTAATCGAAACGAAGAGCGTTGTGGGGATAGTGTTACTCGCAGCCGTAACAAATCTTCTAGCTACACGCGCCCCCTGGGTAGTACTAAATGACTAACTGCGGAGCAGCCCTTGCTTATGGTATTAAGACTAACTGTCTCTGTATTGCCAACTGCATTAGAACAACAACAACAACATAAGTTTTAAATATATAAGTTTTAAGTAATTTTTCCTTAGCATTATCATTTCCATTTTGAATACTTTTTCAGAAAATTACTTTTCACCATATATATTAAAACTATTTACTGTAATACTTTCAAAACCACGCAATAAATGAAGTTTTGTTTAACAGTACATAATGCATTAATAATACATATATTACTAAAGCATATACTAATTAACATCACG
Organism: Caerostris darwini; assembly: GCA_021605075.1. Classification (NCBI taxonomy): domain Eukaryota; kingdom Metazoa; phylum Arthropoda; class Arachnida; order Araneae; family Araneidae; genus Caerostris; species Caerostris darwini. Next base: position 414,663 of record BPLQ01007452.1, read on the forward strand.
CGAAAAGAATATTCGAGTCCTTCAAAAGACTCGGAATTCCTGAGGAACTCTGGCGACGTTTGATCAAGAAAAGCCATCTCATTATACCATCTTAATAAACGCGACGACGACTTCCAAAAACTACAAACAAAAGATTAGCGAAGCAGCATTTCGGCTCTCTGTGTTGTGCGCGACAACACAACCCGAGGGTATACAGCAACAAACTTTTAATGCATTTCACTCAACTAACTCTGAATGCACACAGACGAGAAGCCCAATGCGCTTAGTAGCATTCGTGAATCAGCTCCGAAATGGATTTTTGTGCGCGCAACAAAATATCACTTTCGGAAAAGGCGGTCTTCCATTTCGTGTAATAGAATTGGGAATAGCGCAGGAAGAGATTGACCCTGGTGGAAAACCGTTCCAGGGGACGGCCTTGTTAGAGGAGGGGATATCCGAAAAGGCCGCCTTTGCTCTTAAGGGACGAGGGCCTATTTTTGTTTTCTCTCTCTTTCCAGATGTGTAGCGTATTGAACAGATATCCAAGAGATATTTCCAGAGCGTAGTATTTCGTAGGTAACATTCACCTGGTATGCGATTTGTTTAGGATATTTTGCATAGTCTGTTCAAAACCATTAAATTAAAATTTTTCCATAATAAGATTGTTCGTCGTAAGTGATACTAGTACATCGTGAAGTAATTTATTAATAATTTTATGTTTAATTTTAATGCGCAATCTTTTATTTGTTTTACTTTAAAGTGCCATTTTGTTTAAACATCAGTGAGCAAATGATTCTCTAAAGAGTTAATTAAAGATTTAATAAAAAAATATTTTATCTTAAATATTTTGACATGGTCTAAAGAATAGAGAATCGGATTTCCTCAAAGTGGAATCTGAGCCTTAAAATGTGCCAAAATCATCCATATCTACATCAGGATCTGCATCAATATGCCAAAATGTGCCAATAAATGTTTCAATTTTGGCACATTGATGTGCCTATATCTACATTAATGTGCCAAAATTTTCCATATCGACAAATTGTATTTTATTTGCTATTCGCTATTCGCTATTAGCAATTCGCGATGTACACAAATTATGTTTTGTTTGCGTACATTGCGAATCGTCCATTGACAGACAAAGAAAGGAGAACATTGCCTTCCTGGAATCTGAACCTGACATCCTCACTATATTTTTTGACCATTCTCCCTTTTCACACTTGTCAACTTGGCCACCAGTGGATTGAAACCTGAACTCTTTTACAGGATAGTGTGCACTTTTTTACTGGGTCACACAGTGGGATGTTATTATACATTGTCATATACACTGAAGTGACAAAAGTCATGGGATACCTCTTAATATCGTGTCGGCCCTCCTTTCGCCGGACGAAGTGCGGCAACTCGCCGTGGTATGGACTCAACAAGTCGTTGGAAGTCAGGAATATTGAGCCATGCTGTCTCGATAGACGTCCATAATTGTGAAAGCGTTGATGGTGCAGGATTTTGGGCACGAACAGACCTCTCGATGATGTCCCATAAATGCTCGATGAGATTCATGTCAGGCGATCTAGGTGGCCAGATCATTCGTTGGAATTGTCCAGAATGTTCTTCAAACCAATCGCGAACAGTTGTGGCCCGGGTGATATGGCGCATTGTCATCCATAAAAATCCCATCGTTGTTTGGGTACATGAAGTCCATGAATGGCTGCAAGTGATCTCCAAGTAGCTGAACATATGCATATCCAGTCAATGTTCGGTCCAGTCGCACCAGAGGACCAAGTCCACGCCATGAAAAAACAGCCCACACCATTACGGAGCCACCACCAGCTTGAACAGTGCCTGGCTGACAGTTTGGGTCCATGGCTTCGTGGGGTCTGCGCCACACTCGAACCCTGCCATCAGCTCTTACCAACTGAAATCGTGACTCATCGGACCAGGCCACGGTTTTCCATTCATATAGGGACCAACCGATATGTTCACGTGCCCACGAGAGTCGCTGCAAGCGATGTCGTTCTGTCAGTAAAGGCACTCGAGTCGGTCTTCTGCTGGAATAGCCCAAGAAAGCCAAATTTCTTCGCACAGTTCTAACAGACAAGTCCCTTGTACGTCCCACATTGATTTCTGCGGTTATTTGACGCAGTGGTGCTTGTCTGTTAGAATTTACGACTCTTTGTAGACGTCGCCGGTCTCGGTCGTTAAGTGCAGGCGGTCGACCACTGCGCTGTCCATGGTGGGATGTTATGCTTGAAATTTCATACTCTCGGCACACTCTTGACACAGTGGATCTGGGAATGTTGAATTCCCTAACGATTTCCGAAATGGCATGACCCATGCGTCTAGCTCCAACTAACATTCCGCGTTCAAAGTCTGTTAATTCCCGTCGTGCGGTCATCATCACGTCAAAACCTCTTCACATGAATAACTTGAACAGAAATGAAAGCTCTGCGAAAGCACTGCGCATTTATACCTGTTCTACGCGATGCTACTGCCATCTGGAAATTTGCATATTGCTATCCCATGACTTTTGTCACTTCAGTGTATATTTCAATTATTTACAAAAGAAGTCATATTGTTTCATTAATAATTTGCATCAAGTGATTTATTCCTGGGGCTACATTTCAGAAGACTGTATATCCTGAAATAATATCACTTTTTCACAAATAATCATCATTTTGAAGGGTGGAGTTTGAATCCTCTATTTCCTTCTCTCTTCGTTTGAGAGGAATTATTGGTATACAGATATATAAGGCGCGTCCTGATGTAGATATGAATAGTTTTGGCAAATTTTAAGGCACAGATTCCACTTTGTGAAAATCCGATTTGCCATTCCTTAGTCCATGTCAAAATATTTGTGATAAGCTAATATATTTCATACACAGAGTGATATAAATTAACTCTCTAAAGGATCGTTTTTTCCATCCTGTCAGAATATCTTTTCCCATTAATCCCCCCCATCGATAGTTTGTGATCAATGATTTTCTAGCTCTGAATTTCTAATTAATAAATATTCATTTAATTAAAATTTCAGTTAATAAATATCGTTATAGAAATTCAATTTTAAGTTTATTCATGAATTCAATAAAAAATTTTATTTTAAATTTATTCAGAAATTCAATTTTATATTTATTTTCAATTTTTATTCAATTTTAAATTTATTCAGAAATTCAATTTTCATTTAAAATGCCCATTAGAATCATAATAATAATCCATAGATTCATCGCCAGGTATCATGAAATGATACAGCGCCGTCATTATTATTACAAATGTATTCTTTCTTACAAAAAAAAAAAAAAAAAAAAAAAAAAAAAAAAAAAAACACCAGAAGTAATAAATATCTATTCTTTTTTCATCAATGTTTGTGTACAATATGTTGTCGAATGTCTGTAAAACGACGTGCAATAATGCTAAAATGAAGATAGCATGTTTGCCTCAGAATGATACAAGGATGCCCAAAATACTTGTTTTAGTAAATAATTAAAAATAAATACCAGATATTAGATATGAGAAATATTATGCTTGCCTTACAAGGCTACAATATAGCCCAAAATATGCGTTTTATTATGTAATTAATAATTAATGATCGAGGCACGATATTATAAAAGATATCATGTCTGTCTTAGCGTAATACAAGACAGCCCAAAATACGTGTTTTAGTATATAATTAATAATTAATGAAAGATGCATGATATCATCAGTGATATGTTTGTCTTAGAATGACACAAAGCCCAAAGTACGCGTTTTAGTATATAATTAAAAATCAACGCCAGATGTAGAATATCAGGAGTGATATCATATTTGCCTTAGAATGATATGTGTTAGACCAAAATATGTGTTTTAGTACATAATAAAAAAAAGAATACTACATATACGATATTATGAGTAATATTATGCTTGTCTTAAATTGATATAAGATAGCACAAAGTACGTATTTTAGTATGTAATTAATAATTAATGCTAAATGTATGATATCATCAGTGATATCATGTTTGTCTTAGAAGATAAAAATACATGTTATATACATAATTGAAAATCAATGCCAAATGTAAGACACACTCATGTCCATAAATTAAGGATAATTCAGAATCACACAGAAATTGAACTCTAAAATAAAAATTTCACCTGTAGAATTATCACACACATCTTGAAGAAGAATATGGAAATTACAGGAAACTACCAGATGGCGCGGATAGTACGTCACAATGACGAGAGTGTAAGATAGGGGTATATATAATGAATGGTGGCAAAGAAGTAAAATTGTTCACAAGCGCTTTAAAAGCCTTTCAGTGCAATAACCGCATAGTTATGGCACAAAGGAAGCATTTGGAGGATTTTTTACGTAGTAGAATTATCGGCCGACTGGAATGTGGACGTACCCAGCTGGAAGTATCCGAGGAACTTGGAATCGCCCAGAGTGTCATATCCAGGCTTTGGCAACGATTCCAAGATGATGGTAATGTGAGTAGATGTTACAACACAGGTCGCCCCCGAGTTGAAACGCCGAATGAGGACCGGTATTTAGCAGTTACTGCCAAAAGAAACAGACGGAGCATAGCATCTGACCTGTCTCGTCAGCTCTCTTCAGCTACCAGTACGACAGTTTCAAGGCAGACCGTATACAGACGCTTAGGGCACATTGGTCTATATGCTCGTAGGCCTGTCAGATGTGTTCCACTTACCGCAACTCACTGTCGTCTGCGATTAACCTGGAGTAGAGAGCATGCATTGTGGACACCGCAACAGTTGTCTGGTGTGATGTTTTCCGACGAGTCCAGGTTGAGTTTGCAGTTTGATTCTCGCCGGACTTTCATATGGAGAGCGCCAGGTACCCGTTACCACCAAGAGAACACCATTGAACGACACCGTTACGGTGGTGCAGGATGGCTCGTTTGGGGAGGAATTATTCTTGGTTCCAGAACTGACCTGCATGTTCAGAGTGTAATGATGACTGGCCACATCTATCGGGATGTCATTCTGGAACAACATGTACGTTTGTTTCAGGGAGCCATGAGTGCTGAATTTCTGTTTATGGATGACAACGCCCGTCCTCATCGTGCAAACATTGTAGACGAATGCCTTCAATTGGAGGATATCACCCGTATGGATTGGCCAGCATACTCACCGGACTTGAATCTAATAGAGCATGTATGCTTGGCCGACGAATTGCAGCCCGTCAACTCCCTCCCACCTGTCAACCGGAACTTCGGAGGGCATTGCTTGATGAGTGGTGTTTTTGTCAATAGGTTCTTTTTTGAAATTTGCTCCAGGGAGTAAAAATCACAATTTTTATTAATTACGTCAAACATATAGCATCTTTTTTGCTCTTTATCTTTTGTTTAATAAGTAGACTTTACAAATAAGTCAAATTTGTTTTGCTTCTGTCTCTTTCTTTGCCTGAACTTCATTATCCTTAATTTATGGACATGAGTGTAATATGAGCGTTATCATGTTTACCTTAGAATGATACAAAGTTGCCCAAAATAATTGTTTTAGTACATAATTAAAATGAAGGCCATATGTAGTACATATGTCAATGTAGTACAATGTAGGAATAATTCCGTGTGTACATATGTACCATGTGTACTATGTGTACCATGTGTACTATGTGTACCATGTGTACATGTGAATAATTCCATGTGTACATATGTAGTACAATATGTCAATGTAGGCCATATGTAGTACATATGTAGAACATGTTTTCTTTACAATGAAACAAAGTATCCCCAAAATACATGTACATAATTAAAAATCACCTTCGCACAAATTAATTGAGGATATTTCAAAAATGCATGAAGATAAGAAATTATACGAATAAATCAATTGGAAAATATACTAGTTGAAACAAAATCGTATTTCATACACACATTTTAAAAGTATAATTTCGATTCTTTAACCGTTACATGTTTATTATTATAAAGGAAAATAGATCATGAACATAAACTGCTGCACCTGGATAGCATCTTTATCTTTATATAAGACATATTTCATCTGACACATAATCCTACGTTACTAACAATTTTCCCTGCGTGCTACAATAGTAATGATGTAGTGTGGCTTTAGGTCATATTTCAGCATTAACTCACTAATAACTTTAGATATAATGACGCACTCTATTATTATGACTATATATGCAAATATTCTCCAGATGTTTGCAATTTTCTGTCTTAATTAGGTCGTTTTGGTAGAATAACCTTCATATCGGTTTACTTGTTCAATTTAGACAATAGAGAATTTTTTTAGACCATTTCGTATATTTTTCTCGTATCGTTCTTAGACCCTTTATTGGGAATTCTGTAATTTGTTTGTTTAAGAAATGTCTTAGAATTTGTAATTATGGCATATTTTCCATTTTCCATATGATATTATATCATATATTCCACTGTGTATTACGCTTGATGTTAAACTTTTCGAGCAAAATGATACAAAACCTATCAAGCAACAGATATTATAATAGAATAATTTGGCATGCATACCATGCTTATCGTTTTATTCAAAACATATGTTATTAATTTCGTACTTTTTTATTAATACGTATTATTTTATATATTTGTTCGGAATTCAATAAAACTTTTATCTCATGCACTTCACTTTAAATACAAATATTAGAAATTACTCAATTTGTCTAATAAGTCTTCTACTTTTCAACTATCAATTCAATAACAATATATTTGAACTTAATATTTTCATTCTCATGAATGGATAATGTTGACTAAAAACCATTGTATTAGCTTCATTTTTCCCTCTTCCTACACAGTATCAACGAATTCGTAAAAAAACTACTTGGTTCAATCTATTAGTTGAATAATATTTCATAACAAAGGGCCTAACGGCCGGCAAGAGCTTTGGCGCTCGGTACCACAGGTTTCAAGTCCTGGAGGTACTATAGATGTTCGTAGTGGTTCGGAATCCACTTTATACCTTAGGTCCCGATCTAACAGGATCGTAGAGCATTGCATTTATTCTTACTCCGCGTCCGTTAGCTTATCTTCAAGCTACACGCACTTCCTGGGTAGTGCTAAGTGAGTAATATCGATGCCGCGTTTGCCTTAAATCAAAAGAGACAACTGTCTAAATGTTTGTCGGCTTCATTAGAAAAAAAAATTCATAACAACAAATGTCATTTTCTCAATTAATCTAAATAATACCAGTTTTGGAGGAATAGAAGCCGTTTTCAGAGAAAATATTTGTAACAATTTCCATTCTTATGTGAAATTAATTTAATATATATTTAACAGACATGTATTATTCCGATTTAACATGAATCTAAAAAACAGATTTCCTTTTAATTAACCTTTCAGTGAAGCACTAGAAGTGTCATGATACTCGTAGTATTTGAAAATTTACTGGAATTTTAAGTAAAAAATTATCATTGGTTACAGTTGTTCTTATGTGTATGCATACAAATAAACAACGCTCTTTTGCAAAAGTAATTTTCTGGCTCAACCTTGTTTACTGCGCAACTCATGTCAGAGTGATATCGCTTGCAGAAAGGCTCAGGCTTGAATCCACTAGTGGCATTCGTTGTAGTCATGGCCTTCAGAAATGAAGAAACATGCTGGCCATTATGATTATTTCTATAAGCATCTCGCATCTACAGTCAAGCAACCTGGTGGGAGTTTTATGGGTTTTTCCCTATATGACACATAGATGCACCTACCTTTAAAATCCATTCTGAAAAGCAATACCCTTCTTTTAATAAAAGTCGAGAAGGTATTTGGACAATAAATGGTTCACCTTTGCAGCACAAAAACCTTGTTTATTTATGCAGTATATATAAAGTTCTTTGTATGAACATATTTTTCTAGACAACTACTTACTTTTTGAATAATATTTTAATCGTTTACTTATATTATTATATGCTTTCTAAAATTTATATTTAAAATTTTATTTTTATTTTATTTTTTTAATGAAATGCAAGCTTGAATCATTTATAAAAAATTTACTCAAAGCTTAAGTAAAGAAATCCTCCTGGCAAAATATATAAATTATTAATAAACATATAAAACGTTTTATTATCAGACAAAAAGTTAGGTGTTGCAATAAAGCCTGACTTTCATAGAAATTAATATCAGTTAAATATACTTAGAAATTAATATCAGTTAAATATAGTCTTTCGTACACAATAAAATCATTTTCCAAAGTTAAAATGATTATATTGCAACATTTCATACCATTATTAAAAAAAAAAAAATCTACTAAACCTTTATACCACAATATTACGAACTTTTTTTTATAAGAACTTACAAATGATCCTATCTTTTCTCTTCTAACATATTTCTTTTCCAGTAATGGGCAATAAAATCACAGCAAACACTTTTTTCATGATGTCTCGGAAACTCATTTTCTAGCGGTTTTGACATCCGAAATGTGTTTGTCTAGACAACAGACTCCGAAAAAAATTGTCTGTGGATGAGATAAATGTAAAAAATGTATATAATTTGAAAGCTTTACAAGAATTTATAACCAAACTAAGCAACTGCAAGGTTGTAAAGAAATTGTTTTTAACACATTTACAGCTTTATTTATTTATTGCATTTGCACATAATAGAAATTAATTTCCTAATAGGTATATATTTTCTCAGTCTACAATCGCGAGACGCTTTTTAAATAATTATCATATCGAAAGCTTTCCATTGACTATAATATTACAATAGAATTTTGAACCATTTTGTTTTTAATTTCCTCCGTTTGTTAGTATAAATAAATTTCTGTGAGGCATCAATTTGTGTTTTCATGCTAGTCATTCTCAAAGGGTATTCCCTAGAATATTTCAACGTGCACCACGTGCAATTCCAGAGATATATGTGCCGGATATAAAAATAATTATAGCTATTTTTTTATTTCCTGTTTCCCATTGAAAGATAGCTTTTATTGCAAACAACTAACCTTTCTGGATACTTTTTTTTCTTGTTTTATTCACATTAAAAGTACCAACGAGCAATAATGAGTCAAAGAATCAATAAAAAGAGTTCATCTTTTTTCCTGTTTTAACTTGTAATATCAATATTATTATTATTAGTTACATATATTATCCTCAATATTTTAATGAATTCAATTATAGAAATTTTAAGTAATTTTTTTTATCAATATGTTTGAACTAGTTAATATTAAAAAAAGCAGAACTTTACATATGCTACCAGGGCCTGAATGGCCGAGTGGCTTGCGCTCTGGCGCTCTGAACCACAGGTTTCGGGTTCGAGTCCCGGCGGTGCCATGGATGTTTGTAGTGGTTCGGAATCCACTTTAAACCGTAGATCCCGGTCCTAATAGGGTCGTAGAGCGTTGCGGGGGCATTGTTACTCCGCGTCCGTGGCTTATCTTCAAGTTACACGCGCCACCTGGGTAATGCAAAGTGGGTAATGCAAAGTGAGTAACGTCTGTGCAGCACTTGCCTTAAAGGCATCCAAGACCAAGCTGTCTAAGTGTTTGCCAGCTGCATTAGAACAAAAAAAAACATATGCAACCACCTTTTGACCTTGAATAAATGTAATCCTAGATAACATAAAAAACATTTTTTTTATTTCCAATAGCTAGACAAAAAGTTACATAGAACACTAGCACTAAGAACACTAGAAATATCAAGAACTAAGAAGACCAGGGTCATTACCTAATGAGCGATCTTGCTTCCTAATATCGCGACTCCTCTGTAGGTCCACGAAGAGCAGATGGTCTCTGTCCATCACTTATCCAGAGTCACAAAGTGGGCAATTAGGATCGGTTGAAATCCCCATGCGGTGCAGATGGGCGGCAAGGCAATCGTGTTCCGCAGGCAGGCGAAAGGCAGTCACTGCTTTGCGTCTTGGTTTATCGGGAATAAGATTATCCCGAATAAGATAACTTATCTTCCTCCAGTTCTTTGGGCTGTGCCAATCTGAAGATCCAGCAAAAAATTAGAAGTAAATAAATGCTTTAAAAACAGTTTAATCCCCCAATAAGGAATGGCTATAGTAGAATGTTGTAGTAAGCTAACTTCTCTTTCGCGGCCTAGTGACTAATTGGCTAGTGCTCTGGTTTTTGGGACCAGAGACTTCAGGTTCGAATCGGCGGTGGCAAGGATGTTTGTTAGTGGTTCGGAATCCACTTAAAACTGTAGGTCCGTCTGTTTAGCCCTCGTATGCACAAAATGACAGTAGGGCGACAAACCAATACAGACACCTCTTATTGAAAGGATATCTGCTTGTCCATTGCACCAAAGATCACAATGGTCGGGCACCCATTGAAGAACGATTTGTTTCCACTTTAAAGTGACAGTTCTCAACAATTCTTGGCATTGCAAAATCTCAGGTGTCAATGGGTATTCAAAAGAACTAATTGATTGTATGGCTACTTGAAAGTTTAAAAGGTCTTCCCTTTCAAACTTATAATGGATAGCTAATAATTGCTTTCGGGCTATACGTATGGCCACTACTTCACCATAGAAGAGAACAAAAAAAAAAATGTTTAGGTATATTTCATATATGTATATAATCATATTTATATATAGTATATGATCATGACGTCATGGTCAAGGTCATATATAGTATATTTCAATATATATATATATAATCTAAATTTTTTATCATTTTTATCATTTTATTTTGAGTATTTTCCTCCGCAAATCATAAATTACTTACTTTTTTGAATAATTTCTTCATTAAAGTTGGATATAATTTTTGTAGTACACGTCTTTCTCAACCATAAGCGTCAGTTATTCTTTATTATCATTCCATTGAATTAAAAGAAAATGAATCTACCATCTACTTTAAAATATAATTAGGAAAATACTTAAATTAAAAAAAAAACTCTGCTAAATGCTTGTCATTATTATTTCAGACACCATTTGGAATACGCAGCTTACGAGATTAATTGAAATTCAGCGAAATCTTAAAGCTATTATTAACTTCAAACTCAATTTAATCTACTGAATAAATTTGAGCGGCATTAACATTTATTCAGAAACAGTCAGTTTTGAAATTCTTTAATTGCGAATAAAATTCTCTTCCATTAAATCATGCGAATATTTTAAGTCGAAAGGAAAGTAATGAGATATTTTATTACCTACAATTCGATATAAATGTCCGTATTTCATTTTGATACCCTTTTTTTTAATTATTTTCAAATTAATATCACATGTTTTATTCTGCACTCCATTACACTTATCTTTTATTTTATTTTTCTTCAGACACTTCTCGCTGCACAGACGTTACTTACTTAGCAGTGAAGGAATATGATAAGTTGCATATTTGCCATATCACGGTTTTTGAGTTTAGGCTCCATGGAAATGCTCTAGAAGCAACTCGAAACCAAGATCTATAAGTGAAAGTCAAGTTCAACTTTGGCTTAATTAGCTATGAGAAGGGAATTTTAATCTTGAGGATGAATTGAGAAATGGTTGGCAAATGTACGTTGTTAATAGTGATTTCGAAGCAACGATAGATTCAGAACCTCTTATTACAAATAGAGCCTAGCTTTAGACTTTAAAGTACCTGATGTTTGGATTCTGACTGATAGTAAGAGCTCAATACAGTATTTAAAGGATTGGCCAAGCATCCTGGACAAATCGGGGCAGGATATCGTTTCTAAACTAGCTGTTTTGAACCAGATCGGATCGGTGTGCTTGCAGTGGATTCCCTCCTATGTGGGCATCTATGGAAATGAAATTGCTGATCTGCTCGCTAGGGAAGGTTGCGTACACTTCCCAAAGCTTCTTCTTCCAATCTGTTAGCTTTAGAGGTTCATTCCATGACTTTAGCCAGAGTGAACACTGCTTAGAGGTTGCCACCATTTCACGCATGGTACGCCGCTAAATATCCTGGTATGTCCTTGCAGTGCTCCTGTCCTAGATCTGCTCAAACGGCTTTAGCTAGACTAAGGACTGGCCACACTAAGAGTTTGACCTTCAATGGAGATGAGAAGACATATACCCTTTGTCATTGTTCGGCCATCGCGTCTCCCTCTCATCTCATCGTTTGTATCGGTGCCTCTGTGAGGCAACTGTTGAAGGGAGGACCGTTTACGATCTATGGATGCAGCATGATCTACTGGACTTGGTTAGGATTCTAAATCAAGGGGATAAGCAACAACAACACACAGTTGGAAGACTCCATTGTATGCAAACAACACTATTATTTTTAGGCACCTAAAATTAATAGGAAAAATATTTGAGTTCTACATGAACTTACAGCTTAAAACCGTCAGCAAGGAGCAAATGCTTGCACATCATTAAGCATAAAAAATGAATTTGATACCTCAAAAGATTCAATCTTTCAGAAGAGGGTTTTCAATCCTGCGTTAATAATAGACAATCGATATACTGTGCAATTATTTGTCCTCTTGCAGATAATAAGAGTTGCAAGGTGACGATGATAAGTGCACATATATTTGTTAAGTATACATGTTTTACTTGTTTCTCGCAGTCAAATGTAATTTTTGAATTTCGTTATTTTTATAATAATTGTCACTTATTTTACGGATAAAAATTTAAAATACTGATTTTCTCGTCAGTAATTTTAATAATCGAATAAAAATATTTATCTTCGTAAAGAGCGAAAATCAAATAATAATTTTATTGCTGCAGGGTATAAAATTTAGCCCTATTCAGAATTGATGCAAATTTAGTTCTTTTTTTACTCGATTAATTCAATTTATGAAAAAAGTCAAAAACCTTACAAAAAGGCATGAATGTCCTTTGTATAACGTGATTTCTTTTTCTTTTCTTATACTTGTTTAACATGGCTTTTATTTGCCTTGATCTCTATGGCAAAGCATTGGGAATATATATATATATATATATATGTGTTTCTTGCTCTGATTATATTTATTGAATCCCTCTGTTGTCCTCTTGATACTGCTTTAATTTCCGGTCCCTACTTTGAAACTGAGTAATCTCTCTTCCTTTTCGTCTTGTACACGTTTTTGTCTGGGCCACTCGCCGATTGCTGGGGTCTCCCAGGAAAAGACGGTCCAGACTCTGTTTTTCTTCTTCTCATGTCGTTTCCACTCTTCAGGACAACTCCCTCTGGATCCTTGCTGTTGCATCCCTAATGGCCGATGTCCTTTTTCTTATGTCCTGAAAGAGACGTCTGGAATGCTTGCTGCGAAAGTTACTTGAATGTAGGGAAGATTGCTGTGTCTGGCTGAGATACCTTGCCATGAAATGGATAGGGGCAGGGTTGCATAAGGTAGACAGCATATTTATAAATATTTGTTATAAACTTGTAGAATGCAACTATATTTAAATAATCTGTCCGATATATTGGATATTTTTTAATTATATTGTAATATGTTTGATTTATTGGATTACATTAAATTTTATTTTATTTTGGATTTTATTATTAAGGACTTCTGGGTGATGCTGTGAACTTCATTTGATTATATTGGAAAAGGCAATAGAATAAGGCCCACAAAGGCCTTATTCAATTGCCTTTGAATAATAGAAATAATTGCCTTGAATTATAGAAATAAGGCCTATCTCAACAACTTTTTAATTAACATGAAATATGCTTGTAGATCAAGGTTCCGATTAGTTCAGTAACTGTAAATATGCCATTAGAAGACAATTTAATTTAAACCACATTGAAATTTTTAATAATGAACAGATATTAATTTTGCTCTTAAATTAAAAAGATATTAAAATAATTCCCACAATAGCGAATCATCTACCCAATATTAATTAGAACTATTAATTGCCCACTATTACCCACTATTAATTGAAAATTTACAAATTAACAATGATTTTTTATCACATTATTATTTATGATTATCATATTTTGTATGCGTTAATGCTTTTTTAATAAAATACATTCCATAGATTATTTTTTAAAAATGTATGATATAAAAGACTTGATGCCATAATATTCTTTTAGAAATCCTCTAGTTTAATCCCAGCGACAAAGTCAATAACGAAACACCGACCAACTAAGCTAAAGGTAAATTTAAGCAACTTTCCTTAAATCACATACACTGCACATAATCCTAACACTTCCCTCTTAATGTAATGTCTCCGAGACAAGACTTCTCCTTCAAAACACTAATAAATTCTCGACTATAATTTCTGTTAGGTCTTGAACTTACTTAAGTGGAGAACACCCCCAGAACTTTATTTGCTCACGGTCCTCCTCACTCGAATTTGCTCACCAACATTTGCTTGTGGTCTTTGACTCCGAGCTAAACAAACTGAGAACGGTTCTCTGAAATCGAGTTAAGAATCACATGAACGAGTTAAAATATTCACGTTGAAGGAAACAGATGAAGGAAATTTGGACGTATGGCATGTGTTTAGTGTCTGCGCTTGATTGTGGAGGGGGGAACGAGTGATTCATCATATTCGTTCTGTGATTTATGCATTTATATGACATGATTATATTGTGAACTAATTTTGACAAATGTTGCGCGGATTTATATCTTTAAATGATGATAAAAGAAATAAAATGGAAAATCTTTGGAGAATTTTGAATGTCATTAGCTGTCTGACTGCAGCTGTTATTTGCATGTAGGTAATTTTGTGGAGTCTTTAATAAAATTTTATAAGATGATACCCTTTGATTCTGTGTGAAGATACTGAATTTTGCTAATTTATGATAATGGTTGATTTTCTGGAATACATTATGTTTACAAATTGTGATAACTTCTCTTTTCAAAATTGATTGAGCCAAGAAGTTTTAAAAAACTTGTAACTTGTTAACAAAATTTTAGATTTTAATGAAATATTAAAAGCAGGGATCATAATCTGTTTTCATCATCGTCATCAACATTGGTACAATAGCTCCATTGTGGGCCATGACCGTCTGCCTACCAGTAGATTTCAAGACAGAAATTGTTTTCTTTTTACGAAATATAGTTGTCTAACAACACTCTACAGACACATTAGACAGTTTCAAAGTGAATTCCGAACTACTGCAAACATTCCTAGCACCGTTGGGACTCGAACCCGAAACCCAAGGCACCGAACCCCAGAGCTGGTTACAAAGATAGCCAGCAGACCACAGCGAACTATCTGCCGTATTATTAATTAGAACTTTAGAATCAACATCATTATTTGAAGCACTTCATAAACTATTTGGAAAACTTTCAAATTAATTGTGATTATTTTAACACTTTATTATTTATAGTAATCATATTTTATTTGCATTAGTGCTTCTTCAGTTAAACTACATTTCAGAGACTATTTTGTAAAACTTTATGATATAAAAGATTTTGTGCCGTAGTATTTCCTTTACAAATCCACTAGTTTAATTCTAGCGACAAAGTCAATAACGAAACACCGACCAACTAAGCTAAAGGTAAATTTAAGCAACTTTCCTTAAATCACATACACTGCACATAATCCTAACACTTCCCTCTTAATGTAATGTCTCCGAGACAAGACTTCTCCTTCAAAACACTAATAAATTCTCGACTATAATTTCTGTTACGTCTTGAACTTAATTAAGTGGAGAACACCCCCAGAACTTTATTTGCTCACGGTCCTCCTCACTCGAATTTGCTCACTAACATTTGCTTGTGGTCTTTGACTCCGAGCTAAACAAACTGAGAACGGTTCTCTGTAATCGAGTTAAGAATCACATGAACGAGTTAATATATTCACGTTGAAGGAAACAGATGAAGGAAATTTGGACTTAAGGCATGTGTTTAGTGTCTGCGCTTGATTGTGGAGGGGGGAACGAGTGATTCATCATATTCGTTCTGTGATTTATGCATAGTTTGACATGATTGTATTATGAACTAATTTTGACAAATGTTGCGCGGATTTATATCTTTAAATGATGATAAAAGAAATAAAATGGAAAGTCATTGGATAATTTTGAATGTCATTATCCTTTTGACTCAGCTGTTATTTACATATAGGTAATTTGGTGGGGTCTTTAATAAAATTTTATAAGATAATGCCCTTTGATTCTGTGTATGAAGATACTGAATTTTGTTAATTTATGATAATGGTTGATTTTCTGGATTACATTATGTTTACGAATTGTGATTGCTTCTCCTCTTTTAAAAATAGACTGAGTCAAGTGGTTTTAAAAAATTGATACCTGGTTCACAAAATTTTAGATTTTAATGAAAGATTAAAAGCAGGGATCATAATCAATTTTTCATCATCATGATCATTGCACAATAACCCAATTGTGGGTCAAAATCGTCTGCTTACTAGTAGATTTCGTTACAGAAGATGGTTTCTTTTTACGAGATAGAGTTGTCCGCCCAACACTCTACATTCACATTAGACAGGGTCCTACGTTTTAAAGTGGATTCCGAACTACTACAAACATGCATGACACCACTGGGACTCGAACCAAAACCCCATGACACCAAGCCTCAGAGCACTAGTTACTCGGCCATCAGACTCCAGCGTAACATCTGCCCAATTATTAATTAAAACTTTAGAATCAGCATCACTCTTTTATGCACTTCATTAAATTACAAGAAAAATTTACAAATTTGCAATTATTGTTTTACCACTTTATTATTTATGGTTATCATATTTTATATGCGTTAGTGCTTTTATATAAAATACATTTCAAAGATTATTTTTTTTTAAATGTATAATATAAAAGATTTAATGCCATAATATTCCTTTAGAAATCTTCTAGTTAAATTCTAGCGACAAAATCAATAATGAAACACCGCGACCAACTAAGCTGAAGGTAAATTTAAACAGCTTTTCTTAAATCACATACACTGCACATAATCCTAACACTTCCTCTTAATGTAATGCCTTCCCGAGACAAGACTTCTCTTTCAAAACACTAATAAATTCTCGACTATAATTTCTGTTAGGTCTTGAACTTACTTAAGTGGAGAACACCCCAAAACTTTATTTGCTCACGGTCCTCCTCACTCGAATTTGCTCACTAACATTTGCTTGTGTTCTTTGACTCCGAGCTAAACAAACTGAGAACGGTTCTCTGTAATCGAGTTAAGAATCACATGAACGAGTTAAAATATTCACGTTGAAGGAAACAGATGAAGGAAGTTTGGACGTACGGCATGCGTTTAGTGTCTGCGCTTGATTGTGGAGGGGGAACGAGTGATTCATCATATTCGTTCTGTGATTTATGCATACTTTGACATGATTGTATTGTGAACTAATTTTGGCAAATGTTGCGCTGATTTATATCTTAAAATGATGATACAAGAAATAAAATGGCAAAATCATCGAATAATTTTGAATATCGTTATCTATCTGACTGCAGCTGTTATTTACATTTAGGTAATTTGGTGGAGTCTTTAATAAAATTTTATAAGATAATGTCATTTGATTCTGTGTGAAGATATTGAATTTTGCTAATTTATGTTAATGGTTGATTTTCTGGAATACATTATGTTTACAAATTGGAATTACTTCTCCTCTTTTGAAAATAGACAGAGCAAAGGGGTTTTAAATATCCATAGACACAAACTGCAATGCATTTTGCAATTGCCATATGTTAAAATTCCTGTTGTATATTTAAGAAAGTGTTAGCTATGTGAATCATTTGTCACCTTTAGTTAAGTATATTTTAAAATTTAAGAAAATTAAAGAAAATTCATACAAATATTTAATCAAAAACGTATTCATTTCAAAATGCTTATTGGCAGGATAATACATAAAACTGTGATACTGCTGGTTATTTTTATTCCATAAAATATCCCCTCTCTAAGATTATTGATCTATATTTAAATATTTCATGGAATCATGAATTAATATTTATATACTTATCTTCTTTTCCAGCTGCTACATATTGCCTTATATTTTCTTTAAAATTTCCAAGAGAACTATAGAACTCTATTAAATGTACATACCATCTATATATTTCAGGGAAAATATATTTCATAATTGATATAAATTCTTAATTTTTCTCCTTTTTTGTAGCTAAAATTAAATATTCCCTAACCGAATTTATTATAATTGTAGTTAATAATATATAAATTGTTTGGTAGGATTAAAAATAATGCTTATTACAGCAATTTTTTATTAACAAGAAATATGCTTGCAGATCTAGATCTTGATTAGTTCAGTCATTGTAAATTTGACAATGGAATACAATTCGATTTAAAGCACATTGCAATTTTTAATAATGAACTGATTTTCATTTTGTTTTTAAATTAAAAGAAAATCAAAATAATTTCCGCAATACAGAGCCATCTTCTTCTTTAATGGTGCAGCAGCCTGGTGGCATAGTTGCTAGCGCTCTGTTTTGTGGTATCCCCGACTTCAGGTTCGAATTGTGGAAGTGGCATGGATATGTGCGAGTGGTTCGGAATCCACGTTAAACTGTATGTCCCGGTCTATTTAGCTTAAATTGTACACAAGATGACCGTAGAGCGACAAACCGAACCAAATCTTTAATGGCGCAACAGCCCCATGGTAGGCAAGGCTGTCTGCCTACTGGAAGATTTAAAAAAAGGAAATTTTTTTACGTGGTAGAGATATCCTCCATACGTCCAACAGTCTACAGTAACATTAGATCGGAATCTACTTTTTAAAGTGGATTCCGAACCTCTACAAACATCCATGACACCGAGCAACATAACGTTGGTTACTCGGCCATCTGACCCCAGCATAGATTAGAACTTTAGAAGCAGCACCATTTTTTGAAGCACTTCATTAATTAAAAGGGAACTTTTAAATTAACTGTGATTATTTTATCCCTTTATTATTTATAATAATCATATTTTGTATGCGTTAGTGCTTTTTAGTAAAATACATTTCATAGATTATTTTTTTTTAAATGTATGACATAAAAGATTTTGTGCTATAATATTCCTTTAGAAATCCTCTAGCTTAATTCTAGCGACAAAGTCAATAATGAAACACCGACCAACTAAGCTAAAGGTAAATTTAAACAACTTTCCTTAAATCACATACAGTGCACATAATCCTAACACTTCCCGCTTAATGTAATGTCGCCGAGACAAGACTTCTCCTTCAAAACACTAATAAATTCTCGACTATAATTTCTGTTAGGTCTTGAATTCACTTAAGTGGAGAACACCCCCAGAACTTTATTTGCTCCTGGTCCTCCTCACTCGAATTTGCTCACCAACATTTGCTTGTGGTCTTTGACTCCGAGCTAAACAAACTGAGAACGGTTCTCTGTAATCGAGTTAAGAATCACATGAACGAGTTAAAATATTCACGTTGAAGGAAACAGATGAAGGAAATTTGGACGTATGGCATGTGTTTAGTGTCTGCGCTTGATTGTGGAGGGGGGAACGAGTGATTCATCATATTCGTTCGGTGATTTATGCATAGTTTGACATGATTGTGTTGTGAACTAACTTTGACAAATGTTGCGCGGATTTATATCTTTTATTGATGATAAAAAGAAATAAAATGGAAAATCATTGGATAATTTTGAATATCATTAGCTGTCTGACTGCAGCTGTTATTTACATATAGGTAATTTGGCGGAGTGTTTAATAAAATTTTATAAGATAATGCCCTTTGATTCCCTGTGAAGATACTGAATTTTGCTAATTTATAATAATGGTTGATTCTCTGGAATAAATTATGTTTACAAATTGTGATTACTTCTCCTCTTTTGAAAATAGACAGAGCAAAGGGGTTTTAAATATCCATAGACACGAACTGCAATGTATTTTGCAATTACCATATGTTAAAATTCCTGTTGTACATTTAAGAAAGTGTTAGCTATTTGAATCATTTGTCACCTTTAGTTAAGCATATTTTAAAATTTAAGAAAATATTATATGTATTCATAAAAATATTTAATCAAAAATATATTCCATTCAAAATACTTATTTACATGATAATATATAAAACTGTGATACTCCTGGTTATTTTTAATCCATAAAATATCTCCTAGCCAAGATTATTGATCAATATTTAAATATTTAATGTCATCATGAATTAATATTTATAGACTTATAATTTTTTTAAACAGCTTGAAAATTTATTTTCAGCTATTATATGTTTTCTTATATTTTTATTACAATTTGCAAAATAAGTGTGGAACTCTATTAAATTTGCATGCCATCTAAATCTTACAGTGAAAATATATTTCAGAATTGATGCAAATTCTGAATTTTTCTCTTTTTCTTGTAACTAAAACGAAATATTCCCTAACAGAATTTATAATAAATATAGTTAATAATGTATAAAATGTTTGGTATGATTAGAAATAAAATTAAGCAACAATGTTTGTTAAAGTATCCGTAGAACTAAAATCTCGAAATAAACTTAACTGAAGAAAATTTTATATAATTATTCCTTTGTTTTTAATTTCGATTTCGAATTTAATTATTTTGAATACATATATAACTTTTTAAAAAACTCTATGAAATAAGTCATTAAAATTTCCTCCAAAATAATAAAAGAAAAAATCACTACAAAAAAAATATATATATTTCTCTAGACATACTATAAATTTTAAAATTTTAAAGCAAATAACAAATATTCTTTTGTAACATAGGATTATAGTACAAAATAATATTTTAAAATTTTCCGAAAGCATTTTCTTGGTAATAAACGTTTTTTTAAATCGAATTCTTTTAAAAAAGGAACAAAATGTATAGACAGAATTGTAAACCAATTTTTGTAATATTTTAATTTCTTTTCAAGACAAAAGAGAAACTTCAGAAAGTACTTGAAACATTGAAAATTTTCTGGGGAAAAAAACGAAAAACAGGATCAGTTCTAATGACAGTTATTTCACTAAAAACAGCCACAAAAGTTCTATTGCAAATGCTCACCAAATGCTTTTTGACTAAATTTTTTTTTTTTAATATTTAACGACATGAATATACTTAGACTTATTCTTGCATTTTAGTCATTGCTTAGTAAACATGAATGAACAGTAAGCACCAAGATTAATTATTTTATTTGGATTTCTCAAAAAGCCTTGGAGGCTCAAGTTGTTCTAAAACGATGTCGTCTATTATTTATCCCGGAATAACAGCCTATTATGTAACATCAATTTGACAACAATATAATATCAAATTTCATCACTCTACAATTTTTGTTTTGGAAAATAAACAAACAGGGGAACTAGAAACCCCAGAATTCTTATTCAAATATGGAAAATGGAATAAACAAATTATTAATCGAATTAATTATTAATAAAGCTTCTAATCAATGCTTCATTCATTATTCTAATTTAATTCTTCTTAAGACGATACAGAGGAACTGCTTAAAAGACCATTCATTATTTTCTTAAAATTTGTTGAACCGTTAAAATGTCAATTAATTAATTATAATAATTATCATCGTAAAATAATTAAAAATGTCCAAAATTCTAAAGTAATTAACAACTGTCGTTTTAAATTACATCCAGAATTTATTGCTAAGACTTATAAATAAGTGTAATAAAATCTGCACCCTTTATTTTACTGCTTAGGTATAGAATAACATGCCATGAATAAATATTTGATTTTGCAATTGTTCTACTGTTCTACTCTAAGAGGAGTGTCTAAGATTGATCTCGGATTGTCAACAACAGGATAATGTTCAACAATAGCTCCACGTTAATTGTAAAATCAAATTTAATCATTCCTCGAAAACTCTTTGTTGGAAACGAACAATTCCTGTGATTTCATTCTTTTTTGACAAAAAGGAAGTACATGGGATCAACAGATCTTAAACCAAATCCCTGCCTAAAGCAATTAACAACTATGTCGTTTTAAATTACATCCAGAATTTATTGCTAATACTTAAAAATAATTCTAATAAAATTTGTACCCTTTATGTTACTGCTTAGGTACAGTATAACATGGTATGATAAAATATTGGATCTTACGGTTGTTCTCCTTTAAGAGGGTCTGTGTAAGATTGATCTCGAATTGTCAACAACAGGATAACGTTCAACAATAGCTCCACATTAACGTACTACTGTGTCCAAAGAGTAAGATTGAGCAACGAATTTGCATTAAACTTTGTTTGCGGAATGGTATAGAATGTGGCAGAAAGCATTTGTTCAGCATTCCTATATCGGAAAGAAATGTTTACAAGTGGTGTAAACAGTTCAATGAAGGCAGAGAACGCGTTGAAGACGGAGAGCCCTTTAGTCGACCCTCAACCTCAACCGACGAAGCTCACGTCCAAAAGAATTAAAGATTTGGCACTTGAAAACCGTCGATTTACAATAAGAGACCTTGCTGCTGATGTTAGAAATTCAAAATTCCATTATAAAAGATGTTTTGGGCTTCAAACGCGTCAAATCTTGATTGGTATCAAAAACACTGAATGCGCCAGCTCACACTGCATTGATTCTTCTTGACTCTTTCGCCAAAAATGAAACCCATATCGTTCCACAACCACCGCATTCACCTCGTTTAGCATCGTGCTACTTCTGGCTATTCCCTAAATTCAAAAGATCACTCCGCGGACGCCGTTTTGAGTCGATTGAAGAGACATTTCAAAAATCGCCGGAATCAGTTTTAGCATCTCACAAAGCAAAGCGTCACTCAAACACTAACGAATATTTTGACGTCAAATTTCACACAGATATCAAGGACGGTACCAACAACCTAAAAAAAGAAAAGACAATCGAAATACCTTATGCAGGGGAAATTTAAATTGAAACTTTCTCTTACTTTTTGAACAGAGTAGCAAAAATCAAATTTAATCATTCCTCGAAAACTCTGTGTTGGAAACGAACAATTCCTGCGATTTCATATTTTTTTTTTTTTTTTTTTTTTTTTTTTTTTTTTTTACAAAAAAAAAAGAAGTGGATGGGATCAACAGATCTTAAACCAATCTTTGTTTTTCCATCAACTTCAAGAATACAGAACTTGCATAAGAGCAGGTAACACAGTTCTGCTGCGCCTACGTACGTCACTCAATATATTTTGGCAGATAAAACTGGGAAATGTAAAAGGGTTTCTTGTTCAATTCTCCATCAATTCCATTCCCTCTTCCTCCTAATCTAATTCGTCTGTAGGCGCTTCGAAAAATCTCCAGAATTATTCGAAAGATCACTCACTGTCACTGTCTCGATACGATCAATCTTACAGTGATTCGGTAATTTGCCGCCATTATCCCTTTCCAGGGGGGGACGGAATCGCAGCAGTAGCACCTACTTGATTTCTGGCAGTGATGATTCGTGAGGGGGTGCAGAGATAGGGGGGTGCCTAAAAACATTAAAGGCATTCCCATTTCGTATTTGGATAAATGGTGATTTGTCACGTCGCTACGATGCGCCAAAGGTGGTGTGAAGGATGGTGAATAAATCTACATTTTCGCTCTGTGAAGGGCTGAATTTAAGCAGAATTTCATTTTAGCGCCTTCAATATATTTATTTGGAATATTGTATTGAATGCAAACGAGTAGACACAGGTAGGGTAAAGTTTGCTGGGAATGTCTTTAACTCAGAAAAGGGGTGAGCAAATAAGTGAAGTGTGGTGAAAGTTTTAAAGGTGGTATAAAGGTTATATTACCAACTTAAATGTTGGATAGAAATTATTGGATTTCTATAAAGTTAAATGGCACAAATAAGCTTTAATGAGCATTAATTATTCATATGAATAATGGAATTCAACTTGGAAACCCATGAAAACTTGTTAAAAATCGAAATTACATCGTAAGTTACATCAATAAGATATGTAAATTTCATAATATTTTTTTCATATGAATAATTATTGTAAATAAGCTTTAATGAACATTAAATATTCATATGAATGCAGAATTGTTTTTTGCAAAAGTATGTCGGTTTTGGCTTTTTTTTCCGTTTATAAATTGCGCATTTTGAATATTTTTATAGAATAACAGTATTTAAAACAAGAATAAAATTCATTACAAGGAACATTTACAGTTATTAAATAATTAAGAACAATGAATATTTACATTATTTACTAAACATTTGCATTACAATATAAAAACAATGCTAGCTCAGTAAATACCAAATTCCTGATAGGAAAATGTTACATTATTACAACCATTAAATGCACCTACACTATACTATAGTTGTTTCCACAAAAACTGAACAATAATGTATTTAAATTTAAAGAAGACTGCCTCATTTGGTATCAAGACAACAGTTATTTTAAAATTTGTTAAACAATTAGTATGCAAGCATTTGATGTTGTTGAAATATTATTTAACGTTACTTCCATACTTAAAAAAAATTGTATAAAGTCATTATAAATTTTCTGATTATTTCATTTATTAAGGTATGCATACATTGTTATGATACTCCTTACAAGTAGATATACATTTTATTTCTTATTGCCAAAGAATTATTTATAATATACATATTTTCATCATTGAAATAAAATACGATTGGTTTGAGTTGAGAATTGACTTTGTTACGAAGTACTTAATTTTATCGAAATAAGCGGAAATTTGTTATAGTTTTGTAAAACTTGAACTATGTTCTAGACATGCATTTCCTCCCTGATTTAGGATCTAAGAATGTACAACATAGAGACAAGTTGCAACAATTCAGCAAAAGAAGTTACTTGATCTTGTCAACTTCTTTTTTCTGTCCCCATAAAAGAAAGAAGAACGCTCCAATGATTCTATCCATACAGTGTTGGCCGTTACGCTCCATCAAGATTGGTTGTTAATTCGGAATCCGTCTATAAAAAGGAGGTATTTTAAAGTTCCTTTCCAGTGCCGACTTAGATGAAATCCAGAAACCAATTCAATTCGTTTGGTTTGGGTCCAGTCGTTCTACAAACTACTTCACCAATAGAACTTCCAAGAACGGAAGAATAGAAGAGCCGTTAATCTCTACAAAACCAATCATGGGTCTCCGCATCGGGTTCATAGAAAGCATCTTCTTTTCTTTTATTAGAGCTTTCAACTTTTTGTACCCACCAGCACAAGGGCTTTCTGCCATTTTCCTTAAAAAACTGAACGTGCCACCTATTGGAGGCGCCATGTTCTGAAAAGGTGCGAATAGAATGAAGTTGGAAATTGTTGGCAAGCGTACGAGTGATTGCTTTTGTTCGCATTACAGAAACTTATCACTCTAAGTATTGATCGGATAGTCGTTCCATTAACACCAATCACTTGCCTGCTGTCCTTTATTATTGCTTTTTTTTGTACCTCCATTCCGACATAATGCATAAAGAAAATCATTTACTTAGTTCTTATCACATTATTACTATTATTAATAAAAGGACAATAACTTTTTTCCCACTTCTTTTAAAGATTTGTTCATTTTACAAAAGCATTGATGGTATTAATAAAAAAATGGCACAGATAAACGAGACTCAGTTTAGAACATTTTAAATTATTTTTTTCTAAAAATATCTTTATTAAATGAAAAATGGTTATAAATTCTTCGGAAAATAGAATGTAAAAAAATATCTTATTGTATAAAATGGTAATGCATAAAGAATTACAAAAGTAGCAGATTATTTTTGAATATTAAAGAAATAAAATGAAATAAAAATATCACATAAATTGATATAGGGCACATTTCAGAAAAAGATTTGAAAGATATTTTAATAAAGATATTTTATTTTTAATTTAAAATATTCTAAAATGAATCACGTTTATCTGTTATTTTTTCAACATCATCAATGATTTTGTAAAATTTTAAGAATAGATCTTTAAAAAAAGTAGAAAAAAATGTGATTGTCTCTTTAATAATAATAATAATAATAATAATGGGCTAAGAACTAACTAAATCATCTTCTTTTTGCATTATGTCGAAATAAATAAAAATTTTAAATTATAATACGTCATGATTAAGTTTTTATTTTTACCTAAAATCTAAAATTGCAATTCAAGTTATGATTGCTATGGAAAAAAAATTGTTACTTCATTTAAAGAGTTTTTCAAGAAATAAATTGTGAGATAATGCGCTCAAAAATTTAGAAATTATTTCCAATTACAAAAAAAATAGTACTTCTTGCCAAAAGTATACTTTAATTTCGTTATGAATGTATTATTAGCAAATTGTAGATTCGATTAAAAAAGGAATGGACAGAATTCTGCTGAACTGGAAAAAAATTGAAAATTAATTTTTATTTATTTATTTCATTATGTAATAAATAAATAATTAGTATTAATTTCGTTGCATACTAAAAAGTCTTTTAATATACGATTCACTTTTATAGGAACTAAACGAAAGTGATTTAAAAGTAGGTTATTTTATTTTATCACTGAGTTATTATTTATCATCAATGAATTCTTTATTATTAATTTTAATATTTATACATAGAAATACGGTTACTAAATATGTGATCCTAACACGCTTATGCTTTTTAATATGTTATATACAACAACTATATATAATTTTTGAACGTAATTTTAAAATGAAGCATGTTTTCAGCAAACCTATATAAACCTATAAGATCCGTTCGAAACTGATGTGTTTGATAGACAACAAATTAAGAAAACGAATAACTTATTATGTATTCTAATCATGACAGTAATTATAATCTACTTTCCTGTATTTCATATTGAACCAAAAAATATCTTTGAATGTTATATTATATTTAACGTAAAAAAAAAACCGGCCATCCGCTTTCATTTGTATTTTTAGAAAAACGTGGCAAATTGGCCATTTCATTAGGTAGAAATTTAACAAAAAATATAATGCCAATATCTGACTTAAAATATAGATCCATTATTATGCGAAATTAAATGCAACTGAATATCAGCAAACAGAAATACAACTTTAATATTTGATTACATTTTAATTTATTTTCATTTAAAAAATTATAAGTTGGCAGCGAATTTACCATTTCAGTACGTGGTAAAAATGAAACATACTTTCCCGCCAATCCAGTAGTTATAGTATCCCCAATTGCATTATGAAACAGTTATGTTTATAATAGTTCTAAAAATTAAAAAGGATGATCAGAACATTTTACAAAGCAAAAATAAAATATTTTTATACACGCAGTGAAACATCGCAGTAGGAGAATGGCATTTTCCATTGGTTAGAATGGGAAAAAAAAAAAGAAAAATCCAGCTTCCCCGAATTTTTATTTTTCATTTTTATTTGCTATCCAGCAGCAATTTCTTTTCATCGTTTCTCCGCACAGTTTGACAGCGAGTGCTGTCTTGTCAGCGATTTCTTTATTTTTAAACGTCGTTTCTCCATTGTGAAGTGTTCGGAAGGCTACTACAGAACAAAATTGAAAAGTTTTACGAAACCACAAAGATGCCGCTTTACCAATACAATAATTGAACCGTTTGTTCAATGTTATCTTAGGGAGAAAAAAAAAGGAATAATTCACAGGGAAAAACTTTTAACTCTCGTGCACCTTTGGCAAAGACAGTATAAGTCCTCTTTACCAAAATAAACTACTTATAGATTTTTTTTTCTTAAGCACACTGTAAGCGCAATTTAAACATCAGAGAATTTTGAATTTTACCTCAGAAATTTCATTTAATTTTTTTTTTTTTGTTAAGTCAAAAATGAATGCATTCTTTTATTTATTTTTATAAAGCATACACTCGAAGAAGTTTTATGCTGTCTTGCTTTGTTATTGAATGGTGTAATTGTTCTTGCTTTATCCCTTTTTCAGTTGTTAGAATTCAAAAATCCCCACTTTTGAGACTTCGTTAGGGGAAAACAAATATTTGTAACCTTTTATCGCTTCAGAAAAGCAATTTGAATTGCGATCCAGTGAGTATGAATGCGTCTCTTAATTATCAAATCAAAATGACTTTTTTTTAATTTTTTATTCTGAACAATTTTAAGCTAAACCTAAATATCCTATTAACGTAAAAAATGTTTAATTAAACTGAGTTAGTAAAAAAAGCGGATTATAGAATGAAATTAAATGAATATTTTTTTTTTTGTCTTTTATTTAAAAAAAACATCCTCAAAAAATCGACTGAAACTTTTTGTTCAAATTGTAATTTTATTATATAGTAATTATAAATTTGTAATCCTTCTACTAACCCAAAAATTAATATAACTAAAATTTTTGAGGATAAAAGACATTTTTTATGTAATAAATATTGTAAATTTTGTCGAGTTATGAATTGTTTTATGCTTTTTGTTATGTAATAGAATAATGTCAATTTCTGCCTTAAAATATGGATCCATTATTATACGAAATTAAATACAACTGGAATATCTATAAAAAGATATATAACTTCCGAATTTGATTACATTTTAATTTATTTTTATTTAAAAAATTATTAAGTTGGCAGCGGTTTCACTATGTAAGTACATGTTAAAAACCGAACCTACATTATCACCAATCCAGTAGTTGAAAAAGTCCCAATTACATTATGAACAGATGAAACAGTAGTTTTTCAATACATTTATAGTTGTGATAAAAATTAAATAGAAAGATCAGAATGTTTTCTAAGAAAAAAAAATACATTTGTATACACGCAGTAAAACACCGCAGTAGTAGAATGGCATCTTCCATTGGTTAGAATGGGAAAGAATAAAGAAAAAAAAAGAACAAATTCAGTTTTCCCGAATTCTTATTTTTCATTTTTATTTGCTATCTAGCAGCAATTTCTTTTCATCGTTTCTCCGCACAGTTTGACAGCGAGTGCTGTCTTGTCAGCGATTTCTTTATTTTTAGACGTCGTTTCTCCATTGTGAAGTGTTCGGAAGGCTGCTGCAGAACAAAAATTGAAAGGTTTTACAAAACCACAAAGATACCGCTTCACCAATACGATAATTGAACCGTTTCTTCAATGTTATCTTACGGAGGAAAAAAAAAAGGAATAATTCTCAGGGAAAAATTCTTAACTGTCGTGCACCTTTGCCAAAGACAGTATAAGTCCTCCTTTACTGAAATAAACTACTTATAGATTTTTTTTAAGCACACTGAGCTCAATTTAAACTTTACAGAGTTTTGAATTTTACCTCGGAAATTTCATTTCATTTCTTTTTCCAAGTCAAAAATGAATGCATTCTTTTATTTATTTTTTATAAAGCACCAGACGAAGTTTTATGCTGTCTTGCTTTGTTATTGAATGGTGTAATTGTTCTTGCTTTATCCCTTTTTCGGTTGTTAGAATTCAAAAATCCCCACTTTTGAGACTTTGTTAGGGAAAAAAAATTCTTTGTAACCTTTTATCGCTTCAGAAAAGCAATTTGAATTGCGATCCAGTGAGTATGAATGCGTCTCTTAATTATCTAATCAAAATGGACTTTTTTTTTTATTCTGAGCAATTTTAAGCTAATTTTAAATATCCTATTAACGTAAAAAAATGTTTAATTAAACCAAGTTAGTAAAAAAAGCGGATTACAGAATGAAATTAAATGATTATTTATAAAAAATTTTTTGTCCATTTATACAAGAAAAAAAGAATAAATTTCATATAAAAAAATCGACTTACGGTTTTTATTCAAATTGTAATTTTAATATAATTATAAATTTGCAATCCTTATACTAACCTAAAAATTATTTAAAACTGAAATTTTTAAGGAAAATTGAATTTTCTTTTTATTTATATTTGTTTATAATAGTTGTGAATTTTTACATCATTTTTTATGTAATAAATATTGTAAATTTTGTCTAGTAATTAGTTGTTTTAAGCTTTTTATTATGCAAGTGGATTCCGAACCCACAACTAACATCCATGGAACCGCCGGGACTAGAGTCCTAAGACTGTGGTACCAGGCACAAAAGCGACAGCCACTCAATCACCATGTCCCTAGAGAAAAATTCTAATCATGGCAATAATATTTGCTTCCCTATATTTCGTATAGAACAAAAATTATCTTTGACTGCTATATTACATTTAATGTAAATAAACCAGCAATTTGTGTTGATTTGTATCTTTAGAAAAACATGACAAATTGACCATTTCATTAGCGATATAGGTGGAATTTTTTTTAATATGATGCCCATTTCGGTCTTTAAATATAAATCCATTATTGTACGAAATTAAAAGCAACTCAAATATCAGCAGAAAGGAAATATAACTTCAATATTTTATTATATTTCAACTTATTTTTATTTAAAAAATGATAAAATCGCAGCGGTTTCAACATTTAAGTACGTGGTAAAAACCGGACATACTTAGTCACTAATCTAGTAGTTATAGTAGTCCCAACTGCATTATGAAACATTTATGCTTTTAATACTTCTAAAAATTAAAAAGAAAGATCCGAACATTTTATAAATAAAAAAAGATATTTTTATACACACAGTAAAACATTTTCCATTGGTTAGAATGGGAAAGAATAAAAAAGAAAAAATTCAGCTTCCCCGAAATCTTATTTTTCATTTTTATTTGCGATCCAGCAGCAATTTCTTTTCATCGTTTCTCCGCACAGTTTGACAGCGAGTGCTGTCTTGTCAGCGATTTCTTTATTTTTAGACGTCGTTTCTCCATTGTGAAGTGTTTGGAAGACTGCTGCAGAACAAAAATTGAAAAGTTTTACAAAACCACAAAGATACTGCTTTACCAATACGATAATTGAACCGTTTGTTCAATGATATCTTAGGGAGAAAAAAAAGGAATAATTCTCAGGGAAAAGTTCTTAATTCTCGTGCACCTTTGGCAAAGACAGTATAAGTCCTCCTTTACCAAAATAAACTACATATAGATTTTTTTAAGCACATTGTGAGCTCAATTTAAACTTCACAGAGTTTTGAATTTTACCTTAGAAATTTTTTTTTTTTTTTTTTTTTTTTTTATGAAGTCAAAAATGAATGCATTTTTTTATTTATTTTTATAAAGCATACACTCGAAGAAGTTTTATGCTGTCTTGCTTTGATATTGAATGGTGTAATTGTTCTTGCTTTATCCCTTTTTCGGTTGTTAGAATTCAAAAATCCCCACTTTTGAGACTTTGTTAGGGAAAAAAAAAACTTTGTAACCTTTTATCGCTTCAGAAAAGCAATTTGAATTGCGATCCAGTGAGTATGAATGCGTCTCTTAATTATCTAATCAAAATGGACTTTTTTTTTTATTCTGAGCAATTTTAAGCTAATTTTAAATATCCTATTAACGTAAAAAAATGTTTAATTAAACCAAGTTAGTAAAAAAAGCGGATTACAGAATGAAATTAAATGATTATTTATAAAAAATTTTTTGTCCATTTATACAAGAAAAAAAGAATAAATTTCATATAAAAAAATCGACTTACGGTTTTTATTCAAATTGTAATTTTAATATAATTATAAATTTGCAATCCTTATACTAACCTAAAAATTATTTAAAACTGAAATTTTTAAGGAAAATTGAATTTTCTTTTTATTTATATTTGTTTATAATAGTTGTGAATTTTTACATCATTTTTTATGTAATAAATATTGTAAATTTTGTCTAGTAATTAGTTGTTTTAAGCTTTTTATTATGCAAGTGGATTCCGAACCCACAACTAACATCCATGGAACCGCCGGGACTAGAGTCCTAAGACTGTGGTACCAGGCACAAAAGCGACAGCCACTCAATCACCATGTCCCTAGAGAAAAATTCTAATCATGGCAATAATATTTGCTTCCCTATATTTCGTATAGAACAAAAATTATCTTTGACTGCTATATTACATTTAATGTAAATAAACCAGCAATTTGTGTTGATTTGTATCTTTAGAAAAACATGACAAATTGACCATTTCATTAGCGATATAGGTGGAATTTTTTTTAATATGATGCCCATTTCGGTCTTTAAATATAAATCCATTATTGTACGAAATTAAAAGCAACTCAAATATCAGCAGAAAGGAAATATAACTTCAATATTTTATTATATTTCAACTTATTTTTATTTAAAAAATGATAAAATCGCAGCGGTTTCAACATTTAAGTACGTGGTAAAAACCGGACATACTTAGTCACTAATCTAGTAGTTATAGTAGTCCCAACTGCATTATGAAACATTTATGCTTTTAATACTTCTAAAAATTAAAAAGAAAGATCCGAACATTTTATAAATAAAAAAAGATATTTTTATACACACAGTAAAACATTTTCCATTGGTTAGAATGGGAAAGAATAAAAAAGAAAAAATTCAGCTTCCCCGAAATCTTATTTTTCATTTTTATTTGCGATCCAGCAGCAATTTCTTTTCATCGTTTCTCCGCACAGTTTGACAGCGAGTGCTGTCTTGTCAGCGATTTCTTTATTTTTAGACGTCGTTTCTCCATTGTGAAGTGTTCGGAAGGCTGCTGCAGAACAAAAATTGAAAGGTTTTACAAAACCACAAAGATACCGCTTCACCAATACGATAATTGAACCGTTTCTTCAATGTTATCTTACGGAGGAAAAAAAAAAGGAATAATTCTCAGGGAAAAATTCTTAACTGTCGTGCACCTTTGCCAAAGACAGTATAAGTCCTCCTTTACTGAAATAAACTACTTATAGATTTTTTTTAAGCACACTGAGCTCAATTTAAACTTTACAGAGTTTTGAATTTTACCTCGGAAATTTCATTTCATTTCTTTTTCCAAGTCAAAAATGAATGCATTCTTTTATTTATTTTTTATAAAGCACCAGACGAAGTTTTATGCTGTCTTGCTTTGATATTGAATGGTGTAATTGTTCTTGCTTTATCCCTTTTTCGGTTGTTAGAATTCAAAAATCCCCACTTTTGAGACTTTGTTAGGGAAAAAAAAAACTTTGTAACCTTTTATCGCTTCAGAAAAGCAATTTGAATTGCGATCCAGTGAGTATGAATGCGTCTCTTAATTATCTAATCAAAATGGCTTTTTTTTATTCTGAACAATTTTAAGCTAAATTTAAATATCCTGTTAACATAAAAAATGTTTAATTAAACCAAGTTAGTAAAATAAGCGGATTACAGAATGTAATTAAATGAATATTTTTTTTTTATTTTTTTGTCTTCTATTAAAAAAAAATCCTACAAAAAATCGACTAAAACTTTTTGTTCAAATTGTAATTTTATTATATAGTAATTATAAATTTTAAATCCTTATACTAACCAAAAAATTAATATAACTAAAATTTTTGAGGAAAATTTGTACAATTTTTATGTAATAAATATTGTAAATTTTGTCGAGTTTTGAGTTTTTTGAAGCTTTTTGATTTGCAATAGAATAATGCCAATTTCTGCTTTAAAATTTGGATCCATCATTATACGAATTTAAATGCAACTGGAATATCAGTGAAAAGAAGTATAAATTCAATACTTGTTTACATTTTAACTTATGTTGATTTAAAAAATTATTAGTTTTTTTAGCAGTTTCACCATTTCAGTACGTGGTAAAATGTAGCGTATTTTCCCAACAATCCAGTAGTTCCACAAATCCCCTTTGCATTATGAATGTATGAAACAGTATTTTTCAATTACATTTATGTTTGCGATAGTTTCAAAAATTAAAAAGAAAATTCAGAACATTCTATCAGGAAAAAACATATTTTTATACAAGCAGTAAAACACCGTAGTTAGGAGAATGGCATTTTCCATTGGTTAGAATGGGAAAGAATAAAAAAGAAAAAATAATTCAGTTTCCACGAATTCTTATTTTTCATTTTTATTTGCGATCCGCCAGCAATTTCTTTTCATCGTTTCTCCGCACAGTTTGACAGCAAGTGTTGTCTTGTCAGCGATTTCTTTATTTTTAGACGTCGTTTCTCCATTGTGAAGTGTTTGGAAGACTGCTGCAGAACAAAAATTGAAAAGTTTTACGGAACCACAAAGATACCGCTTTACCAGTACGATAATTGAACCGTTTGCTCAATGTTATCTTACGGAAGAAAAAACAGTGAATAATTCTCGGGGAAAAATTCTTAACTCTCGTGCACCTTTGGCAAAGACAGTATAAGTCCTCCTTACTTGCTTTACCAAAATAAACTACTTATAGATTTTTTTTTTCTCAAGCATACTGTAAGCTCAATTTAAACTTCACAGAGTTTTGAATTTTAACTCAGAAATTTCATTTTATTTTTTTGCTAAGTCAAAAATGAATGCATTCTTTTTATTTATTTATTTAAAGCAGGCACTCGAAGAAGTTTTATGCTTTATGTCTTGTTTCTTATGTCTTTAGTTTTATGTCTTGCTTTGTTATTGAATGGTGTAATTGTTCTTACTTTATCCCTTTTTGGTTGTTTTCTTTTTTTTTTAAATTCAAAATTCCCCACTTTTGAGACTTTGTTAGGGGAAAAAAAGTTTTTGTAACCTTTTATCTCTTCAGAAAAGCAATTTGAATTGCGATCAGTGTGTATGAATGCCTCTCTTAATTATCTAATCAAAATGACTTTTTTTTTTTATTCTGAACAATTTTAAGCTAAATTTAAATATCCTATTAACGTAAAAAATGTTTAATTAAACCAAGTAAGTAAAAAAGGCGGATTACAGAATAAAATTAAATGGTTATTTTTAAAAAAATTTTTTCGTCCTTCATTAAAAAAAAAAACCTACAAAAAAATTGAATAAAACTTTTTATTCAAATTGTAACTTTAATTAATTATAAATTTTTAATCCTTAAACTAACCAAAAAATTAATTAAATTGATATTCTTAAGGAAAATTGAATTTTTTTTTATATATATTTGTTTATAATAGTTGGGAATATTTATATAATTTTTTATGCAATAAATATTGTAAATTTTACATTGTAATTAAATTGTTTAACCTTTTTATTATGTAATAGATTAATTTTTTTTAGTCATGATGTAATATCCTCTTAAACATTTACTGCTCTGATCATCAAATTTTCAATTGTTTCCTTAATGTTAACAATTTCTGAAATCAATACTAATAAAATGGCAAACAAATATATTTTAATTCTAAAATTATGAGTTTAAGAAATTGTAAGTTGTTTAATAGCATTATTTGTTTAATTTGAATGGCAAAATATTTAAAGTAAATACTGCATTTTGAAATACGATAACAATTATGCACTGTATTAACAAGATACAAATATTTTTGTCACAAATTTATGAGTTATTATTTTCAACACTATTTATAAGTTTTTCATAATTTTTAGTATGTTATTGTGAATTATTTCTAGTTCTTCGGAAAATTTTTAAGAATGTACGAGTATTATTAATTGACAAGAGACAATGTTCAATATTCAAACTGGGAAGCCGGATTTGATTAAAAAATTTTTTTTAAATTATTAACTATAACTTGATACAAACAAAACTTAAAAATATGTATTTTTTTAACAATACAAAAAAATCTACATTTAATTAATCTTTTGAAATTTACATTAAAATAAAAATTCCTTTTAATTTACTGCAGTTATTTTAATTCCAATTATTGATTAATAATAAAATTGCAAATATTACAAATTAATTAAAATTTAAAAAAATAATGATTTATTAAACTTCTGCTTAAATTATAAGTTATAAATGAAAAATCCACTTATAAAGGGGTTAAAATAAGTTCATTTAGTCGTGGATTAAAACAAATATTAAGATAACTACACTCATGTCCATAAATTAAGGATAATTCAGAATCACACAGAAATTGAACTCTAAAATAAAAATTTCACCTGTAGAATTATCACACACATCTTGAAGAAGAATATGGAAATTACAGGAAACTACCAGATGGCGCGGATAGTACGCCACAATGACGAGAGTGTAAGAGAGGGGTATATAAGGAATGGTGGCAAAGAAGTAAAATTGTTCACAAGCGCTTTAAAAGCCTTTCAGTGCAATAACCGCTTAGTTATGGCACAAAGGAAGCATTTGGATGATTTTTTACGTGGTAGAATTATCGGACGACTGGAATGTGGACGTACCCAGCTGGAAGTATCCGAGGAACTTGGAATCGCCCAGAGTGTCATCTCCAGGCTTTGGCAACGATTCCAAGATGACGGTAATGTGAGTAGATGTTAGAGCACAGGTCACCCCCGAGTAACAACGCCGAATGAGGACCAGTATTTAGCAGTTACTGTCAAAAGAAACAGACGGAGCACAGCATCAGACCTGTCTCGTCAGCTCTCTTCAGCTACTGGTAGGACAGTTTGAAGGCAGACAGTGTAAACGCTTAGGGCACATTGGTCTATATGCTCGTAGGCCTGTAAGATGTGTTCCACTTACCGCAACTCATTGCGATTAACCTGGAGTAGAGAGCATGCATTGTGGACACCGGAACAGTGGTCTGGTGTGATGTTTCCCGACGATTCCAGGTTTAGTTTGCAGTCTGATTCTCGCCGGACTTTCATATGGAGAGCGCCAGGTACCCGTTACCACCAAGAGAACACAATTGAACGACACCGTAACGGTGATGCAGGATGGTTCGTTTGGGGAGGAAATATTCTTGGTTCCAGAACTTGGTTTGAACAACTGCATGTTCAGAGTGTAACGATGACAGGCCACATCTATAGGGATGTCATTCTGGAACAACATGTACGTTTGTTTCGGGGCGCCATGGGTGCTGAATTTCTTCTTATGGATGACAACGCCCGTCCTCACCGCACAAACATTGTAGACAAATGCCTTCAATTGGAGGATATAACCCGTATGGATTGGCCAGCATACTCACTGGACTTGAATCAAATAGAGCATGTGTGGGATATGCTTGGCCGACGAATTGCAGCCCGTCACCCCCCTCCCACCTGTCAACCGGAACTTCGAAGGGCAATGCTTGATGAGTGGTGTAATATTCCCCAAGATCAGATTGATAATTTGATACTCGGCATGCCTAGGCGTTGTAAGGCCGGTATTGCATCGTCCGGGAGACATACTCCATATTAACCATCATACTAACCATGTTATACTGCTTTTTGTAAATAGGTTCTTTTTTGAAATTTGCTCCAGGGAGTAAAAATCGCAATTCTTATTAATTATGTCAAACATATAGCATCTTTTTTGCTCTTTACCTTTTGTTTAATAAATAGACTTTAGAAATAAGTCAAATTTGTTTTGCTTCTGTCTCTTTCTGTGCCAGAACTTCATTATCCTTAATTTATGGACATGAGTGTAAAACTAACAAAACTAACATTATAAAACATTTTTTTAGAAATAAATAATTTTAATTTTTGTTAGTCTATAACAATTATTAAAATTATTTCATCTAATGTTGACTTGGAGATCTTTTATTATTTATTAAATACATCTTTAACCCAAACTAAAATCAGTATCAAACACAAATATTATTAGTTTATGAATTCATTTCCTTTTATAAAATATACTACATAAAATTTACATATGAAAATTTATTAATATTTCAACCGTCTAATATTTCCTTTGTTGTATAATTATTCTGAATTAAAATAGTGACAAAAATACTTTATGTTCCACAGATTAAAATTTGTATTAATCAGAATTTGAAAGAATAGATGGTTTCGTTTTATTATAAAGCAAATATTTCGAATAAAATTTTTTTTTTCCTCATAAAGTATTTTTAACGCATTAATTTTGAACTTGCGTTATTACATTTTCCTTCTATTTAACCTATTTTAATTTGCCCCAAGAGAAATAATATAAAAATATATGCAAAAAAAATCACATACATTTATTAAATAAGCAAAATTTTTAAAGAAGATTATCTTTTCTTAAAACTTATTGTTCTCTAAATTCCACGTTATAACTTAAATTTATTATTTATTTAAGAAGCCAGTTTCGAAATAATAGTATGCATATTAATAAGAGAAAATAATTGATATTTTTTTATCTGTTATTAAACGTATATTCGAATTAAATTTATTATATATAATTATATATAATGTACAACGTGTATTAAAAAGAATTTAAATTTATTCTTTAGTCTAAAACTATATATTTAGAATATTTAGAAATAATAGTTGACTGGTTTAATTTATTGTTTCATTTTATAGAACTTTATTCTTATTTTAATTACTTAATAAGTAATTTTTTACTTATTTATATTATATTATTACAAATTGTGAACGATAGTGATTTTATAAACTGTGTATTTCATTCTCTGTTTTTGAAATCGAGTTAAAACAGTTATATGTGTAACAGAATACCTTTAATCAGCGTGAGCTATTGAATCAAGTTTGCTATGTTTTCCCCATTAGATTAACATGAGACAATTCTTGTTCATCTGCTCGTCTTCGCAAGGAATTATCTATATGTGCAGCTGTCTTTTTTTCTCTACGAAGCATCAGCTGCTGCTGTTTTTCAACATCTGCTTGTTGGTAGCATCTGCTTTTATTATAAACCAACCTATAAAAATAAGAATTTTATGTCACAAAATCATTTTGGATCTCCATGTAAAAAAAAAA
The DNA here is from genome assembly GCA_021605075.1 of Caerostris darwini. Lineage (NCBI taxonomy): Eukaryota > Metazoa > Arthropoda > Arachnida > Araneae > Araneidae > Caerostris > Caerostris darwini. The sequence continues at coordinate 452,599 of BPLQ01007452.1, forward strand.
AAAAAAAAAAAACCAAGAATTTTACTTTTGACAAAAGTCTTAAAATAAACTAGTTACAGGATTTCAACCTGTCAGTGTATTGTTTAATTATTATACCAGTAAATAGTATAATCTTAAAATAAACTAGCTACAGGATTTCAACCTGTTAGTGTATTGTTTAATTATTATACCAGTAAATAGTATAATCTGAAAATAAAACTCATATTTTTATATAAAAATAAATTATTAACTTTTCATTTTAACTGTGTTTAATTATGATATTTAATTACTGAGTAATAATTTTGATAAAATTGTCATCCTTCTATTACATTTAAAATAAAATACTAAAACCATAAAACAATTTTTTATAATATTTTCTGTAAAGACAATGTACTCAATATTTTTATTATTTTAAATTTATATAATACTGAAAAGTTCTTAGTATATATTAAGTAACAGAAAAGTAAGCAACATTTATGAAAGAAACTCAAACTAAGTATAGTTTTTTTTCGGACGAGTTTTTAGAACATAAAGATGTATGTGAATTTGAAAAAGAAATTTGATTTAAAAAGTTATAAAATGTGAGAATATACTTGTCCGTTTCCTTATTTATTCAGCAAAATAGAGAAATAAATAAATAAAAATGGAAAAAAAATTATACCATAAAATATTTTAGTAAAAATATATATTTTCTGTGTTTTTTTCTGTTACTTTCAGAAGTTTATCTTGAAACTGTCATTAATATTAAACATATTTCAAGAGCATATGTGCAAAGTGATTTATTTCAAAGAAAAAAAAAAGATACAAACTTCACTTTTTGTTTTAAATGTATCTTCATCAAAAAATAGCTATTCATTTAATAAATTATGCATGAATTTCAATTTGTATTGGATATTAACGAATTTAAGTTATTTTATTTTTTCAAAAGAAGTTAATTTTTAATAGATAGATAAAAACTTTATTTAGAATTTTCCTGAATGATTAATAATATTTTTGACATGCTCTAGCTATTTTTCTTTTTTTTTAGGGATTTTATTACCCCGACTATAATAAGAATAGTGAAAAAAACATCAAATTGTTAAAAAAAATGTATGAATTCATTATTATATGCAGTTTTACATTCCTTTATTAAATTACGTAATTCAATTTTTATGCTACATAAATATTACATCATCATCAGTTAATAACTAGTAAAATTGCAAAACCATTTTGTGTGCTTATAAAATGATGTCTCAAAATCTACACCAGAATTTTATGCATGAATTTTGGGAACCATTTATAATGTTTTCTTTAAGAATTAAACCAAAGCCTAACTATTTTTATAATAAATGAGCGCGTTAAAATATCACAGAGTTAATTTTAGTTTACTCATCTACATAGAGTCAATTAAAAAAACCCATTGAATTGCTATTTAATACCTTAATTAAAAACCTTTATTTACATATTTTAACAGTTTCTAAAGATAATGTATAAAATTAACAAGGTGCACTATATAAAGGTACAGCTTTTAAGATAGTTTGTACTTTATTAAACATGTAAAATAAGAGTACAGTTTAGCAAGAGCCACTGTAGACAAGATATGGATACATCTTAACGCATGGTAAAGACGAATATGCAATAGGGCTTGGTATTTAAAAACGACACTTATATACATCTGTTTTCTTTATTTTCATATTTTCATTGTGTTATGTAAATAGCGTATCTATTTTCATTTATTGAATGTAAGCAATTTGATTTATTGTAATATAAAAAATTGGATATATTGACGAATGAATGAATTTTTTATGAAGTTGGTTTTATTTTTTAGGACTTTTTGTTGTACAGCATACGAAAACATTATCAATTTCCTATTTTGTTTTTTTATAACATAAATATTTGTACAGTGCCTGAAAATAGGCACACACTTGTCAACGTTTGACATATCACTTCATAGTCACGTTTAAATATTCTTTATCACTTTGACGATTTTATTTAACTTACATCAGCCTTGATTTAAGAAAGAACAATCAAAAATTTCAATATTATCTTAGAATAGTTTATCATCCTCTTCCTCTTCATAATTTTCTTAACTTATTAATAATTTTAATAAGTCTTTAGCGATCGATTATCTATATGCTCACTCATCTCACCTTCAACGAACTGAAGATAATGCAAAAAAAAATATGGCATTATCATTTTGTAATGTTAAAGATAAATCAAACCCATATTTTAATGCATCGTTTGTTAAATCAGATTATAAGCCATACTTTAATAGGAAAATAAGAGTGCAATGTTAACATTTTGATGCTTATTGATCTTTAAAAAATACTAATGATATATTTCGTTATTTTATTAATTTTAATTTTTTATAATTTTAATTGTTTCTAATTTGAAGTATACAAATTCGTTACTTGTATTTACATGCTTTATCAAGCTAATGAATATTTAATTTGATTTATCAGTTCTGTTCAACAATGTGTTAAAATAAGGATGATGTATCGCTATTTATTTATATAAGCTATTTTTTCTTTGACGCTCTCAAACCTGCTTGTTGTTTGTTATTGTTTTAAACCTGATGTCGTTAGCCATAGAACAGCATACGTGTAACACATGCAGCATTCTCACGAGGGAACAATGAAACACAGTGACATTTGTTACATCGTTAATAAGTATCTTGCATCAACAGGCAAAGTTTGTCCAATTAGAGAAATGGTTCTTAAACTGGGGTCCACGATCTTCTTGGGAATGGCGAAGAAATTTTTGTCCAACCATGAAGGGATCTTGAGTTGAAACTTTGAGCTACTCACATTTATTCCCATGCGTTTTTTTTGTTTTTTGTTTTTTGTGAATTTTTTCCTTAATGATGTTATTTATATTTCGGATGATTATCTTGATCTTAAATGGTTTAAATCAAGGTTAGCCAACCTTTTGACCTTTTGATACCTACCTCCCACTTTTGTATCTCTTTTAATAGTAAAATGTTCTAAAAAACCACATGTCCCAGGCTTGTGGTGATTTATAAAGTAAGGAAGTAACTTTACGCAACTTATAAAGCAGTGTTACAGCAACTTAAAATATATAATAATAATTTCTGACCAAATATTGTATGCCGATCTTTCATTAAGTTTGACAGAATAAATATTTATAAAACAACTTGCTGCAGTTAAATCTATCTTTTATTTTTATTTTGTATGCATACAAGAATAAAATTTGATGAAGTTATACTTAATTAATTAAATTATCAATGAGATTCCTGATGCTGGGAATCTAAATACTGGATATCTGGTAATTTTTTTAACAACAAACACAGTTTTAAAAACAAAGCAAAGAACAAAGAAAGGTCTCTTCTATTGAGAATATTCAGGAAGTTTCTTTCTTTGGTTATAATATTATTAACAGAACTAAAAATTGATTCTACAAGATATGAAGTAGAGAAAAGTATTAATGAACTGAATATCATTATCCATATATTTGGATATGACAGGCATTTTTAAACAATACTTGAAAACTATTTTATTTCAACAATTTAAAAAATACTAGGCCTCCATACTATGGAGACCTATTTATACCTATGGAATATATACTCTCATCTGCAATCACCTTTGAATGAGAGATGGTTTTTGACACTCTTGCTATCAAAAAAATCCTTAAACAGAATAGAAGTGACAAAGGACATGAAAATTATACTGACCGAAACACATGTGAATATAAAAACTAGTTCAAGTAAAACAGATGAATACTTTCTATTGAATATTTGAATTTAAATTTGATGATTAAGATTTGCCCTTTTGTCCAAAAATAAATGTTTATAAAGGAATAAATTATCTACAGTAGTTTGTATGTTAATTTTAAACATCCACTCAAATGATCTTAAAAAGGTTTAGGAACATGTATCTTTCCATGGGAACAAAGCACAATCTTTCCATGGTTTTTTCCTAGACTACAAGCATAATTGGATTAGCCACATTTGAAAATTTTTTGAAGGGTAATGATTTCACAACGTTGAGTTTTGGTAAATTATGTATGGAATCCAAGAATTCACCTAGATAATCATTTATTGATCAGCGCTTATAATAGTAAATTATAATTTATTTTAGAAAAACGTTATATATCAAGGGGGAAAGGGAAAGAAGGGAAAAAATCTGACTTAATATCCATAGTTCTTTTAGCATATTAAAAACGATATCCAAAATGGACAATTTTCCTTTTACTCTCAATTTAAAAACGTCGAAAGCCTTCCAGCTTCACAGCCTATTGGGTGGAAAAAATAGAACAGCTTTCTGACACGCACAAAAAAAGGAAAGTACAATTTCATATATGAATCTTATGCACTTTTTTCGATGCCTACAGAACTTGGATGTAAATAAGTTGCAGAACAAAATGCTTTTCTCTTTGAAAGGAAAAAATAACCTAGAAAAACTAAACTAGAAATGGTAAAAAGGAAAAGAACTGAACAAAAACTAAAAGAAAACAGAAATCGAAAGATGAGAGAAGAAGAAAAAAAATAGTAGGAAAATGCATATTCGATTCTGTTCTGTGGTATTTTTATTTTTCTTCCATTTCTAACCAGTCAGGTGAATTTGTGTATTTTCTTTTCCCGAACATCATGGAGTGGTTTACGCTTGGATTGGCGTGTTTTGTATTGGAGGGCATAAAAAACACGAAGAAGGAATTCTCCATTCGGTGCGTATAATATAAATGCAATATTTCTGTCGTGAGTTATGGTGGAAATCTATGGATACATTATGAATTCGAAAATATGTCTCAAAAACAGAAATGATGTGACTCTGCGTTTCGGAGTCAGGATGCCTGATTAACTTCTTATTCCTGGAAGGATTATGTTTGAACAATGCTGCTTTATTTATTCATAGGTTCGTATTGTTCATGAATGACAGATGAAGAAAATCAGTTTGGAAAAAAAATTGCGTGCGGGATTGGTTTTGTGTATCTATTTGATGGCTTTATTGTTATCTTAGTTTAATAGGTTTAGCTGCTGAAAATTTATTTGTACTCCACTGAAGAACAAAATTTAGGGTTAACTTTGAATTTGACATTTTATGTTTATGTCTTTCTATAACTTGCCTTGAATATTGAAAAAAAATTACCTTGAATTGAAATAAAATGTAATCATCAAAACGTAGATAAAAACTGATAAAATGAATGCAGTTCTTAAAATTGGTGCAATTATTACAATTATAATGCCTACTTTTTAATGACCTAAATATTTATAAATTCATATATTACGTCACTTTTTGAGACATGACAATGTCACAACGAGAATTAGTGACTGGTTTGGTTTGTCGCACTACGCTCACGTTTTGCACACTTCAGATTAATTAAAATGGGACCTACAGTTTAACGTGGATTCTGAATCACTAACACACATTCATGCCAAAGCCATTATTCGAGCCTGAAGCTTGTGGTACCAAAGACCATAGAGGTCATCAGGCCACCTTTACTAAAGGAAAGGCAGAAAAGCTACATTTTAAAATTCTTTTGGAGGGTTATAATTTCACAGCGTTGTTCCTAGATGGATTGTCTATGGAATCCACTAATTCACATAGATAACCATTTTTTTATGAGAGCCTGCAATAGATAATTATAATTTATTTTACAACAATGTTATATATCAGCAGATAAGAAATCTGACTTAAAATCCATAGTTATTTTAGCATATTAGAAACAATATCCAAAATTGAAAATTTTCCTTTTACTCTCACTTTAAAGAGGTCGAAACCCTTTCCGCTTCAGAGCCTATTGGAAACGAATGGGTGGAAAAAATAGAACAGCTTTCTGGTGAAAAAAAAAATGAGTGCACAATTTTATATATGAATCTTGTGCACTTTTTTCGATACGTACAGAACATCGATGTAAATAAATTGCAGAACAAAATGCTTTTCTCTTTGAAAGGAAAATATAAGCTAGAAAAACTAAACTAGAATTTGAAAGAAGAAAAAGAACTAAGTAAAAAAACTAAAAAAGAAAACAGATATCGAAAGATGAGAGAAGAGCAGAGGAAAAAGAAGGGAAATGCATATTCGATTCTGTTCTGTGGAATTTTTCTTTTTCTTCCATTTCTATCCAGTCAGGTGAATTTGTGTGTTTTCTTTCAAGAACATCATGGAGTGGTTTCCGCTTGGATCGCCGGGTTTTGTATTGGAGGGCATGAAAAACACGAAGAAGGAATTCTCCATTCGGTGCGTATAATATAAATGCAATATTTCTGGCACGAGTTGTGGGGAAAATCTATGGATACATTCTGGATTCGAAAATATCCTGTCTGAAAAAACAGGAATGATGTTGATCCTGTGTTTCGGAGTCAGGATGCCTGATTAACTTCCTATTCCGGTTCAGAATTGTGATTGAACAATGCAGCTTTATTTATTCATGGGTTCAAATTGTTTAAGAAGGACGGATGGAGAAAATCAGTTTGGAAAAAATTTGCGTGCGGAACTGATTTTGTGTATCTATTTGATGGCTTTATTGTTATATGAGTTCAATAGGTTTTAGCTGTTGAAGATATATTTTTGCTCCATTAAAGAACAAAATTTAGGGCTAACTTTGAATTTGACATTTTATATTTATGTCGTTCTATAGCTTATCTTGAATATTGAAATAAATTTACCTTGAATTGAAATAAAATGTATTCATCAAAAGATAGACAAAAATTGATAAAATGTATGTAGTTCATAAAATTGGTACAATTATTCCAATTATAATGCATACCTTCTTTTACCTCCTAAATATTTATAAGTTCATATATTACGTCACTTTTTGAAACATGACAACATCATATCGAGTATTAATGACTATTGACACAAGAGGTTAATTACATTATTTACATTTTAAAATACTTTAGAATGTACTAATTTCACATCATTGTTTCTTGATGGATTATTTATAAAATCCCGTAATTAACATAGATAACCATTTACTGCTAAGAGCTTATAATACATAGTTATATTTTAATTTACAACAAAGTTTTATATATTAGAAGAAAATAAATCTGACTTAAAATCCATAGTTCTTTTAGCATATTAAAAACAATACCCGAAATGGAACTTTTTCCTGTTAATCTCAATTTAAAGACGTCGAAACCCTTCCAGCTTCACAGCCTATTGGAATCGAATGGGTGAAAAAAAAGAGAACAGCTTTGTATTACCAAAAAAAAAACACCAAATGTACAATTTCAGATATGAATCTTCTGCACTTTTTTCGATACGTACAGAACATCGATGTAAATAAGTTGCAGAACAAAATGCTTTTCTCTTTGAAAGGAAAATATAACTTAGAAAATCTAAACTAAAAATGGTAAAAAAGGAAAAGAACTAAATAAAACTAAAAGAAAACAGAAATCGAAAGATGAGAGAAGAAAAAAGAAAAAGAATAAAATGCATATTCGATTCTCTTCTGTGGTTTTCTTATTTTTCTTCCATTACTAACCAATCAGAAGAAGAACACGAAGAAGGAATTCTCCATTCGGTGCATATAATATAAATGCAATATTTCTGACACGAGTTATGGGGAAAATCTATGGATACATTATAGAATTCGAAAATATGTCTCAAAAAACAGGAATGATGTGATCCTGTGTTTCGGAGTCAGGATGCCTGATTAACTTCCCATTCTGGTTTAGGATTGTGTTTGAACAATGCTGCTTTATTTATTCATAGGTTCATATTGTTTATCAATGACGAATGGGAAAAATCAGGTTGGAAAAATTTACTAGCAGGATTGATTTTGTGTATCTATTTGATGGCTTTATTGTCATCTGAGTTCAATAGGTTTCAGTTGTTGAAAATATATTTTTACTCCATTCAAGAAAAAAATTTAGGGTTAACTTTGAATTTGACATTTTATATTTGTGTCTTTCTACAACTTCCCTTTAATATTGAATTAATTTTACTTTGAATTGAAATTAAATGTAATCATCAAAGCATTGATAAAAATTCATAAAATGTATGTAGGTCATAAAATTGGTTCAATTTTTACCATTATAATTTATATTTTTTTAACTCCCACATATTGATAAACTCATATATTACGTCACTTTTTGAGGCATGGCTATGTCACAACGAGTATTAATGATACAAGGGCTTAATTACATTATCTACATTTTAAAATTAGAGTCTACTAATTTCACCACGTTGTATCTTGATAGATTATTTATAAAATCCTCTAATTCATAAAACCATTTCCTGACCAGAACTTATAATAGATAATTATATTTTAATTTACAACAAAGTTATATATCAAGAGAAAAAAATTGATTTGAAATCCATAGCTCTTCTAGCATATTAAAAACAATATCCAAAATGGAACTTTTTCCTGTTAATCTCAATTTAAAGACGTCGAAACCCTTCCAGCTTCACAGCCTATTGGAATCGAATGGGTGAAAAAAAATGGAACGGCTTCCTGGTACAAAAAAAAACCAAATGTGCAATTTCATATATGAATATTATGCACTTTTTTCGATACGCACAGAATATCGATGTAAATAAGTTGCAGGACAAAATGCTTCTCTGCTTTGAAAGGAAAATATAACCTAGAAAATCTAAACTAGAAATTGTAAAAAGGAAAATAACTAAATAAAAAAAAACTAAACGAAAACAGAAATCGAAAGATGAGAGAAGAAGAAGAAGAAAGGAGTAAAATGCATATTCGATTGTGTACTGTGGTATTCTTATTTTTTCTTCCATTTCTAACCAGTCAGGTGAATTTGTGTATTGGAGGACATGTATTGGAGTGTGTATTGGAGGGCATGGAACACGAAGAAGGAATTCTCCATTTGGTGCGTATAATATAAATGCAATATTTCTGGCACGAGTTGTGGGGAAAATCTATGGATACATTATGGATTCGAAACTATGTCTCAAAAACCTGGAATGATGTTGATCCTCTGTTTCGGAGTCAGGATGCCTGATTATCTTCCTATTCTGTGGTATGATTGTGTTTGAACAATTCTACTTTATTTATTCATAGGTTTATATTGTTTATGAATGACGGATGGGGAAAGCCAGTTTGGAAAAAAATTGTGTGCGGGATTATACTTGTGTATCTATTTGATGGCTTTATTGTTATCTGAGTACAATAGGTTTTAGCGGTCTAAAATAAATTTTGACTCCATTGAAGAACAAAATTTAGGCTTAATTTTGAGTTAAACGTTTTCTGTCTATGCCCTTCTATAACTTGCGTTGAATATTGACATAAAATTACCTTGAATTCAAATAAAATGTAATCATCAAAACAGAGAAATATTGATATAATGCATGCTGCTCATAAAATTGTTACTATTATTACAATTATAATGCATACTTTTTTTACCTCCTTAATATTTATAAATTCGTATATTACGTAATTTTTTGAAACATTACAGTGTCACAACGAGTATTAATGATTATTGAGAGACAGGAGGTTATTTGCATTATCTACATTTTAAAATACTTTAGAATGTACAAATTTCACATTGTTGTCTCTTGATAGATTATTTTTTAATTCTACTAATTCACATAGATAGCCATTTACTGATAAGAGCTTGTAACACATAGTTATATTTTAATTTACAACAAAATAATGACAACATGACTTAAACTTATATGACTGTTTATATATGACTTATAAAAGTTTATTATTATAAACTTATATGACTTAAACTTATACAACAGTATGACTTAAAATCCATAGTTGTTTTAGTATATTAAAACAATATCCAAAATGGAAAGTCTTCCTTTTATTTTCACTTTAAAGACGTAGAAAGCGTTCCAGCTTCAAAGCCTATTGGAATCGAATGGGTGGTAAAAAAATAGAACAGCTTTCCGGTACAAAAAAATGAAAGTACAATTGTATATACGAATCTTCTGCACTTTTTTCGATACGTACAGAACATCGATGTAAATAAGTTGCAGAACAAAATGCTTTTTCTCTTTGAAAGGAAAATATAACCTAGAAAAACTAAACTAGAAATGGTAAAAAAGGAAAAGAACTAAATAAAAAAACTAAAAGAAACAGAAATCGAAAGATGATAGAAGAAGGAAAATGCATATTCGATTCTGTTCTGTGGTATTCTAATTTTTCTTCCATTTCTAACCAGTCAGGTGAATTTGTGTATTTTTTCCCCCAAGAGCATGGAGTGGTTTACGCTCGGATTAGCGAGTTTCGTATTGGAGGGCATGAAACACGAAGAAGGAATTCTCCATTCGGTGCATATAATATAAATGCAATATTTCTGGCACGAGTTGTGGGGGAAATATAGATACATTCTGGATTCGAAAATAGTGTCTCAAAAGCAGAAATGATGTGATCCTGTGTTTCGGAGTCAAGATGCCTGATTAATTTCCTATTTCGTGTAGGATTGTGTTTGAACAATGCTGCTTTATTTGTTCATAGGTTCATATTTTTTATGAATGACAGATGGGGAAAATCAGTTTTTGAAAAAATTTGCGTGCGGGATTGGTTTTGTTTATCTACTGTATTTGATGGCTTTATTGTTGTGTCAGTTGAATAGGTTTTAGTTGTTGAAAATATATATTTTGACTCCATCAAAGAACAAAATTTAATGTTAACTTTGAATTTGACATTTTCAATTTATGCATTTCTATAACTTATTTTGAATATTGAAATAAATTTACCTTGAATTGAAATAAAATGTAATCATCAAAACACTGATAAAAAAAAATAAAATGTATACTGTTAAAAAAAATTGGAAAAATTATTATAATTCTAATGTATACTTTTTTTTACCTCCTAAATATTTTTAAATTCATATATTACGTCACCTTTTGAAACATGACAATGTCACAACGAGCATTTGTAACTATTGGCCCCAGAGGTTAATTATATTATCTACATAGTTAAATACTTTAAAATGTACTAATTTCATTATAGTACTAATTAATGTACAGATTATTTATAAAATCCATTAATTCACAGAGATAGCCATTTACTGATGAAATCTTTTAATACATAGTTATATTTTAATTTACAACAACATTATAAATGTCAGAAGAAAACCCCTCACTTAAAATTCATAGTTCTTTTAGCATATTACAAACAATATCCAAAATGGAAAATCTGTCTTTTACTCTCAGTTTAAAGACGTCGAAAGCCTTCCAGCTTCACAGACTATTATAATCGAATGGGTGGAAAAAAATAGAGCAGCTTTCTGTTACTAAAAAAAAAAAAAAAAAAGGAAAGTAAAATTTTATATATGAATCTTATGCACTTTTTTCGATACGCACAGAACATCGATGTAAATATGTTGTAGAACAAAATGCTTTTATCTTCGAAAGAAAAATATAACCTAGAAAAACTAAACTTGAAAGGGTAAAAAGGAAAAGAACTAAATGAAAAAAACTAAAAGAAAACAGAAATCGAAACATGAGAAAAAAAAAAAAGGAAAAAGGAAAATGCATATTCGATTCTGTACTGTGGTATTCTTATTTTTTCTTCCATTTCTAACCAGTCAGGTGAATTTGTGTATTTTTATTCCCGAAGTGCAAGGAGTGGTTTACGCTCGGATTGGCGGGTTTTGTATTGGAGGGCATGAAACACGAAGAAGGAATTCTCCAGTCGGTGCGTATAATATAAATACAATATTTCTGGCACGAGTGGGGAAAATCTATGGATACATTATAGAATTCGAAAGTATGTCTCAAAAAACAGGAACGATGTGATCCTGTGTTTCGGAGTCAGGATGCCTGATTAACTTCCTATTCCGGTTTAGAATTGTGTTTGAACAATGCAGCTTTATTTATTCATAGGTTCATATTGCTTATGAATGACGGATGGGGAAAATCAGTTTGGGAAAAATTCGCTTGCGGAACTGATTTTGTGTATCTACTGTATTTGATGGCTTTATTTTTATCTGGGTTCAATAGGTTTTAGCTGCTGAAAATTTATTTTTACTCCATTGAAGAACAAAATTTAGGGTTAACTTTGAATTTGACATTTTCTATCATTGTCTTTCTGAATATTTGAATACTGAAATAATATTTATTATATAAAAATATTTGAATATTGAATACTTATTTTTGAATATTGTAACAAAATTACCTTGAATTAAAATAAAATGTAATCCTCAAAACTTAGATAAAATTTATGCAGATCAATGGATTTTACAATTACAATGTATACTTTAATGTACTCTGTATGTTGATAAATTCATGTATTACTTCACTTTTTGTGCTATGACAAATTCACAACAAGTATTATTGACTATTGGCCTTCACAGGTGCTTGATTACTTTATTTTTTATTGATTTAAATATTGCATTTTTATTACTAAAAAAATTGAATTCGGAAATCTTAAATAATATCACAACGAAAGTTGTATCGTTATTATTATTTTCATTTGGGATAAATATAAAGAATCAGTTTAATGGATGTGCAAATATTTGAGTTATAATATACACTTAACGGTCACATATATGTTACCATTTATTTTGAACAATTTTTAATGATTTATTTTATAAATTGTTATCGATAACAAATGAATAAAAAGTTGTCCTGAAGAATCTGCTTTGTCTATGTAAAAAGGTTTGTATTATTTTATTAATTTCCCTAAATATGAAGTATTCGACTCTAAAGAATTACTATATAGCTTACAAGGTGTATTACGTGGTAAGAAAAAAATGTAATTTAACAAAAACAATAGCTAACATAAGCTAAGATGATAAGTTATACTAGCTATTAATATACATTTATTTAAAGTAAGAAATTATTTCAAGTAATATATGCCATACTTTGGTTAATTTCTTAAATTTTTTTTAATGATGTTAATTAGCAGTCGTCATGCATCTAGTAAAATTTTCTGTGTGATTTGAAATACTTGGTACATCTAAAACTATCAGTAACATAATCTTAAAAAATTATTCTAGGTGGTAATGAAATATTTTTAATGTTAGCATATAAAATATGGAAATGCCCAGATTTAGAAAATAAAACTTTCTAACTTTTTTATATCTAACTTATAAGTTATTAATTTTTATATCTAAGAGATATGCTCCTTTTTTCATTACTAGCATGGGTGAGTATAATGTATTTTAATATGAATAATGAATCAATAGGCTGTGTATTTTCTATTTAATAAGTATTCAAAGATTCAATGCATATCTAAAAAAATATATGTATTCAAAAAGCAATATTTTTGTTAATTTTATTTTTATTAACATCATTTTAATTACATAATTATCCTGGGAATTATAATTACTTATTAGTTAGAGCCTGTTATCAATCATTGGTTTCCGGTCGTTTTCAAGCCCGAACAAATTTTTTCTATTTCCAACTCTGGGCATTGCTGCATATAATTTGATCATGGGTAAAGCAATCCGATGTCAAATCAATCCCAACAATTTTAAGTGATTGGTTTTGTGATTTTTTTATAAAGATAGCAAAAGTAAGTCGTATCAGGTATTGTAGACTTATGAATTATTCAAACAGAATATCGGATATTATCAAAGGTATTCTACGAATGAAATCGTCTTCTCCTTTAGCACAACCTGTTAAAATAGTTACTTCTATAACATTTCTTCTTCTGGGCTTTATGGCCTTTAGGCCTTCTGGGCCTTCTATCTTCCTGTCCTGATGGCTATGTGGATAGCGCTCTGTAGCGCTCAGTACCACATGTTTTGGGTTCGAGTCCCGGCTCTGCCATGGATGTTTGTAGTGGTTCGGAATCCCCTTTAAACCGTAAATCCCGGTTCATAGAGCGTGTGGCGGTAATGTTACTCGCGTCTGTAGTATATCTTCAAGCTGCACGTGCCCCTAGGTGACCTAAAACGGTAACAGTAATGCAGGCCTTACTTATGACATAAAGATTAATTGTATCTGCATTGCAAAAGGAGGAAGGAACTTGATTGTCTAAGGAACTTGATACAAAGTCTTGCATCATTACAAAGCCTTGTGAAGTAGAAGGAAAACCAGTGTGAAATTCAGAGAAATCTTTCTCTCAATATCGCGCTGAGAAAGACTTCAAACTATTAATCGCACCTCAATGGCTAAAAAATTTGGAATAAACAATGAAAAAATCTTTGAAATTAACTACGGTAACCTAAATGAATTTAATATACTTCGATATGAACATTGACTACTTCTTCAGAAAATAGGAATCTAGCTTTAAAATGGGACATTTTTATTGGTAAAATAACGATGAAAGTTTTTTCTTCTTTATTACACCAAATTTTAGGTGATTTCAATTAATAGATAGTATTTTTTTATTAATTTATTTTACTTGACTTGATTTGGTGACTATGCTCGCTGATGCTGCTTTATCTCAATTCATCCAAATATTTATTTTAAGTCACACTTTCAATGAACAGAACAGCAGCGTAAAAAATAACATCAGCCATGAATAAGTCGCCAACCATAAAAGTTCGCCAAATTGGCGTAATTCTAATAAGGTAATTTCATAATATAGATCTAATTTTGAAACTGTTTTTCAGTAGATCAAAGATTAAAAGATATTAGAAGTATTCGTGGCAATTTTAGTGAAATTTGGATGTAAATTGTGATTGCGCACTGATTGACACACGCACACACACACACACACACACACAAACTTTGAGAAATATGCATAGACATTGAACACAATATCACATGTAGACAACAAATAAGTATCATTTATGTAAATTATCAGTTGTCATTCAAGTATCACTTGCCAATGTATCAAGTTTTTCTTATCACATGCTTGAAATATGATAAGAAAAACTTGATACATCTAAATCAAAGAGAAAAATAATATTAAAAGAAAATTGCTTCGGTTGGTGATAACACTTGTGTCAAACAAATAAAAAAATATCTATCACTGGCATACGTACCATGTATCTACAAGTTTACAGTTACTTATTTATAATGTAAACCAAGACAAAACAATAAATGATGACACATAGGTACCGTCTATTATCTTGCAGTTAATAATAAAAAAAGAAAGGAACATTGAGAAACTGTTACAGAAAAAAAATCATACCAAACTACATTTGACAATGTCAAAGAAAAAAAATTGAATCTTCTTCAAAATGAGGGTCAGATAGGATGACGATAATTCAAAGTGTAAAAATCGAGAAATGAAAAGCATATTTCTTTAAAAAAAAAAAAAAAAAAAAAAAAAAAAAAAAGGAAGACGAAAGGAAGACGAAAGGAAAGACAAAGAAAGGAAAAATGGTGACGAAGAACCAAGAAAGGAAAGATTGAGAGAGAACAAATTAATTAAGGAAGTGTGTTCTGACAAAAGAAATCAATAAATTGACTGAATCTTCTTTCTCTTCCACTTCCCAAACAACACTCATCACATGAGAAATGTGATTTGATATTTTCCTTGTGTTTCGGTAGTTTTGAAATGTTCTCCAAGACAGGGGGAGGGGGGAGGTTTAAAATAAATAGGATGTGGGATTATTTACAAATCAAAAAGATTATTGGAATGTGAAAATGTATTATGGAAAGACAGCAGTTTTTTCTGAAGTCAAGCACTGATGTCCCCACAAAGCATTGTGAAAGTTAGTTAGTTGTCTTTATTTAATGTCTTGAATGTCCAATCTGAATCCCAAGTTAAAAGCAATTAATTTCTTTCGAAGAAAATTACTTTCCTTTCAAGAAAGTGTCAATTAAATGGTGTGTGTGTGTGCAATGTTAACAACGAATGCCTTGGCTTTAATTTTATGAAATGGAATTGTTGAATTAAATATTAAGTGAAGAATAAGAATTTTCGTCTTTATAATGTTTTAAAATGGTTTTGAAAGTAAAAATTGGATCTTTACAAATTAATGAAACTTTCATAAATTGAAAAATTAAGATTAAGTTATTGAACAGAAATAATTGGAATTTCTAATTTGCTTAAAAATAAAATTGATTAAAGTGTGTGTGTGTAAAAGTACAGTAATGTACTCTGTCAATGAAGATGCAGAAATAAACTCTCAAAATGACATTGACAGTTCATAATGTACTTTTAAAGAAAATACATATTCTTCATTTGTATATGTATGCCAATATTGTATATACAATTATATACAGGGTAATTATAATTAAAGTCCCACTTTCAAAATGCTTTAAAAAAAGAACCACTCACTTACTCACTCATGAGTTCCAATTTGAATTGGAGACTTTAAGAAGAAGGATGAAACGGCACGTCATCAAAACTGTTCCAAAGTATGTTAATAGATGGCGCTGTAAGCGGTATAAAGAAAGTGAATTCGGCTGCTAGTGATATTTTGAATCGAAATAACAGCGTATTTGGCATGAGATTGCACATTAAATCAACTGTAGTGTTCAATGCTTGAATGTTTTAGTTTTTTGACGGAAAAAATGACTTCCAAGTCATTCAAAAGGTTTTACACTGTGTGGAAAGCCTATCCACCACGGCGAAGTCATACCAAACTGGATGGAAAAAATCAGTGGAACTTCTTTTGAAACATTTTTTTTTTATTTCATACCATTTCCCTCTTCTTCAAGTATCTTCAGTTCATATTTGAACTCATTGTGATGAGTGGACTTTAATTATAATCACCCTGTATATATATGTACTTTTACATTAAAAATAAAGTTAAGTTAAATTATTTTTAATTAGAGAATAACTTATGATACTGAAAAGAAACAGTATTCGTAATTTGAAATAGTGAAAATTTAATTACTGAGATTATTAAATTACAATCAGTCTATGAAAAAACATTTATGGTATTGTATGCATATTTATAATAAATAATTGTAAAAGCCGGAGTAAATTGAAATAACTTATTAGAAATCTTCCTAACTAAACAAGTATGAAAGGTATTGCTAAAGTTAATGCAAGATAATAAGAAATAGAGAAATACTACATCTAATTTTATTAGATCTATCTTATAATTATTCCTATCTTTAAATGCAAAATGATTGGGCGTATAAAAATGGTAAAGATAATATTTATATGGAGAAACTAACTCCTTATATTTATATTATAACTCCCTATATTCCATTCCTTATATTTTTTACTTTTATAGGAACGATAAAATTGTACCTATTTATAGAAATGTATTCATATTACATGCTAGAAATATTTTACAAACTATATTACATTTACGTCATATTAACACAGTCGACAAGAAAATAAAATATTGAATTATTTCCATTAAAACAGTGATTTTAAAATTCCAGTACCTTAAATTTCCTGAGAGACCAAAAAAACATTAAATATAAATATATCTTTATTTATGAGACACAAATATAAATATTTCACAATATATTTCGTAAAATTATATATTTTATTGAAAAGTTGGATTTCAATAATTTTTAAATTGGCTCAATTATTTACTTTTCGTCGTTAAAGTAACTTCTTAATATCATGTTAATTGAGAATTATTAATGAAATAATTAAGAATTATTATTATTAAAAGTGATTTGAAAAGTTATAAAGATTTCGATTTTCTGTAAGAAATATAGTTAAAAATTTTATAACAAAATTTTATAATATTAATTAATACGAACTAATGATTAAATAGGTGTGTTCTTTTATTTAGAAGAATACATTTAGTTTATAAAAAGGGATCACTAGAAGTATTAACATTTAAATAATATAAAAAATCGCAAAATAATTTTTTAAATAAGTCTTTGATTATTAATTTAATGATGCAACCAATTCAAAACATTATACGAATTCAAAAAAAAACTTTTATTGTGAAGATTATTAAACATTGCAATTAGTTATATTATTTTATCTAGCACGTGTAGCTTGAAGATATACTACAGACGCGAGTAACACTACCACCATACGCTCTACGATCCTGTTAAGACCGGGACCTACAGTTTGAAGTGGTATCCGAACCACTATAAATATCCATGCCACCGCCGGGACGCGAACCCGAAACCTGTGGCTCCGAGCGCCAGGACGTTAGCCACCCGGCCATTCATATATATATTCCCGACAAGTAATATCCAGGTGAAAGTGCTGTTCATTTATAAAAATCAAGCAACATATTTCTTATTCTCAATTTCGTGCATTTAAAAAAATTCAAGTATTTGAAATATATTTTTATGTATTACTGCTTGATTTAGTTGAATTAATCTATATTAAAAGAATAATAATCTATATTGGAGAAATATCTAACAATAACTGACTTTTAAATAAAACTACATTTAATTAAACAACTATAAAATTAGGCATAAATCTGACCTGGAAATTTTAAAGATGATTTCTATTTGAACATACTTTAAGCCCTAGCTGATGCATAACGACTAAGTTCCAATTATTTCATCCACTTACTCTCGCAGTCGGAGATTTCAAGTTGAGAAACTATTTTCCATTTTTTACACACCTCAGCCGTCGAAACAAATCTTCTTATGAAGACGAGGTTTCTGCAGATAAGGCAAAAAGACGAGGACAGAGACAGAAAGGGAAAGATGGGAAGAAGTTTTCCTGTTTAAGTATCCTAAATATCCGATTCTCTCGGAAAAGGCAAAAAAAAAAGATAAGAGATAAAAAAATATTTTCCAACTTCAAATTACCCGAAGAAAAAAAAAAAAAAAAAAAAAAAAAAAAAGAGTTTATTTCTTTTTGCGATATCAATTTATTTCATACTCTGAATCTTTCCCTAACTGGTACATATATATCCAATCTCCATCGGTTAGAGCAATTGCTGGGAGTTCTTCGACATTCCGCGGATGGAGGTAGGGGGTAGGGGAAAAAAATCAATCAATGCGTATCGGAATTACTTTAAGAAGAAAAATCGGCACCCGGCGTTTTTCTTAGGGGTGGGGGGTGCTTGCTATTTATCGGGCCGCTGGGTTTGATGACACTCTTTATAGGTCACCGATTATAATCGTTTGACCTTCGAAGCTAGAGATTGGTAAACTGGGTTCATCTTGAAAGAACTCATCAGCCCTTTCTCCCCTTTAGAGTGGGAGGTACCGATAAGGGGAGTGAATGGGAAAACAATACACTCACTAAGGTACATTTCGATTTTTTCTGGTAAAAATAAACGGGTGAATAGAGATATTGGATCGAAGCTGTCATCTAAGTGTCGTTTTAACACCGTTGACTAAGCTTACCAATTTTTGAAATGACTCACTCTCTGACGTTTATTATGATTTAACCATTCTCATATTATGTTATCTTTTGCTAGCTACAAATGCATGCACTAGATGTTTTATTAATTGCAAATGTATTGATGTATAATCCTGTATTGATGTGTAATTCAGAATTAGTCAAATGGGTGTTGGCAGTTTATACCAATGAGAGAAAAAATAAATAATATTTGCCTTGGAGGATTATTGATTTACAACAATGTTTTGAAATTGCTAACTTTAAATCATTCTTAATAGGTTAAAAATGCTAGGAACTAAATCTGGACTACATCAGATTGTAAATTAAGCAAATGGACGTTGCTGGATTTTCCAAACAGAAATAAAAGGAGATGAAAAAGAAAGAATATTTGCCTTGGAGGATTATTGATTTACAACAATGTTTTGAAATTGCTAATTTTAAATCATTCTTAATAGGTTAAAAATGCCATGAACTAAATATGGAATACATCAGATTGTAAATTAAGCAAATGGATGCTGCTGGATTTTCGAAACAAAAATAAAAATGATGCATCTGTGTCTTGTATGATTATTAATTGAAATCTGCTAGGCATTTGATGTCTCATCAATTACCAGTGAATTGCGTGGATTACAACAGATTCAGAATTAACCAAATGAATATTGCAGAATTTCAGCAAATGAATATAAAAATAATGTGTCATTGTCTTGGAGGATTATTAATTTACAAAAGCTAAGTATTAGATGTCATATCAATTAATATATAATTTTGTGGATTACAGCAAAATCAGAATTAACCGAATGAGTTTTACTGGACTTTATAGTCAGGATAAAAAGAACGTTAAAAGACAAACTTAGTATGGGAGTAGACAACTTCTTGGGAGGCCAAGAAACTTTCAGGAATTATTTCTGTCTTTACCATCAAAGTAAGACGGATAGGCGTTGACATTAATATTAAGAACGGTTTTGCTTTAAAAATGAATAGGTTCAGCGGCGATTGTAATAGAGTGTAATAGTTCAGTGGCGACAATATTTATTTTCAACTTTTTATGCTTTCTATCATATTTGAACCTTTAATAGATCCGCACTAGGGATTATGTTGATTTCATATCATATTTAATTTCATAAAAAAGTAAATACATTTTGGTACTTCATTTATAATAAAAGTATAAGATGTAACTAAGTTTATAAAAATCGTATAATTTTAAAGAAAATAGGGAAATTAAATAATTCGTATTTTTACGAAAAATTGGACAATTTTTCAGACCATGTTATTATTTTGAATCAAAGTATATTTAAAAATATATATTAATTAAAGAAATGAAAACTTGCGATATTTAGTGATATTTGGCGATTTATCGCTGACGTCCCGGCAACTGAAATGCACCTGCATTTTTTGCGAGTTCAGAGGATCTGAGAGTCGACCCTGTAATTGTGATTCAGAAAAGTTTTAAAACTTATCAGCTTATATATACTTATATCTTATCAGCTTATACAGAAAAAAAATGGTAAATGAATTAATAATAATAATAAAAATTACAAACAAAATTATAAAAATTTAAAAAAAATCATGATAAATATTAAAAAAACATCTAACTTATGAACATTTGTGATTAGCATGTACCACTTTTTGAAATCAACTGAATTTCACTACCACTACAAAATATAACTAAGAGATTCACACTTCTGAAAAAATATCTACCCATTACATGTATCCTCTATAAATTATGATCTAGCACGAATTTCTTGATATAGGACACCATAAGATATGCTGCCAATGGATTATGATGGGAGTCTGTAAACACCAGCCAAATTTCCCACAGCCTTACGTCAATACAGGGAAACTATGCAGATGGGGGCAATTGCAGGTTAATTGCATTTTAGCATCATTGCATGCATATGGGCTCGTTGCTGCAGATTCGGACAGGTAGACAGTCCTAAGTAAACTATGAAATGCTTTCGATTATCTACTGTAATTCTATGTATGTATGTCTGTATCTATGTATATATATATATATATATATGGGGAGGAGAAAAACAAGGAGCAGAAAAATTTTATATCTAGCATAATAACAAATTAATTTAATTTTTATTAATTTCAACATTAATAACATGATGGTATGTTACAGGGAATATTTAACATTAGGTTGAACAAATAAATATTAGGCTGACCGAAAAGTAATGCCAGTTTTTTATTTTTTTTTTTTTTTTTTATTTTTTTTTTTTTTTTTACATTAAGTTTAAACAAATAAATTGTTACCACGTTTTTATTTTTAATCAAAGATGTAATCACCTCGCTATCAACAACCTTAGGCCATCCAGTGTTCAAATTTTTAATGCCCGATCCATAAAACTCAATTATTTTGTGAGCAAAATATTTTGCAGGCATGAGCAAAATATATGCAGGATATGGCATTTTGGATAATAAATATTCTATTACATAGAAAGCATTATAGGGATCGAAATAAATGAAATACGGTGGTGCAATATCTGGCAAGTATGGTGGGTGAGGCAGTACCTCCCACCTCCAGTCTTGCATTATCGTGTTGCAGAAGAATTTTTTTTCTGTTGACGATCGCTGGACACTTTATAATTAAAGATCTATTTACTGGATCCAATTGTTCACAGTAAAGATTTGCGTTCATAGTTTGTCCAGGTGGGCCTGAATGGCCGAGTGGCTAGCGCTCTAGCGGTCGGTACCACAGGTTTCTGGTTCGAGTCCCGGTGGGGCCATGGATGTTGTTCGGAATCCACTTTAAACCATAGGTCCCAGTCTAATATGATAGTAGTGCGTTGCGGGGGCATTGTTACTCCGCGTCCGTGGCTTATCTTCAAGTTACACGCGCTCTCTGGGTAATACAAAGTGAGTAACGTCTGTGCAGCGCTTGCCTTAAGGCATCCAAGACCAAGCTGTCTAAGTGTTTGTCAGCTGTATTAGAAAGAAAAAAAGTTTTTCCAGGTTTCAGCATTTCAAAATGAACGATTCCGCAAACACTTCCACCAAACATTCAAAAGCGCCTGTTTGGGATGTAAACCCGGCCATTTTTTTTTTTTTTTTTTTTTATAAAGTTTGCTCATTAATTGTGAATGTGGAATGTATCAATGATGGATATTGGCAATGTATATGTTGAATGTTGTCAATGTTCATGTTGAATGTATGAATGTTGTCAATGTTCATGCTGAATGTATGAATGTTGTCAATGTTCATGCTGAATGTATGAATGTTGTCAATGTTCATGCTCATGTGCCAGATATTATGCATACTAGCATGCTATAATTGATAAAATATATTCATTGATTAATATAATGATGGGCCATTTTTTAAAATTTTATTTTTAGCTTATAACTTTTTTTTATCAGCTAATTCTTAATTACGAAAAGAAAATCTAGATCAATAAGCTGAAAAAAGTTAATTATTTTCATATTTAATTAATTAATTTTGTTACTTATTTATTTTTTATATTATATAATTATGTTTTATATTGTTTAGCTATATTTACATAATTTAATAATTTTTCAATTATTTTCATAATTAATTATTCCCGATATTAACCTTTCCTCGTTGTGGCAAATTTTACTGTTATTGCTTTATGTGGCAACTGGTGATGGTTTAGCACTTTACTGAGCACAAAAGAATTTCTTAATTAAAATCCCTTGAGATTTTTTTTTATCTCTTTATAGAATTATATATAATAAGAATTAGTTAATGTTATTTACATGATGTTAATTTTGGATGTTATAATGGATAAAAGCTCCTCATTATTTTAAAGAAAATATTTTTTTGGAAATAACCCAAAAGATAACAGACGCGTATAATGTCTGCTGCTATATTAAATTAAATGCGCTATTAAATAGCAATGATATTTTTTAAGTTTCTCTGTTAAATTAAGTACAATATTATTTAGCAATGATATTTTTTATTAATTTTTATAGTTTGATTTTTAGACCAATTATTGTATGATATTAGATTTGATTGTAGTTAAGTTAGATTAATAGCAAGTTGATAATCTTATTTACGAAGCATTACAATTTAAAATAAATAATCTCATTTATCTGTTTAATCCATCAATACATACTTAAATAATATAAATTTATTATTAATAAAAATGAAATATCTACGCAAAAAAGGTTCATCAGTATTCCTGTTATATTTCTGGGAATTACAGACAAAAGAGTGTGATGAGGAATGAAATTTATGTAGAAAATATAGTAAAGTATATATTTTTAAAGTTTTCAGATTTTTTTTCTTTCTACGTCCCTGTTGGACGAGGTACTGCATTGGATGGTGAAATTGCTGCGATTCGCACAGCTCTGTCCCAGCTGCAGTGCCATCTGGAAAAATTCACAAGAGCTGTTATCTGTGATTCTAGAGCTGCGCTGTTAGCTATTGTTTCTAACAATAATCCTAAAACCCAAGACATATTGGATTGCCATTATCATCTTGAAAACCTGGCATCACTTGAAAAACTATAGTCCTCCAATGGGTTCCTGCCCACTGTGGGGTTCCAGGCAATGAGAAAGCCGACTTCCTGGCTAAAAGGGGGGCTTTATTCACACAAAAAAAATCTCGTCCTACACCCTTCCACTCTATCAAAAATCTCATCAAAAGATCAATTAAAGTCCGAGCTCAAGAAGACCTCTATAACCGTGTTTCCCAAAAGTCCTGGAAGAATGCCATCCCAAATATATGTAATGTTCCAAGGCGTAGAGCAGTCGCTCATTTCCGACTAAGCCACTGGACATGACTGCCTGCGTAAACATCTTTACAGACTCAAAATTGTTCCTTCCCCGATATGCACTCTGTGCAGCTCTGGAGAGGCCAAGGACTCCACGCATCTACTGCACTGTCCAGCTCTGAGCAAGACTTTTCTCGCCGAGCGATATTGGGAGGCTAGAGATATGTTAGATTAATGAACTCTGTTGCAGCATGTTTTGTTGTTTACTCTGTTCTTTTTTTTATTTTTCGTTGTTCTGTAACTGTTTATAATCTGCCAACGGAAATAAATAAAAAAATATTCTTAAAGTTAAGTTTACAGAAAAAAATTCTGCAATTTGCCATATAGCTTGGTATAAACTTGAAAATTAGGCTTTTTAGTTTTATTTGTGTTAATTATAGTTATTATAGTTAGTTTAAAATTATATATGTGTAATAACTTTTAATAGAAACATTTCATTGCTCTATAATTTTTAATAGATAAATTTCATTATTCACATATAATTTTCAATACACACATTTCATTACTCATGTATAATTTTCAATAGAAATATTTGATTACTCTATAATTTTAATTTGATTACTCTACACTTTCCTTACGTATAATTTTCAAAAAACACATTTGATTGATGTATCATTTTCAATACATATATTTTATTACTCATGTATAATTTTCAATAGACACATTTGATTCACATATAATTTTCAATATAGGCTTATAAATCTTAATTTTTAATAAGTTATTATTCCGATTCATAACCTGTTCATAATCTGCTTAGCAAGCGTGCAAATTTTCAGTTTCAAATCCTCTGATGATATTCGTTGTAAACACTGTTTACAGAATTTGATGAGACAATGATGACATTTGACATTTCGTAAGCATCTCGCGTCGATAGTCAAGTTTCAGTGTTGGAGTTTTCCCAGCATTCTACAGAGCAACATGCAAATGAAGAGCCTCTACCGCTAAGTGCCTACCAAAAGGCAAAGTCTTCCTCATTGACTGTTAGAAGACTATCCGTAAAGTACATAAGTGGAGGTATGTATATTACGGATAGTCTTCCTCCATCCCAATAAAGGTGTGTTGCTAAAACTCAAGAAATACAACCATAATCCAAGTACTCATAGTAACTTAGACATACAGCGTAATGTGGGTAAATGTATTCATCATATTTTTTTTGTAAATATCCATCCACATTCTCTGTCAGTAACATCATCGTGGAAGGGTTATATATATATATATCCTATGCCCTTCTCCGACCTCTCGATCGTTAGTCGGCGAACTGCCCAATACAATAAAGAATGATAAAAACAATCACTAAAGACATTGTCAGTAACACAAAAAAGGGAAAGGTTAAAGAAATGGTATCTATTTCACCATCAAAGTTGTCAAGGTGGTTTCCAATGGAATAGGATAATGTAAAGTCTGTAGAATGAACTCCCGTTCCAGATTTCTTATGGTCTCTTCAGCTGAACCATCAATATAGACATGGAGTCAAGTATCACCAGGGAAACGTTCATGTGCTAAGACAGTATATTTCAATTCAGAGTCAAGAGAAGATTTCTTGCTAACATCAGAGACAAGGTTCAAATAGCCCTTAGCAAGTTTAAATTTTGCAATGAACGCCAATTATCTGGAAAGAGATGATGAGCTGAAGAAGGAATGTTTAGGATATCATGTAAATGTTTTATGCAAAAAAAAGGAAGTGGTAGGCTGATATAAACCTAGTGCTGTTGCGTAAAATATAGATTCTAAATGGAACTGCCGCAAATTTTAATTACACGAGTATTTGCAAATCAGCCGTTCAAGGCAATTTACAGAAATATAATGCAGAAGAAATAAAAACGCATCATACAGTCGTCTTACAATATATTAAAAAACCTGGCGTATAATTTATAATACATTCAAGAGTGAAAACTTCAATAAAAAGTTAAAATAAGTTCTTTTATTTACTTTGCTATGTATTGATTGAATTTTGCTGAATATATATCTATACCCTCTTCTTATGGACAATTTAATTACGGGATTATAATTGCACTAAATCTTCTTTCGTTACAAAGGTCACTGTAAAACAGTAATATTATATTCAAAATAACATGTTCACGAGAAAGAAAAGCCGTTTAATAAATTTCCTGATAGAATCATTGGATGGAACCATTTATATTGTCATTAAGTGGGCAGCTGAAAATGACTACTTGCATCATTTTTCATTCCAATTTACCCATCACCCGTCGATTGATGATTGCGATATGTATAAATGGAAGAGGTCCACCGGTATATAAAATAATAATTAAATTAATGTAGAAAGAGAATTTTTTTATTGAAGTTTCTATAAATTTATTGCGATCAAGTATTAGTCTTTTTAACACATTTAATATCTTGTGATAGAGACGTATTTATAACGTAATTGATGATTTTGATGATATCATCATATCCCTTCTATATATATATATATATATAGAAGGGATCTGCAGATATGTAAAATAATAATTAAATTACATCAAAAAGAGAATTTTTTAACTGATTTTTTTAAAATTTAATACGACAAAGTATCAGTCTTTTTGAATACATTTAATAGCATGTGATATTGATGTATTTATAACGTAATTGATGATTATGACGATAGTCGATTGATGATTGCGGTATATATAAATGGAATAGATCAACCTACATATAAAATAATAATTAAATTAATGTATAAGGAGAATTTTTTCATTGAAGCTTCTATAAATTTATTACGACCATGTATAAATATTTTGAACATATTTAATATTATGTGATAGTGTCATATTTATAACGTAATTGATGATTATGACGATAGTCGATTGATGATTGCGATATATATAAATGGAAGAGATCCACCGCTATAGAAAATAATAATTAAATTATAGTAAAGGGATAATTTTTTCGTTACAGTTTCTATAAATTTATTACTACCAAGAATCAGTCTGTTGAATACGTTTAATATCATGTAATAGTGACGTACTTATAACTAGTAATAATAATGACTTTTTGAAATAGAATTATTCCTTCATAACGTTTCACTAAAACGATATTATAACTATACATATTAAACAGATGACATTTAAATAACTGGAATAGTAGAATTAGCGCTATGGATCAAATTTAATCAGTTCGCGAATTATTCATACGCACACCCTAAACATAGAATAAATTTTTCGCCGTGTAATGTATTTTGAGTTAAATCAGAAGCAATCGTGTTTAAACTCCTCACCTTAATTGATATCCTGAATTAAATCCATTCCTAAGTCTTCATCATATTGCAATTTGGGAGAGAAAATGCATTTGATCAATTAAATTTTAGGAATTCAAATATTGGAGTCAAATATAATTAGAAATTGCCCAATCTACAAGCAAACAGAATGGATCGCTCCTTTCAATTTTAATGGAAATTTCGAATAATTTGCATGGATGATTCTCAACTTTACGTGAAGTTTATTCATAAATTATTTCGCGTAGTGATTCATTATTTTCAAATATGAATGTTATTTTGAGTGCAACTGTTATTTTATGAATTTCTAAGAACTATTCATTGATTTTTACATGCTGATATTAATTTTTGCATATAGTTTGGGCAGTGAAAAATTGACAAGCGGCCAAGTCATACGAATTCAAATAAAGCGGCGTAATAGCAGAGAAAGGCATTTTTGGAAAGCTTTTAATAATAAAAATTATTTTAATTTTTAATAAATAAAATTTTTAATGACATAATATCAAAAGTACCTGAAAAAACTTCACAATCACCATTGAACTTTTTTCTTTCAAAATTATTTTACACTGCGTATGCCTGACTAGTACTCCTAACCAGTAATGGATTCGCCCATTTCCGTTTTTAAACCGGATGTATATTTTTCCATACAAATGGTTGTTGGGTTATATATATTTTTTTAAATGATAATGTTACTCAAGGGCTACGTTAATATCTTATGAAAAACCAATTCTTTAAAAATGACTTTTTATCATTAAAACCATTTAACTACAAATCAAACCAAACCATGTTTTTAAGTTGCGCGCAGAAACTTCAGAATACTTCTGCCAGATTCCTCACATACTAACACAATCTTCATCGCTTCTCGTCGTTTTGGAAAACTGTAATTGCAGCATGTGTTGCGAGTCGATTTGACCATGAGTCTGACTCTCTAGATGCTTACGTTAAATTATACAAGATGAATTTAACTTTGCATTATATAGTGAGAAAAAAGACGAATTGTGTGCTTTTGATCTATTTTTATTTTCTTAACTTTTTGGTTGTACTGTGCATCTGTGTTTTTTGTAATTATTTATTTATTTTTGTAACAATTATTTTTCTCTTTCTTTTTCAGGTAAGAATTTTCTATTATGGAATGAATATCTGTGTAAGTAGCTTCTATGTTTTGGATAATATTATTTTTTGTTTAAAACATGTTCAATTGCTTATATTGGATTGATTGACAGTTTCATTTGGTTGTAAATATAAGATAAATATAATTATATTTTCACGTCTTAAATTCAAGGTATTTTAACAGTTGCAATTCCTTTATATAATAACAAAAGGAGTTCTTTGAAATAAATAATAAAAAATTAACATAATATTATTATTTTTTTTATTATAATTTTTAAGCAACATTATAAAATATAGAATTTGTTAGGATAGTCGTTTTTTTAATTTTTATTTAGTTTTTTTTTTTTAATTACATTTTTTTTTTTTTTTTTTTTTTTTTTTTTTTTTTTTTTTTGTAATTCATTATTTAAACATGTATTACTTATGAAAATTCCTCTGGTAGAAAATACATACACAGCTACAAAATTTTTAAATTCCTTAAAATCGAGTTTATATATGTAAAATTTGCATGCCACAATAACCCATTTATATTATATCTTATAGAAAATATAATTGCTACGACACTAACTTAATTACGCAATGGAATATTGCTCCACTAATTGATACATCTGCAAAGAGATTTTGTTTGGCAAAATATCTGCAAAGACATTTGGTAGATATACAATATTTTAGAGTAATATGCACAGTTACTTTTTTGTTCATTTAACCTATAAATCACCAAATGTATTTTGAGTCGAACAACACTTTTAAACTGTTCCATTAAATGTGTAAAAATACTTTGTAAAGGAAATTAACCTACCAAAAATAATTAAATTAATTTAACAATTGCGAACAACAGATACTCCGTTCCAATAAATATTGTAGATAATGTGTATACACATTATCCGCAAATAATCCATTTTATCAAAGTTATATTAGTTCAAAATTAAGGAAAATTATTATGTATCTAAATGAAGTATGTGATGAATCTCAAGGTTTTTGTTATCGAAATATATTTTTAAAAATTTCTTAATCTGAGGGAAAATACAGTATTGAATTACATTTACATTTCTTTAAACATGATTATATTATCATAAGATAGTTACAAGCAACAAATAATTTTCTACACTCATTTCTATAATCCATTTTTTCGCCTTTTATCAAGAACATAATTGCGAGTAGTATAAAGATTTAAAAGACTAAATGTCAGATACTCATTTCCTTACTAAAGTAATAAATCATCAGAGAGGTTTTATATCAAATAATATTTGAAATTTTCTCTTCAAATGTAATGTAGTCGATGAATCAACAATCAATAAAAAATTAAATTGTTTCAAAGTTTACAAGCAACATATAATTTTCCATAAACATTATGATTACATTATGATAATTACAAGCAACATATAATTTTCTACACATACTGCTATGAACATTATAATTACAAGCGGCATATAATTTTCTACACACATTTCTATAAATATTACGATTACTATAAACGTTATAAACCTTAAAAGATCCATTTAGAATACTATGAACATTATAAAACATTAAAACATACATTTCTTTGAACCTTATGATTATAATATCAAAAGTTAATTACAATCAACATATAATTTTCTATGCACATTTCCATAAAGATTATCATTAATTTGTATCCAAAATATCTGCATATAATCCATCTTACTCAAACTATAAATAATTAAAAGTGATATTAATTTTATTTGATTAAATTCAATGATTTGTGAAATATTCTTTTTACTCCTAAAAGATAGTTTAAAAATGGTCTTAATATGTGTAAAAATATTGTATTGAAATTCCTCAAACGATTAGTAATTGAATTGATTCGTAAAAAAGCAACAAATAATCCATTTGTATCGCATCTTATCAAGGAAGTAATTGCTTCAGTGTTACGTTGAGCGTATGACTTCTTAAAAATCTAAATGCAAATACTCCAATCCTCAACAAAGCGATAAATCTCCAAAGGCTTTTTGCAGTCGAAAGTGATATCGAAAAACCTATAATGTATGAAGCAGTATCATTTTCCTATAAAAGCTCCCCAGTTAAATAAAACGCAGCAATAAGAACACATTTCAAGGAAAATCCACTATCACCCAAAAGGTTATACGCCGCGAACAATGCCAGTCGATTGAAAAGCATTCGACAAAACGGTTTGGAGGGCACGGCGTTATCTTTCTGACACTCGAAAACGTATCGAAAAATAAACTCCGATTTTATATATCGATGCATTTCTCAAAGTGAAACGAGCTTTAGCATTTTTTTTTGCTTCTTCTTATAAATGCACGCAAAAAATAACCACATAAGTGATACAGTCTATACAAATGGTCGAGAGTTGGAAAAGATTATATTTCTCTAAAGGTCTATTTATAGAAAAGCTTTCAAGTGCTTCAGTTTGAGTTTTTCGATATAAAAAGTTGTTAAGAAATATGACTGAGAAATGTCTTTTTAAGTCGGCTTTTAGGGCTTTTATGAATTGATACTTTTTAAGATGAAAAATATCTTTTTCAAAGCTTTTTTATGAGATATCAAAAATTAGATTTTATTCAGTATTCGCACTTGTAATTTTATTTCTAACGCACTTATTACTACTGACTCTTTTTCGAAATCTTATCTTAAAGTTTATTTTAAAAAAAAAGGTCCACTCTAAATTTATTTTAAAGCTTATTAAAAAGAAAAGTAAATTAATGATATAACTATATAAAAGGAATATATATTTTTTTTTTTTTTTTTTAAATATGAAAATATTCTTTAAATGTAAAATTTGTTTCATATATTGATATAAACCTGCAAATTAGTGTTATTAGTTTATACATCCGGGATTTCACGTTCTACTACTGTATATTACGAATAATTCTCGAATATGATATAAGTAAGAAGATAGATCTTAACATAAATAATTTTATAAAAATCTTAGTGGAGTTTTATTTTAATTTGTTACCTTGATTCGTAGTCCAATCGTAAATATTCATTGTTAGTATTCAAGATAACAGAAATTCAAATCCAATGGATCTTGCCATAAGGAGACTTGGTAAACAAGGGAACTTGTTGGTGATTAGATCATTATTATGATATTACCTATAGGAAGGACTATAAACAGTAATTTCCTCATATTTGTATATCCTATAGGAGAAAAAACTAATAACCTCTTATCTTCCTAATCGGATATGCAAAACGCATCGGCATGTATGATTCCATTATACATAATGTCCCAATCACCTTTGAATTTCCTTGGTCCTGAAAAAAATGACCGCAAATGGATTTAAAGTGGATATTACCAGAATTTGATTTAAACCTTTGTACGCTTAGACATTAACAACAAGCATTATTACAAAACTAGTCTGGATAGTAAAGTTAGTAAAAATAAAATTCATTTAACATTCCATTAAAATTCTTTATGCTTATAAAGATGAGTTTCATAGAGATAGAACCATGCATTTTCACGAAAATTATCTAACACACAAACGGATCGGAAAATGAGAACATCTCTTGTAAAATAACAGCTATATTTGTTGGAAACGCTGAATCCATCAGGCAGATTTACTGTAGAGAAAAAACAAGGAATAGGAATACCAAGATCAATGAATCATTCTAGAAAAACAAGTTTCATGTTTTAGTACATATAGAGAGACTAACAGACCAGAAATTAGATGAGTTAGAGAGTCGACAGTCCAGTGAGGCAGTTTAGGTTGCCTAAACTTTAAGAGATCTTGTTTAACAAGAGTTTGTAGATGTATCACATGTCCCAGTTCCCCCTACAGAACAGCTAATTTTACTGCACCAAGACCACTTCCCTCTACATCTAAACATTACTATACTGTTGCTGTTTATCCTGCCAATTGACTGCCCATGGAGATTGTCCCTGATACTTAGAAAACGAAACAGGAAATCCTTGATATTCAGTCATTGAAATTGAATTTCATACATCAAAGTCAAGACAGCCCTTTTTTTTATTACGTAAATATACGAGGGTTTTTTTTATTATGTGCATCTATGCACGCAAGTCATTAGTTCTTGTTAACATCGATAGAACAAGAACAATTAATACACTATCTGTTTCATAAGGCTAATGGTATCAACAAAATTAATTTCTCTAATTATTTGAATCACAATTAGGAGCTAAAAATGAATACTAAGCTAGCATACATTTAATTCAATAATTTAGCATACATTTTATTTCGATACGTCTTAAATTGCTATATATATATATATATATATATATATATATATATATATAGAATTTATTCTTATTATCATTAAGGAATGTAAATATATAAATAAAATTATATTCTTTTCAGAGTAAATTTTATGCAATATGTAATATCTATTATTAAACTACTTTTTTCTGTTAACTTCAATAATTTTAATGAAGTAAATGAAATTAAAATTGGTAAATAAAAGATTTATTTATTATTATTTTTTATTATTTTTAATTAAGTATAAATGTAATTCACTGCTTATCATCGGAAATATTCCAGTAAACAAACATTTTATTTTTTGTATAAATGTATATATGCTCATTATTTTTACATCAAATTGAGTGCTATTTTACCTATTATATAACAAATATATTTTTCTGAAGAAAAAAATATGTATTAAGCTGCTTATTAAGTCCAATATTAGAAAATAAAATCATTATAATCATTATAATCAAAAGTATTATTAAATAAAAGCATTTATGGAAAAAAAGACATTTCCAGTAAAAAAGAAATTTCCTTTCGTGATAACAATCTTATTTTTAGAAATAATTATGTTAAAACCCTGTTTTGAAAACTTTTATTTAATTACATAATTATGAAAATATTACTACAAGTATTACAGCAATAAAAATGTGATTATTTTAAAGGCTGAGCGAAAATTTTGTGTTGATTAAACTTTTATTTTGTATAATTAATAAATTTTAAGAATATTAAAGTTTTAATTTTTAACTTTCTATTCATATATTACTGGCAGAAAATAATTTCCTATTTCAC
Source organism: Caerostris darwini (assembly GCA_021605075.1). Lineage (NCBI taxonomy): Eukaryota > Metazoa > Arthropoda > Arachnida > Araneae > Araneidae > Caerostris > Caerostris darwini. Next base: position 485,576 of record BPLQ01007452.1, read on the forward strand.
AAGATAATTTACATTTATTCTTATCTTATTTTTAAAATATAATTTTTTTATTAGTTTGGCAGATAAAAGATTCTAAAGTTTCTTATAATGTTAAAGTTAATATTTTACTTCTTTTTATTAAAAATTAAATTGTGAATTATATTTTACCGGTTATCCGCTAAACGAAAACACTAAAGGATCGTGAATTGATTATTTAAAATAATTTTTTATAATTTGTATCATGTAAGTTGCATTTCATACAAGAATATATTTTAAAATTTCATAAAGTTTTCTCAGATTAATTCTTTTATACCGAAGCAAATATTGTAATGTTATGAAAAGTATTATTATGTTGATAATTAATATTTTATATAAAATTGTTTTTGTTACAAATTTATGTTATAATTATATTCATTTCCTTATGCATTGTTTAATTATTGTATGATCAGCATTGTATTCATCAAACAAACATGAAGTCATTCAATTGTGAATCAAAAGCAAATAAATTGGAAAATGATATCGTGAAATCAATGAGTTAATTTTAATTATATTAAAAAATATATATATGCTTATCAATATACATGGAATTTTAAACTAATTTTTTTTATCTTTTATAATATTATAAAAATACCAAATTGAGAAGCCCTTTAATATACTTAATTAATAATAACTTTTTATTCTTTTTGAAATTAATGTTTCCAATTTTATTTTAATATTTTATATACATGAAAAAATTATTAAATAGTTTAAAAAATTATTATTATAGAATTTTAGATTATTATCAGATGTGGATAAAGTATGTTATATATAAAATTGTTACTGTTATTAATTTATTTCAGTTATAATTAAAAGGAAATTTAGGGTTGAAGGGGACTTTGATGCATAATGACAAGAACTTTATTGCTGTTAACAATAAGAAAAAAAATTGAATGCAATACAGGTGGAAAATCAAAGCTTTGTTTGTGTATTTTATCGATAATCAATGTGAATCTGCTTGCACTATCTCCTTGAATCTCCTTTTACTTCATGTACCATCGCTGGTGACAAGAACAGTATTTGGGCCTGAATGGTCGTCTGGCACTCGGTACCACAGGTTTCGGGTTCGAATCCCGGCGGTGCCATGGATGTTTGTAGTGGTTCGGAATCCACCTTAAGCCGTAGGTCCCGGTCTCATATGACTGTAAGAGCGTCACGGAGCAAAAAGTCAGACTTCTACCTATGGGTGCTCCATCACAACAGAATCTGCCTCTTTCCCTCCATTCATGAGTAGATCACTCATGGAATGTCCGTCCCGCATTGAAGGACATTGAGGATTAGTCACAACAAGAACAGTATTTAAGCGATAAGCACTATGACCTTATTCATTTAAACTTTTCATGGGATATGTCAAAGTCGTTACTAACAAAATGCACTTTTTTGCCTCAATTATGCAATAGTGAAGAAACTCAACTATTTAATGAATACCATGAGTATTTTCGTATCTAATATCTATATTATTTTTTGAACACCATGAATTAACTTGTTTAAAAATTATTATTATTTTTTTATTCTGAACTAAAACGAGTATTTTGTGATGCCTTGTGTTACCCTAAGTAGAACAAGTGTTTACTCGCGATATTATACATCTGGCAACAGTCATATCGCGTTTGCATGTTATTTTACAGTCAGTATATTTGGATCGGGATTTATTGCTTTTGACTGCTAGCATTTACATTGCATTTTTGCTTTAAAAAATGTGTAAATTTGACGATAGTTTGAGTGATAATAACAGTGATGTATTGTAGTAGAATGACTTAGAAAGGTCTGATGAATAATCGAGTGATGGTACATGAAGAGTTCTAACTGTGCATAATTTTTAATTTAGTAAAATGTGGTCTTAGAATGTGGAGCAGTGTAGAGAAGAAACGAAATTAAAATCACTGAAAACATGTTGTTTGCAGCCATTGTGCCCAAGCAAGCAAAAAAGCACAGCATATTTATGTGCATCTATCCCAAACACTGCTTCTTTGAAATGTACATAAAATCATGCAATCAATGTGCTATAGAATACGAGGACTTAACTATTTGATTCCAGGAAATCTGTGAGATACTGATATTTCAGATAGTGTCAATAGTTTTCTGAGTTGTGGTATAGTGAATTTCCTCCTATTTAAACTTTTACATATAAAATATACACTACCGACCTCTCCCTTTTAACCGTAACAGGAGATATGCTGTCTCACATACCGTTTGGTATGTTTCTCCCATCACCCCTGTTACATGCTTAGTCCAACTGAATGGGGTTTTCCTCCATATTTGTGACCTTGAACACAACACTTTCTTAACATAATGCTTCAACATGTCTATCCAGTAGAAATTCGATTGCATTCTTCAAGAATGATCTGTGAGAGACCTCAACTCCCTTTCAGTGCTACAATTTTCTGCCATTGTACACATTGGCTCTAAAGTTTCCTCTAAGGTTCTCCTATTGAAATATGTTTTACACATTAAATAAACAATCACAATAAATATTACATAATAGATCTGTTTTAATTATTAATATTATAAAATTTGCTGCAGCTCCTAAAGCACTGGCAAAAGTTCAAAGAATTTTATTTTACTTTAAAGTGTAAAATAAATTTTTTTTTTTATGTCAGGTAAAATTTCAAAAAACATCAAAGTGAAATATTAAAATGATATTTTAATTTAACATTTTTTAAAAATTTATAACGATGCGATATCTCTCTCTCTGCGATAATAGGCCGTAATACTGTTATGTCCTTTATGTAACACTATTACGTTATGGACATCCTAGCTGTGTCCTTTTTCACTTACATTGTTACGAGTTAAAATGATATACTCATATATATGGATGTATATTTTAATAATATAGAAAATGAAGGGTGTTATACCCACACTGATGTAATTTCTATAGAATGTCTTACAATTTATTTAAAGAATTCAAAAATTTCTCCTACCTAAACTGACAAAGCATTTTAAAACAATTTCATAAATTGAAACACATTCTTTAATTCAGAGTATTTAGAGTATTAAAACTCCAAGCGACCTACAAACTAGACCTTCCACTAGTCCTACAAACAAGAAGCATTCCTACATGCTGTTGATCTAATTATAGTTTCCTTCGTGATTACGTTATTTCCCCAGATATGTTACCCGAACGGCAATCGTAAATATTCTTTTAAAAGTGTTCAGATTAATTTAGCATCCCGAAGATTACTTTCTCATGCAAATCGGGAGTAATGTGCTGAAAAATGTGTTTGCCCAGAGCTGAAACTTCTTCAAAACAAATGTCTGTCCTCACACTGATGCGGTGAAGACGTCTTTTTAAAGAAGAAATTTTGACGGTTAGCGGAAATTTCTCGCCCGGGAATCGCTGGGAGATATTTTCATTTTCGTCTCCCTCATTTGCATAGACAAATTGAGAGGTGGAAAGGCGGGAATGAAATGTGATTTATCCTGATTTCATGGCTATCAGACAGTTATTTTTTTATTAAAGACAATTTTTTTTTCTTATTTTATTTAGATTTAAGTTTTGAAATTTTTTTTTTGTGTGTGTTTTCATTTTAAGTTTAAAGTTTGAAATTTACCCCGTAAAAATATTATTTCAGATTCCTTGGTGAAATCTTGATTTTACTTTCAAAATTTTGGTTCTCTAAATGATAACAAATTCCATTACAAAATATACTTTTCATTCATAAATTACTATATTCTATGTTAATTAATTTTAATGCCAATTATTTACTCGTGATTTCAATCGATATTTAGAATCGATATAATTAAATATATATATTTATTTATTTGATTAGGATCATTAAAATTAAATCTTGCTAACTACCGGGAATACAGCCAAAGCGTCTGCCTACGTGCAGATTTCGAGACAGGCTGATAGTTTGCTTTTATAGTGTAGGATACGCCCAATGTTCTAACATAATGTTTTTATTTGTAATAAAATTAAGATTAATTAAAAAGATCAAATTTATGTTACACAGAAATAAATAAAACCATATTAAAATAATATACTCATATATATACATGTATATGTTAAAAATATAATATATAATGGATGTTATTTCTACAGAATGACTTCAACAGAATAGAAAAAAGTTTCCTATCTAAACTGGCAAAGCATTTTAAAACAATTTCATAAATTTAAACACATTCTTTAATTCAGAGTATTAAAATTCCAAGCGACCCCTCCTTTATAGTCCTACAAACAAGAAGGATTCCTAGTACATGCGATTCTAATTATAGTTTCACTCGTGATTACGTTATTTCCCCAGATATGTTACCCGAACAGGCAATGGTAAATCTAATATATAAAATTCTCGTGTCACAGTGTTTGTTGCCAAACTCCTCCGAAACGGCTCGACCGATTCTTATGAAAATTTTTGTGCATATTTGGTAGGTCTGCGAATCGGTCGTAATCTATTTTTTAAACCCCTAAGTGATAAGGGGGGTCCACCCCTAAATATTTTTGAAAATTTCTTTGGCAGACCAATGTAGTGGCAACAGTGTAGCGGTTTTTTTTTTCGAACAATATAACGACTATTTTTAGATGGCGCCGTGTCTCGATGCTTGTACTACATAACCGTAAAATTTTCAGGTTCTGAATATTATTGTTTTATGTACTACTTTAAATGTTGTGAAAATTATGTATGAAATTTATATTATTTCTATGCGAAATAAATCAAATGTATGCAAGTATTACCGGATTTGATTATCAATATTTTTTTTTTATTTTCTAAGTTTGAATTTGAATTGGAATAAAATATATGGAATGAAAAGTTGTGAATCAAAACATTGAACCTTTCTATGCTTAAAGTTTGTCAACATGTGTTTTATTTGATTAAGAATTCTAAAAAGAAATGTGATCTGCAAGATAATATAATATATTGATAATATTAATCTGATGAATTTTAAACATTTTTTGAAAAGTGTCAAAATGAAGTAAATGGTACTTTTAAATTGGAAGTTATTTAAAGAAAGCAAAACAAATAAATAAGTTTTTATACTAATAAAGGAGAATTTAAAGCTCAATAACATTTTTATGTCTGTACATTTGTTTTTATTTACATTTAGAAGTTGGTTTTAATTATTTTTATTTGAATTTTTATGCATTTTGTGTTCCTTTAAAACCATAATACCCATATATTTTTATTTAAATGCTTTGAAACTTCATGTAAAAGTTTTCTTTAAATGTATGAAAGGAATAGAACATGGAAATTAACCTAAATTCATAGATTATTTTTATTTCAGTTTTTAAACTAAGAATTTTGTAAATAATTTTAAAGAAATATGATGAATTTTAAGCATTTTTGAAAAGTGTCAAAATGAAGTAAACTCTGCAATTATTTGATATAATGATAACATTAAAATTTTATAAAAGGTATTATAATAGTTGCAAGTTGAAAATCAAGGACATTTTTTTCAAAAATTTTGTTATTAGAAAAACAAAGAATTTGAGTGATTTGAATATTGTCGAAGAAAAATTGATAAATGGTACTTTAAAATTGGAAGTTATTTAAAGAAAGCAAAACAAATAAATAAGTTTTTATATTAATAAAGGAGAATTTAAAGCTCAATAACATTTTTATGTATGTACATTTGTTTTTATTTACATTTAGAAGTTGGTTTTAATTATTTCTTATTTGAATTTTTATGCATTTTGTGTTCCTTCAAAACATCATAATACCCATATATTTTTATTTAAATGCTTTGAAACTTCATGTAAAAGTTTTCTCTAAATGTATGAAAGGAATAGAACATGGAAATTAACCTAAATTCATAAATTATTTTTATTTCAGTTTTTAAACTAAGAATTTTTGTAAATATGTAAAAAAGTTTGTGTCGACAAACTTTAAGCATACAAAAATGTATAAATAATTAAGATATAAATTTGAAAACAGTATATTACCTACATAAGGATATTCCCAGCATAAAAATATTTGCAAAGGAAAAAACTATTCATGTTTTATTTATTTTTGAATTATCAAGTTTTGCAACAATATCACATTTTTGCAATGTTTATCCATATTTTAAAGAATAAATTGTATAAAAAATAGTTAAAGTTGATATTTTTATGTGAAATTCAAAGGTTTTGAATGTATTTAATCAAAACACTTGAAAAAGGACTAAATATTTTAAATCCAGGTCATTTATTATTAAAAAGCCTTTGCAAGTAGGAGGAAGTTGTAAAAAAAAAAAAATTTTGTCGAGCAAATTTTAACTTTTTCAAAACAAAGCTCAGAAAATATTTAGAGCTTTAAGGAAAAAAAAATAAAACTATATTTTTTAATAAATAAGACTATGAACTTGATAATTCAATGGCATTTTAATATATTTACAACATTTTTAAAAGTAATATCTCAATTAAAAGTTGTTTTTAGCTTTTTCTCAGAATGAATTTTTATGCTTTTTGTTTTCATGTGAAGCACCATAACACAAGTAATTTTGATCCAAATGTTACAAAACTTTGTATTTATGTTTTTCATAAATGTTTACAGGTAATAAAACTCTGAAATGATTATAGCTACATAAATATTTTTATTTTAATTGTTAAGCTTGGAATTACATGCAAATTTTGAAAGAATTTTGTGTCGACAGCATTTAAACTAGCACAAAATAATAAAGATATAAATTTACCAGAGATCCATTCCCTGTAATATGTTAGTACAAACAAATACAAACTTAGAAATTTAAAAAATATTGATTTGATTTTGAGTTATCATGTTTTGTAACAGTATCAAGTTTTGGCCATTTTACCCTTATTTTAGCTTATAAAAAAAAAAAATAATAATAATGAAATTTTTTTATGTGAAATCATTAGTTTTTAGATACATTCAATCCAAAAATGTGTACAAAGATAAAAAATTTCAAAAAAATTCATTCGAACGTGTTCGTGTACCTTAAACAATCGTTTACATTTTATTGTGAATTTTTTTTTAAGTCATTTATTATTATATCTCGATTTTATTTTAATTGTATTGTATTTTTTCAATTATCATTTTCAGTAAAATGCCACCAAAAAAATCTAACTTCAACAATACCCGTAGGCGTGAGGTACGACGTAGACGTGCTGAGAGGGCCCTCATGCCAACAAATCAAACCACGACAGCAAACGATAACAATACCAAGTATAGTGTCTAATAATTTAACGAAATACAAGAAAGCCACAGCAACGCGTGGCCGGGTCTTCTAGTATTCTTCTAAAAGTGTTCAGATTAATTTAGCATCCCGAAGATTACTTCCTCATGCAAATCGGGAGTAATGCGCTGGAAAATGTGTTTGCCCAGAGCTGAAACTTCTTCAAAACAAATGACTGTCCTGGCGCTGATGCGACGAAGGCAGCTTTTTAAAAAAGAAATTTTGAGGGTTAGCGAAAATTTCTCGCCAAGAAATCGCTGGGAGACATTTTCATTTTTGTCTCGTCATTTGCATAGACAAATTGAGAGGTGGAAAGGAGGGAATGAAATGTGATTTCAAGGTTATCAGACAGGTTTTTATTTATTAAATACAATTTTTTTTTCTTATTTTATTTAGATTTAAATTTTGAAATTTTTTTTGTGTGTGTTTTCATTTTAAGTTTTCAGGTTACTTTTAAAGCTTTGAAACTTTCCCTGTAAAAATATTATTTCAGAATCCTTGGTGTAATCTTGATTTACTTTTAAGTTTTTGTTTCTTTTAATTGGTAACGAATACTAATACGTATCAACGTATTCTATGTTAATTTATTTTAATACTAATTCTTTACTTGCGATTTTCAAATTGCTACTTTATCGATACCAATTCAAAATATACTGCACAAAAAAATAAATAACCAGTCTATTAAATCATAGAAACATATAATATGTCTGAAAATATAAAATTTATGTAGATAAAATAGGATAAGAATTTATAAAAGGGGCATTTTTATTTTCTTATTAAAAGCATTTTATTGCCTTATATATATATATATTTAATTTTGATCACTAAAAATAAATCTGACTAACTATCTAGCACTACTGGCAGATGTCGAGACAGACCGATGATTTGCTTTTACAGCGTAAGTGCCCTACTACCAATGTTCTAACATAATGCTTCTACATGTAATAAAAATAAATCCATACATATTTTTGTCATCAAAATTATGGTACATGGAAAATAATCAAACCATATTAAAATGACATACTCATATATATACTAATATTTTAAAAATATATAATAAAATGGATGTTTTACATTTACTCATGCAATTTCTACAAAATATCTTACATCTTATTTAAAGAATGCAAAAATGTTTCCTATCTAAACTGACAAAGCATTTTAAAACAATTTCATAAATTTAAACACATTCTTTAGTTCAGAGTATTAAAATTCCAATCGTCCCGTTTTTTAGTTCTACAAACAAGAAGCATTCCTACACACTGTTCTAATTATAGTTTCACTCGTGATTACGTTATTTCCCCAGATATGTTACCCGAACGACAATGGTAAATATTCTTTTAAAAATGTTCAGATTAATTTTTTCATCCCAAAGATTACTTTTTCATGCAAATCGGGAGTAATGTGCTGAAAAATGTGTTTGCCCAGAGCTAGAACTTCTTCAAAACAAATGCCTGTCCTGGCGCTGATGTGACGAAGACGCCTTTTTGAAGAAGAAATTTTGACGGTTAGCGAAAATTTCTCGCCAAGAAATCGCTCGGAGATATTTTAATTTTCGTCTCGTCATTTGCATAGACAAATTCAGAGGTGGAAAGGAGGGAATAAAATGTGATTAACTCTGATTTCATGGCTATCAGACAGGTTTTTTTTATGAAACACAATTATTTTTTTTATTTTATATTTAAGTTTTGAAATTTATTTTTGTGTGTTGTCATTTTTTAGTTTAAAGGTTACCTTTAAAATTTTGAAACTTACCCTGTAAAAATATTATTTCAGAATCTTTGGTAAAATCTTGATTTTACTTTCAAGATTTTGGTTCTCTAATTGATAAACGAATTCCATTACAAAAGAATTAATATACTTTTCATTCATAAATTAGCTAATTTATTCTATGTTAATTATTTTTAATAAAAATTATTTACTCGTGATTTTAAAATCCATATTTTATCGATACCGATTATTCCAAAATCTTTGGTGAAATCTTGATTTTACTTGACTAGACTTTACTTTGCTTGATTTTACTTGACCAAGTAAAAATAAACTGTTGAAATAAATAAATAGATAACCATCCTATTAAACGATAGAAACGTATTCTATGTCTGAAAATATAAAAATTACTTAGATAAAATCTGTAAAAAATTAATAAATAGGGCATTTTTATTTTCATATCAAAATCATTTACTTGCCTTATATATATATAATTATGATCACTAAAATTTAATCTAAATAATTTCCGGACACTACAGCCAAAGCCGTCGGGCAACTGGCAGATTTTGAGATAGGCCGATGGAATGCTTTCACAGGGTTGGGTAGAGCCTACTCTCGATGCTCTAGCATAATGTTTCTATTTTAATAAAATTAAATCCAAACATAACTTTATTTTAAATCTAATTTATAGTACAGGCAAATAGTTAAAACCATATTAAAATGATATACTCATAAATGTATATTTTAAAAATATTGAATAAAAATGATGTTACACATTTACTGATGTAATTTGAACATAATGTCTTTTACAGTATAGAAAAGTATTCCTACCTAAACTGGCAAAGCATTTTAAAACAATTTCAAAAATTTAAACATATTCGTTAATTCAAAGTATTAAAATTCCAATCGTCCCGTTTTTTAGTTCTACAAACAAGAAGCATTCCTACACACTGTTCTAATTATAGTTTCACTCGTGGTTACGTTATTTCCCCAGATATGTTACCCGAACGGCCAATGGTAAATATTCTTCTGAAAGTGTTCAGATTAATTTAGCAAGTCGAAGATTACTTCCTCATACAAATCGGGAGTAATGCGCTGAAAAATGTGTTTGCCCGGAGCTAGAACTTCTTCAAAACAAATGCCTGTCCTGCGCAGATGCGACGAAGACGCCTTTTTAAAAGGAGAAATTTTGACGGTTAGCGAAAATCGCTCGCCAAGGAATCGCTCGGAGACATTTTCATTTTCGTCTCGTCATTTGCATGGACAAATTGAGAGGTGGAAAGGGAATAAAATGGGATTTACCCTGTTTTCATGGCCATCAGACAGTTTTTTTATTAAACATATTTTTTCTTTTCTTTTTTTAGGTTTAAATTTGGAAATTTTTTTTGTTTCTTCATTTTTAGTTTAAAGGTTACCTTTAAAATTTAGAACTTTCCCTGTAAAAATATTATTTCAGAATCCTTTACTTTTAAGATTTTGATTCCATAATTGATAACGATTCCATTTCAAAACAATTAAAATGCTTCTAATTCAAAAAGTAATTAACGTATTATATGTTAATTCATTTGCTTACCAACTCTTTACTCGAGATTTTCAAATCGATATTTTATCGATACCAATTAAAAATATACCGTTGATAAAAACAAATAATCATTCCATTAAAGCATACAAAAGTATTTTATTTCTAAAAACATAAAAAAATATTTGGATAAAATTAGATAAGAATTAAGAAAAAGAGCATTTTTATTTTCTTTTTAAAAGCATTTGATTGCCTGATATACAGAGTAATTATAATTAAAGTCCCACTTTCAAAATGCTATAAAAAAAGAAACACTCGTCGCAATGAGTTAGTCCAAATTTGATCTGAAGATACTTGAAGAAGATGGAAACGATATGGCCAATGTACTTGCCGTGGTGGATGGGCTTTCCACTAATAGTGTCACAACTGTTTAATTACTTGGAAATCATTTTTTCCTTTAAAAAACCGAAACAATCAATCAAATTAAACACTACAGTTGGTTTAATGTTTAACTCATGCCAATTACGTTGTAATTTCGATTCACAATATCACTTCCTGCCGAATTCACTTTCTTTATGACACTTACAGCGCCGCCTATTAGCACAATTTCGTACTTTTTTTAATGCCGTACTGTTTTCCCCTTCTGCAAGTATCTTTAGTTCAAATTTGAACCCAGTGGGACTTTAATTATAATCACCCTATATATATATATATATTTAATTACGATCGCTAAAATTAAATCTGACAGACTTCCTGGCACTACAGCCAAAGCGTCTGCCTACTGACAGATTTAGAGACAGGTCGATGGTTTGCTTTTACAGGGTAGGGTTGCCAGTCCTACACCCAACGCTTTAATAAAATGTTTATACTTGTAATAAAATTAAATTCATTCATATTTTTATCTTAGATCAAATTCATAGTACATAGAAAAAAACAAAAACATATTAAAATGATATACTCTTATATAAGCACGTACAAAATATAAATTCTTCTAACAATGTTTTTTTGTTGTTAAATGTTCAGTAATTTGCTTTCAAAATCGAGGAATGAATATTTTTTTACTAGCAATCCACTTTTATGACAAAGAACATTTTAAACAAGGTTTATTTCCCTGAAATTTCTATTGAATCTTTAGCATTTGTATAAAAATATAATACATGTAAATTAGTTTTATTTAAATAAAACTTATTATATTTCATTCACTTAGAAAAATTATTATTTGTATTAGTATTGTATGAGTGGCTTCATATATTTTACTTCACATTATTATTGAAAGCATCCTTTTAAATTGCTTTTCTAAACTTTTATGTATTCTTCGAACGTATAATAATAAATATTGTTGATCTAAAATATGTGCCGAAAAACGAATATAAAGTAACATGTATCGATGTTTTCTATACATATTTTAGTGAAGCCTATCTGATATTTTAATTATAAATATTTAACCAAAAAATATAATTAAAGATGTGTTAAAGATTATTTAGATAAGAAGGTAAATGATATGGTAGTTTTCATATTAATGATGATTTAATTAACTACCGTAATGACCGGATAAAACCCTGCTTTCTTCTATGTACTCACACTACGCGCTCACTATGGCGTTCAGGAGAAATGTTCTCTTCCCTGAAAGGAAGTACATCGCAACTGAGAAACGTTTAGTTTATAGTCTCTCGTACTGAGAGGAAATATATTTAGAACATCCCGGGTCATTAGTTGGCCTACAGGCTCTCACCTAGTGATGAAGTATATTACACGCATCCTTCTCGCAGCTGAATAATTTATTTTCGGATTAGAAGTGGAATCCTTCAAAGAATCTATAATTAGAGGTTTTAAATATTGCATGTCTCTAATTGTATGTGTGTGGTGTTTGCGCGTGTGTCAATAAAGCTGTTAGTTCTCAAACCTTTGCCTCAAGTATCTAAATCGAGTTACAATCTGGTTGGCCAACCTGCACACTACACATTAAATACAATATTAAAATATGAAATTTATTTTTAATGCTAATCCAAATAACAAAATTTTACATATGGTTAAACATACTGAAATAATAATTATTTCAAAATAACAGTTTTACATGCTATAGTTATGTATAGAATGAATTGTTAAAAATAGTACAATATTCTTGAACCTAAAAGAACGCGATTCCCAAAAATCGAAAATAAAGGCTTTTAATAGTATCTTAAACATTTCCCTTTTAACCATTCCTCGAAATTTCGAAGCCATAATGATATTCCCTCCGATCTCATCAGCTTTTTCTGGTAAAGAAATTTATCTCCAAGTGGCTCATGGGCATCGGGCAACTCAATCCCCCCTCTTCTTTTTAATCTCCATAAAAAGAATTTAAATGTTACAATTTTAAAATTAACTGGAAATAACATATGTACAAACATCCAATTTCATATATGGATGATTTTTAAGTAGAGGTTTTAAATATTATGGAATATATACAAGCTAAAATATTCCAACTCAAATATACGTGCGCTTGGCTTGGTTTAATTGTTTTTGACAGCCATATAACGCCATACTGTACTGTGAATATGAAAGGCAGGGATGCACAAACTATTCTATACAAATTTTAGTGAAGCATATCTGATATTTTTATTATAAATATATAACCAAAACATTATAATAAAAAAGTGTTAAAGATTATTTAGATAAGTAGGCAAAAGATATGGTAATTTTCATATTAATGATTATTTAAATAACTACTGTAATGATCAGATGTAATCATGCTTTCTCCTACTTACTGACAACAACGCCCTCTGTGGCGTACACGAGAAATGGTCAGTCGGCGTCGAGACGCTCAGCCGAGAAGAAGTACTGCATAACTTGCGCTCCCGTTTAGAAATGCTTATCTTATAGTCTCTCATCCCGAGAGGAAATATATTTAGCTCATCCCGGCGCATTAATTGGCTTACAGCCTCTCACTCGGCGAGGAAGTATATTTCGCGTATCCAGAGTAACTTGCTTTTGGCTTAGAAATGGAAACCTTCAATGAATCGATAATTGTATAGCTTTAAATGTATTATATATTGTATGTCTCTAATTGTATGTGTATGGTGTTTGTGCTTGTGTCAATAAAACTGAGTTCTCCAAGCTGTTCCTCTGCCGATCACATTGTAACTTTTTGCGCCCTGGTGGCCAAATGGCTAGCTCTCTGGCTCTTGGTACCACAAGCTTCATGTTTTCGAATCCTGGCGGTGGCATGGATGTTAGTTAGTGGTTCGGAATCCACTTTAAACTGTAGGTTTCGATCTGTTTAGCCCTCTTGTGCACAAGATAGAAGAGCGACAAATTAAACCAAACCAACCTGTGTCTCAAGTATCTCAACCCAGTTACAATCTGGTTGTCCAATGTGCACATTATACGTTAAAATAAAATATTAAAATAATTATGAAATTTATTTTTAATAAATACCAAAGTTTTACGTTAAGATAAAAATATTGAAATAATAACTAATTAAAAATAATAATTTTTTATTAAAAATAATAATTTTTGTCCCTCTTTCAAGAATGTATAGTTAAAAGTAGTATATTTTTGAACCTAAAAGAACGCAATTCTCAAAAATCGAAAATAAAGGCTTTTAATAGTATCTTAGACATTTCCCTTTTAACCATTCCTCGAAGTTTCGAAGCCATAATAATATTCCCTCCGATCTCATCAGCTTTTTCTGGTAAAGAAATTTATCTCCAAGTGGCTCATGGGCATCGGGCAACTTAATCCCCCCTCTTCTTTTTAATCTCCATAAAAAGAATTTAAATGGGCGGAGGATTGTCGGGCTTTAGACGCGTAATCGTCTGCATCACATCAGTGGGCCTTTCAAAGAGTTTAGGAAGGCCTCCATTCCATTCTTTACAGCGGGGAAAAAAAAGATATACTTTGGCCCTATCTTCTCCTTTTCCGGAAACGAGAGGGGAAAAAAACAGAAACTTTCCCGGCTCTCCTTTTCTTTTTCTTCTTTTTCTTCGCTGTGCCCGGAAGTAGAAAAGTAGATCGCCTATTCCCCAGGGGTAGAAAGGGCATTGAGTGCTTTTTTCGAGATTCTGTGTCGACTACCTTGTTTGTTTACAGCCTTCTGATCCGAGATATATTTTTATACCTCGTCCAACCTTCGCATTTTACCCACAACACTGTAGGTCGGATCGATTTATGAGCTATTTAGTAATAAATCCACACAAAAAAGCGGTTGACCTCATTTTTCGACATTTTTTCATGCTTACAAGTTTAAGTTTTAATGTCGGACTTCTTTTGGTAAAGTTAGAACATGAGATTTGGGCAATTGAATTTACCTCATGGACTGATTGTGGTATTTGCTGATTAATATTAATATTTTTGAGCCACAATTTTGAATGTAAAGAGATATGTATCGTAAATGTAGAACCTGGAATTTGGAGAATTGGATTTACCTCATGGATTCACTGTGGTATTTGCTGATTAATATTCTTATGCAACAATTCTATTACTGATTTGAATATAAAGAGATATGTATCGTAAAAGTAGAACATGAGATTTGGGCAAATGAATTTACCTCATGGACTTTTGTGGTATTGATGATTAGTATTAATATTTTTAAGCAACAATTCTATTTCTGATTTGAATGTAAACATATATGTATTGTAAAGGTAGAACACGAGATTTACTCAAATGCATTTACCTCATGGACTCACTGTGGTGTTTGCTGATTAATGTTTTTATGCAATAATTAAATTTCTGATTTGAATACAAAGATATATCAAAATTTCTTTGCATTTTGCCACTGTCCCTGAGTGGTATATAAGTTAACGCCTTTTTACAGCTCATACCTGGCAAGATATCTTTCTTATCTGGTGATGCATCACATTTATTGAAGGTTTAATTTCGTTGCGTTATTTAAATAGTTTATTTTTTAAAGCCTTTTTTTTAAATTAAAGAGAATTTTTAAATCCACTCACTAGATGCGACCAGATAAATAGTCCTAAATAATAAATGAATTTTACTTACTTTATTAGTAATTTTTTTTGACTAAACTTAAGTTTGAATATTAAGATCAGATCATCAACAATCAACACTAAATGTTACAATTCTAAGTTGCCCTATTCATTTCAGTATATTTTTCCAGGAAGGAGAATGTAATGTAGTGTAAAAATCATGTGACCACTCGATTTATGTTTCCTTGGAATGCTCTGTTAGAGCAATAAAGAAGGAAATACTTACAGGATCAACCAAAAAATCTTAAATCCTTCGAAATATACTAATATCCTTCTAAGGAAAATCCTAAAATCCTTCTATTTTAAAGAAAGTCGCATACCTCACTGACCTTCCATGCCTATAAACTCACTATCTAAGAATTTATTGAAGAAGGGAACAAAGTTATTCGACACTGATGCCTTTCAACTATTTCCTCTTTTCAGATAAGTTGACTGTTCAACCGTCGATTAGCTGGCGCAGTGAAATATTACATGTCGTTGCCCAGCTACAGAAAATCAAACATTTTACGTCTTTATTCGTAGAATTAAATTATATATTAATATATCCATCATCTTAAGTATATAACTCACTTTATTTTTAGTATTTCTTATGAATTTCTTAATTTTAACAAACACTGAGATAAAAATAATTCAAGATCATTTTTTTCGAGACTTCGAGGTTAGTTTCGGTATATTTCATAAGGGAAAGAAATAAGGTGAGAGGTGCACAGGAATCAATAGAAATCTCAAACGCTGTGAACTAATTTAGAATTGTGGAAAAATCACATTATAAAGAAAAAATTTTAATAAATATTAATAAATAAATAAAAGTTAAAAAATAAACTAAAGATTAGCCTTAATAATAAAAATGAAGGAAACAATATATGCATATTAAAATCGGCCAAATTCATATAAACAACTAATGTTAAATAATATATTTTTTAATAAGTGACTTTAAATTAAAAAGAATTTTTAAATCAAGTCCCTAGATAGACTTAGACAGTCGCAATTTTTTGACTAAACACAAGTTTGGATAATATTAACATCAAATCATTAACATTCAACACTAAATTTACAATATTTAAGTTAACTGTAATGCCATACATGCCAAATTTGTGTACAGATGTTTTAGAGTTAGAGGTTTTATATTTTAGGGAATGTAGGGCGAATAAAAATAACTGGCGTGAACAAAAAACAATGGCGTGAACTGCTGATCTTAGGGTGCCTCTTCTGTTAAAAGGAATATGTTCAATTTTTTTTTCTCCAAAATCTTTGCATTTAGGTCTACAGTTTGTTTTTTCAAAGTTTTTTTTGAACCAGCACAAGATTCAAATTGATAATTATTTTCAGAAGGACGTTCCCAAATCCTTGGTATGATCATTGTATTGCGCTTACATTGTTTTGCAGCTAACGCCATTGCACCTTTTTGCAGCTTTTCGTTTTTCTTTCGATACATCAGGAACTAGACAATCGCAACTCGATCTTTGCTTGAAAACTTTCATTTTTCTTTTACAATGGGTTGACATTCAACTCAAACAAACGGATAAAATTTTTAAAAAAATAGTTAAAATTTGTAATACACTGTCCAGTTACATTAATTTGACCACCTGTCAAAAGCCAGAATATACATTCTTGTATATTCTGGATTTAAGTGGAGTGTGAAATGTGGTATTAAGTGGTATTCTTTATATACACTCCACTGCAATGTGCTGCCACCTGCCTTTTGGGATTGGTTATTTCACGTTGACGTCGAATGTAGGTGGTGGTCACATTAATGTGACTGGACTGTGTAATTATGTTAATCTAAAAAAACTCAAAGATATATTCAAATAAATGATAACCACAAACCAACATAAGTCGTGAAACATTGATTTTGATTAAATACTTCGCAACTCTGAGCTACAACATAACTTACTGCTGCATTCTCTAATAGTTTTCTTTTAAATATATTCTTATTTTCAACAAGTTTCTTCAATATATTTGTCCTTTATGAGATTATGATGTTGAATTTAGTTAAGAAAAGGTTATCTCTAAATTAATTGGAAATAGGTAGTATTTTTGGATCGATAATTTTGTTCTATGTGTCTAATATACAAATATATAGATATAGAATATTTCCTCTCTCTCTCTCTCTATGCATATTTATATATATATATATATATATAAAGAGAGAGAGAGAGAGGGGGATGCATTATATAGAGAGACAGAGAAGAGACACTCACGTAGAGACAGTGATTGAATGGACTAAATTAGTTCTTGGATTTCATGTCCTATACTCCATCTCATAGGTTAATATAATTATAATGTTTCACGGCTTAGATGCATAGATTCTACAGCTAATGCAGCACATTAGTATGTGTAGAATTGAGATATCACTTCATAGTTAAAGAAATAATTTGAATTAAAATGCGAAATGTTCATAATAATAAATTTTTCAATCTAATTTGTTTTCAAAATCGCAGACTGCGGATTAAGAATTTTATATAAGTGAATTAAATATATCTGTGAATAGTACGTGGAGATGGAGGTATATTAAGTGTCGGTCATCAAATTTTCCAATACAGCTATTTTTTTTTTATTTCAGTACTTCTAATTTTCATAGGCTGCATAGGTGTTTCTCTTAGATTTTTTGCATTTCTTCTTCAACCACCACAGAGCTTGTTTTTAGGGATAACATTGGTACTTGGCAAGTTTCTCTAATATACCAGCTTTCATGTTTTAGAACTAACAGAAGTAAAACGATATAAAATTGAGCGGAAAGAGAAAAACTCTTGATTGTTTCATTAGAGTTTAAGATAAATAAAATTGATGAATAAAGGATTTAAACTTTTTAAAAAAGGATGTAAACATAGGTTTGGCAGTCATTGCAGCTTTTAATGCTATTCGACACTAGATGGATAAAAGAAATAGAGTCATTTTTACAAAGCAGTCTTTTTTTAAATTGGGAGACAACATGAAGAGAAATATTTCAACAAGAACCAAACAACTGTTTTTTCCCATTAAAATATGCAATTTTCGTGCTATCTGAAATTTTTTTTTTTACAATTATGTGTTCTTGTTATTTGTCACGAAAAGATTTTGTTCTTCATTTTACCTGAAAAGTTTTTTTTCTCTTTATCTTACATGAAAAGATTTTATTTCTTCATTTTACCTGAAAATATTTTATTTTTTAATTTTATCTTTTATTTTGTGATGAGAATGTCAACTACTTTTTGAGTTTTCAGTATTCCATCTAAGTGTCCAGATTAATTTGAATTCGGGACTGTACCATACATATGTGAATCATTTTTGCAAGAAGACATATACTGTAATCCGCCTCACTCTAAAGCATTCGGTATATTTTTTTGAAAGATGCATAAAGCCTTAAGGTTACATTTCAATAACTTCAAGAGAAAAATTGTGATTTTAATTTATTTATAATAAATCAAATTAAATAACTATCAACCAGATTCATGACTCAGTGGCAAAATGCGTCGCTGGTGGGATCTGATAACTGGTGTGGTCTGACGTTGTCGACTCTGTTTCAAAAAACGAGGAGCTTGATGGCGTTTGTGATGTTCAGAATCTTGCCTCGTGATATTCAGAATCTTGCCTACCTATTGATAGTTTTCTCCCATGTCATACGAAAATGCGGGGTAGTTCCCCCTAAAAGTCCTCCGGCAAATCACTGTCCTCCTTCTTCAGCTACAAGGATACAATCTACCTACGAGGGTTCCATCATAAAGATGCCCCCTTCCCTTCTTCTTCTTGAATAATTTTATATTAAAATAATAGTAGCCTTAAAATTTCATAGCTATGTTACTTTCAGAAGAGCACAATATCTCTACTCGTTGTCTCGTGAAAACGTGCGCAGCTAGCATGCAGGAGGACTGAGGTTCGAATCTGCTGGTGGCATTATTGTAAACGCTGCTCACAGAAACTAGGAGACTCGATGGTGATTGTGACAACGTGTGAAATATGTCTCGCATCGATAGACAGACTGCTTGGTAGACGTTTTTCCGATTTTCAATCATATTAAACACAAACGCGGGGTAATTACCTTTAAAAGCTTTCCCGGGAAATGCTATCCTCCTCCATTACCGTCGGTGATCTGTTCGCGATGTACACGAGGTCTACCGATATTCCATATTTACCTTTCTAAATGGAAGGGAAATGCATAGGTGGAGACTACATACGGGTTTGTCGCTCTACGGTCATTTAATGCACACTTTAGGCCAATTAGACCTGGCCTACAGTTTAACATGGATTCGGAACCACTAGAAAACATTCATGACACCGCCCGGATTCGAACCAGAAGCCTGTGGTACCAACGGCCAGGCCGCCTACTTACGGGGATGAGGTGTGGAAAAAGGAGAACAAAAATAATTTTCAAATAACATACATATATCAGTTGATGGCAATTTTTGTTCTAATGCAGTTGGCAAACACTTAGACAGTTTGGTCGCCTTAAGGCTAGCGCTGCACAGACATTACTCACTTTGCATTACCCAGGGGGCGTGTGCAACTTGAAGATACGGACGCGGAGTAACAATGACCCCGCAACGCTTTACGATCCTATTAGGACCGGGACTTACAGTTTAAAGTGGATTCCGAACCACTACAAACATCCATGGCACCGCGGGATGGCACCCGAAACCAGTGGTATCGAGCGCCAGAGTGCTAGCCACTCGACCATTCAGGCCCCCGCAACTGAAAATATCTTATACTTCATTTTTCCAAAAGGAAGCTTAAGTTTAGGGCAAGATTTGGCGAAAATTCATATAAATAAGTGCTCCAGCTTTAAAGTTTGCGTTTCATCAGAGAAAGCGGTATTTTTAATCACTTGATACCGTACAAAGTATTTCTTCTCTTCCTGAAATATCGGCTTTTTCTGGAGTTAAAGTATTTTTTTTTCGTACGATGGAAGCTTTGAGAAAGCACAGGTGAATTTTTTTTTTTTTTTTTTTTTCTTCTTTTTTACGGGTATTGATATGGAAGCATAAAGAAAATTGCTTTTATAACTTATTGAAAAGAATACCTTGGATGCAATACATTTCTTTCTTGAAGTCAATATATTTGACATTGAAATTTCCTGATGTTTTGTTCCAGTAAAGCGAAATAAGTAATAATTTTGTTGCAATAAAGCGAAATAAATAATAATTTTGTTTCAAAAAAAGCTCCATGAAAATTTTAAAAATGTGACTGACCGTTTCAATTTGTAATTTATCAAATATGTTCAAATGTTTATAAAACAGAAATTTATAAAATATTAAACAATTTGTTTTTCATATTCGTATTTAAAATCTTTAATCTAATACAAATAAGAATCAATCATATATTACAATAATTTCATTTTATGATTTATAAGTATTCTGTCTATTTCTATAAAACAACAAAGCATGTTCATACATACATGTTTATATCCGTATAAGTACAATAATTCCCACTGCTATTCTTTCAATATAAAAATAGTGATATCAGACCCAGATAAATGAATTAACGGATTGAATATATTTAAGTTTACATTTGAATACAGATTCACTGAAATATCAAAATAGATATTCCTTTATGAATTGGTAGCAAAAATATTTTATTATTCTGGATGTTTCATTTTAAATTTTAAATATGAGGCTTTTGTTCAAATTCACGAGGTATTGAAAACGCTATTTTAACGCGTCAAGATTTTAATATTAAAATACTCAAAAAATAAAAATTTTATGCAGCAGTTATAAGAGAATATTTTTCTCGTATAAATATAATGGATTATATTCAAAACTATAAAAGTAACTTTTTTAAATTTTTCCACGAATAAATATAATTTATTCATAGAAGGAGACAATGAAAATCCCTAATGAATTAAAATCCAGAATTATACACTATAAATTGATATTTTTCTAAATTAAAAAAAAAAACAATATGCTTTAAAATACGCATATCTTTTAAGGAACAATGATAAATAAATATATTAAATACAATTAAATTAACAAATATAATCAAAATAGTTTACTAGATTATTTTATCTAACCTATTTCATTTATTAACACATTAACGAATTTAATAATGTATACCAACCTTTATTAGTTGCAGTATAAATTATACAGTATAGTCTATAAAAATATATAATGGACTCTTTGTAATATAATTAATTGCAGTATTGCATATTATTTGACATTGTGCATAAACAGTAAATTAATAAATATATTTTTCACCATAGATCAATTTAAAGAAAAAAATGTTTAAAATTTTAATGAAAAGTTTTTAACAAGGATTATATATTAGGCACTATTTGCAATGTGTACTGACAATTAAGTTGTCTACCACGTAAATGGAAATTAAGAACCATAGATGAAACTACCCTTATTCAAATTAATTTACAGGCCTTGGGAGATTCAGAGCAACCACCTCTCTTCTGCGACAATTCGGTGGCATGGATGTTTGTTAGCTGTTCGGAATCCACTTTAAACTGTAGGTCCCGGTCTTTTTAGCCCTCGTGTGCATAAGATGACAGTAGAGTGACAAACCAAACAAAATCTGAGATAATCCAAAAGATGTTCAATAGAATTAAAATCCGAAGATCATTTTTTCAGTCCATTCATTCCATACATTTATCTTCAAGATATCTGTCAATACATGTATATCAATGCAATCAGGCATTATCTCTCACTAGGAGGAAGTCTTCATCTAATGTCTTATTTCTATGAAACAACGATATCGCCCTAATATCTCTCAACTGTCAGTGTTTCTCCATGGAACACCAGAAGATTTAACGGCATCTATGGTAAACTTAAAGCAATCACTTAAGATATCTGTCAATAAATATATAAGATATCTTAAAGCTATCTGTCAATAAATATATGAGCTATCTTAAAGCTATCTGTCAATCAATATATGAGAAATCTTAAAGATATCTGTCAATAAATATGTCTCAATGCAATCAGGCATTATCTTTCATTAGGATAAAATCTTCACTTAATGTCTTATTTCTATGAAACAAGGATATCGTCCCAAAATCTCCCCTGATAGTGTTTCTCCATGAAACACAGGAAGATTTAATGGCAACTATGGTAAACTTAAAGCAATCACCTAAAACTTAAAGATATCTGTCAATAAATGTATCTCAATGCAATCAGGCATTATCTCTCATTAGGATGAAGTCTTCATCTAATGTCTTATTTCTATGAAACAAGGATATTGTCCTAATTTTATCTCAACTGTCAGTGATTCTCCATGAAACACAAGAATATTTAACGGCCTCTGAGGTAAACTTAAAGCAATCACCTGTCTGCCGAGGTAAATCCCAAAATGTCCTGCGGGATTAAAGTCAGGAGAACGAGCTGGTCATTTATTTATTATGTATTATTTATCACGAAACTGATGAAGGTCATGTATTTTCATTTATTAAAATTAATTTATTATGAATAACACCATATTATGATAATCCGATATACGGATCAAAGACCTCTCGCCATTTTATTACAGCTCTCAGAATTTAATCATGGTGCACATGAAGATAAATATGAAACCCAGAGAGATTTTTACCCAAACCATGATTGCATATCTTAAAAGTCTGTGCCTTTCAGTAATCTAGGATTGGGAATATCTGTTGTTTGGTTCAGATTAGAATATGTCTCGAATTATTTTCCTTATTAATCCGGTACTTATGACTTTATTGTTGTTATTGTTGTGCAGTTCATGTTACGTGTCGTCTGACAATCAAGCACTTCTC
Source organism: Caerostris darwini (assembly GCA_021605075.1). Taxonomy (NCBI): domain Eukaryota; kingdom Metazoa; phylum Arthropoda; class Arachnida; order Araneae; family Araneidae; genus Caerostris; species Caerostris darwini. Next base: position 508,572 of record BPLQ01007452.1, read on the forward strand.
TTTAGTCGTTAATATTGACACATCCGACTCACACATAGGGTGACAAATTGTTTTCTAGAAAACAAGTTTAAACTGTAAAGATTTTTTCACGTCTAAGAGATACGAATATCTCTTTTTTGTGGCAAAAATGGTCCCCAACAAACTAGGACATACGATGATAATGCTTATCCCTTCTCCTTTTGTGAGAGTGTTCGTTAAAATAGGTTGTAACTCATGGTCATCATAGGACATTTCTCCTGAAAATCAAAATCCTGGTGGTTGCACGGATGTTTATTAGTGGTTCGGAATCCACATTAAACTGTAGATCCCTGTCTAATAAGCCCAAAGTGTGCAAAAAAGTTACCTTAGAGCGACAAACCACACCATCCTAAGCTTAGAAACGAAATTATTTCGATTGGCTTAGCTATGACATACAATAATCGTTGAATTGTGTTTAATGTTACATTAGAAATATATATATATATAGAGAGAGAGAGAGAAAATATATATATATATATATATATATATTCCAAACATGTAGCCGAAAGTTAAATGAAATCATCAAACAAGTCATTCAAGCTCACTGGTTTGCAGGAAAAGTGAACGATACTTTCAAGGACGAGGAACAATGCCAGTTGTCAAGCAATTAAAGGGAGTGACAGTCAAAATAATAGTGTTTTATTTGTTTATTGAAGAGCGTGGGAAGTGACAAAATTGACTGATTGTACTAAGAGAAATGTTAAGTCAGTGTTTATAGAAAAGATCACAAGTTATTATGTTGTAATTATGGTCTAAATAAACTAAAGTGGGCAGAAAATGACCGTAGAGCGACAAATCTAACTCAAAAAACCTTGAAATCAAATTTTTGGCTAGCACTTATCCCCACATAGTTGGTAAATGTAGCAAGAAACTGTATATTATCTCGCATATTACCAGCTTATAGTAGGCGCCACCTAATCTCACACCATAATATAAATTTCATTATGACATCACCACCCATATCTCCATACCCAAAATTGAAGATAAAATTTAGTATACTTAATTTTTAAATGTGTGTTAAAAATTATTAAAGATTAGTGGTAATACTCATTGTTGTAATTTTTGTTTTTTACTTTTTTACATATTTATTCATGAGAATCTTATTTACATGGTGAATGTTAAAAAAAGCGCCTGATTGCCTAGTGACTACTGCTCTGTCGCTTGGCGCCTCAGGTTTCAGGTTAGAGTCCCGACGGTGCCATGGATGTTTGTAGTGGTTCAAATTCCCTTTTAAACTGTTATTTCCTATCTAACATGGCTGTAGAGCGTTGGGCATGAGGCTGAGGCCCCTGTTTCGAAATCTGCCAGTGACAGCCTTGACTTACCTTGGGGCTGTTGCGACAATGAAGAAGAAGAATGTTAAAATAAACCAGTTGTACATTATTTTCTTGTGTTTTCCGTATATATCAATCTATACAACTGTAAAAACAATTATATTAATATAAATATATTTCTAATGTAATTAGGTAGGGTTTCTAATTTTCATATCGGAAAGTTTTTTAATTTAAAACTTTTTAAGCAACTAAAAAAAATAAAATTACAAAATAAAACATTGTATTCAATATGAACACTTAATGCATAAAAAAAAGCAAAAATTAAATGCATTTTTAATAAATTTATAAATAATATATTAAGAATATAATCAAATACACTTCTTATTCTAGCAGTTCATAAACTTTATTTTGTCTTTCAGATCAATATTTATACTCTAAAGCGGTTGATACAAAATGTTAAATAAGTTTCAAAATGAAATACTCTTTTATTTTGTTATCTTTTAAGACCTAGTACAACATAAACTTAAGTAATCTACAAAATAGCTTTTATTTCCGGGATTTTTCATCAAAAAGTATCCTTTAAAAGTCCACGGGAAGCCCTATAGATAAACTCTAACATCATAAAAAAAGTTTCCTTTCAACTCTAAAATGAACGTTTATTTCGCCCCATGAGATCCCGGTTTACAACCAATCACGAGGAAGAACTTTCGATGGCGGGCCTATCACATCCACTGCTTGGAATGAAAAGTTGATAACGCGTTGCATAAGACATTGATGGATGTCGGGTCTTGGCTTCTTTGGGTCCAATCTGTTGTCAGCTAAAATTAACGTCACGTCTGAACTTGGTGCAACAGAAAATTAGATGTTCAAGTATAGAAAACGAAGACAAAGTTAGTGTTTATTTTTTTTCTTTTTCTTATTCTAAAGAAAATCGAAATTTATTTTTTTTTAATTGCAAAATATACTAAACATGTCTTTGTAACATGTAATTACATAAATGAATGTAGAATGCTGTAGAATTTCTTAATATTATTATTCATCATATCTTTTGTATTAAATACACAAAATTAAATAATTTTGATGTGTTTTGAAAAAATATTATTTTAAAAAATAAGAGTTGGTTTGAAGAAGATTTCTGTAGGTTCAATTTTTTTAATGATTGATTTTATGAGGAAGTTCACTCAAAAAGCTGAATTAATCTAAAGAATATTGCAGATAGACAGAGATACAATGTTTAGTCGACCAACTTATTATGTGATAAATACTACAAAATAAAAGTTATTGAAGGATCTTAAAATAATTAATCTTTTTTGATATTCACCGTACCTGTAAAGTGAGCGCATAGATCTGTAGGATGCAATGTAAAAGAAATGGCATCTTTTGTTTCAAATATTACAAACTGTACATCTATCCTTTTTAATGTAATTAAAAATTGTAAATATGTAATTAAAAATGTTTTTTTCAAAACATCTCAATACTTTTTGACCACTTTGCAAAAGAGTTATGATTATTATTTTGAATTATGTATTGTAATACATTTTCAATCATCATTTTTTATTATCATGAATTTCAGAATGCTGTTCTATTTATACTATTTAACAAAATCATTTGGTATTGCACAATTTATACCTGCACTTTTTCATACGTTATAAAAGCAAAAAACTTCTTCTACTGTTTTTATGATTAAAATGATTTTATTATTATAAATTTTTATATAACTTAACCGGAAATATCATAATTTTATGTATTTTTAATTTTAAATCATAATTTTTAATAATTACAATTAATTGTCGAAGTTTTAAAGGTAAAAGTATTATTTCGGAGGAATATATAGATTTATTTATTTGACATTTTTTGAAATACAATCGATGTCCGTGAAATAAATATTTATTTTCAAATTTGATTTAACTTAAATATATCTTTATTAAGAATATGGCTATAAATTCATAATAATATGGATTATTTCTTTAATAAGGGTTCCCTTTTAAATTACATTACACTATAAAAACTAAATTACATTACTTCTTCATTGGCGGAATAATATCATGGTTGGCAAGGTCGTCTTCCTACTGGCGGATTTCGAGATAGGAGATTTCTTCTTACTTGATAGGGTTGTCAGCCCCATGCCTAACACTCTACAGTTATATTAGACCGAGATCTACGGTTTAATGTGGATTCCGAATTATAACGCACATACATGGAACAGCCGGACATGGACCCGAAACCTGTAAAATTACATTATACAAAATGAAATTATATTATAGATATTTTGGGTATTGCATTCTCAATGAAATTGTTTTTAAAAATTTTCATTTTGTGATAAATTGATAATTATAACATTCTTTTGAATAGACCATCTGATGAGTTTTATTATTATTATAAAACTTTGAATGCAATTATGCTTTAAAAAGCTCTCAGATAAATTCAATGTGGTTGTAAATTTCATATATTTATTTCAAATTGTTGGATTTAGTTATATTTAATACATTTTGATAGTAATTTTAACATTCGTTAAATAATATTTAAACTAAAGTAAGTCATCTATAAAATTATTAAAAATACTCACTAAAATATTTCGATAAGGAATGACATTGCAACATGTGTGATAATTACATAAATATTTATCTTGTAAAAGAATGACTTTGATTGACAATAATGATTGACTTTAATTAAATTATAATGCTTATAATACGGAGCAATGTGCGAGTATACTTTACAAGCTCTTTTTATGCAGTAATGAGTTCTATGTTACTACATTATATAATACAATACATATTTATAATTGAGAACTGCTTGTTTGTTGTTTTCATTCTATAAAATTTATTTAATTTCTATGTAATTAACGGGGTTAATTTTTAGATAATAATTTCAAAGTTATAATTTACAATATTAATTTGGTGTTTCCGCAATTAAATATTTGTTTATTTTTAAATCAATTAATAGATGATTCAAAAATAATTTTATAATAAAAAATGGCAAAAAAATTGATACTAGCTATTTTATATTTCTTATATGCAATAATATATTTTTGTATGAATTTTTAATACAGTTTAGTACAAATGTTTTTTGATTTAAAATACTTTGTGAACAAAATATGCTTGCATCGCATTCAATTTATTGTTGATCTTTGTAAACAATTCCATCATTTTAAAGTAGTTTACTTATTAAATTTACTTCATTTTTATGAAATTAACAGCGTTAAATTTTATATAATAATTTAAAAGTTTTAATATAAAACATTAATTTGTTGCATTGTAATTAAATTTCTGTCAATTTTTAAAATCGATAAATTAATGGTAATATATGATTCAAAAATAATTTTTTAATAAAAAAGGAAATGACAAAAAAATTCATAGTAGTTATTTTATATTTCTTATATGCAATAATATATTTTTGTATGAATTTTTAATACAGTTTAGTACAAATGGTTTTTGATTTAAAATACTTTGTGAACAAAATATGCTTGCATCGCATTCAATTTATTGTTGATCTTTGTAAACCATTCTATCATTTTAAAGTAGTTTACTTATTAAATTTATTTCATTTTTATAAAATTAACAGCGTTAAATTTTATATAATAATTTAAAAGTTTTAATTTAAAACATTAATTTGTTGTATTGCAATTAAATTTCTGTCAATTTTTAAAATCGAAAAATAAATGGTAATATATGATGCAAAAATAATTTTTTAATAAAAAAGGAAATGACAAAAAAATTCATAGTAGTTATTTTATATTTCTTATATGCAATAATATATTTTGGTATGAATTTTTAATATAATTTAATATAAATAATTTTTGGTTTTAAATGCTTTGTTAACAAAATATCGTTGCGTCGCGTTCAGTTTATTGTTGATCTTTTTAAACACTTCCGTCATATTAAAGAAGTTAACTTATTAAATTTATTTCATTTTTATGTAATTAACAGCATTAAATTTTATATAATAATTTAAAAGTTTTAACTTATAATATTAATTTATTATTTTGCTGTTAAATTTGTGTTAACTTTTTAAATCGAATAATAAATGGAAATATATGATTCAAAAATAATTTTATAAGAAAAAAAGAAATGTCAAAAATTGATTTGATAGTAGTTATTTTATATTTCTTATATGCAAAAATTTATTTTTTTATGAACTTTTAATATAGTTTAGTATAAATGTTTTTTGATTTAAAATACTGATTAGATTAACAAAATATCCTTGCATCGCATTCAGTTTATTGTTGATCTTTTAAAAAACTTTCGTCATTTTAAAGTAGTTTACTTATTAAATTTATTTCCTTTTTATGGATTTAACAGCGTTAAATTTTATATAATAAATTAAAATAATAAAAATATAATAAATAATTGCAACACATATTTATAATATTAAACAGTTAAGTTATTTGCTGTTTTTATTATATAAAATTTATTTCACTAACTGTAATTAACAGCTTTCAATTTCCTGTAATAATTTAAAAGTTTTAACATAAAATATTAATTTGTTATTTTGCAATTAAATTTTTGTTAACTTTTAAAATCAAAAAAATATATGTGAATATATTTTATAATAAAAAAAAATGACAAAAAATTGATAATAGTTATTTTATATTTCTTGTATGAATTTTACTATACTAATATACTTTGTATGAATTTTTAATATAATTTAGTATAAATGGTTTTTGATTTAAAATACTTTGTTAAAAAATATCCTTGCGTCGCATTTAGTTTATTGCTGATCTTTTAAAACACTTGCGTCATCTTAAAGTAGGTTACTTAACCCTGAAAGATCACATGGGATCTACATCATCCCAATGTTTGCAAACTCAACTATTCCAGTAAACATAACATACACCCACGTTATCATGCAGTGACCTTGAAATTTTATTCCTGGCTGTCGCGTTTTTCTCATTTTAAAAACAATTTGTGTTTTCGTAAACGCTTACTGTTGGTGTTTTCAGCTGAATCAGTATTTTAAAAGCTTTTTTTTTCCGTGTTATAATTTATTAGAACTGATGGACTGTATAAAAGAAATGGAGTATTTTCAGAATTTTATTGTATGTAGTACAAGTTTCGTGAAGAAAAACTGAGTAAATGTGAACTGGAACAAACAAGTGAATATACACATGATAAAAAAATATTAATAGATTCAACAGCGAATGAGAATTCGAATTTTCGGTGCAAGGAACAACTCTTTTGTGATAAACGTTTGGTTGATATACAAAAAAATTGCGACAAAATAGAAGAAAATACATTAACAAGTGATATTTTCTAAGAATTTTTTATTTTCTTTGTCAAAATTAAAACCCACAGCTTAAAATATTTTAAAACTTTTTTTTATTGAAGAATTGTAATTTTTCATAGTATAATAGAATGAAACAATAAATATACTGAAATTTATGTCATATCATACGTTGATAAATAGATCGTTTTTTATTTTACATCATATTTTGAAAAAAAAAAAATCTTAAAAATAGGGCTATCTTATTTTGATTTAATTTTTAATTATAATAATATGTATATTTAAATAGCATTATTTCTTCTAAACAACATTTTAAAAATAATGATCAGCAATCTTTATATTAATATTAATGAGTTGCAAACAATAAAAAATCGTTTTACGGATCCTATTTGAATCACATAATACCTCATTAATAAAATAAACTGCATTATTCGAGTATCATATTAAAATAAATATATGCTAATAGTACAACAAGAAGAGTAGGTGTAGGGGGAAATTATTTTTTTTCTTGTTAGCATTAGCGCAGAAATTAAAATTTCTAAAACAACTACACACATATTAAAACTAAAATTGTTTAAATATTTATATAAATTTCCAATCTGTTTCTGCTTAAAAAAAATTTAAAAAAATAAAAACAATCTATCGCTGAATTGGGTGAATTCATATGAGTCATCATTTTTTAAACAACGCATTTGTCTTTCTCAGAGCTAAGATATAATCACACTCGTATAAATTCAGAAAACAGTGGTTAAGATTTTATAAACATGAGTTGTAATGGGCGACTCCGATTTGACACAAATCATTTTCCAGATGAATTCAAGTCTGAATAATATCTTTAGCTTATGTATTATGGTAAAGCAATAATAATTATCATTATTATTATTATTTTAGATTTCATAACAGTTTGAGCAAACAAAATTTTCAGCTGCTGGCTTGTATTCGATTATGTATTATAATAAGCCATAACAAAAACTAAAGACTTTTCTAATAACTAATTTTTATTAGAATAGTTCTTTAACATAGCATTACTAAGCTTAACATATAACCTAAAGCAGGGGACAAAAGAAAAAAAATAATAAAATAATAATCAGTATAGATTTCAATACTGTAGATGACAAAATATCTTTTACTATTTATCTTCTTGGTTATAACAATAAGAGAAAACGTAAGATATATTTTGTGTTATATCAACAATCAAAATATTTTGTTAATGTAAAAAAAATATTTTATGTGTATTTTTTTAATTATTTCGTCTAGCATTTAAACTTAATGTTATACGAATGTTTTTAATTGAGGACTTGTTTTAGCATGTTCAAAAACATTTGTGTAGTAGAATCCTCGTTAAAAAATAATTATTTCTGCGGGACAGAAGATAAATACTTTTAGTATGTGCAAATGTGCTTAGTATGTGTTTTCACGGTGCTTTAAATATGTGCCAGTGCTTTAAATAGATAAAGTAATGAAATTGTTTGGTACTTACGTATTAACGGTACCTTGGCGACAGACTTGGCGGTTTTTAAGTGTCGCCAATCTTTATTATTTGGAATAAAAATATTTTGAAAGCGTTTTGATTTTAAATGAAGTGTTTCATATATATTTTATTATTTGGAATAAAAATTTTAAATTAAGTGGCGCCAATTAAGTGTAGATTGGCGCCAAATCTGTAGCTGCGGTTGGCGCGTGTGCTCTTTACTGGCGCAAGTGTCGCCAAGGTACCGTTAATACGTAAGTACCAATTGTTTTTTAGATTGCTTAATATTACAGAAAATAATTTTCAGTATAAAACATTTTTGCAAATTAGTTTTGAGGAAGAAATATTTATTACAATATCGCTAATGAAAGGGAATTAAAAACAAAAATAATAATAAATAACATAAAAAAAGGAAATAATCTAACTAAATAATGCATGAAATATTTTTTTTATTTAAAGGAAGGTGGGAATTTGTATCAAAATTTAAGAACTATTATCATATTATTTAATATGGATAAATCAGTTTTAAATTCATCAGATGAATTAAAAATGGATGAGCACAAAACGGACATGATTCAAGCAGAAAACGTCAATAAATAAACCAAATTATTATGATTTTGTAGAACAACTGATGAAATTAAAGTCTAAAGTTTTGTTTTTAATGTTTTAGTGGGGGAAAAACGACATCAATTGCTGTCTTGCTATCCAAGGTGGTGCATGTCATGTTCAGTTTTACTACGAACTTATGTAAACGAATATTTCTTTAAAAAGCATTGTAGAAGTATACGGCTTCCTCCAAAAACAACATTTATTTTTTCAACGAATAAAAAAAAATGTAAATAAAAAAACAAATAAACAAATGAGCCATTTATCACTTTCAAAATTTTTTTTTTTTTTTTTTTTTTTAGTGACAGCATTTTTTTGCCCCCAGAATTTTTTTTTTTGTTTCTCCAGAAAATGCGTAAAAAAAACTAAGGAAAAAAAATATTATCGGAGATTAATAAAAATGCATTCCGTTCAAGTTGCAATTAATTAATTGTCTCTTACGCTATAAATAAACTTGAACCTATCACATTTTATTAAGTATTTAGTTTTTCTAACAGCTAAAGTAAGCTTGTTTGACATTGATGTATCAAATTTTTCATTAGACTGCAGAAAATCTTTTATTTCTAACAGTTTTAATTATGTCTTTTGTTAAGTAAAGTCGAGAAAAAATTTTGAAATGCTAATCGATAGTTACTGAGGTTATTGGTCTGAAAATTTATTAAACTGTTTTGACTTTATCTCGAATATATACATGATTATATTCGAATTTTAATTAATTCATTTGTTTTCCATTTTTTTCTTTTAGAAATATTGAAACTATTATAAAGAGCAATCGTAAATATTTTTTTTTAATAAATGCTACGACTACGCTATGCTAAAATGCTACTGCTACTAAATGCTACTATACTAAATGCTACTATACTAAATGCTACTGCTAAACCTACCGTTTTTTAATACGTGTTTTAAAATATTATAACTGAGCATATAGCCTTTAAAGAGTTTTAAAAATTATTTATTTTTGAAATTTATTGTATTTTTATTTCATTTCGTCCTTATTAAGTTTTTAACAGATTTTTCCATGACTTTTTTCAATTTAAAAATTATAGGTATGTACAGATATAAAAATTTTAAAAAAAATCAAGTACTCTAATATACATAATGATACAATTTAATTTTTATGAAGCGAAATGACTTCGTTGTAAATAGCTATAAAAAGAAGACAATACAGAAGTGAGAGCAGGGCTTTGATTTTTCATTATGTTATTAAATTACTTAAAGATTATTATAAATATATTTTTTTATTTTTTTTTGTCTTTTAAATACTGTTCCATGGGACTCCTTTTGACCATAGCGACACCATAAGCTCTAATATATGATATTACTCCATTTGATTATATTTTGGTATATGCCAAAAAGTATATCTTTGCGGAAACTGGGCTTATTCCTAGAAAATTCAAACCTATTTCGATCGATATGTATTTGTAAATAAACATTTTTATTCTAAAATTGTTCAAATTTTATTTTCTTATTACTCTTGCGCTTGGGAAATGTAAAAAAAATGTTTTTTTCAATTTTCACTGACAAGAGAAAATGGCAAACTCTTTCCTTTTAGCGCTCCATTATCTTTTCACCTCGGAATCTGCAACAGCTTTTTCACAAGGTTTGTCCTAAATACAATATTCCAAAATGTTCCTTCAACTCCTCGAGGAGATACGAGCAGTGAACAATGCCTTCCATGTAAGTCTCATTTAATTTTTGATATAAAATTTCATGGAAATAAAAAATAAAATGTATAAAAAAAGTTATTAAATCAATGTAACGTCACTCATAAAATACATTTGCTTTTATGTTAGTAATGTATTAACCACAGGCCAGGCATTGATCGATGTCATTGCCACCCGCCTTTGGCGAATGTCAACCAAATTTTGTTTTGGATGTTTGTTTAGAATGATTTCCAGAATATACTCGTTGTAAAAATGTTTGAATTGTAAAAAATTGTTCGAATGTTGCTCTGCCGAAAAGTAAATGCGAGTTATCAATCATTGATAATATCATGCACTAAGGGTGGATATTATAAGCAATCAATCGATGGCATGTGGTTAATTCCTAAATAATATTATTTAAATTCATTGCATTGATTATATGTAAATAAAATATCTTTACGATAGTTATTTAAAATTTTTAGTGCTTGCGTTGAGCGTGGTATAAGTTTGTTGTGGCCTTGGTCTTCACAAGTTTTGCATCCCTGTTCTACAACAATGACAACACTAAAAATGCCATATTGAATGTATTGTTTTTAATTATTACAAATATGCATAATAATATATGGTGAACAATTCAATGTAATTTATATCCACTACACTACATGCACTAACTACCTGCACTACTTAACACTAAATACACTACCTGCCCACCTCTTCAGCCATTTGCATTTTCATAGTTTTAGACCTCTCATTGGTTGAACAGAGAAACTTAACAATGTCTTTCAACCGTGAAATATATTTAGATAACATATATGCAATAATTTATTTTAAAAAAGAAATAATAAGTTAAAAATAAATATTTAAATTTATAAATACTTATATTTGTTAGCAATATATAAATTAGAATGTACAAGGAAATTATTTTCTAATTAAATATTAATTTCAAACTGCTAGCTTTAAATTCTAAAAATTTAATTCAAATTAACTTTAATTTTAATAAGGGTAATTCAGATTTTTTTTTCTATGATTGATTAAAAAACTTTCATTAACATCATTAAAAACCCCCAAGCCAAATATATATGTATATATATTCTTCGAACCAGAAGATATTTTGTAAAATAAAATCAAAAGAAGGTTCTCAGATTATGTCTTTTAAGATTATTGGAAGATAAATAAAAGTGAAAAAAGAAAAAAAAAAAATCAAATATACGCCCAGTTCTCTATTAATCTCAAAAAAATATTCTATAAACTATATAAAACTCACTGCATTTGTAGAAACAAACATTAAAAACTACTTCTTCATATTAAATTTTTTGTTTTATAAAGTTTTTTACTATTGCATTTAGAAAATCCTTCTAAAACTAAAAACTATAATATTTTTACCGATATATATATATATATATATATATATATATATATATATATTGAATAAGATATATTCAAATATTCGTAAATAAGTTTTTTAGATATATTTTTTTGACTTGAATGCAACCATATTTACTGAATCTAATTTTAGCTAGGAACAAAAATAAAATTGTTGTTTATTGCTAGAGAAAAAGAAACTCTAAATGTTTTCATAGTAAAGAAACCAGCCAAGTCTTTTAGAATTTCTGCAAAAAAATATAAATTCGTTACATGTAACTGTCTTTCATACAGAGCAACACCGAAAGAAAACAAAATTCTTTACAAAAAAAAAGGGAGAATAAAAAAATTATTTAAATATAGTATCAAATGAAGCATAAGAAAGAAATTAAGCTAGAACCGAGATGCATTTTTAACTCTTTTCTGAAAAAATCTGCAAATAAAAAATGAAAAAAAATATACAAAATGCGAAGAGCCAAATGTCGATAAAACGCGAAATTTCTTAGCCGTTCTACAAGAAGGAAATTGAAAATTTTTTTTATAATCGTGTCATGAAATCTATAGCTTCTGAAATAGAATAGCTTAGAATTTTGACACTTATTCTCTAAGTTAAATAAATGTAGATCAATCATCCAAGACAGGAGGCTTAAAAAGCTTTTCAGAAAAAGTGTCTTTTTTGGCTTTGGCAGCGATTTTTAAATGAAATTTCTCGAACGGAAGAAATGAAAAGCATACGTTCGAATACTTTTAATATTCCCAGTTCATCAAAGAATAATATTTTCTAAAATTCGGCAATGAATAAAAATTATGATATTTTATGAAGTAAAAAGAAAGTTTTTTTTTTTGTTATTATTGCGCTCCTTTTTTTGTACTAGATTAATAACTTCTTTTTATACATAAATGGTCTAAGAAAGTCAGTGAAAAAACGTTTAATTATAAGCAATAAATTGTTTTTTATTAATTTTTTAATAATTTAAAAAGTTGAAAAATTAAATATTTACACAAGTCTTCATAAAAACTTATATCATTTTCCCCAAAAACTATAAATATTCACTAAAAGATTAAACATTTAGATAAGCACTTAGGTTTCACTCTTATCTCTCAAATTGATGTATTTCAATTTTAAAATTCAATTTTTTTTTCTAATATAAAAATTTTTTATTTAGATTTTATTATTAAGAGCTTGCGAATATTTAATATTTTCTAGATACTTTTTTATTATTTTATTTCAATTATATTAATAATTTCATTTTTTTATAATTATTAAACCCATTTTATAGAATAAAAAATTGCTTTAGCAAAAAAATTTTTTGATAATTATGATGAATACGTATATATATTACAATAAACATGCGTTTATGCAATAAAATTCTGGATTGAGTTATATTCAATATTCCTTTAGATTTACGTTTATTAATTACGGATATTTAATTTTGTTTTAGATAATGTTTTATATTATTTTATTACAATATATTAATAATTTCATATTTTTATAAATATTAAGCACACTTTATAGAATAAAAAAATTGCTTTAGCAAGTAAATTTTATAAGGAATAGGTTTCGACGTTAAAATAAACATGCATTTATACATGAAATTCTAGATTGAGTTATAATTCCTATTTGTTTAGATATACCACATTAATTGTTTTATTTAAATCAATATTTATTCTTCTTTTTTATTGACTCAACAGCCCATGGCGGGCCGAAGATTTCTGCCTACTGCCAGATTGCAAGACGGGAGATGTTTTCTTTTTACGGGTAGTGTTTTTAGCCCTACGCCCAAGGGCCAAGACCTTCTGCTTACATACGATTTCCGAAGCATGAGATGTTATTTTCTTTTTACTGGGTAGGGTTGTTAGCTCTAAGCCCAATGCTCTACATTTATATTAGACTGGGAGCTACTATTTAAAGTTGATTGCAAACCACTACAAACATCCATGGCACCGCCGGGACTTGAACCTGAAACATGTGGCGTTGCGTGCCAAAGTCGTAGTCACTCCGCTATACTTAATACCTATAAAAAACATCCTATTATGTACACATTTACGAAGTTAAATTAATTGAAACTAAAATATTTTGAAAGAAATAAAGGTTCACAAAGAATTGCTGAAGCGTTTAAAAAATTATTTTGTTTTAATTTAAGTATTTCTTTTGTGATACTGATACACACAACAAAAATTGTTTGAGAGAATTATTAGATTATGAAGCAATATTAGTAGATTTAAAAGTTATTGTTACCACTACATTCTTTGCAATCTTATAAAAGAAATTTTTTGTATCATTATATTTGGTTTATCTTTGTTTTCCAACATCAAGTGAAAGAATTTTCGGAAAATACAATCATTATCTGATTTATTAAATACGAACAACACATTCGTAAAGGAATCTTGGAATTTATTTCTTGGAAAACATCACTTCTGTTACGAGTTCTGGATTCCACTTGATGAAAGCTTTTGTAAAAATAACGAAATCCTCACAGAAATCAAGTTAAAGAAAGAATGTTTATTCTAACAAAATTAATGTTTTGGAAGGAAACAGAGGAGCCTTCCATTTCCCTTTGACCAGTTTAATGGAAAGTTGTATTTTATTCAGGTTGAAACTATCTTTAAAATGAAATTCTTCTTGTTTTGTTTAATAAAAGTAGGACGCAAACAGGTTCGCCGAAACTACTGTACTTTGTTAAAACTTTCTTGGAAGCATCGCTTTGAAAATGGTGGGCGGAAGTTTAAAGGAATCTCATTCTTCTTAATTTAACAAGAGAACAGAAGAGAACTGTAATTCTAATTTATAAAAGTAAGCAAGATAAGATATGCAATGTTAAAAATGAATATGCTCATTTATTAATTTTGCAAATTTATTTTTCATTGGATGTATAATAAATTAAATATATCAAATGATTGTTTTTTGACTTTGTCAAGGGATTCCTTCCAATTTCAGAAACAGATTCATGTATTTGACAAATTATTCAGCAAAAGTTAAAATAATCCAGTGCAATGTCATACTGTTAAATAAAAATGTCTTAATAACACTATTAAAATCCATAAGAATTAATGACGATAAAAAAATCCTTAACGTATTTTACAGATAAAAAGAATCACCAACTTATACAAACAAAATTGTCTACAAAGACAATCAATATATTTAAAATAAATATGATTTTTTATTAATTTTGCAAATTTATTTTTCATTGGATGTATAATAAATGAAATATGTTAAATGCTTACTTTTTGACTTTGTCAAATGATCCTTCTAATTTCAGCAACAGATTCATGCATTTGGCAAATAATTCAACAAACGCTACACTAATCCACTGCAATGCCATGCTACTATATATAAATATTATTATATATAGTAGAAGTTTAAAGGAATCTCATTCTTCTTAATTTAACAAGAGAACAAAAGAGAACTGTAATTCTAATTTATAAAAGTAAGCAAGATAAGATATGCGATGTTAAAAATGAATATGCTCATTTATTAATTTTGCAAATTTATTTTCCATTGGAGGTGTAATAAATGAAATACATTAAATGGTTACTTTCTTGATTTTGTCAAGACATTCTTTTCAATTTCAGCAGCAGATTCATGCATTTGGAAATTATTCAACAAAAGCTACAATAATCCACTGCAATACCATGCTGTTAAATATAAATATGTCTTAATAAGATTATTAAAATACATAAGAATTAAATTTCTCAAACTCATTGTACAGATAAAAAAAAATTCCCAACATATTATACAGATATAAATATCTACAAAGACAATCAAAGCTTAAAAATGGCCTTTGATTTGAAATATAATTGCCTAGAACTATACTTTCTCAAGCACTAATTTCTACCATTACCGCAAAAAGATGCAATTAATAATTAAAATTGTTTTGTACTTATAGAAATAAGTATTAAAAAAAACCAACATATTTCTTTAACTACGCAAATTTCATTAAATTCCATTGCAAGAAATTTTCAATAAATTGATAGTTAAATTTATATAACTTATAATTATTGTTACTTTTTTTCAACCCTGTGTGGGTCCCGGTTAAAATAGTCCCATTGTAGCCCATGCATGCCGTCAAAGGCGATTAAAATGGGCACCTAGTGCCCGGGCGTTATAACTGGGACGGGTAAAGTCGAACCTTTTAAGTTCCCCAAGTATTCGTGATACTAGGTCAAGGACGAAAAGAAGCTGCATTTTTTACCCTTCATTGGCTTAGTCTAGATGTTGCTGTCGACCAAGTGTGATAAGAAACAACACTTTTTTAATTTTTTAATTGTAGAGGATTTTTTTTTTCAAAAGATTATAGTATCCATATATTATAGTATATTATCTTTATCCATATATTATTGCATTCAAAGCACATATGGCATTCAAAGCATCCTATATAAACAAGATGTTTTATTTATTTATTTTTTTGTATTTCTTATTTTTTACCTGATGCCTTCCTTATCTTAATACCTCAAATATTAAATACTAGTTTTATTGCTTTTAATTCATTAAAAAAATTATGAAACCATTTAAAAAGTATTAAAGTAACATATTTCATAATTTTTTTTTTTAATGAAAGAGAAAATATAAATTATGCTGTCCTTCTGTATTTAACATTACAGTAAAATGAAAAGATAAATGAAATATGAATATTTATAAGGATATACCTACGCTACGTTAAAGGAGCCTCCCAGTCTTAATTAAGCGTTAATTAAAATGATAATTAAGCTAAATGGGAAAATAAAGGAACCTATCGTTTTCTTTTCCAAAAATAAACTCGCATACATTTATTATTTTTTCTTTTAGTTAAATAGTTTTACAAAATCCAAAGACACTTTTTGACAACGTTTAACGTTTCTATAGAGATTTCAAATTAGTTTAGCATTTTGTAATTTATTCCATTATTAAGTCATGAATTTTTTTTTTGTTAAATTTATGCTGATTTTAAAATAAAAGCTATTTGGGATAGCATTCTTAAGATTATGTCGAATCTCAAACATTTTTTTATAAATTAATTTATGACTGAAAATTATTAAATGTAACCATTTTATGTTGTAATTCATGTAACTATTTAACATTTGTAACTTTTTGTTTAATGAGTAAATTTGTGCATTGTGAAAATAAGTAAAATGTTTATTAATGAAGTAAAGCTGTTAAATCTCGAGATTTTCTAATTAAAAAACGCTAATATGTTAGTAAATTAGTTATAGAATTGCATGAAGAAAATATAATACCATGCCACTTATTAAATAATTTTATGTTAATTTTTTAAATAGTTATGCACATTTATTTGTTATTTTATAGTATTAGGCCTTAAACAATATTACTTTCCATACTGAGTATTTGAACGAAGAAAAATGTATAAAGTTCTTAAGCACACAGATGTTGCGAAAATGCTATCAAATAATTATGCAAACTATAATATACATTCTATTTTATAAATAAACTTTTTTTTTTAAAGAATGGTATTCAGATTGCTTGCTATTTATGACGAATAAATTAGCGAATCACATTAGTTTTTGTTATAGAAAATTATTTCCATAGCAATAATTAGTAAATAATGCAAATAATGTCCAATGTTTTACAAACATTGGACAGTACAGTTACAACAGTTATTATTGACAGATTGATATTGATAACAGAAATTTGACACTCAATGATGTCCCTAATCATTCATAAGGTCCTGGTTAATTTTGTTTTCAATTTTGTAATTTTATGTCGTTGTTTGTTTTTAATGTCCGAAAATTACTGTTATCTTTTCGGTAAATTGTCTTGTACGCATGCCACACTTACTTTTCTAAATTCAGAATTATTTTATAGACAGAATTACAGTTGAATCGCAATTAATTTATTTCATTATAAAGTGTTAACCGCTTATTCGACACAATAGATTGATATTGACAACAGAAATATCCCTCTTAATCCACTGATATACCATAATTATAGATCACTTATTTTTTATATCGATACTTTATGACTACCGTAGTAGACAAAATTATAGCTGAATCACAAATTAATTTATTACATAACTTATTATTAACAAACTATCACACACAATTTTTTGATATTGATAATTGAATTTATAAACTCAGTAATGTCATTAATCATTGACATGGTCCCTAATTTTTTCCATATCGATAACTTATGAATACCATAATAGTTTATTTAGAAAATGAGAAATTGAAAACGTTTTGTTAAATGGGAACATTG
Organism: Caerostris darwini; assembly: GCA_021605075.1. Classification (NCBI taxonomy): domain Eukaryota; kingdom Metazoa; phylum Arthropoda; class Arachnida; order Araneae; family Araneidae; genus Caerostris; species Caerostris darwini. Next base: position 526,356 of record BPLQ01007452.1, read on the forward strand.
AATGTGACATTTAATATAACTTATTTATAAAAACTCTGAAATAAATAAATAATCATATAAGTTTTGTATCAAAATGTCTTAGAATAAATCCATTAGTTAAATTAGTAACAAGTATTTTCAGAATTTAGTCATGTAGTTAAAAAACATATGCTCATATAGTCATGCAGTTAAGCAAAGAATTCCATCACAAAATAGTCATATAGTTAAACAAAATTCCAAAGAATTCCATATCATTTAAAATAATATTAACTTAAGCCCTCTAACACAAAATTAAATAATCCTAGAAACAAGACTCACATATGGAATCTAATAGCCGAATCATTACATCGGTACTCCATCCGAAGCCTTACAGCGGAAAAAACCAAAAAGAAAGAAAACCGTTTGATGCTTTTGATTTAAAACTTATTAAACTGCAGCCATTTCCTTTTCCTGCATCACAGTTTTATCATAACGATATCGCATCAACTCTCAGCTGTCTCTCTCTCTCTATCCTTACGACTTACCCCATATCTAACTGTTACTTATCCTCCATGCTACTTAATAGCCACATACCGTTTATACCATCTATCGCATGTCGAAAAAAGGTTTCAGTTCCTCTAACAGAGTGAATTCGGCTCGTCTTTTTAACACCTCACATCCGCCTTCAAGCAGACAGGTTCTTTTTTTTTTTAATTCTCCTCTTTTTTGTACTTTTTTCTTAGTTCTCCTCTTCTTCCTAAGTTTGAGACTGGAGATTTAAGGGTTTATCACCGTTTTTTGATTATCTGATTTGAAGGAAGGAAATTTTACGGCAGTTTTAAGGAATCATGAAAGCGACATAATTCTTGTATCGAATGCAATTTATGCCGCTGTAATGGAGTCGGGTTCTTTAAGGCGTGTGGGGTCTTCAGCAGAGAGTCGGGGTGCTGCTGCTAGAACGACTTTCTGAAAATTATGGATAACGCCGTTTTTTTCGTCGATGCTCTTTTTTCTCGGCTGCTGGGAATTGAGAATTTCAGATCTGAGTACCAAAGGAGGTAGCTTATAACTTTTTTAGAATGTAAGAAGCCGCATATTTTTTAGTTTTAATGTTTTTCAAAATTCTTTACTGCCACAGGAATTATACATGGCAAATCCTGAAGCAAATTTGATACAAATTTCAGCAAGCCATTATTACTTTTAAAATTTATAGGCTTCCCATTGCTAAGAAATGCCTTTATGTACATTCATGTCCATAAATTAAGGATAATTCAGAGTCACACAGAAATTGAACCCTAAAATAAAAATTTCCCCCGTAGAATTATCACACACATCTTGAAGAAGAATATGTAAATTATAGGAAACCACCAGATGGCGCGGATAGTATGTCAAAATGACGAGAGTGTAAGAGAGGGGTATATAAGGAATGGTGGCAAAGAAGTAAAATTGTTCACAAGCGCTTTAAAAGCCTTTCGGTGAATTAACCGCATAGTTATGGCACAGAGGAAGCATTTGGATGATTTTTTACGTGGTAGAATTATCGGACGACTGGAATGTTACAGAACAGGTCGCCCCCGAGTTACAACGCCGAATGAGGACAGGTATTTAGCAGTTACAGCCAAAAGAAACAGACGGAACACAGCATCAGACCTGTACTGTCAGCTCTCTTCAGCTACCGGCACGACAGTTTCAAGGCAGACCGTGTACAGACGCTTAGGGCACATTGGTCTATATGCTCGTAGGCTTGTCAGATGTGTTGCACTTACCGCAATTCACTGTCGCCTGCGATTAACCTGGAGTAGAGAGTATTGTGGACACCGCAACAGTGGTCTGGTATGATGTTTTCCGACTAGTCCAGGTTTAGTTTGCAGTCTGATTCTCGCCGGACATTCATATGGAGAGCGCCAGGTACCCGTTTCCACCAAGAGAACACCATTGAACGACACCGTTACGGTGGTGCAGGATGGCTTGTTTGGGGAGGAATTATTCTTGGTTCCAGAACTGACCTGTATGTCCAGAGTGTAACGATGACAGGCCACATCTATCGTGATGTCATTCTGGAACAACATGTACGTTTGTTTCGGGGCGCCATGGTGCTGAATTTCTGTTTATGGAAGACAACGCCCGTTCTCACCGTGCAAACATTGTAGACGAATACCTTCAATTAGAGGATATCACCCGTATGGATTGGCCAGCATACTCACCGGACTTGAATCCAATAGAGCATGTGTGCGATATGCTTGGACGACGAATTGCAGCCCGTCAACCCCCTCCCACCTGTCAACCGGAACTTCGAAGGGCATTGCTTGATGAGTGGTGTAATATTCCCCAAGATCGGATTGATAATTTGATACTCAGCATGCCTAGGCGTTGTAAGGCCTGTATTGAATCGTCCGGGAGACATACTCCATATTAACCATCATACTAACCATGTTATACTGTTTTTGTAAATAGGTTCTTTTTTGAAATTTGCTCCAGGGAGTAAAAATCGCAATTTTTATTAATTATGTCAAACATATAGCATCTGTTTTGCTCTTTACCTTGTGTTTAATAAATAGACTTTACAAATAAGTCAAATTTGTTTTGCTTCTGTCTCATTCTTTGCCTGAACTTCATTATCCTTAATTTATGGACATGAGTGTAAATACTATATGTTTCGAATGTGTCGTTTTTTATTAGGGATCCTACAATTATTTTTTAAAATTAAAATATGTTAAAAATTTCAAAAGGTTTATTTTTATGTGATTTTCTAGAGGAATATGTTAATCGGAAGTTTTCAATTTTTGAATTATTATTTTATGTTTTATAGAACTGCCATAGTAGTTTAATTTAGAAAATGAGAAATCGCAAATGTTTAGGGAATATAAAGTTTATAAACGTTTTCATTATTAACGTTTAGGGATTAATGGGAACATTAAGTGTGAAATTAATATAAATTGCATATAAGAGCACTCAAAATAAATTAGTAATCATACAAGTTTTGTATGCAAATTGTTTTATAATAAATCCATTAGTTAAAAATAGTAACCAATATTTCCAGCATTTTATAATATAGTTACAAAATTAAGCTGAATAAAAATTCCAAAGCTTTCCATATCATTTAAAAGATTATCACATGAAGACCCTAACAAAAAATTAAATAATTTTAGAAACAAGACTTACATATGAAATCTCATAAGCCGAATCATTACATCGGTATTCCATCCAAAGGCTTTACAGCGGAACAAACCAAAAAGAAAGAAAACCGTTTTATGCTTTTGATTTAAAACTTATTAAACTGCAGCCTTTTCCTGTTCCCTTCATCACAGTTTTATCATAACGACATCCCATCAACTCTCAGCTCTCTCTCTCTCTCTCCTTACGACTACCTCTTATCTAACTGTTACTTATCCTCCATGCTACTTAATAGCCACATATCGCTTATGCCATCTATCGCATATCAAAAAAAGTTTTAGTTCCTCTAGCAGAGCGAATTCGGCTCGTCTTTTTAACACCTCACATCCGCCTTCAAGCAGACAGGCTCTTTTTTTGAATTTTTTTTTTTTTTTCTTTTTTTTTTTTTGTACTTTTCTCATAGATCTGCACCTCTTCCTAAGTTTGAGACGAGAGATTTAAGGGTTTATCACCGTTTTTTGATTATCTGATTTGAAGGAAGGAAATTTTACGACAGTTTTAAGGAGCCATGAAAGTGACATAATTCTTGTATCGAATGCAATTTATGCCGCTGTAATGGAGTCGGGTTCTTTAAGTCGTGAGGGGTCTTCTGCAGCGTCGGGGTGCTGCTGTCGAAACGACTTTCTGGAAATTATGGATAACGACGCTTTTTTCGTCGATGCCTTTTTTTCTCGACTGCTGGGAATTGAGAATTTCAGATCTGAGAACCCTGGGAGGATGCTTATTAGTTTTTTAGGATGTAAGAAGCTGCATATTTTTTAGTTCTAATGATTTTCGAATTTCCTTACTGCCAGGGGAATTTTACTTGGCAGATCCTGAAACACATTTGATACAAATTTCAGCACGACATGAATACTTTTAAAATTTATAGGCTTTCCATTGCCAAACAATGACTTTTTGAATATACTGTATGTTTCAAGAGTGATGTTTTGTATTCGTGATTCTCTATTTATATTCGTGATTCTCTATTTATATTCGTGATTCTCTATTTATATTCGTGATTATTTATTTATATTTTCTGTTATTGATTGAAAAAATTTCATTAACATCATTAAAAGCTCCCCTCCCCCACCTATATGGATATATATATATTTTTGTGAAATCAGAAAATTTTTTGCAAAATAAAATCAAATTTATTTTTGGGATCTTGTTTTTTAAAATTATTGGAAGATAAATAAATAGAATGAAAAAAGAAGAAAAAAAACATCAAAGATGAAACCAGTTCAATATCAATCTCGGAAAATTATTCGCAAAATATGTAAAACATAATGCATGTGTAAAAAAAAATCATTTAAAATGTTAACTCTTTACATTAAAAAATTCTTTCATTGTGTTTTTGTTATATTTAGAATATTTTTCTAAAACTAAAATCAATAATATTTCTCACGATATAATACATACATATATATAGAGAATAAAATATTTTCAAATAATATTTGAAATATACGTAAATAATTTGTATAGATATATGTTTACTTGAATGCAACCATATATAATAAACCTATTTTTAGTTGGGAGCAGAAAAAATTGTTTACTGCTATAAAAATAAACATAAAATATTTTCATAGTATAGAAGCATGCAAAGTCTTTTTTAAAATTTTTACAAAAAAAATAAATTCGTTACATGTAACTGTCTTTCATCAAAACAGCAAAGAAAACAAAATTCTTCGCACATACAAAAAAAAATATATTTAAATATAGTATCAAATGAAGCATAAGAAAGAAATTAAGCTAGAACCGAGATGCATTTTTAACTCTCTTCTGAAAAAATCTGCAAATAAAAAATGAAAAAATATACAAAATGCGAAGAGCCTAATGTCGATAAAACGTGAAATTTCTTAGCCGTTCTACAAGTAGGAAATTGAATTTTTTTTTTGTTTTATAATCGTGTCATGAAATCTATAGCTTCTGAAATAGAATAGCTTAGAATTTTGACACTTATTCTCTAAGTTAAATAAATGTAGATCAATCATTCAAGACAGGAGGCTTAAAAAGCTTTTTAAAAAAAGTTTCTTTTTTGGCTTTGGCAGCAATTTTAAAATGAAATTTCTCGAACGGAAGAAATGAAAAGCATACGTTCGAATACTTTTAATATTCCCAGTTCATCAAAAATAATATTTTTCTAAAATTCGGCAATGAATAAAAGTTATGATATTTTATGAAGTAAAAAAAATTTTTTTTTGGTTATAATTCCGTTCCTTTTTTCTGTACTAGATTATTAACTTCTTTTTATACATAAATTATCTAAGCAATTCAGTGAAAAAAGTTTAATTATAAGCACAAAATTGTTTTTTATTAATTTTTTAATAATTTAAAAAGTTGAAAAATTAAATATTTACACAAGTCTTCATAAAAACTTATATTATTCTTCCCCAAAACTATAAATATTCCCTAAAAGATTAAACATTTAGATAAGCACTTTGGTTGCACTCTTATTTTCAAATTGGTGAATGTTAATCTTAAAATGTAATTTTTTTTTTCTAATATTAAAGATTTTATTTAGATTTTATCATTAAGAGCTTGCGAATATTTAATATTTTCTAGATACGTTTTCATTATTTTATTTCAATTATATAAATAATTTCATTTTTCTATAAATATAAAACCCATTTTATATAATAAAAAATTATTTTAGCAAAATTTTATGATAATTATTTATGATATTACAATAAACATGCGTTTATGCAATTAATATCTAGATTGAGTTTTATTTCCTATTTCCTAGTTTAGATTTACGTTTATTAATAGCAGATCACTAATATTTATTTTTTAAATATGTTTCTCATTATTTTATCACAATATATTAATAATTCCATATTTTTTTAAATATTAAATTCATTTTACAAAATAAAAAATTGCTGTAGCGAATAAGATTTTATAATATCTATAACTAATATATTTGGATATTACAATAAATATGCAGTTCTGCCGTAAAATTCTAGATTAAATTATATTTCCTATTCATTTAGATGTGTTCCATTAAGTCGTTTTATAAACCAAATTTTAATACTTATAAAAATCATATTATGTAGACATTTAGGAAAATAAATTAATTGAAACTAAAATTTTTCGAATGATATAAAGGTTGACAAATAATTTCTGAAGTATTTATAAAATTAATTTGTTTTAATTTAAGTATTTCTTTTTGTGATAAATATTACACAACACATATTACACACTTTTTTTTGAAAGGATTATTAAAATATTAGTAGATTTAAAAGTTATTGTTACCACTACATTCTTTGCAATATTATAAAAAAATTTATTATATCATTATATTTGGTTTATCTTTGTTTTCCAACATCAAGGAAAGGAATTTTTCACGAAAATACAATCATTATCTGATTTATTAAATACAAACAACACATTCGTGAAGGAATCTTGGAATTTGTTTCCTGGAAAACTCACTTCTGTTACGAATTCTAGATTCCACTTGATGAAAGCTTTTGTAAAAATAACGAAATCCTCACAGAAATCAAGTTAAAGAAAGAATGTTTATTCTAACAAAATTAATGTTTTGGAAGGAAACAGAGGAGCCTTCCATTTCCCTTTGACCAGTTTAAAGGAAAGTTGTATTTTATTCAGGTTGAAACTATCTTTAAAATGAAATTCTTCTTGTTTTGTTTAATAAAAGTAGGACGCAAACAGGTTCGCCGAAACTACTGTACTTTGTTAAAACTTTCTTGGAAGCACCGCTTTGAAAACGGTGGGCGGAAGTTTAAAGGAATCTCGTTCTTCTTAATTTAACAAGAGAACAAAAGAGAACTGTAATTCTAATTTATAAAAGTAAGCAAGATATGCAATGTTTAAAATGAATATGCTCATTTATTATTTTTGGAAATATTTTTCATTTTTCATTGGATGTATAATAAATGAAATGTATGAAATGGTTACTTTTTTGGCTTTGTCAAGCGGCTAATAACAGCTTAAACAATAACAGGTACATGTAGTTCGCAAAATATTCAACAAAATCTACAATAATCCACAATATATTAAAAAAAATAATAATTAACTATAATAATAATATTAATTATTATTAAACAATAATAATAAATAATTTAATAATATATTAAAAAACATATGAATTATACCGATGAAATTGTCTAAAAGGACAATCAAAGAATAAAAATGAAATTCATGCATTTGGAAAAATATTCAACAAAATGTACAATAATCCACTGCAATGCCATGCTTTTAAATATAAATGCTTTAATAAATCTTTAAAAAACCATACTAATTAATCAAAACAACAAAAAAAAAAAAAAAAAAAACTCCCAATTTGTTATACATATGAAATTGTCTACAACGACAATCAAAGAATAAAAATGCATTTGACAAAATATTCAACACTAGCTACAATAATCCATTACAATGCCGTGCTGTTAAATATAAATATTTTAGTAAGTTTATTAAGAACCATAGGAATTAATCGAGACAAAAAATTTCCCAACGAATAACACAGAGGAATTTAACTATATGGTTAATCACAGGATAACAATTGATTACATGTGGAATATAATTACCAAGAACTATGCTTTCTCAAGAATTTTTCCTCAAAAATAAATACTGTTATATCAATAGTTTTATTACTATTAATTCCTTTAATAAATTGTGAAACCATTTAAAAAGTATTAAGGTAACATCTCTCATAAACCTTTTTTTTATGAAGGAGAAAATATAAATTATGCTGTCCTTCTGCATTTAACATTACACTGAAATGGATAGATAAATGAATTATGAATATTTATAAGGATATACCTACGCTACGTTAAAGGAGCCTCCCAGTCTTAATTAAGCGTTAATTAAAATGATAATTAAGCTAAATGGGAAAATAAAGGAACCTATCGTTTTCTTTTCCAAAAATAAACTCGCATACATTTATTATTTTTTCTTTTAGTTAAATAGTTTTACAAAATCCAAAGACACTTTTTGACTACGTTTAACGTTTCTATAGGGATTTCAAATTAGTATAACATTTTGTAATTTATTCTCTTATTAAGTCATAAAATTTTTTTATGTTAAATGTATGCTTATTTTAAAATAAAAGCTGTTTGGTATAGCATTCTTAAGATTATGTTGAATATTAAACATTTTTTTATAAGACTGAAAATTATTAAATGTAAGCATTTTATGCAGCAATTTATATAACTATTTAACATTTGTAACTTTTTGTTTATTGAGTAAATTTGTGCATTGTGAAAATAAGCAAAATATTTATTAATGAAGTTAAATTTTTAAATGTCACGGTTTTCTAATTACAAATGCTAATTTATTAGTGAATTAGCTATTGAATTGCAGGAAGAAAAAATTATAATACCATTTCACTTATTACAATGTACATTTATTTGTTATTTTGCAGTATAATGCTTTAAACAGTCCTAAAATAGATCCTTCCTTACTGATTTGTACGAAAAAATTTTTAGAAAGTTCTTAAGCAAACCGATGTTGCGAACATGCTATCAAATAATTACGCAAACTTAAATATACATTCTATTTTATAAAAAAACTTTTTCCAAAGAATGGTATTCATATTGCTTGATATTTAAGAAGGATAGTTTAATGAATCACATTATTTTTTTGTTATATAAAATTATTTCCTTAGCAATAATTAGTAAATAATGTAAATAATGTCCAATGTTTTACAAACATTACACATTATTTGCAATAAAGGTGTATTTACAAATATATATATATATATATATATATATATATATATATGTATATATATATATATATGTATATATATATATATGTATATATATGTATATATATATATGTATATACATATATATGTATATATATATATCTATATCGATCAGTTATATTTATATACTAGATTGATATTGACAACTGAAATTTGACACTCAGTGATGTTCCTAATCATTCATAAGGCCCTAGTTAACTTTGTTTTCAATTTTGTAGTTTTGTGTCGTTGTTTTTTTTTAATGTCCAAAAATTATTGTTATCTTTTCGGTAAATTGTTTTGTACTCATGCCACACATACTTTTCGAAATTCAGAATTATTTTATAGACAGAATTATAGTGTAATCGCGATTAATTTATTTCAATATAAAGTGTTAAGAGCCTATTCGACACAATAGATTGATATAATCCACTAATATCCTTAATCATCGATAATGTCACTTATTTTTTATATCGATACTTTATGTCTACCATAGTAGACAGAATTATAGCTGAATTACAAATTAATTTATTACATAATCTATTATTAACAAACTATCAGACACAATTGTTTGATATTGATAATTGAATTCATACACTCAATAATGTCATTAATCATTGACATGGTCCCTTATTTTTCCATATCGATAACTTATGACTACAATATCAGTTTAATTAAAGAAAATGAGAAATTGAAAAAGTTTTGTTAAATGGGAGCATTAAACGGTATATTTAATAAAAAATATCTATAAAAACTCTGAAATAAATAATTAGGCCTAAAAGATTAGTATAAAAAAATGTAAAACCATTTAAAAAGTATTAAGGTAACATATCTGATAAACCTTTTTTTTATGAAAGAGGAAACATAAATTATGCTGTAAGTCAGTTAGTTAAAAAGTTAGTTAGTAAATCAGTTAGTTAAATTAGTAACAAGTATTTTCAGAATTTCATAATATAGTCATGTAGTTAAAAAATATATACTGATATAGTCACGAAGTTAAGCACATAATTCCATCACAAAATAGTCATGTAATTAAACAAAATTCCAAAGAATTCCATATCATTTAATATATTATTACCTTAAGCACTCTAACACAAAATTAAATAATTCTAGAAACGAGACTCACATATGAAATCTCATAAGCCGAATCATTACATCGGTGTTCCATCCAAAAGCCTTACAGCGGATAAAATCAAATAGAGAGAAAACCGTTTTATGCTTTTGATTTAAAACTTATTAAACTGCAGCTATTTCCTTTTCCCTACATCACAGTTTTATCATAACGATATCCCATCAACTCTTAGCTCTCCCTATCTATCCTTACGACTACCCCTTATCTAACTGTTACTTATCCTCCATACTACTTAATAGCTACATACCGTTTATATCATCTATCGCATGTCAAAAAAAGTTTTTCAGTTCCTCTAGCAGAGTGAATTCAGCTCGTCTTTTTAACACCTCACATCCGCCTTCAAGCAGACATTCTTCTATATATACATATATATATTTTTTTTTTGTACTTTTTTCATCTAGTATCTCCTTCTCTTTCTAAGTTTGAGACGGGAGATTTAAGGGTTTATCACCGTTTTTTGATTATCTGATTTGAAGGAAGGAAATTTTACGACAGTTTTAAGGAGCCATGAACGTGACATAATTCTTGTATCGAATGCAATTTATGCCGCTGTAATGGAGTCAGGTTCTTTAAGTCGTGAGGGGTCTTCCAGCAGCGTCGGGGTGGTTCTTCTGGAACGACTTTCTAGAAATTATGGATAACGACGATTTTTTTTTTTTTTTTTTTTTTTCGTCGATGCTCTTTTTGCCAGGTGAATTTTACTTGGCAGTTCCTGAAACAAATTTGATACAAATTTCAGCACACCATGAATACTTTTAAAATTTATAGGCTTGCCATTGCCAAGAAATGACTTTATGAATATACTGCATGTTTCAAGAGTGATGTTTTGTATTCGTGATTCACTATTTATATTTTCTGTTATTGATTGAAAAAATTTCATTAACATCATTAAAAGCTCCTTTCCCCCACCTAATATGGGTATATATATTTTTTTCAAATCAGAAAATATTTTGTAAAATAAAATAAAATTTATTTTTGGGATCTTGTTTTTTAAAATTATTGGAAGATAAATCAATAGAATGAAAAAAAAAAAAAAAAAAACATCAAAAAGAAACAAAGATTCAATATCAATCTCGGAAAATTATTCGGCAAACTATGTAAAACATAATGCATGTGTAAAAAAAATAATTTTAAACTTTAACTCTTTACATTAAAAAAATTCTTCCATTGTGTTTCTGTTATATTTAGAAGATTTTCAGAAAAAGTTTCTGTTTTGGCTTTGGCAGCGATTTTTAAATGAAATTTCTCGAACGGAAGAAATGAAAAGCATACGTTCGAATACTTTTAATATTCCGAGTTCATCAAAGAAAAATGTTTTCCGAAAATTCGGCAATGAATAAAAATTATGATATTTGATGTAGTCAAAAGAAATATGAATTTTTTGTTTTATTGTTTTTATTCAGTCTTTGGTTCTTTTTTCTGTACTAGATTATTAACTTCATTTTTCATAAATGGTCAAAACAATTCAGTGTAAAAACGTGTAATTATAAGCGATAAATGTCTTTTTATTAGACTTATAAGGATTTAAAAAGTTAAAAAATTAAATATTTACACAAGTCTTTATAAAACGTTTTATTCCTTTTTCTAAAACAACAAATATTAGCTAAAAGATTAAACATTTAGATAAACACATAAGTTTTATTCGTCTTTTCAAATTCTGTATTTTAATTTTAAAATTCGAATTTCTTCCTAATATTGAAATTTTATTTAGATTTTATTATTAGAAACTCGTGAATATTTAATATTTTTTTAGATTTTTTTTATATTATTTTATCTCAATTATATTAATAATTTCATATTTTTATAAAGATTAAACATATTTTAAAGAATAAAAAATTGCTTTTTCGAATAACATACGTTTGAGTAATATTACAATAAACATGCAATCATGTAATAAAATATTAGATTAATTTGCCTTTTTGATTAATTTAGATATACAACATTAATTATTTTATATAAATCAATACTTATTCTTCTTCATTGGCGCAACAACCCTATGGTTGCCAAGGCCTTATGCCTACAGACTGATTTCGTGACAGGAGAAGTTTTCATTTTATAGGATAGGGTTGGCAGCCCTATACATAAAAGTCATATTAGACGGGTATCTACGATTTAAAGTGTATTCCGAGCTTTACTGGAACTTTACTTTACTTAAGCTTTAAGCTTTACTTACTTTTACATTATTTAAGTGGAACAAACATTCATGGCACTGCCGGGACTCAAACCTGAAACCAGTGGCATTGAGTGCCAGAATCGTAGTTACTCCGCTGTATTTAATACCTATAAAAACCATCATATTACGTAAACATTTAGGAAGTTAAATTAATTGAAACTAAAATGTTTCGTATGATATAATGCTTGAAAGTCTTATCCTTAAAATATTTTTTATATCTTTATAAATTTATTTTGTTGTAATTTAAATATTTCTTTATGTGGTACATATTACACACAACAAAAATTATTTGCGAGAATTATTAGATTATGAAGCAATATTAGTAGATTTATAAGTTATTGTTACCACTACATTCTTTGCAATCTTATAAAAGAAATTTTTGTTATCATTATATTTGGTTTATCTTTGTTTTCCAACATCAAGGAAAAGAATTTTTGGAAAATACAATCATTATCAGATTTATTAAATACGAACAACACATTCGTAAAGGGATCTTGGAATTTGTTTCTTGGAAAACTCACTTCTGTTACGAATTCTGGATTTCACTTGATGAAAGCTTTTGTAAAAATAACGAAATCCTCACAGAAATCAAGTTAAAGAAAGAATGTTTATTCTAACAAAATTAATGTTTTGGAAGGAAACAGAGGAGCCTTCCATTTCCCTTTGACCAGTTTAAAGGAAAGTTGTATTTTATTCAGGTTGAAACTATCTTTAAAATGAAATTCTTCTTGTTTTGTTTAATAAAAGTAGGACGCAAACAGGTTCGCCGAAACTACTGTACTTTGTTAAAACTTTCTTGGAAGCATCGCTTTGAAAATGGTGGGCGGAAATTTAAAGGAATCTCATTCTTATTAATTTAACAAGAGAACAAAAGAGAACTGTAATTCTAATTTATAAAAGTATGCAAGATAAGATATGCAATGTTAAAAATGAATATGCTCATTTATTAATTTTGCAAATTTATTTTTCATTGGATGTATTATAAATTAAATATATCAAATGATTGTTTTTTGACTTTGTCAAGCGATTTCTTCCAATTTCAGAATCAGATTCATGTATTTGACAAATTATTCAGCAAAAGTTAAAATAATCCCCTGCAATGTCATACTGTTAAATACAAATGTCTTAATAACACTATTAAAACCCATAAGAATTAATGAAGATTAAAAAATCCTTAACTTATTTTACAGATAAAAAGAATCACCAACTTATACTAACAAAATTGTCTACAATGACAATCAATTTATCTAAAATAAATATGATTTTTTATTAATTTTGCAAATTTATTTTCCATTGGATCTATAATAAATGAAACATATTAGATGCTTCCTTTTTGAATTTGTCAAATGATCCTTTTAATTTCTGCAACAGATACATGCATTTGGCAAATAATTCAACAAACGCTACACTAATCCACTGCAATATTATGCTACTATATATAAATATTTTAATAAGTTTTTTAAAATCCATAAGAATTAATGAAGATAAAAAAAAATATTTAACTTATTATACAGTTAAAAAAAACCAATTTATTTATACACAAAACATTCTCTACAAGGGCAATCAAAGAATAAACAAGGCAGGCATTCATGCATTTGGCAAAATATTCAATAAAAGCTACAATAATTCAATGCAAGGTCATCCTGTTAAATATAAATGTTTTAAGAAATTTGTTAAACACAATACGAAGTAATAAATACAAAAATTACCCTACGTATTATACAGATAAAACAGTCTACAAGAGTAATCAAAGGGAAAAAATGGGATTCATGCATTTGGTAAAATGTTCAGCAAAAACTACAATGACTATAAATGTTTTGATAAGTCTATTGAAACAACACTAATTAATCAAGACAAAAAAAATTACCAATGAATTACACAGATAAAATTGTCTGCAAGGATGATCGAAGGATAAAAATAGGATTCCTGCATTTGGCAAAATGTTCAACAAAAACTACAATAATTACTTGTAATGCAGTGCTGTTAAATATAATTGTTTTATTTCTATTAAACTCATACGAATTAATCTAGACAAAATATTCCCAACGAAATATATAGATGAAATTGTCTACATGATCAATCAAAGGATAAAAATTGGTTTTAATGTGGAATATAATTGCTTAGAACTATGTTTTATCAAGCAATAGTTTCTATTATTGCCACAAAAAAGTCAATTAATAATTAAAATTGTTTTGTAAAATTATAAAATAAAAAAAAAAATCACACACACATTTTCTTAAATATGCAAATTTCCGATACAAAAATGTTCAAAGCATTGATAGCTGAATTTATATAACTTATAATTGCTATTATTTTTTAAAAAATTCTTTGATTGTTGAGGAGTTTTCAAAATATTATAGTATATCTTTATTATAGTATATTATCTGTATCCATATATTATTGCCTTTAAAACGCATATGTGTACATCATATATGAACAAAAATGTTCATTTATTTATTTTTTATATTTCTTACTTATTACCTGATGCTCTATCATAATACCTCAAAAGATAAATACTATTATGTTAGTAGTTTTATTACTATTAATTCATTTAAAAAATTGTGAAACCATTGAAAAATATTAAGATAACATCTTTCATAAAGCTTTTTTTTTATGAAGGAGGAAATATAAATTATGCTGTCCTTCTGTATTTAACATTACAGTAAAATGAAAAGATAAATGAATTATGAATATTTATAAGGATATATCTACGCTACGTTAAAGGAGCCTCCCAGTCTTAATTAAGCGTTAATTAAAATGATAATTAAGCTAAATGGGAAAATAAATGAACCTATCCTTTTCTGTTCCAAAAATAAACTCGTATACATTTATTATTATTTTTTTTTTAGTTAAATAGTTTTACAAAATTAAAAGACACCTTTTGACTATGTTAAACGTTTCTATAGGGATTTCAAATTAGTTTTGCATTTTGTAATTTATTCTCTTATTATGTCAAGGAATTTTTTTTGTTAAATTTATGCTTATTTTAAAATAAAAGCTGTTTTTAGTAGCGTACTTAAGATTATTTTGAATATTAAACATTTTTCTAAAAATGACTGAAAGTTATTAAATGTAAGCATTTTATGCTGTAATTCATATAAGTATTTAACATTTGTAATTTTTTGTTTAATGAGCAAATTTGTGCATTGTGAAAATAAGCAAATTGTTTATTAATGAGGTAAAATAGATAAATCTCATGCATTCATTTTCTGATTAAATAATTTTAATTTGTTAGTGAATTAGTTATAGAATTGCAAGAAAAGAAATATATAATACTATTTCGCTTCTTAAAATGCTCGTTTATTTGTTAAACAATCTTAAACAATCTTAAAATAGTTCTTTCCCTACTAAGTATTTGAACAAAGAAAAATTTAGAAAGATCTTAAGCAAGCAGATGTTGCGAACATGATATCAAATAATTATGCAAACTATAATATGCATTCTATTTTATAAATAAACTTTTTTAAAGAAGGGTATTCAGATTGTTTGGCATTTATGAAGAATAGTTTAATAAATCATTTTATTTTTTATAACATTAAATTATTTCCATACTATTAGTTAGTAATTTAGTTTTACAAACATTCGACATTATTTGTTCTAAAAATTCATTTGCAACAGTGATAGTCATACCAATACCAGATAATGATTTTCATATAAAAGCTTCATTGATTAAATATGTTTTATTTCAATAACAATATAAATTTGATTAAATTATAATTTGAAAATGTCTGGGTTTTTTTTTTAATATATAGACCAACCAGAAGAAAAGTCAAATATTTTAATTGTATTTATTTTCTGCATGAAGATTTAAATATGTCAAGATGTCTCAAATTGTTTTTCATTGTCAAATATTTCAAGTTCAAGATTTCAATAAGTTTGTTGCATTTAAAAAAATGCAATTTTTGATACATGATTAGTTCATTTACTATATTATAATCGTAATATAACAAATGAATAAATAACAATAATAATAATTATATTGTATTTAATTATTTTTATTGTTATTTATCCAACAAAATAACAATTATTTTATATATTCTAATATTGTTATCCATAATGTTTACAATGAAGTTTCCAATACTTCGATTAATTTATGCTTCTTCTTGCATTTGAAATGTTGTTACTTATAATGCGTGAATTTTATAAATGTACAATTAAAATAATCACAGGATTTTAAAGCATTGATAAAAAATTTTGTTTTTGAAAAATGAAATCATTAATTATGAATTATTACAAAGAAAATATTTTTCATGTAAACTCTTTGTGTTTTTTTTTTTCGTTACGATAATTAAAAAAAAATTCAGATTTATAATTTAATAATTCTTGAAATGTTTGGATAATAATTTCCCCAAAATTAGAAAAAAAAATATAACTGCAAAAGGAAATAATCAATTCCATGAAATTAAATTATATCATTTACAAAAAAAATTCCAAAAATTAAAAAATGTAATGGCCAATAAAATTTATTAACATTGAATATTATAGAGAAGAAAATGCATTTTGTACGAGATATGTACTTTCGTAAGAGAAATAATATATCCTCTGTTAGTAAAAGCGTGAGGTCCGAATTTAATGTAATTGCCGTCAAATGAATATTAAAATATAGAATTGACGGTTTAAAATGTCACATCTTATCAATGACAGGCTTATTAACTTTAAAAACTTTTGCAAATTTCTGAAATTTATATATTTTTTAATTATTTGTTCAGATAATCCTTTCTACATTAAAAAAAACTGAAATCATAAAACTAAAAATTATGCAATTTTGTACAGTCATAACACTCTTTCACTTATAACCAGATCTGAAAAAAAAAAAAAAAAAATATGAAAGCATAATAAACATATAAATGTTATAATACAGAATAATAATACAAAAATTAAAAACTTTTGATTAAACTAATCTTCTTTTAAAATCATATATAAATCCACATATTGAAATTTATAATATGTTTTAATTTTAAAAAATTAAGTATAGAATCACCAATACTTAACAAAGGAATAAATAACAAAGGCATTTCTTTATTGCTATTTCTCCATTTGTATTGCTTCAAAGAACAATACAAAACGTCACACTTGAAACCTGTATTATTTTCAAAAAAGCATTTTTTAGCAATGGGAAGCCTATGAATTTTAAAAATATTCATGGTGTGCTAAAATAGGAGCCAAATTTGCTTTAGGAACTTCCACGTAGAATTCCCGCGGCATTAAAAAAATTCGGAAATCATTAAAGCTAAAGAGTATGCAGCTTCTTACACCCTAAAAAGCTTATAAGCAACATCCCAGGGTGCTGAGATCCAAAATTCTCAATTCCCAGCAGCCGAGAAAAAGAGCATCGACGAAAAAAAAAACAATTGTTATCCATAATTTCCAGAAAGCACCCCGACTCTGCTGAAGACCCCTCACGACTTAAAGAACCTGACTCCATTACAGCGGCATAAATTGCATTCGATACAAGAATTATGTCACGTTCATGGCTCCTTAAAACTGTCGTAAAATTTCCTGCCTTCAAATCAGATAATCAAAAAACGGTGATAAACCCTTAAATCTCCCGTCTCAAACTTAGAAAGAGAAGGAGATACTAGATGAAAAAAGTACAAAAAATAGAAGAATTTAAAAAAAAAAGAACCTGCCTGCTTGAAGGCGGATGTGAGGTGTTAAAAAGACGAGTTGAATTCACTCTGCTAGAGGAACTAAAACTTTTTTGGCATGCGATAGATGGCATAAACGGTATGTGGCTATTAAGTAGCAGGGAGGATAAGTAACAGTTAGATAAGGGGTAGTCGTAAGGATAGAGAGAGAGAGCTGAGAGTTGACGGGATATCGTTATGATAAAACTGTGATGCAGGGAAAAGGAAATGGCTGCAATTTAATAAGTTTTAAATCAAAAGCATCAAACGGTTTTCTATCTTTTTGGTTTGTTCCTCTGTAAGGAATTTGGATGGAATACCGATATAATGATTCGGGCTTAAGAGATTTCATGTGTTAGTCTTGTTTCCTGGTTTATTTAATTTTGTGTAAGGAGGCTTAAGGTAATAATCTTTTAAATTATATAGATGTCTTCGTAAATTTTATTCAGTTTGCTTTTTAGCGCCATAACTATATTATGAAATTCTGAAAATATTGGTTATTGCTGTTAACTAACGGATTTATTCTAAAACATTTTTTATACTATACTTACAGGATTATCAATTTATTCTGATAGTTGTTATCAATAATTTATTTTGATCTTACATTTAATGTTCTTATTTAATAAAATTATTTCGATTTCTCCCTTTCTAAATTAACTACTATGGCAGTTAATATCCGTAATACTAATCCGTTACTATCCGTAACGTACTAAATTTTCCATACGTTAAGGATATGAAAAATAAGGGAGCACTTTAATCATTAATGACATTATTAGTGTATAAATTCCATTACCAACATCAAACAATTGCGTTTGATAGTTTGTTAATATATTTAAAATATCGATGTAATAAATTAATTTGTTATTCAGCTATTATCACTGGATATAAAAATTCTGTTGTCAACTTCAATCTTGTTGAGTATAATGTTAACAGTAAGTTCTGTAATAAAGTAATTACGATTCAGGTGTAATTCTCTCTACTATGGTAGCCATAAAGTATCTATATAAAAATAAGTTATCAAATCAATGATAAGGAGATTACTGTGTGGGTAATTTCTGTTGTCAGTATCAATTGATTGTATCGAATAGGCTGTTTACAGAGGATAAAGAAATGAATTAACATGTATTATTTTCATAAAGGCATTTCTTAGCAATAGGAAGCCTATAAATTTTAAAAGTATTCATGTCGTGCTGAAATTTGTAGCAAATTTGCTTCAGGATTTGCGCGACATAAAATTCTAGCGGCAGTAAAGAAATTTGCAAATCATTAAAACTAAATAAATGCAGTGTCTTACATCCTTAAAAACTTATAAGTGACATCCCAGGTTGCTCAGATCAGAAATTCTCAATTCCCAGCAGCCGAGAAAAAAGAGCATCGACGAAAGAAAAAACGTCGTTATCCATAATTTCCAGAAAGTCGTTCCAGCAGCAGCACCCCGACTCTCTGCTGAAGACCCCTGACGACTTAAAGAACCTGACTCCATTACAGCGGCATAAATTGCATTCGATACAAGAATTATGTCACGTTCATGGCTCCTTAAAACTGTCGTAAAATTTCCTGCCTTCAAATCAGATAATCAAAAAACGGTGATAAACCCTTAAATCTCCCGTCTCAAACTTAGAAAGAGAAGGAGATACTAGATGAAAAAAGTACAAAAAATAGAAGAATTTAAAAAAAAGGAGAGAACCTGTCTGCTTGAAGGCGGATGTGAGGTGTTAAAAAGAAGAGCTGAATTCACTCTGCTAGAGGAACTCAAAATTGTTTTGACATGCAATAGATGGTATAAACTGAATGTGGCTATTAAGTAGCAGGGAGGATAAGTAACAGTTAGATAAGGGGTAGTCCTAAGGATATAGAGAGAGAGAGCTGAGAGTTGATGGGATATCGTTATGATAAAACTGTGATGCAGGGAAAAGGAAATGGCTGGAGTTTAATAAGTTTTAAATCAAAAGCATAAAACGGTTTTCTATCTTTTTGGTTTGTTCCGCTGTAAGGCCCCTTTGGATGGAATACCGTTGTAATGATTCGGGCTTAAGAGATTTCATGTGTTAGTCTTGTTTCCTGGTTTATTTAATTTTGTGTAAAGGGGGCTTAAGGTAATAATCTTTTAAATCATATAGAAGTCTTCGGAAATTTTATTCAGTTTGCTTTTTAGCGCCATAACTATATTATGAAATTCTGAAAATATTGGTTATTGCTGTTAACTAACGGATTTATTCTAAAACATTTTTTATACTATACTTACAGGATTATCAATTTATTCTGATAGTTGTTATCAATAATTTATTTTGATCTTACATTTAATGTTCTTATTTAATAAAATTATTTCGATTTCTCCCTTTCTAAATTAAGTACTATGGCAGTTAATATCCGTAATACTAATCCGTTACTATCCGTAACGTACTAAATTTTCCATACGTTAAGGATATGAAAAATAAGGGAGCACTTTAATCATTAATGACATTATTAGTGTATAAATTCCATTACCAACATCAAACAATTGCGTTTGATAGTTTGTTAATATATTTAAAATATCGATGTAATAAATTAATTTGTGATTCAGCTATTATCACTGGGTATGAAAATTCTGTTGTCAACTCCAATCTTGTTGAATATAATGTTAACAATAGGTTCTGTAATAAAGTAATTACGATTCAGGTGTAATTCTCTCTACTATGGTAGCCATAAAATATCTATATAAAAAATAAGTTATCAACTCAATGATAAGGATATTACTGTGTGGGTAATTTCTGCTTTCAGTATCAATTGATTGTATCGAATAGGCTGTTTACAGAGGATAATGAAATGAATTAACATGTATTATTTTCAGAAAGGCATTTCTTAGCAATAGGAAGCCTATAAATGTTAAAAATATTCATGCCATGCTGAAATTTGTAGCAAATTTGCTTCAGGATCTGCCACGACATAAAATTCTAGCGGCAGTAAAGAAATTTGGAAATCAATCAAACTAAAAAAATTCAGTGTTTTACATCCTAAAAAACTTATAAGCATCCTCCCAGGGTTCTCACATCTGAAATTCTTAATTCCCAGCAGCGGAGAAAAAAAGGGCCTCGACGAAAAAAAAAAATATCGTCGTTATCCATAATATCCAGACAGTCGTTCCAGCAACAGCAGCCCGACTCTTTGCTGAAGACCCCTGACGACTTAAAGAACCTGACTCCATTACAGCGGCATAAATTCCATTCGATACAAGAATTATGTCACGTTCATGGCTCCTTAAAACTGCCGTAAAATTTCCTGCCTTCAAATCAGATAATCAAAAAACGGTGATAAACCCTTAAATCTCCCGTCTGAAACTTAGGAAGAGGAGGAGATCTCTGAAAAAAGTACAAAAAATAGAAGAATTTAAAAAAAAGGAGAGAACCTGTCTGCTTGAAGGCGGATGTGAGGTGTTAAAAAGAAGAGCTGAATTCACTCTGCTAGAGGAACTCAAAATTTTTTTGACATGCAATAGATGGTATAAACTAAATGTGGCTATTAAGTAGCAGGCAGGATAAGTAACAGTTAGATAAGGGGTAGTCCTAAGGATATAGAGAGAGAGAGCTGAGAGTTGATGGGATATCGTTATGATAAAACTGTGATGCAGGGAAAAGGAAATGGCTGGAGTTTAATAAGTTTTAAATCAAAAGCATAAAACGGTTTTCTATCTTTTTGGTTTGTTCCGCTGTAAGGCCTTTGGATGGAATACCGTTGTAATGATTCGGGCTTAAGAGATTTCATGTGTTAGTCTTGTTTCCTGGTTTATTTAATTTTGTGTAAAGGGGGCTTAAGGTAATAATCTTTTAAATCATATAGAAGTCTTCGGAAATTTTATTCAGTTTGCTTTTTAGCGCCATAACTATATTATGAAATTCTGAAAATATTGGTTATTGCTGTTAACTAACGGATTTATTCTAAAACATTTTTTATACTATACTTACAGGATTATCAATTTATTCTGATAGTTGTTATCAATAATTTATTTTGATCTTACATTTAATGTTCTTATTTAATAAAATTATTTCGATTTCTCCCTTTCTAAATTAACTACTATGGCAGTTAATATCCGTAATACTAATCCGTTACTATCCGTAACGTACTAAATTTTCCATACGTTAAGGATATGAAAAATAAGGGAGCACTTTAATCATTAATGACATTATTAGTGTATAAATTCCATTACCAACATCAAACAATTGCGTTTGATAGTTTGTTAATATATTTAAAATATCGATGTAATAAATTAATTTGTGATTCAGCTATTATCACTGGGTATGAAAATTCTGTTGTCAACTCCAATCTTGTTGAATATAATGTTAACAATAGGTTCTGTAATAAAGTAATTACGATTCAGGTGTAATTCTCTCTACTATGGTAGCCATAAAATATCTATATAAAAAATAAGTTATCAACTCAATGATAAGGATATTACTGTGTGGGTAATTTCTGCTTTCAGTATCAATTGATTGTATCGAATAGGCTGTTTACAGAGGATAATGAAATGAATTAACTTGTATTATTTTCAGAAAGGCATTTCTTAGCAATAGGAAGCCTATAAATTTTAAAAATATTCATGCCATGCTGAAATTTGTAGCAAATTTGCTTCAGGATCTGCCACGACATAAAATTCTAGCGGCAGTAAAGAAATTTGGAAATCATTCAAACTAAAAAAATTCAGTGTTTTACATCCTAAAAAACTTATAAGCATCCTCCCAGGGTTCTCACATCTGAAATTCTTAATTCCCAGCAGCGGAGAAAAAAAGGGCCTCGACGAAAAAAAAAAATATCGTCGTTATCCATAATTTCCAGACAGTCGTTCCAGCAACAGCAGCCCGACTCTTTGCTGAAGACCCATCACGACTTAAAGAACCTGACTCCATTACAGCGGCATAAATTGCATTCGATACAAGAATTATGTCACGTTCATGGCTCCTTAAAACTGTCGTAAAATTCCTTCCTTCAAATCAGATAATCAAAAAACGGTGATAAACCCTTAAATCTCCCGTCTCAAACTTCGGAAGAGGAGCAGATCTATGAATAAAGTACAAAAAATAGCAGAATTTAGAAAAAAAAAAGAACCTGTCTGCTTGAAGGCGGATGTGAGGTGTTAAAAAGACGTGCTGAATTCACTCTGCAGAGGAACTGAAACTTTTTTTGACATGCGATAGATGGCATAAACGGTATGTGGCTATTAAGTAGCATGGAGGATAAGTAACAGTTAGATAAGGGGTAGTCGTAAGGATAGAGAGAAAGCTGAGAGTTGATGGGATATCGTTATGATAAAACTGCGATGCAGGGTGAAGGAAATGGCTGCAGTTTAATAAGTTTTAAATCAAAAGCATAAAACGGTTTTCTTTCTTTCATAAAACGGTTTTTGCCGCTGTAAGGATTTTGGATGGAATACCGATGTAATGATTAGGCTTATGAGATTCCATGTGTGAGTCTTGTATCTAGGACTATTTAATTTTGTGTAAATGGCTTAAGGTAATAATCTTTTAACTTGTGTGGAATTCTTTGGAATTTTAATTCAGTTCGCCTTTTAGAGTCATTGCTATATTACGAAATTCTGAAAATATTAATTACTATTTTTAACTAATGGTTTTATTCTGAAACTTTTTTTTCTAAGAAACTTATAGGATTATTAATTTATTTTTTGAGTTTCTATAGATAATTTATATTAAATATACAAATATAAATTTAACATGTTCACATGTAACAAAACACTTTGGATTTTTCATTATCTAAATTAAACTAATATGGTAGTTATAAGTTATAGATATGTAAATATAAGGGGCCACGTCAATGATTAATGACATTACCCAGTGTATAAATTACATTGGCTTGATCACACAATTATGTCTGATAGTTTGCTAATAATAGATTATGTAATAATTTACTTGTTGAGTCATCTGTAATCGCTGAGTGTGAAAGTTCTATTGTCAAGATCAATTGTGTTGAATAGGTTGCTAACAATATGTTCTGTAATAAATTAATTAAGATTCAATTTTAATTCAAAAGGTTCAATTTTAATTCAAGTACGATAGTCATAAAGTATTGATATAAAAAATAAGGGACCAAATCAATGATTATGGACATCAATGCGTGATAAATTTCTGTTGTTTATATCAGTCGATTGTGTCGAATAGGCGGTTTAGAGATAATAATAAAATAAGTTAATATGTATTATTTTCAAAAGGTAATTCTTGTCAATGGGCAGCCTATAAATTTTAAAAGTATTCATGAAGTGATAAAATGTGTATCAAATTTGCTTCATGATCTGTCACGTGAAATTCCCGTGGCAGTAAAGAAATTTGAAAATCATTAAAACTAAAAAAATATGCAGCTTCTTACATCCTAAAAATCCTTATGAGCAACCTCCCAGGATGCGCAGATCTGAAATTCTCAATTCCCATCAGCCGAGAGAAAAAAGAGCATCGACGAAAAAAAAAACGCCGTTATCCGTAATTTCCAAAAAGTCGTTCCGACAGCAGCACTCCGACTCTCTACTGAAGACCCATCACGACTTAAAGAACCTGACTGCATTACAGCGGCATAAATTGCATTCGATACATGAATTATGTCACGTTCATGGCTCCTTAAAACTGTCGTAAAATTTCCTTCCTTCAAATCAGATAATCAAAAAATGGTGATAAACCCTTAAATCTCCCGTCTCAAACTTAGGAAGAGGAGCAGATCTATGAAAAAAAAAAAAAAAAAAAAAAAAAAAAAAAAAAAAAAAAAAAAAAAAAAAATAGAAGAATTTGAAGAAAAAAAGAACCTGTCTGCTTGAAGGTGGATGTGAGGTGTTAAAAAAATGAGCTGAATTCACCCTGCTAGAGGAACTGAAACTTTTTTTGACATGCGATAGATGGTATAAACGGTATGTGGCTATGAAGTAACATGGAAGATAAGTAACAATTAGATAAGGGATAGTCTTAAGGATAGAGAGACAGAGAGAGTTGAGAGTTGATGGGATATCGTTATAATAAAACTGTGATGCAGGGAAAAGGAAATGGCTGCAGTTTAATAAGTTTTAAATCAAAAGCATAAAACGATTTTCTTTCTTTTTTGGTTTGTTCCACTGTAAGGCCTTTGGACGGAATACCGATGTAATGATTCGACTCATAAGATTTCGTATACGAGTCTTGTTCCTAGAATTATTTAATTTTGTGTAAGGGGCTTAAGGTAATAATCTTTTAAATGATATGGAAGTCTTTGGAATTTTTATTCAGTTTTTGAACTACATGGCTATATTATGAAATTCTGAAAATGCTGGTTATTACTTTTAACTAACTGATTAATTATAAAAAAAAAATTTCTACGAAACGTATATTATAATTAATTTATTTTCAGAGTATTTATAGATAATTTATATTAAATTCTCACATTTAATGTTCCCATTTATTAAAATGCTTTCGATTGCTCATTTCCTAAATTAAACTATTATGGTTATTATACTATGAAAAATAAGATACCACGGCAATGATTGTGGCATTATTGAGTATTTCTTTAACCAAGGTCAAACAATTGTATCTGATAGTTTGTTAAGAATAAATTTTGTAATAAATTAATTTGTGATACAGTTATTATCACTGAGTATGAAAATTATATTGTCAAGATCAATAGTGTTGAATCGGTTGTTAACAATAGGTTCTGTAACAAAATAATTGTGATTCAGCTATAATTCTGTCTACTCAGGTTTTGGAATTTCAATCATATCGATTCAGTTCAGTATCGATATAAAAAATAAGGGACCATATCAATGATTAAGGACATCACTGAGTGAAAAATTTATTTTGTCAATGTCAGTCGTTTGTGTCGAATAGGTTATTAACACTTGATAATGAATTAATTGCGATTCAGTTCGCATAGTTAATAGTTCTGCCTATAAAATAATTCTGAATTTTGAAAAGTATGTATGGCATGTGCACTACACAAGTTGCAGAAACGTATAGCAATAATGCTTGAACATTAAAAACAATCAACTACGCAAAATTCTAAAATTAAAAACAAAGTTAAACCGGTACTCGCAGGAAAGTGAAATTTTTTAATTATATTCTGGAATTCTTCACAAGAAGCTTCAGTGTAAACTACAGAATACGGAAAAAGACATATTTAAAATAAAATCATTTATGCTTACTTCAGATGATCTGAAGGGCATCTAACTATGATTAATCCCATTTATAATTAATTTTTGTGCCAAATTTTCAGAACAACAAATGTTCTTCGTTTTTTTTATCAAGCATACAGAGACAGTTATTTAAAAATAGTGCTTAAAAAAAAATATATATATATATATATATAAAAAAAAATTAAAAATTCCGTTAGTAGCACCAAATATTGCGGAGATGATGTCATTCAAGTCTGTCAGAAGCCTGCGAAAAACATCTGCTGAAATTACAGCCGCTCAATTTTGTAAAGTATGCAAAAACCCTTTGTAGCAGTGGACTTTGTTTTTTGAAAAATAAGAAATATTTCAATAGGCGAATTTGACCAAAACTCCTACGTGGGAAGAAATTCAAAATATGATGGAAGTATTGATTGAAAAGAGATTTATTAATCGTAACTAAAGTGCAGTAATATTTCATAAGTATTCACTTTTTTCTAACTATATTGCATCTCAAAAGTGACTCAATGTTTCAATCGAAAATCGTTAGGTGGAATTGTTCATACACTTTTTCACCAGTTATTTTAATCGTATAAACGTTCGTATAATTATTGAATATATCTTGTGCCTGCCTGACCCTAATCTTCCCATTGTATGGATCTTTTTTATGAATAAATTGTGGTCGTGTGAAAAAAAACACAGTTTATTGTCGTAGTTTTTTAAGCAATATTAATTATGAAATTCAATTTTATGAAATCCAGTCAAGAAATTCATTCATATTTGAAAGCAGTACCAAAAATTTTTAACAAATTTGATCTTTAGAAAAAGACCACATAAATTTTATATTTTCATGTGTTCATTCATGTTCTTTTCATTAATAAATAAACATTATAAATAAAGATGTATTTTCTAGAATGTATATACTATAAACTAAAATTACGGGGTTCCTCGTTTTTGTGAAAAAAAAACGTTATGCTATGTGAAGTTAAATGAAGCTGTGGTATACAAAGTAATTGAAGTTAAATTATATTTATAAAGAAGTTAAAACACATGATACGATAATACAATAAAAAAACGTGATGTGATAATACATTTATTAGGATTAAAGTCAATTTCTTTTTCTTCAAAATAGAATATTTTATTTTACAAAAGAAAATAAATATAACTCTTTTCTGAAAAAAAGAAGGATATGCATTGGGTTATGTTGTTATTTAAAATAAAATATACTAAGTGCATTAAGATAAAATCGTAATTAAATTATATAAAAAAAATTATAAAAACTTCACTAAATATTTTAAATGAAATAAATTAAGATTTCAATGATCTTGATTACACAAGAAATCACACAAGACCTTAAAAGCACACGAAATGGTTATTTAGCAGATGATGATATGTTAATATTTTTCTTTACGTTCATGTAACAGTCATTTTAATTTAAATTGCATTAATAAGTTACAACTATTTCTTGATCTGGTCAATGTTTAAATTTTTATTTGGTTTTTTCTAAGGCTTTAGATATTTTTTCTATCAGCATTTCCTATAAATCAATGCTTTTTATTCCCACCTCATAATGGAATGATGCAAGTCTTCTTCGCGCCACACGTACGTGTGAGAAAAGTACTGCCTTTCAGAAACATCTAACTTTAATGCTTCTGGATTTTTTTTTTCTTTTTCACAACTTCTGTGTTTAGCGGTATTTTTCCAACGCAGATTGTACTTCTGGAAAGGCAGAAAGGGGCACAGGGGCCAAGAAAAAAAGGGACGAGGAAAAAGTTTCTGCGCGATAACGTGGAAAACACTGGCAACAGAAATAAAAATAAGAAACAAAAATAAATTAAATAAAATAAAATAGAAAAAAAAATGGTGAGAAAATATTGAGCTTGGAAGGGGAGGGAGGAGATGTAAACTGAGAAACACTGAAGGCCAGAAAGAGAGGTATTTTTCTTCAGATATGGCGAGAGGCTGAAAAATTGTTTTTCCTTTTCAGAGTGAAACAGAAAATATAGATAAAATAAAATAATATATCTATATATATATAATATTTCCTCAATGCACGATCGTGAAAGTGAAATATAAAAAGGGATTATATATATATATATATATATATATATATATATTTTTTTTTGATATATATATATATATATATATATATATTTTGATATATATATATATATATATCAAAATGCATGACCTACATGTGAATTGGAGTGAGTATTTATTATATGTATTTTTCATTACTAGGGATTTTTTTCCGCATTTTAACGTAAGGTGAAATGTATTTATATTTAAAATCTATATAAATGGACGAAACAATTTTTTAGAGTGGGCTACAATGAAAATCCAAACAGTGTTTCTGAGTATACAAAGGAATTTTTTTCCTCGAATTCAAACATCCGCACTGCGCTTTCCGCTATTGACTTTGAGATTTCGGCCGGGAAATCCTCATGTTTATATTACGTGGAAAGTTAAGAATGAAAAATAGTGCTTCCATAGCATCATTTATAAATAATATATATATACGTATATATTTATATACATCTCAAAATGCATGCCTAGATCTGACTTCGATTAGATATTTATTATACGCTTGTGTAGAATTGCTTGGTTTCGGTCTCAAAAACCTCGATTTGCTTGCTGGAATTCAGCAGCAATGGGTAATTATTGAAACTCAATGCTTGCAATATTGAAACGTTAATTTTCATGTTTATTAAATTCATTTATCTAATGTGTGATCTCTTTCAACAAAGAAATATCAAGAAATTCTGATAATTTATCAATAATCTTTCACATTCATGGAAAAAAAATCAAATTTAAATTTCAAGAATAATATCACACTTATAGTGTTAATAAAATATTCTTATTTCACTATGTAGTAGTAATTTTATGATTAATTCAAATATTTGTCTAATTAAGTAAGACATAAATTATTGAATTATAATGAAGAGTGGATATTGCCTTTTGTGAAAAGTTTAGAAGTCACTACCACACATTTATTGATGCCTTATGAGAAGAAACCCGGGAAACGCTCACCGGGCAGCCTAACAAGCAATGCAAACTGCTTGCTCAAAATGTCATCACTGAATCACCTTGTTTTTGAGAACTGTGACTTCAATATATGCCTTAAACTTATATCAGTTTTGATCCGTCTGCATTCATGCTTGCAATTATCACTGGACCTGGAATAGTGCGAAATTTATAATTGCTATTCGCTTATAAAAAATTAGATTTATAAAGAAGTAAAAAAAACATGATGTGACAATAGATTGATTATGATTTCAAAAAAAACGAACACGATATGAGAATACATTACAAAAACATTATAGGAAGAAAACTGGAAAAGGTTCATCAGGCAACATAAGTATCAATTTAAAATGCTTAAGCAAAATGACAACATTGAATCTCCTTGTTTTTGAGAACAGTGACTGCAATATATACCTTATATTGATTTGAATTTTGAGCCATTTGCACTCTTGCTGGCAATTGCCAGTGGATCTGGAGTATTGCGAAATTTATTATTATTGGTTTTTTGCTATTTATTATTATTATACATTAATTAGTATTTCCTAAAAACACATGAAGTGACAATACATTCGTTAGGATTTCGTAAAAACACATGATATGATAATACATTTATTAGTACTAAAGTCTGCAATTTTTTTTCGAAAACAGAATATCTTATTTTACAATAGAAAAATAAGTATAACTATTTTTTGAAAAATAAAAGTATATGCATCTGTTTAGCATTAGCATGTTCTATGAAAGGAATGCATTTACCATGATCTTATTTAAAGTAAAACATATTAAGTGGATTAAGGTAAAACCATTTTTCAATAATGTAAAAAAAATATCATTCTACTGATAAAATTTTGATCGAATACTGACTTGATCGAATAAAAAAAAATGATTATTTAGCAGATGATGATCTTTTAATATTTCTCTTTTCATTCGTAATGTTATTAAAGCTACTGATTGTAACTGATGATTGTTACTGATGCTACTGATGTAACAATTATTTCTGAATGTTAAATGTTACTGATATAGCAATTATTTCTGAATGGAAAAAGTTACTGATGCAATTAATCTAGATTTTAATTGCATCAGTAAGTTACAATTATTTCTTGATCTGGTCGATGTTAGAATATTTATTTGATTTTTTTGTAAGACTTCAGTTCTTCTTCTATCAGCATTTCCTATAAATCAGTGCTTTTTATTCCCGCTTCTCAATGAAATGTTGCAAGTCTTCTCTGCGAACGTACGTGCGAGAAAAGTACTGCCATTCAGAAACATCTAACTTTAATGCTTCTGGATATTTTTTTCCTTCTTCGCTTCTCTTCACAACTTCTGTGTTTAGCGGTATTTTTCCGACGCAGAATGTTCTTCTGGAAAGGCAGAAAGGACACAGGGGCCGAGCAAAAAAGGCATGAGAAGAAAGTTTCGGTGCGATAAGGGGAAAACGGTGGCAACAGAAATAAAAAACAAAACAAAAATAAATAAAACAAAAATAAAATAGAAAAAAAAAATGGTGAAAAATATTGAGCTAAGAGAGGGAAGGAAAGATGTAAACTGAGAAATACAGAAGTCCAGAAGAAGAAGAGGTATTTTTCTTCAGCAATGGTCAGACGCTGAAAAATTGTTTTTCTTCTCAGAGTGTAACAGAAAATAAATAAAATAAAGAGGGGGGAGGGAAATACGATAGAACACAGAGAGTAAGATGATGGACGCCTATGGTAGGAAAAAAAATGGAAAATGGAGTAAAATAATACATCTATATATACATACACACACACACACACATATATATATATATATATATATATATAATATTTCCTCAATGCAAAATCGTGAAAATGAAATATAAAAATTCTTTCATCTTCTGTTTCTTATGAATTTTTATCCTATTCGACTGCCTAATGTGAAGCTAAGACAAGGCTACAATGGAAATCCAAACAGCGTGGTGTGAGGATACAAAGGAATTTTTTTTCTCGAATTCAAACATCCGCACTGAGCTTTCCGCTATTGACTTTGAGATATCGTCCGGGAAATCCTCATGTTTATACTACGTGGAAAAATAAGGTGAAAAATAGTGCTTCCATAGCACCGTTCATGAATAATATATATACATATATATTTATATATATGTATTTCAAAATGCTTGCCGAGATGTGACTTGGAGAGAGTATTTATTATATTCTGGTGCAGAATTATTTGGTCTCGATATCAGAAACTTCGATTTATTTACTAAAATTTATGACCAACGGGTAATTATTAAAACTTAATACATGTGATATTTAAACGTTAGTATGTATAACGTTAAATAACGTTGTATAACGTTAAAGGTTTTTTTTTTTACCTAGATGATGTGAAATACATGAGGTGACAATACATTCATTAGGATTTCATAAAAACACATGATGTGATATTCCATTTACTATGAGTAATGTTTGCAATTATTTTTTCATAAAATAATATTCATTTTACAAAAGAAAATAAGTAAAGAAGGATACGCATTAGTTCATCACTTACTTATTAAAATAAAACCAATATTTGCATTATACAAAATAATTATCATTACACCTATAAAAGCTTCACTTATCATTTTTAATGTACTAAATTCATATTTCAATGACCTTGATGGAATACAATGATTATATAGCATATGATAATCTTTTAATATATTCCTTTTCATTCATATAACATATGCATATTATGATTTAAATTGCATCAGTAAGTTGTAATTATTTCTCGATCTGGTGAATGTTTAAAAATTTATTTGGTTTTTCTAAGGCTTCAGTTATTTTTTCTATCAGCATTTCCTATAAATCAATGCTTTTTATTTGCACAATGGAATGTTGAAAGTCTTCTTCGCTGCATACGTACGTGTGAGAAAAGTACTGCCATTCAGAAACATCTAACTTGAATGCCTCTGGTTATTTTTTTCCTTCTTCACTTCACTTCTTCACAACTTCTGTGTTTAGCGGTATTTTTCTGACGCAGAATGTTCTCCTGGAAAGGGCAGAAAGGGGGCAAATGGGCCGAGCGAAAAAGGGTCGAGGAGAAAGTTTCAGTGCGATAAGGGGAAGACGGTGGCAACAGAAATAAAAATAAGAAAAAGAAAAAATAATAATAAATAAATAAAATAGAAAAAAAAGGTGAGAAAATATTGAGCTTAGAGGGGGTGGGCGAATGGAAACATGTAAACTGAGAAATACAGAAGGCCTGAAGAAGAAGAAGAATACGATAGAACACAGAGAGTATGATGATGGTCGCCTATGGTAGGGAAAAAAAATTGAAAAATGGAGTAAAATAATATATCTATCTATATATATAATATTTCCTGAATGCAAAATTGTGAAAATGAACTATAGAATGCCTCCCATCTACTGTTTCTTATGAATTTTTTTAACATATTCGACTGCCTGATATGAAGTTAAGAGTAGGCTACAATGAAACTTCAAACAGCGGGGTGTGAGGATACAAAGGATTTTTTTTTCTCGAATTCAAACATCCGCACTGCGCTTTCCGCTATTGACTTTGAGATATCGGCCGGAAAATCATCATGTTTATATTACGTGGAAAGTTAAGGGGAAAAATAGTGCTTCCACAGCATCTTTCATAAATAATAAATATACATATATTTTTATATATATGTCTCAAAATGCATGCCTAGATGTGATTTGAAGTGAATATTTATCATATGCTGTTGTAGAATTACTTGGTTTCGGTCTCAAAAATTTCAATTTTTTTGCTGTAATGTAGGAGCAATGGGTTATTAAAACTTAATACTTGTGATATTTGAACGTTAAGAAACTTATGCTTACTTATATAAATTTTGAATATATATCAATACTCTTTCCAATTTCTATGCAAAAAAATATCAAATTGAAATTTCAAGCATAATAATGTGACACTTAGTGTTAATAAAATATTTTAATTACATTATGAAGTAAAAGTAGTTTTACGATTAACTCAAATATTTGTATAATTAAGTAATATATAAATCATTGATTTATAATGAAATGAAGACATTGCTTTTTGGAAAAACTGTAGAGATCACTGCCACACATTTATTGTGCTTTATGTGAAGAACAATCCTGGGAAACGCTCACCAAGCAGCCTAGCAATCAATATAAAATGCTTGCTCAAAATGTTATTTCTGAATCTCCTTGTTTTTGAGAACTGTGACTTCAATATATGCCTTATTATGATTTGAGTTTTGAGTCATCTGCATTCATGCCTGCAATTACTACTAGACCTGGAATATTACGAAATGCATAATTTCTATTCACTTATAAGAAGTTAAATTTAACATCTATATTTATAAAGAAGTCAAAAAATATGATATGATAATAAATACATTAACAAAATTGTTGTGATAAAAACACTAAAAAACATGTTGTGATAAAAACATTAAAAAACATGTTGTGATAAAAACATTAAAAAACATGTTGTGATAATACATTGATTAGGGTATCATAAAAGATAAAACTAATGTGAAAATACATTAAAAAACATAACATGATAATTAATATATTCATAAAGATTTCATAAAAACGATGTAATAATACATTCATTCGGATTTTATAAAAACACGTGATGTATTATTAGATTCTTCGGGTTTTATAAAAAAATTATAATGATATGAAAATACAAAAACATGATACAATAAAAAACATGATGTGATAATACATTGATTAGGATTTCATAAAAAACATGATGTGATAATACATTGATTAGGACTTCCTAAAAACACAAGATGTGATAATATATTTATTTGAACTAAAGTCACCAATATTTTTTGAAAACAGAATATTTTATTTAAAAAATAAAATATATATAATTATTTTGAAAAAAGTAGGGTATACATTGGTTCATGTTGACCCTTTAATATTTTCTTTAAATTCCTGTAACAATTATTTTTGAATAATTATTAAATGTTACTGATGATACTGATTGTAACTGATGGTTGTTAGCTAATTGTTACTGATGCTACTGATGAAACAATTATTTCTTAGTGATAAATGTTACTGATTGCTACTGATGTAACAATTGTTTCTTAGTGATAAATGTTACTGATGCAATTAATCTTGATTTAAATTCCATCAGTAAGTTACAATTATTTCTTGATCTGGTCAATATTTGAATATTTATTTGGTTTTTCTAAGGCTTCAGTTCTTTTTCTATTAGCTCGCACTCTGCCAATATATATCTTGATCAAATTTTCAATTGTTAATAAATACTTTTTATTCTTCCCCTCAAGTTCAACTACATTTTTTTTAAACATTTAGTGGATGATACTTGATGTTAATACAGTTTTTTTTAAGTATTAATTTAGTAATTAAATTTAATTAATTAATTTTAGTTTTTTTTAGATTTAAGTTGCATATACCTACTAATAGATGGCGCCAGATAAACTTAAAAAATGAATTAAAATTATTTATAAAGGAATTTCTGCAATACAGTGGAAACAAACAGTAGGAATTGACTTAAATTTTTTTTTTTTTTTTTTTTTTGTATATTACTTGTTCTATCAGCATTTCCTATAAGTCAATACTTTTTACCTCACAATGGAATGTTGCAAGTCTTCTTCGCTGCACACGTACGTGAGAGAAAAGTACTGCCATTCAGAAACATCTACCTTTAATGCTTTTAAAATTTTTTTTCTTCTTCACTTCTCTTCACAGCTTCTGTGTTTCGCGGTATTTTTCCAACGCAGAATGTTCTTCTCGAAAGGCAGAAACGGCACAGGGACCAAGCGAAAACGGGGCGAGCAGAAAGTTTCGGTGCGAAAAGGGGAAAACGGAGGCAACAGAAATAAAAAAGAAAACATAAATAAATAAATAAAATAGAAAAAAAAAATGGTGAGAAAATATTGAGCTTAGAGGGGGAAAAGATGTAAACTGAGAAATACAGAAGCCCAGAAGAAGAAGAGGTATTTTTCTTCAGAAATCTGTTGAGAGACTGAAAAATTGTTTTTCTTTTGAGAGTGAAATATAAAAAAATAAATAAAATAAAATAAAGGGGGGGATACGGTAGAACATAGAGAGTATGATGATGAACGCCTATGGTAAGGAAAAAAAATTTGAAAAATGGAGTAAAGTAATATATCTATATATATGTATAATATTTCCTCAATCCAAAATCATGAAAATGAAATATAAAATGCTGTCCATCTACTGTTTCTTCATGATTTTTTTTATCCTATTCGACTGCTTGATGTGAAGTTAAGAGTAGGCTACAATGAAAATCCAAACAGCATGGTGTTGTGGATTCAAAGGACTTTTTTTTCCCTCGAATTCAAACATCTGCACTGAGCTTTCCGCTATTGACTTTGAGATATCGGCCGGGAAATCCTCATGTTTATATTACGTGGAAAGTTAAGGTGAAAAATAGTGCTTCCATAGCATCGCTCATAAATAATATATTTACAGATATATTTGCATGTATATATATCTCAAAATGCATGTCTAGATGTGATTTGGAGTGAGTATTTATTATATGCTGGTGTAGAATTACTTGGTTTCGGTCCTAAAAACTTCGCTTTGCTTACTGAAATTTATAAGCAATGAGTAACTCTTAAAGCATTACGTTAAAAAAATGTGATGCGCTAATGCATTCATAGAGTTTCATAAAAGAATAAACATGATGTGAAAATACATAAAAAACATAGTACATTAAATAAGCATGATGTGATAATACATAATAAACATAGTACATTAAGTAAGCATGATGTGATAATACATTCATTGAATTTCATAAAAAACTCCTCTCATAAAACATTCATTACGATTTCATAAAATCATAAAAGCACATGATATGATAATACATTCATTACGATTTCATAAAATCATAAAAGCACATGATATGATAATACATTCATTAAGGTTTCATAAAAGTAAGTGTGAAAATACATTAAAAACCTAACACATTAAAAAACCATGATGTGATAATGCATTATAAATCACAATAGATTAAAAAACTTGATGCAATAATACATTAAAAAACACAATAGTTTAAAAAGCATGGTGATAGTACATTCCTTATTATTTCATAAAAAAATTACCATGATGTGAAAATACATTAAAAAAACATAATACATTAAAAAACGCATGCTGTGATAATACATTTATTGGGAGTTATGACTGCAATTATTATTTTTTTTTAAATAAAATTTATTTTACAAAAAGAAAATAAATGTAATTATTCTGAAAAAAGTAGGATACGCATTAGTCCACGTACTTATTTAAAATAAGACATATTAAATGATTTAAGATAAAATTATTTTTAAATTATACAAAAAGATTATCATTTCACTGATAAAAACTTTACTAAATATGTTTAATGAAGAAAATTAACATTTCAATGAACTTGATCGAATAAAATGGTTATTTAGCAGATGATGATCTTTTAATAATTTTCTTTCCATTCATGTAAGAATTATTTTAAATTAAATTCCATTAGTAAGTTACAATTATTTCTTGATCTGGCCAATA
The DNA here is from genome assembly GCA_021605075.1 of Caerostris darwini. NCBI lineage: Eukaryota > Metazoa > Arthropoda > Arachnida > Araneae > Araneidae > Caerostris > Caerostris darwini. The sequence goes on from BPLQ01007452.1 coordinate 562,700, forward strand.
ATTGAAAATTTATTTGGTTTTTCTGTGACTTCTGCTATTTTTTTCTATCAGCATTTCTTATAAATCAATGCTTTTTATTCCCGCTTCACAATGGAGTGTTGTAAGTCTTCTTCGCTGCACATGCACATGTGAGAAAAGTACTGCCATTCAGAAACATCTAACTTTAATGCTTCTGGATCTTTTTTTCCTTTTTCACTTCACTTCTTTACAACTTCTATGTTTAGTGGTATATTTCCAACGCAGAATGTTCTTCTGGAAAGGCAGGAAGGGGGCACAGGGGCAGAGCGAAAAGGGGATGAGGAGAAAGTTTTGGCGCGATAAGGGGAAAACGGTGGCACCGAAATAAAAATAAGAAACGAAAAATAAATAAATAAAATAACATAAAAAAAAAAAAAAAAAATGGTGAGAAAATATTGAGCTTAGAGGGGTAAGATGTAAACTGAGAAATACAGAAGGCCAGAAGAAGAAGAGGTATTTTTCTTCAGAAATGTTGAGACGCTGAAAAATTGTTTTTCTTTTCAGAGTGAAACAGAAAATAAAAATAAATAAAATAAAATAAAATAAAGAGGGGGAGGGGAATACGATAGAACACAGAGAGTATGATGATGGACGCCTACGGTAGGAAAAAAAATTGAAAAATGGAGTAAAATAATATATCCATATATATATATATAATATTTCCTCAATGCAAAATTGTGAAAATGAAATATAAAATGTCTTCCGTCTACTGTTTCTTATGAATTTTTTATCCTATTCGACTGCTTGATGTGAAGTTAAGAATAGGCTACAATGGAAATCCAAACAGCGTGGTTTGAGGATACAGAGGGATTTTATTTTCCTCGAATTCAAACATCCGCACTGCGCTTTCCGCTTGACTTTGAGATATCGGACGGCAAATCCTCATGTTTATATTACGTGGAAAGTTAAGGTGAAAAATAGTGCTTCCATAGCATCGCTCATAAATAATATATATATACATATATATTTATATATATATATATCTCAAAATGCATGCCTAGATGTGACTTGGTGTGAGTATTTATTTATATGCTGGCGTAGAATTACTTGGTACCGGTCTCAAAAACTTCAATTTGTTTGCAGAAATGCTTCATCAATGGGCTATTATTAAAACTTAATACTTTTATTATTTAAACGTAGATAATCTTATGCTTATATAATGAAAAGGAATTTTTTTTATTATTACAGGGGGCTTTTTTTCCTATTTTAAAAGTGAAATGTAAATATTTCTGTTTATAAATAGCTAAATAATTTTTTTTTCAAAAAATTCCTATTTTATCGAATATTTAATTCTTTTAAACTTTTCAGTATGTCATGGATCAAAGCTTCAACTCCTAACAAAACAACGAATTTCTAATCTCCCTTTTTTATGCATCATTTCTTATTAAACTATGTGTTTTTTTAATGTGTACAAAACTGAAATTACATTTTTGAATATAATGCAACAAAGACTTTATAAATATAAAACAATAAATAAGAAAGAAAGAAAAATGGAAATCTTTTATATACAGGAAAATTATTTGCATCAAATATCAAAATTACTAAAACACATAGTAATGCGCAAGACTAAAACACATAATAATGCACAAAGAGAAATACTTTGTTTTGTTAAGTGTTAAAGCTTTGATGCCTGACATACTGCATATTTTAAAGTATTAAAAATTTGATAAAAGTGGCAATTTTATGAAAAAAAAATTTTTTCGCCCATTTATATAGATTTTAATTATAAATACATTTCACTTAACGTTATAATGGAAAATAAAAGTATGTTATGTTAAAGTTAAAAAGTCCCCTTTAAAGCACTAAAACAACATCCCTTTTACGTAATGCAAGCATAAGTTCCCTATCATTTAAGTATTAGATGTATGAGAAGTAGACATTTAAGTAGTAGAAGTATTAATTTTTATAATTAACCATTGCTCATACATTTCATCAAGCAAATCGTCTTAATTGAGACCGAAATATCCGAGAGAATCTAAGTAATTGTACACCAGCATATGATAAATACTCACTCCAAGTCACATCTAGGCATGCATTTTGAGATATATATATATATATATATATATTATTTATGAACGATGCTATGAAAGCACTATTTTTCACCTTATCTTTCCACGTAATATAAACATGAGGATTTCACGGCCGATATCTCAAAGTCAATAGCGGAAAGCGCAGTGCGGATGTTTGAATTCGAGAAAAAAAAAATTCCTTTCTATCCTCACACCACGCTGTTTGGATTCTCATTGTAGCCTACTCTTAACTTCACATCAGGCAGTCGAATATGATAAAAAATTCATAAGAAACAGTAGATGGAAGACATTTTATATTTCATTTTCGCGATTTTGCATTGAGGAAATATTATATATATATATATATAGATATATTATTTTACTCCATTTTTCAATTCTTCTTTTCCTGCCATAGGCGTCTATCATCATACTCTTTCTGTTCTATCGTATTCCCCCTCTTTATTTTATTTTATTTATTTTCTGTTTCACTCTGAAAAGAAAAACAATTTTTCAGACTCTCAACACTTCTGAAGAAAAATACCTCTTCTTCTTCTGACTTTCTGTATTTCTCCGTTTACATCTGCCCCCCCCCCTACTTCTAAGTTCAATATTTTCTCACCGTTTTTTTTCTATTTTATTTTATTTATTTATTTTTTTGTTTCTTATTTTTGTTTCTGTTTCTAACGTTTTCCCCTTATCGCACCGAAACTTTCTCCTCATCCCTTTTTCGCTCGGCCCCTGTGCCCCTTTCTGCCTTTCCAGAAGAACATTCCGCGTTGGAAAAATACCGCTAAACACAGAAATTGTGAAGAGAAGTGAAGAAGGAAAAAAATCGAGAAGCATTAAAGTTAGATGTTTCTAAATGGCAGTACTTTTCTCACACGTACGTGTGCAGCGAAGAAGACTTGCAACATTCAATTGTGAAGCGGAAATAAAAAGCATTGACTTATAGGAAATGCAGATAGGAAAATAACTGAAGCCTTAGAAAAAAAAATATTCAAACATTAACCAGATCAAGAAATAGTTGTAACTTACTCATGCAATTTAAATCAAAATTATTGTTACTTGAATGAAAAGAAAAATTTTAAAGGAGAATCATCTGATACATAATAATTTTTTTCGATCAAGATTATTGAAATGTTAATTTAGTTCATTAAAATTATTTTGGGAAATTTTTATCAGTGAAAGGGAATGATAATTCTTTGTATAATTTAAATACACTGAAGTGACAAAAGTCATGGGATAGCAATATGCAAATTTTCAGATGGCAGTAGCATCGCGTAGAACAGGTATAAATGCGCAGTGCTTTCTCAGAGCTTTCATTTTTGTTCAAGTTATTCATGTGAAGAGGTTTTGACGTGATGATGACCGCACGACGGGAATTAACAGACTTTGAACGCGGAATGTTAGTTGGAGCTAGACGCATGGGTCATGCCATTTCGGAAATCGTTAGGGAATTCAACATTCCCAGATCCACTGTGTCAAGAGTGTGCCGAGAGTATGAAATTTCAGGCATAACATCCCACCATGGACAAGCGCAGTGGTCGACCGCCAGCACTTAACGACCGAGACCGGCGACGTCTGCAAAGAGTCGTAAATTCTAACAGACAAGCAACACTGCGTCAAATAACAGCAGAAATCAATGTGGGACGTACAAGGGACTTGTCTGTTAGAACTGTGCGGAGAAATTTGGCTTTCTTGGGCTATTCCAGCAGAAGACTGACTCGAGTGCCTTTACTGACAGAACGACATCGCTTGCAGCGACTCTCGTGGGCACGTGAGCATATCGGTTGGTCCCTAGATGAATGGAAAACCGTGGCCTGGTCCGATGAGTCACGATTTCAGTTGGTAAGAGCTGATGGTAGGGTTCGAGTGTGGCGCAGACCCCCCGAAGCCATGGACCCAAACTGTCAGCAAGGCACTGTTCAAGCTGGTGGTGGCTCCGTAATGGTGTGGGCTGTTTTTTCATGGCATGGACTTGGTCCTCTGGTGTGACTGGACCGAACATTGACTGGAAATGCTTATGTTCAGCTACTTGGAGATCACTTGCAGCCATTCATGGACTTCATGTACTCAAACAACGATGGGATTTTTATGGATGACAATGCGCCATGTCACCGGGCCACAACTGCTCGCGATTGGTTTGAAGAACATTCTGGACAATTCCAACGATTGATCTGGCCACCTAGATCGCCCGACATGAAACCCATCGAGCATTTATGGGACATCATCGAGAGGTCTGTTTATGCCCAAAATCCTGCACCATCAACGCTTTCACAATTATGGACGTCTATCGAGACAGCATGGCTCAATATTCCTGCAGAAGACTACCAACTACTTGTTGAGTCCATGCCACGTCGAGTTGCTGCACTTCGCCGGGCGAAAGGAGGGCCGACACAATATTAAGAGGTATCCCATGACATTTGTCACTTCAATGTATGATTTTATGTTAATCCGCTTAATATGTTTAATTTTAAATAAGAACATATACCAATGCATATCCTACATCTTTTCAAAAAATAATTACAATTATTTTCTTTTGGGAAACATAATATTTTGTTTAAAACGAATTGCAGACATTACTAATAAATGTATTATCACACCACGTGATAATGCATTACAAATAAATGTATTATCACATAATGTGTTAATGCATTACTAATAAATGTATTATCACATCATGTGCTAATGCATTACTAATAAATGTATTAACACATCATGTGTTTTATGAACTCATAATGAATGTATTGTGAGAACATGTATTTAGCATCATCTAGGTCAAAAACACCGTTAACGTTACGCAAGCACAAGTTTCCTAAAGTATAAATATCACAAGTACTAAGTTTTAATAATTACCTATTGCTCATACATTTCAGTAATCAAATCGAAGTTTTTAGGACAGAAACCAAGTAATTCTACACCAGCACATAATAAATACTCACTCCAAGTCACATCTAGGAATACATTTTGAGATATATATATAATATAAATATATATATATCTATATACATATAAATATTATTTATGAACGATGCTATGGAAGAACTATTATTCACCCTGCCTTTCCACGTAATATAAACATGAGGATTTCCCGGGCGGTATCTAAAAGTCAATAGCGGAAATTTGAATTCGAGGAAAAAAAATCCCATTGTATCCTCACACTACGCTGTTTGGATTTTCATTGTAGCCCACTCTTAACTTCACATCACGCAGTCGAATAGGATAAAAAAATTCATAAGAAACAGTAGATGGAAGACATTTTACGTATCATTTTCACGATTTTGCATTGAGGAAATATTATATATATATAGATATATTATTTTATTATATTTTTCAATTTTTTTCCTACCATAGGCGCCCATCATCATACTCTCTGTGTTCTATCGTATTCCCCCCCCTTTTCTATTTTATTTTATTATTTTATTTTTTTTGTTTCACTCTCAAAAGGAAAACAATTTTTCAACCTCTCAACATTTCTGGAGAAAAATACCTCTTCTTCTTCTGGCCTTCTGAATTTCTAAGTTTACATCTTTCGCGCCTTTGTAAGCTCAATATTTTCACACCATTTTTTATTTTTTTTTATTTATTTATTTTTTGTTTCTTATATTTATTTCTATTGCCACCGTTTTCTCCTTATCGCACTGAAACTTTCTTCTCGTCCCTTTTTCGCTTGGCACTTGTGCCCCTTTCTGTCTTTCCGGAAGAACGTTATTCGTTGGAAAAATACCGCTAAACACAGAAGTTGTGAAGAATAGAAGTGCAGAAGAAAAAAATGTCCAGAAGTATTAAAGTTAGATGTTTCTGAATGGCAGTACTTTTCTCGCACGCATGTGTGCAGCGAGGAAGACTTGCCACATTCCATTGTGGAACGGGAATAAAAAGCACTGATTTATAGGAAAGGCTGATAGAAGAAAATAACTGAAGTTTAAAAAAATAAATAAATAAATACTCAAACATTGACCAGATCAAGAAGTAATTGTAACTCACTGATGCAGTTTAATTCAAAAGAATTGTCACATGAATTGAAAGAAAAATATTAAAATATTGTCGTCTGTTAAATAATCTTTTTATTTCATGAAGGTCATTGAAATGTTAATTTAGTTCCTAAAAAATATTTAGTGAAGATTTTATCAGTGGAATGATAAGTTTTTGTATAATTTGAATATAATTTTATCTCAACTCTTTTAGTATTTAAAATAAAATATAAATAGCCACTCGAAGTCACATCTAGGCCTGCGTTTTCGGATATATATATTATTTATGAACGATGCTATACAAACAAAGGAGATTAGAAATACTTTGCTTTGTTAAGAGTTAAAGCTTTAATGCCTGACATGCTGAATAGGTATACGTTATACAAGCATAAGTTTCTTAATCTTTAAATTTTTAATAATTACCCATTGCTCATGCATTTCAGCAAACAAAACAAAGTTTTTGAGACGGAAACAAAGTAATTCTACACCAGAATATAATAAATACCCACTCCATTTTTCACCATAGCTTTCCACGTAGTATAAACACGAGGATTTTCCGGCCGATATCTCAAAGTCAATAGCGGAAAGCGCAGTGCGGATGTTTGAATTCGAGGGAAAAAAATTCCTTTGTATACTCACACCACGCTGTTTGGATTTCCATTGTAGCCTACTCTTAACTTTACATCAAGCAGTCGAATAGGATAAAAAATTCATAAGAAACAGTAGATGGAAGACATTTTATATTTCATTTTCACGATTTTGCATTGAGGAAATATTATGTATATATATATTATTTTACGCCATATTTCAATTTTTTTCCAACCATAGGCGTCCATCATCATACTCTCTGTGTTCTATCGTATTCCTTCCCCCCTCCCCTCCCTCTTTATTTTATTTTATTTATTTTTCTGTTTTAGTCTGAAAAGAAAAACAATTTTTCAGGCTCTCAACATTTCTGAAGAAAAGAGCCTCTTCTTCTACTGGCCTTCTGTATTTCTCAGTTTACATCTCCCCCCTCCCACCTCTAAGCTCAATATTTTCTCACCGATTTTTTTATTTATATTTTATTTCTGTTGCCACCGTTTTCCCCTTATCGCGCAGAAACTTTCTCCTCATTCCTTTTTCACTCGGCCCCTGTGCCACTTTCTGCCTGTCCAGAAGAACACTCTACGTTCGAAAAATACCGCTAAACACAGAAGTTGTGAAGAGAAGTGAAGAAGGAAAAATATCCAGAAGCATTAAAGTTAGATGTTTCTGAATGGCAGTACTTTTCTTACGCGTACGTGTGGCGCGAAGAAGACTTGCAACATTCCATTGTGAGGTGGGAATAAAAAGCATTGATTTATAGGAAATTCTGATAGAAAGAGAACTGAAGTCTTACAAAAATCCAAATAAATATTCAAACATTGACCAGATCAAGTAATAATTGTAACTCACTGATGCAATTTAAATCAAAATAATTGTTACTTGAATTGAGAAAAAAACTATTAAAATATCATCACTTGGTAAATAATTATTTTATTCGATCAAGGTTATTGAAATGTTAATTTAGTCCATTAAAAATATTTAGTGAAATTTGTATCAGTGGAATGATAATTCTCTGTAAAATTTAAATATGGTTTTATCTTAACTCATTTAATATATAAAATAAAATATAAATGCTCGCTCGAAGTCACATCTGAGCATGCATTTTCGGATATATATTCGAGTACTTCGAGTTAAAACTTAATACTTGTACTATTTAAACGTTAGAAAACTTGTGCTTTTATAACGTGTAACTATTCAGTATGTCAGGCAGTGAAGCTTTAACTAGTAACAAAGCAAAGTATTTCTAATCTCCTTTGTTTCCATAGCATAGTTCATAAATAATGTATATCCGAAAATACATGTCTATATGCATGTAATTACTTCAATTTCCCGCTCGATCTGTGATAAATTGGACGAGGAGTACCAGGGGCTTATCTACAACCTACAACCGTTTTATCAAGTATTGTGTTTTCTTATTGGGATATCTCTAGATTTATCTATGAAACTAGAATTGAACCTAGTGAGGAACGCATTGCAAAAATTCCAGTGGCTACTCTAACTAACTGTTCGTGAAACATCTAGTATCTGAAAAAAAGTAAGCTAAGCACTAGCTAGATGTACCAGGTTGGCCTCGATTGATGATTGATGCACATATGATTTACATTATCAGTACCATTCGATACCACTGAAGTAATTGGTGGCACATTTGAGTCTTTACTATAATTGTTATACAAATAACAAGCTTTTTTACATTTCATCATTATTTCTTATTTTACCATATACACTTTTTATGCATGTCTATATGTGATTTGGAGTGAGTATTTATTATATTCTGGAGTAGAGTTTCTTGAATTTGGTTTTAAAGACTTTGACTTGTTTGCTGAAATGTACGAGCAATGGGTGATTATTAAAACGTGTACTATGTAAATGTTAGGAAACTTGTGCTTGTATAACGTTAAAGGTCTTTTTTTTTTCATTACTACGGATTTTTTTCCGCATTTTAACGTAAGGTGAAATGTATTTATATTTAAAATCTATATAAATGGGCGAAACAATTTTTTAGAGTGGGGTACAATGAAAATCCAAACAGCGTGTTCTTAGTATACAAAGGAATTTTTTTTTCTCGAATTCAAACATCCGCACTGCGCTTTCCGCTATTGACTTTGAGATATCGGCAGGGAAATCCTCATGTTTATATTACGTGGAAAGTTAAGGTGAAAAATAGCGCTTCCATAGCATCGTTCATAAATAATATATACACAGATATATTTGCATGTATATATATCTCAAAATGCATGCCTAGATGTGTCTTCGAATGGGTATTTATTATATTCTGGAGTAGAATTAATTAGTCTCAAAAACGTCGATTTGTTAGCTGAAATATATGAGCAATGGGTGATTATTAAACTTAATACTGTATAGGGTTTTTTTTATAGTATTACTGCCTTTTTTTCCCCATTTTAACGTAAAGTAAAATACATTTATATTTAAAATCTATATAAATGTGGGAACTTATTTTTTTTTTTCAAAAAATTACCGGGTTTTTTATTTTTCTATACTTTTAAACTATTCAGCATGTCAGGAATCAACGCTGCAACTCTTAACGAAAAAAAAGCATTTCTAATCTCTCTTTTTTAAGCATAATTTTTTTTTATTAAACTATGTGTTTTAGTAATTTTGATATTTGATATAAATTATTTTGCAAAGTATAAATTTATCTTTTTTTTTATTTTTATATATTTTTTCTTACTAAAAGAAAGTATTTGATGTATTATACTTAAAAATGAAACTTCAATTTTGTGCACATTGAAATTTTACAATGAATTATTAAGAAATATTTAATATTTGTCCTCAAAATTGTAAATATTTAATTTTTTTTAAACAAATATTTAATATTTGTCCACAAAAATATTAACACAAATATCAAAAATCACTGATTTGAAAAGTCCTATTTAAAGGATCAATTAAAAATAAACGATGAAGGATCATTTATGAGATATCATCCTGTTTTAAACCATAGATCTTACATAGTATTGTTATTTTTTTTCCTAATTCTTGAAAAAAATATGTAGTAATTTTGATACAAATTACTTTGCTATGTATGAATAAACGTTTTTGAGTTTTGTTTATTTTTAATTCATTATTTTTTTTTTACTTAAACAAAGTATTTATTTATTATACTTAAAATGTAATTTCAGTTTTGTGCATATAGAAATTTTACTATGATTATTAATAATTAATATGCATTTATTATTATTAAATTTTATTATTAATTAATATTTAATATTTGCCTACAAAAAATATTAATACAGATGTCAAAATGCACTGAATTGAAAAGTTCTGCTTATAGGAGGAATTAAAAGAAACGTGATGTAGTATAATTTATGAGATATCATCATGCTTTCAACCATATATCATATACTATTGTTATCTTTCACAAATATTTGTAAAATATGTAGGTTTCAATTTTTATAGAACTCAGATATATTTTTATGAACAAAGAATTGTAAATTTAAATTGGGCAAATAATACTATTGAAATAAGGTAAATTTGACGAATCGTTTTTGTTATAATGCCATCTTTTAAATGGATACTTCATATTTTTTTTTCAGTTATAACCAGCACTCTTTTGAAGGTTTATATAAAATAAAAATGTAGTTTTTATCAACTTTAAAAATGTAGTTTTTATCAACTTAAAAATTCCGGTAGATCATTCACAGTCTAAAAGTTGATGACGCCATTTGATAGAAAGTGGATTGCTATATTTAGGGTTTGATGCACTTCTTTTCCTGATTCAAACAACAGCAAATAGTATGATGCTTTCAGTTACTTCTATTTTTCTAGAAATGATATTGTTTTATTGTTTTTGAAGAGAAAATTCTGTATTTTTCTTAGAAAATGTTATTGATATTAAGAAAAAAATTTACATCCAAAAAAATGTCCAATTCCTGGAGCAAAAATTTTGACTATCTATTTATTAGACAAAAGACTCATATAATTAAATTAATCAGCTGTTATCTTTTATTCAAAAGAAAATATTAATAAAAAATATTATTTTTTAATAATATATTCTTTTGAAAAATATTATACTTTTAAAGGAATATGAAAATTCAGGGACATTCAAGAGCATTTATCGCAATCTTTATTTTAAACGTTTTTCTAAATTCCATATTCCTTAAACGAAAAGATGAATTACTTCCACAAATTCTACTTTAACTTTTCTCTATTACTGAGCAATTCAGGTCTTCCATTATTCTTTCGTTGTAATATATCATGCTTAAAAGTATTCTTTTGAAATATTAGAAACAAAGTATAACTTATTGTTGACATTATTCTTTAATATTCAACACCCAAATGACCCTCCAATTATTTTTCTTTTTATCGTTAAACATTTGGACAATTGCCATACAAAGCTTTGTGCAACAAAGTATCAAATTTGGACATTGAATAAAGAATGTATGTTTAAGCAAATAGCTATTTAGAGAACCATAATCGCTTGAAAATTAAATAAGACTTCAAAAAATAAATTTAGATCAAATACATAATAATTTATACAGTTGCAATTTCAGTTTGGAAAATAATAATAGAATTTTCAAATAATATTCAAGAGCTACATTAAAAGGTTTTCACTATATATTTGAAGTATTTGAAAGATAGATATCAATTTATCAAAAGCATCGATTGAAGACTGATAAAAGTGATAGAATAATGAATATTAAAATATTTCATTATTCTTTTCCTAGTTGTATGAATATTACCTTCTACAAATGCTTCGCTCGTAATCTATTGGTAGCAGACTGTTACATTCTTACGATATTTTGAATATTTCAGGGATATTTTTGGGTATCTAACACCATTAATCCTACTAACAGGAAGGTTTCTTCTCTGCACAAACAATTTTAGTACATTATCACCTATGAATGTATTGCAGCAGATTCCTTGAGGTGCAGCATGGGTAAAGATATAAAATAAAAAACAACTAAACATGCCGTTCCAAAGCCAAATATGCATGGTTGTTTGTTTCTTTGTTAATTTTTGGATTTATTTGTGCCGTCCACTTTGAATTATCAACTTCTTTTTATCCAAAATGTCTCATGTCAAAGGACTTTTTGTACTGAAATTTATTTTTTTTTAAATTCCTGTCCCATGTTTTCACGGTCTGTATAGGAAGTTTGGTTTCATTACTTTAATAGTTTCAATTGCAAAGGTCTTCAAACCGATAAAGTAATTTTTTGGTCGCACTGCAATTTCTAACTGATAATATCATAAGAAATTTCACATTCAATAAATTTCAAATACTGAAGTTTAGCAATTTGTGGACGTTTATTTACATTTTGTGGACGATACAATGCATTATTTAATTTAACTCTTATATTTCAACCTACTTTTTAAATGTTCTTAAAATTTGCCGGATATATTTTATATCACTGTCATTCACAATTTGTGTAAAGGCAATTAATTTGGAAAAAGGCAATTGATAATAATAATAAATGAAATTCCAAGGATAGCATCGTAAACAATGAATACAGAGAATACAAGGCCGCCTCCTACATCATCACATTCAGAGTCAAGTGGTCATCTATGTTAATTGAAAGTTTCTCTAATAATGATGATGTCATGCAATACAGCAAGAAAGCTGTTTTAAATCAAATTAAATTATAATTAGAAATTTTTTTAGACCAAATCATTTATGCATTATTAATTTTTTTTTTTTTACATTAATTGAGTTTTTTAATCAAACGTTTGTTAAAAACATGTTATTATTTGGTTTTATGCATTAATATTTTTTCGTCGTTTTATCATACAGCCTTGTGTAATTAAACCACATAAAAAAAATCTGCTTGCCTTATTTTATGATCTAATCCGCTGGGAAATTGAACTAAATAAGTTAAAATACGAAACTTCACTTAACCGCAATTAGCTTCTGACGTTGATACGATTCTTAAACTTCTAACAACAACAACAATCTGGGCATTTGTTTCATTCCAAACATAACTTTTCTATTCCAATTAACGCTTATCATCACTTGGACGGATGCCACAGCCCGAAAATTTCTGGCAACAAAAGCATCAATCGCAAAGACAAAGATTAAAGACAGTCATGGTCTTGAACCTTCCGCTTTATAAGGCGTCATCCTAACTGCTTACAAATGAAGCGGGGCGTGAAATGTAGGTTAACACTTCTTACATATCAACTAGTACTGCAAAACCTACAAGTAGGATGGAAGAAACAACCATCCCTGGTTCAGTTTCTTCTTTTTTCTTTCTTCTTCATCTTCTGCCATTGCTGAACAGACTTCTGGATTAGCTAGCTCCATGGCAAAGAGCCAAATGACACAAAGGAATAAAACAAGAGAGAGAGAAGAGAGAATATCAGATGGGAAGGGAAAGCTGTATCTTAAGAAAATGAACGAGAGTGATGGTTAAAGAGATGGAGTCTCCCCACTGGTAAAGCGGCCACTGAATTCATGGTCCGAAGACGATAATAATTTTTGTCTTCTGTCCAACAAAATCCCACCGGCTGTCTTGTGCGTCTCGGAGATGAATTAAGTGGTTGCTTTTTAAAAGTAACTTAGATGAATGAAGTGGTCTCAGCAACAGAAAAAAAGTAAATAAATGACAGTAGACCATAATAACCCTTTATTATTTATGTTTTTTTTTTTTTTAAATCCTGACTTTAAAATCGGTAACTGTTACATAATTTAAGTGTTCATAAATTTAAATTTTTATTATGAATTTTCAAGAATTTAAAAATTTAATTTTAATGCTATATATTTGCAAATATATAGTTTTTTTTCTCAAAATTCAAATTCATTTGCTATTCTGATGTTTTATTTTTGAATGCAAATTGACTTATTAGTTAGTTTTTTTTTTCAGTGTACTGAAATTCTCTGACATTTATTTTTCTTATAGAAATGTGGTCTTTATTTGATTTTTTATTTTATTTTAATACATATTTTCCTACTCCTAAATGTTCTTATTTCGTAAATTGGTACTTAGAAATGGATAACTGATTTAGCACTGTTAAGGATGATTAAATGTCATAAAATCATTTTTTTCTTCTAGCCCCACCAATACCTTTGTGTTCTTAAGGCTGAAATAAATATTTTATTTTTAAAAAATTTCGAGACATTTTGTTAGATGAAATATATCTATTAAATGAAAATAGATGGATATATACAGTAAAGAACTTTTTGCTGTCAATAATTTATTTTTGATAACTAGAGATATAAATTGGTTTTTTTGATGTAATAAAATGTAATAAAAATTTAACCATATGGTGTTTTAACTATAATTTCTTAAAGTTATATTTGAATTCATTCTTTCCGTGACTCAATTATTTGCTTTATTTTTGATTTTGTGATATTTATTTCCCAGAGGTTTTGCATAGGTAAGTGCTTCATATACTCTCGAACATAAAAAGAAGAAAATTAATATATGTGATGAATGATAAATAAGGAATTAAGAAAGAAAGTAAACAATAAGTAATAACGATTAAATAAAGAAAGGAATCAAAAAGCGTTATTCTGGGAAGAATTGAAGAACATTTTCATTCCTTTTGAAAGGAAATGGACGTTCTAAAATAAAATTCTCTCAATTAATAAAAATTTCTTAAAACTAATGACTGTAAATTTAACTAAAAATAAGTTCATACGCATTTCAAAATCAAGAATTAGTAAACAATCAATATGACTGCAGCTGAAATTTGAAAATGAATAGGCAATATATTTACATGCAAAATTTCAATGTACCATAAAATTCTGAAAATTTCTTTTTTTAATTAATAACATGCATGTAAATGATTCGTATATGCTTCATTTTACTTATTATGACGTAAAATTAATTGGTACACAGTTATATATTTTCAGTTTAGTGCCTTAAAAAAATTTCCTATCTCTATTAAATTTTACTTAATTGGAGTTTCACAACAAATACTCATTACATCATTCGTAAGAATTTTTTGAAAAGATTTTAAACGAATGTTATTTAACATTGAATGTTGAATCTTATTTTATTAACACACACTAATGAGAAAAACGGGATTCTAAAGTGAATATTATTCTGTGTAATGACATATTAAAGAATTTTTTTATGTTTATGAGAAGGAAATATGTGTTCCGTCTTATTTTAATTTATTAAATCGTACATTCATTGCCCGTAATTAGAGTGTACAGCGAAAAAATATATGTATTTTTAACATCCTTTCATTAAATCTTTTCTCCCACATGAATGTTAAAAATAATTAATTATATTTTTTCCCAAACTTAAGTAAACGTTTATATAAAAAAATCATTATTGATAATGCTTTTTTTCAATCTCAACATCTCTTTTGTGATCATTGAAATCATGAAAGATATGTTGAATTTATATAACAATATGCTTAAAAATTTCGTAAAAAATATTTTCTCTTCCTACTCTTCAATTTATAAAAACTTTCTTTGCTTTTAACTTAAAAAAAATTAAAAGAATAATACCAGAATAATTATATTGATATCAAATAGAAATAAATCATACTATCGAATTTCCACAATTTTTTATCAGTTAATCTTTTTTATGCCATACAGTTAGTCTTTTTTATGCCATAAGCAAGAGCTGCACGGACGCTACTCTATCCGTGTCTCTATCCGTGTAGCACTATCCGTGAGGTTCGTGTAGCTTGAAGATAAGCTATGAATGCGAGTAACAATACCTCCATAACTGTCTACGATCCTGTTAGACTGGGACCTACGATTTAGAGTGGATTCTAAACCACTGCAAACATCTATGGCACCTACGGGACTCAAATCCGAAACCTGTGTTAAAGAGTGGCAGAGCGCTAGCCACTCAGCCATCAGGCCCCTCTTTTATAACAGCGAACAAAATAATATTTTCTCTTCTTACTCTTCAAATTATAAAAAACTTCATTTGCCCTTTAATTTAAGAATAATATCAGGAATAATCATATTAATGTCAAAAAGAAATAAATTATAATATAGAATTTCTCAAAATTAAAAGATAACATCTTATAATAAAAACTGTAAAATATAACATGAATTCTTGTATAATGATATACATTTAATAATAAAATATGATTACATAACATTATATTTACAAAACAAATAGTCCTAACATTAACGTTTTAAAAAATTTTAACCCACTCACAAATTTTAAGATCATTTGAAGAAATCATAGCATTTAATCACGACAAGAAATACGTAACGGAAAACTTTCAGAATTATGTAAAGATTTCAGCGAATTCTATTATTGCGCGTGGCTTTAATATACATATAACCATTGAATAAACCAAACAGAATACTTTTCAAACTATGATATTTCCTTAGCAATGATCTCAAATTATTCTAATATATTTTAAAGATATCAGTTACAATAATTCGTCTCGACATTACTTTATAATTTAAATAAGCAGAATATTTTATCCAAGAATATGTGGAATGAGCATGGGCGTATGCAAGCTAACCAAACAAAAATAGGAATCCTTTATAACATCCTTAAGGAGCTTTTAGTGGAAAAGGAATCGCATTTCAGATACTCGAGGGAAAGCTAGGATTTCTTCTTTTCCTTCAATCCTACTAATGAGGTTAAATGAATTTCCCGAAAAGCACCTGGGAAGTCTTTCTTTCTAATAACTGATAAACACAGAATACTTCTCTAATACCAATATTGTTTGGTATATATCCATGTATTTGGTAAGTCTCAAAATAATCTCGAAATATTTAATGATATATGTTTGTAATTTAGATTTATTATCTTTTTTCTATCTTTTTTAAAAATGGCTCTTTGAAGATACGTATTAAATGGCTTTAAATAATTATGTATATATACATATTTCTCTCTCTCTCTCTTTATATATATATATATATATACATAAATTTATCTATTATTCTATCTTTATTTAAAGCCATTTAATGGGCATCTTCAGATATTTGAATTTTCAAAGAGCCATTTTTGTAAATATGTTACATATATATGTATATACACACACACACACACACACACACACACACACACATATATATATATATATATATATATATATATATATATATATATATATATATATATATATATATATATATATGTATATACACATAATGAATAATATATGTATTACATATATATAGAAGGGATGCATTTACTACATTAAGTAATATGCTTGGCTAAAACTTGTTTAATTCATCTCTATATGAATGCATGAATAATGATATACATTTAGTGATCGAGTATTATTACATAACGTTATATTTACAAAACAAATAGCCTTAACGTTAACGTTTTAAAACTCTTCCCAGAAATTATCAGTGATAGCCATTCACAATTTTCAAATTATTTCAAGAAATTATAGCATTTATCCATGACAAGAAATACATAACAAAAAGCTTTTAGAATTATGTAAAGATTTCAGCGAATTTTATTACTGCTCTTGGTTTTACTATACACACAACCATTTCATAAATCAAACAGAATAGACAGAATCAAACTTTTGAACTAGCAACGATCTTCTTCAACGATCGATTTCTTAGCAACGATCTCAAATTATTCTAATATATTTTAAAGATATCAGTCAAAATAATTCCTCTCGACATTACTTTATAACTTAAATCATCAGAATATTTTATCCAAGAATATGTGGAATGTGTAGTAAATGTATGGGCGGTATGCAAGCAAGCCAAACAAAATTACGTATCCTTTATAACGTCCTTAAGGAGCTTTTAGTGGAAAAGGAATCGTATTTCAGATACTCGAGGGAAAGCTAGGATTTCTTCTTTTCCTTCAATCCTACTAATGAGGTTAAATGAATTTCCCGAAAAGCATCTGGGAAGTCTTTCTTTCTAATAACTGATAAACAGAGAATACTTCTCTAATACCAATATTGTTTGGTATATACCCATGTATTTGGTAAGCCTCTAAATAATCTCGAAATATCTTAATGGCATATGTTTGTAATTTAGATTTGTTGGCTTTTTTATCTTTTTTTAAAAAATGACTATTTTGGAAATTCAAACATCTGAAGATACCTATTAAATGGCTTTAAATAATTATGTATGTATGTATATATTTCTCTCTCTCTCTATATATATATAAATATTTATATATTTATTTAAAATCTTTTAATAGGTATCTTCATATATTTCAATTTTCTAAAACTATCTTTGTAATCATGTTACATACTGTATATATATATATATAATGAATCATATATGTATTATATTTATATAGAAGGGGAGGGACATTTACTAATTTAAGTAATATACTTAGCTAAAAGTTTAAATTCATCTCAAGATGAATGCTCGTTATATAGTATACAATACTGGCTATATAAGTAAGGGTATACTGCTAGTATTGTTTATTGTACTGTAATCCCTGCTCTGAAAAACAAATATTCAAGAGAAGTTGTAGTATGGAATATCGCATTTAACAAATATCTTCAGATGTTTGAATTTTGAAAAATTCATCTTTCTAATAATGCTATATATATATTTAATATGAATCATATATGTATTAATTATTTATGGAAGGGAGGATATTTGCTATTTTAAGCAATATGTGTTGCTAATAATTTAAATCCATCTCAATATTAATACTCTCTCTATATATATACAAGGTATATTGTTAGGTTATATTGTGTACAAGGGTATCCTGCTGGTATTATGTTTTGCACTGTAATCATTGCTTGAAAAACAAATATTCATGAAAATTTGTGGTAAGAAATATCACATACCCGGTCGTAATACAAAGTCTTATGTTTCCAGATTTTCTTCAATATGATACTAAATTATGGATATGTTACCCTTTAAATCTTTCCCTGAAAGCATTTCATATTCGAGCATCATTTTATGGGATGACAACAAAATGGTATCCACCATCATAAATATGACAACACGAGATTTTCCAAGTCTACTTCATCTTCTCAAATTTGAATCAGTGACGGAATAGATCTTGGTCTCGCTATAAAGGAGTCTAGATCATGAGTGGATCACCAATACCGCCGTAAATTCCAAAAAAAGAATGTCTAGAAAATGTGGTATCCTCTATTACAAGTTTCTTTAAATTTTTTTTTTTTAATTTAATGTTTAATTTAAGGTGTTTTTTTTATGCTTTTACTCAAGGTCTGTCTAATGCTTATAGTACGACATTTATAAAAGTTAAAAAAAATATAAGCTAATATATATATGCTAATAATATAATACATATTATAAAAGTTTAATAAGACACGAAATTTGGTGACAAGCTTAATATTTCAATAAATTAATTTATAAAATAAATATACAATTAATTTAACAATTTAACGATTTAAAATTATGTGCAGCGTAAAAATAGGAAATAAAAAATAAAAGTAGTATAATATGTGAAGTACTTTTAATTTGACAAGAATTGAGTTTCATTATTATGCGTCAAGCGTTATTTGATAGGAAACAAGTAATATAATTTTTTTAAAAATCAATTCTTATTTTTTTTCACTATATTGCAGAAAGTCCTTTATAAATAATTTTCATTCATTTTTTTAAGTTTAACTGGTGCCATCTATTGGTAGATATATGCAACTTAAATCTGAAAAAAAATGAAATCAATTAATTAAATTTAATTAATGAATTAATATTGAAAAACCTGTATTAACATAACTACAAGTTAAAAAATCCACTACAACTCATCCACTACAAGTTAAAAAAATGTATTTGAACTTGAGTGGATGAATAAAAAGTATTTTATTAACGATTGTAAATTTGAACAAGATATATATAATGTTTATAGGGAGAGTGTGAACTAATAGTAGAAATTGAATTAGCCTATGTAATGAGTAACCATAAACCAAAAAAAAAATAGTTTGGTAATTAATAATCAATAAAGTCATTATCATTATTTTAAAATCATTAATAAATTAGATTTTAAACATTTTACTAATATAATTTGTCTCAAAATTTAAGAAAATATTAATTTATAAGAAAACATTATGTTCGCGCAATTTTTTTTCAATATCTTTAAATTTTTTATCCAAAAGATACTTTGATATTCAAATATTGTTAGAATAATGCAGCAGAATTTTTTTTTAAAAATCGTCATTTGAAACATCTTTCAATCTTTAAAATAGCTTATATCATGTTTATTATTTTTTTTCTTTTATGCTGGAATACTGTGTTACGAAAATGAAACAAATAAACAACAACAAAAAAGTTCGATTTTTCCATGAAAAGTTTGCAGTTAGAACTTTTCAGCATAACCGCGTGACAGTGGGCCTCGGGCCTGTTGCCAAACGAGAGAAGAAAATGATTGAGTGGTTGACCCTTTTTGAATGTTTGACGTCATCAGAGAGTGATTTTACATTTATTTTTCTAGGTTCTTTATTTTTCCTTGATGTTTTTATTAGCTGGAGAAAGCAGAGTCATTATTTAGATATTTTGTTATCCACTTGGTTTTCATAAAAAAATGGTTTTGCGATATTTGGGGGGAGCATATGTTTGTAATTTTACTTTCTTATTATTCCTATTGCATTTAATAGAATTTAGGTTCTAAGCATTGTAGTGGCTTTGAGTTTTTTGTTTTTAGCTCTGAATTAATTTTTTTCTGGGTTTCTTTCATAAAAAAAGTGACCAGAAAGCTTTTATTTAAATTTATAGTTCAACAGTAAATTAATTAATATATCTTTTTAAATTTATTATGAAAATTTGTTGTCATTCATTTAAATTTAATTGCAATTTTAGTATAAAAGTTTGATGTCTTTTAATTGCAATTACATTCAATTTTCATCATTCAGCTATCGTCTTATTTGAAACACGCTTAATAGCGTATGATTTTTCTGAATTTTTAAAGTAAATAGTTAATCCAATATGATTGTCCTTATTATGATAGTCCTTATTATAATTTTATTTAATTGCTGTTACATTTAGTATAATTATATTTAAAACACGTTTAATAGCGTATTTTTCCGAACTTTTTAAAGTAAACAGTTTGTCTGATATGATAGTCCTTATTGGTTATATATGTATGCGCTAATTAAATAAACATTAGAATATATATTATAAAAACTTATCAAACATCCACTTAATCTTCTATGAAGAAATATTACTGTAATATACTAGTCATTTTTAAAGTGATATAAATACTTTATTCACAGATTGAGATATTTATGATTATGAATTTGAATTATACAAAAATATTTTTAAAATTAAAAAAAAAAAAACATTTTATGATATTGCACACTATTATCCGTGTGGTTAAAAATTTAAAAATGATTTATTTATAACTAATTCCCATAATTATCTATTATTACTATGATTAGGAATTTGAATTACAGAACAATATTTGCAAAATCGAGAAAAAAAAGAAACGTTCTTATAGATATTGCACTCTATTAACCGTATTATCAAAAATAAAAAAGGTTATTTAATGTTTTCTTGAATTGGACTTTCATATTTTTAGAAAAAAATGTGATGTTAAAAATTAATATATCATACGTTCAATTTGCTGTTCAGATAATCTGTTCAATTTGTATATTAATTTTTGTAATAAAATGTATAACTAATTGACCTAACTAATTTATACAATTACTCATCTATCTGTTTTAATAAATTATTATTTATTTTTCCATAATTAGAACTATCTAATACTTCGTCAGAACTCTGTTTATTAGAAAGTTTTCCGAAACTTAAAAAAATAATTTTCCAACCTTTTTATTATTTGCATTTTCCTCACATACAAATAAATTCGAGCCAATTTATTTTTTTTTTTTTCATTCATAATACAATTCGATAATTTAACTACTTTAGATAACTTAAAAATGAGTTTTTACTGAATCTGGCAACAATCCTTGTCTCCTAAGTCAAAATCTCATTTAATTTGAAGACTCTAATATCTTTCAAAAGAAATCTTACGTCATTAGAATACAATGGAAGAAATGATCGTTGTTATAATAAAATTAAATAAATATTTACTCTCCCGAAATGCTAAAGAAGGGCTTAATATTTCCTGAAATGGTAAAAGGAAAAATGACATTCCAATCCTTGCCGATTGTAAATAAGCAATATCTGGTAATGGAAATAAGTTGGAAAGATGGCAATTTCTTAAAGCTATTATTTAGAAAAGATTTCTTTTTTGTTTTACAAAAGGACTTTTAAACACGATTACATTCAGTTATCGTCGCCAATGTTGCCATGACAACCGTTGATAAAGTCGTACTGCTGTTGCCAGTTTCCCCTTGAGAAATGAGACTTTCTAATAACGTCGTAAAACTAAAAATGCTGCTGTTCCTTTTTTTTTATTTTTTATTTATTAGAACGATTGTTTTTGTTTCTGCCTTGCATTAAATAAAAGAATAGATATGCAAAGAATTTGCATGGAACAAATTATTACTACCCCGTTTCTGAAGGATGGTGCCGTGCGCAAAACTTAGAGATTTTGAATTGTGCAATCTTTTATTGCTTGATACTAAAATGTCCATTCATTTTAGCTCTAGAAACTAAAGTTTTATTGCGTCGTAAATTTTAGCATCCAGTTGAAATATGGAGTATCGTTTTTCAATCATTTATACTTTCATTAATCATATTATTTCGTAATCAAATACTTACATGAAACGGAAAACAAAATTGTAATATTCTTTTACTTTGTAATTAATTGTTTCAAATATAATTTTCTTATTGCTTATATCTTTTAAAAGCAATCCTTTGGATATGCTTGCATAGGAAAAGTAAATGATAATTCCCTACACAATCATCTCCTAAAGGATTGGAATCTTTTTATTAATTTTATACGAGTGTAACTTACTTTTATCTCGACATAGAAAAAAAGAAATTCATAATTTATTGTTTTATAACTATTACATATTTTACGAATTCTTTATACATGAGATGCTAATAAAAAGTAAACAATTAGAAAATAATAAAAATATGAATGAAAAAAATAATAATATATTTATTTTTACGTTACAACTTTTTATTTGGATCTCTGTCAGTTCAGAAATATTGTTATGGCTAAATTAATAATATTTGTTTAAACATTTATTAATGATGGATTTTGTCAAAACATAATTTTTTGTCAGATCATTTTTTTTTCATTTTAAAAACGTCATTTTATATATTTTTAAAAGAATGCATATTGAAAATTTTCTATTTATGTAAGCATTACTTGGCAATAGTAATTACTAACGTTATCGAGATTTTTTTTAAATTCTAAAAATTCTATTGTTTTTATGGAATCGTAGAAGTGAAATTTATTCATTCAATTTATCATGCGTGAACATACTTTCTTCTACATGATAAATTGAATACACATGGAAATATACCTATCCTCAATAACCCCAAAAAAATGAAACAATTAGGTAGAATAATATAAGAATGGAAGTTCTGCACTTTAGAGTTCCACTTGTTTATTTGGCGATTTATTCCCTTGTGGTTTTACGAAATTTTGTTTTTTCCCCTTCAAGCCAAACATAATGGCAGCTGCGGTTACAAAATACTACGGTTTTGGCGATTCCATTTGGCGATGAAAAGAGATTGGTGAAGTAGGAACCCTAAAGTGCAGAATTCCCACAAAAACTATCCAATTCAATAGCGATAGGAATATAACAAAATTTAATATCTCTAGAACTTTATGAAGAAGCAATTGTTCAAATACTACAAAAGGCACTACCCTATTCAGACAGAGAAATCTATTAAGTGATAGGTAAATTAACTTTTATAAACATAAAGTAATATTTAGACACGATATTTAGTTATTAGTTATTTTAAACATAACGCAACAATAATCTATTGATATTTTGAAAGCCAGACAATTCAAAATAAACTACAAAAAATATGACTTAATATTGGTCAATCATTATATTTAGCAATGCATATTGCATGCCAAATACACGTAAATAAAATCACTGTTTATTTTAAATAAAGATTTTTCGCGAGATGATGAATCTGTTTTAAATAATGATAGTCTTTTATTTCATAGCTTCATTTTTTGGAGACCTTTAGCCAGGACAATATCTTGTTCACACATGATAATAAAAAACCTCTCTAATATGCAACCTTTCGGTTGATGAATGTTTATTATTCACGTATTCCAAATCTTGAAATATATAACACATTGTAATATTAAATAACTTTTGTATTACAAAGAATTATTATGATATTAACAACTCAACTCTTAGATAAATGGTAACTCCCTCGGACTACTATGCTAGATGTTGAACATTCAAATATGCTAGCTATGTGAAACATAATTACTGCTTTTAGACAAAAAGAAAATGGAAAAAGATTATAAACGTCTTTATGGGTGCCATGCATTGGCAGATTGATGGAGTTTTTTTTCCCCCTCACGCGATATGCGATAAAGTTATCGCTGGTGGTTTTTCTAGAATGCATAAACTCCCCTTCTTATATGAAAAGATGTTAACAATATACTATGAGGAAAACGTTATTCCTGAAACCTTTATTACCTTTATTAATAAACCCCTACCGTTACCTCTATAACCTTAATTAATAAATAATCCTAAATTTATTTCACTTTTTGAAAAAAAAAGTAGCATTTTATATGTATACTTTGTTTCTCACTACATAGTTAAAGAATCCATTTCATTCTCAATTCAATGCTCTGCTTTTAAATTTTGGTTTTTAGAATGTATAAACTCACTTACTTATATGAAAAGCTGTTAGTGGTATACTATGAAAAACACGTTATTCCTGAAGTATAAACTTTATTAAATAAATATTAATCTTAAAATTACTTCACTTTTTAAAAAAATAGCATTTTTGTTGTATACTTTGTTTCTCACTACATAAGAAACAAAGTATACAACAAAAAACATATAAATAGATAATATATATACTAGTAGTTAAAGAATTCCGTACTCAATTCAGTTTTCTGGATTTAAATTGTGGTTTTTAGAATCTATAAACTCACGTACTTATATGAAAAGATGTTAGTGGTATAGTATAAAAAACACGTTATATCTGAAATATAATCTTTATTTAATGAATAATCGTAAAATTACTTCAGTTTTTTTTTTAAAAAATAGCCTTTTAAATGTACACTTTGTTTCTACTACATTCTTTAACTCAGAATTCATTGCTCTGCATTTAAATTGTGGTTTTAAGGAAACAGTCTTATAGATTATTGGTAAAATAATAATTAGACAACTATTCAAAGCCATTTTTAATGTAGTTTTCTGTAAAGAATGTCTTTAGTACAATCAGACGAAAATCAGCTAATCACCTTGGGGCCACGTTCCTTTTAAAAGCTACGAAAATGGCGCCCAACATTTTATCTCGTGAAAAGATCTAAAGTCAATACTTAAGCTTCCAAGTTAAATTCCTCCCTTAGGTAATTCTAAAATAAATTGTAGAAGATTCAACTTAAAAGTGTCGACGACGATTACTTGGAAAAGAGTTAAAGGGATGACAGAAGAAAAAAAAATAATAATAAAAGTTAAAATAAAGTGGAACATCACCTGGTAACAACTTTAATTAACATTGAAGATATTTTTGACGCAGAAGATATCGCTCTAGGCCTTTTTTAAGCATCGACTTTTGTGTCTTCCAAGAGAAAATGTTAAGAAATTGGTAAATAAAGTGTTAATATATTTTAACTATTTCCTATACTCTGTATCATCATTTTTCCAATACTTAAACATGGGCATTACATTGTCTTTACATCATGAAGAAAAAAGTTATACATGTGTGGCATGGTTGTGTTTTAATTATTTTTTAATAATTCATCGGTTGACGAAGTTAAAATAAATGCTTTTCAGGAACTATTTTGCTGACAATAATAATTTTTCTTTTATACTTGCTTTTCATAGCTTGTCATAAACATCCGTTTTAAGGGTCCATTACACATGGTATATGATATGAATTATAGCTTTTTTTCCACCATTTTTGAGAGGAGGAATCTGGTTAATGTATGGAAAAAAATCCCGTCTTCCATTAATTAAACGAGAAAGGATAACGAATAAGATATTTTTAAAACTCCCTAGTAAATTAAAAGCAAATATTTTTTAAAATATCAGGTTTCTGGTTTAGAATTTAATATGGATAATTTTTTTCGAATGTGTAAGACTAAATATTTCATTTAAATTAGAAGTTTTAAAAAATTGCAATAAATATAGAATGATGTCTGCAAAAAGCTTTTTACAATTATTACTGTTAAGATCATTCACGTTTTCTTTATAACAAACATTTTGAATATTTTAATTAAAATTAACTTATTATGTACAAGTTTCAGTAAGTATTTGATTATTACCTTACATAAAACATGACATAATTTTACTACGAGATTTAAATTGTAGATAATTCATTCTGATGTCTCAGTAAGGTATAAAAATCACACTTTAAAAATACTTGATACTTCAAAAGTCACTTAATTAAATATCTCATTCATATTTCTTACGAAAAATTAATAAATTGCTTAATAAAATATATGAACTCTACTTTATAAATATAATATAATTAATAAATTAACTTTGCATTTAAATATTAAATATGCTTAAATTTAATCGGGGTTATATTTATAGAATTAATAACTTATTACAAGTTTTTAATATAAAAGTAATTCATTTCTTATTTCTATTGCCTATTTTCTTGGATGATTTGCAGTATATAGCGCTTAAAAAAACTGAAATAGTGCGAATAGATAATTAATTATTTTAACAAATCATACCTAAAATAAGTAGTTTATTTGCTAATTAAAGATTACTTAATTTTAAAAAAATTTGAAAATCAACAAAATTTTTATTATTTTAATGTTTTCTAAAAAAATATATCTTTTTGTGTCTTTCTATTTCAGTTTTTTTATGATTAATTAAATTCTTTTTAAAATTTTAATATACTGCAGAAATATTTTTATTTTATATAAGTTAGTATTAAGTTCTTTTATTCATTTGCAAATATTAAGGTTTTTTTGTTACATAATATAAAATATTTCAATTTTCAAATGTCATATTACAGTAATAATTTATTTTATTTATTCTTTTCTCTTCAAAGAAAATAGAATGATATTAAAACAGATGATGATTTAAATATATATGCAAATAATCTTATCTAAAGAAAAATAGCATTTGAAATGAAAATACTACTGTGCTTAAAAAGTAAGATCGCTTATTTTCTTTTTTTCAAAAACTCTTTATTTATTCTTCCAAATTTATTTCATCGCCTTCAAAGTAATCCCCTCCGGACACAATGCACTTATGCAAACTTTTTTCCCATCCTCAATACATGCTAAAAAGTCATCGGCAGGAATGGTCTTCAAAGCGCGCGGCGATTCAGGTTAAATTTCTTCAATCGACTCAAACCAGTGTCCTCGGAGTCATCTTTTGAGTTTAAGGAATAGTCACAAGTAGCACGATGCTAAATCAGGTCAATACGGTGGTTGTCGAACGATATGGGTTTCATTTTTGGCGAAAAAGTCACGAAGAATCAATGCAGTGTGAACTGGCGCATTCAGTGTTTTCGGTACCAATCGAGATTTAACGCATTTGAGGCCCAAAGTGGAATTGACCGATCCTTCTGAAATTCCAAGCAAGGTCTCGAATCGTAAATCGACGGTTTGAAAGCACCAAATCTTTAATTTTTTTGGATGTGAACTTCGTCGGTTGAGGTTGATGATCGGCCAGAGAGATCTTCGTCTTCAACGCATTCTCTGCCTTCTTTGAACTACCATTTTTAAACATTTCTTTCCGATATAGGAATACCCACCGAATGCCTTCTGCAACATTCTAAACGTTTCATCAAAAAAAATTTAATGCAAGTTCTTTGCTCAATTAATTCAAACATTTCAAAAATCGCCGTAATCAGGTTTAGCGTCTCACAAAGCCAAGCGTAACTCAAACACTAATGAATATTTTGACGTCAAATTTTACACAGATGTCAAGTACACTTCCAGCAACCTAAAAAAGAAAAGAAATTGAAATTACATAATCCCCGGGAATTTTAAATTTAAAATTGTTCTTACCTTTTGGACACAGTAGTAATCTAACAGTTTTCTGGCATTATAAATATATTAAACAAAATATTATTTTGCATATTACCTTATCTACCGTGTAAACATAGAAGCATAGCCAGACAAGTTAATATGCATAATAACTTATAACAAAATAAAGTTTCGTCTTCACAATAAATTATAACATTAATAATTCATCGACGGTATGAGGTGGTAATTTAAACTTCTTAAATCATAGATTATAAGTTGCGTAGGCGTATTTGAGATATTTATACTGTAATATAAGTATAAGTTTTTTATATGTCTTGAGTCTTTTATTTATTATGTCTTCAACAAAGAAATATTAATCAGCTTAGTGGCTATGTGTAATTGAAATAAAATTTCACATTATATATAATTTTTTTATTATTATTAACTATAATAAGTAAATATACTTAAACATAGTTCTTTAACGAAAGATGCAAAACCAATTATTCAAAAAATGATATAATGTGAAGGTAAATTAATTATTTTATAATAGCATTATATTTCCTTTGAATAAGTAATATTATATAATGAAACAAAATTACAATTAAAAACGTGGTTAAATTTAGTTTTTGTATTACTAAGTACTTAATGTCAATTAAAATAGTTGTGCTTTGTAAAAAAAGTACTTAAATATAAGTGCAAGTTTTTTATTTGATAAAAAAAAACCTGCTAATGAGACTAAAGACTAATTACCACATATTCTGCAAGAAAAAATCAATCAATTAACTACAATGTATAAGAGATTATATATAATTTAAATATTATATTTTATATAATATTAATTTCATATAGTATAGGAATTTGAAAAGTAATATTAGTTTTAATTAATATATAAATAAGAAATCATTACTTAATCATCGTTTCGTAACAAAGAAATTGCATATTGCAGTCAGATAATTAATTTTTTTAATTGCTTTAGAATTTATTTAAATAAGTCAAATTATATTTTTATAAAAGAACAACCAGATAAAAGTTAAAAAAAAAAAAAAAAAAAAAAGGAAAGATATAAAGTTGAAAAAGAGTTGCATTTAATTCAAATTTTTACCGCTGTATTACTAGACATCTGATGTCATTAGGCAATTTGCACTGCTACTCATTTCAACATGTATGTCTGCTATATATGTACAAGCCATAAATGAAAATAAATAATTATTGTTTTGATATATGTAAATCCTCTGCATCACAGAAGATGAATAGTCTCGAAAACATAAATATAACATAACTACAAAAAGTCATAATTCAGCAGTGCATGTTATAAACTATGTCTTTATCAGCGTTGTAGAAATGTCTCCAGATTATCCTTGAAGGGTAAAATATAGTTAGATTTACATTTTCCTCAGCTACTGATAATGATTTACTAAAACGCTTCAAACAGTATCATTTAATGTTGAGCTCTAACGTATACAGTGTGTCTCTAGAATATCTGAAATTCATTGTCATACTTCAATATTTTTTAATTCAAAATACCGAAATAAAATAATCGTACACATGCAAATATAATAAAATATTATCTACTTTGTTCATCTAATTTTCTTTGTTAAAGAATTTAAGAACGGTTGACAATCGAAGCATTAAGATTTATGAAACATAACCCAGTTTTTAAAATTGGGAATTCAATTCGGATTTTCTTTGTCTTTCGGTCTAAATGCAAGGCATCCATTTTTTTCTATTTCCACATTTGAATGAAGAAAACGATTTCTAGCAGCATATAGAATATAATTTCTTTCTAAGCCAAAAAAAAAACAATTAATTGAAATATATGTCTAAGATAATCTCGAATAAATAAATATAGTGTAAAAAAAATATTTGATATTTTTTTTTTAAAGTTACTAAACAAGCCAAGATGTTTTAACCAATAAAATAAATAATTGCATTTGATATTAAAAATTACAAGTGCATTTTATTATTTAAATATAAAACCAAAGTAATTAATTTGGTTTGTTATATGTTTACCCGTGATTAGAATTTCAAACATAAATATGAAATGTAACGTATAATACGAATATATTAATGTTTCATGGAAGTTTAACATTTCTTTTCGGCTTATACTACACACCTGAGGTGTCTGGTTTAAAAGCATTTGTCTTAACTAAACAAATATATAGTCTAACTGATTTATTAGCATACTACTGTGCCCAAAAAGTAAGACAATTATTTTTTTTTTCAAAAGCTCTTTATTTATTCTTCCGAATTTATTTATTCGCCTTCAAAGTAATTCCCTCCGGACACAATGCTCTTATGCCAACTTTTTTTCCAATCCTCGATGCATGCTAAAAAGTCATCGGCAGGTAACAGTTGTCTCCAGAAATTTTGGTTATAACAGAGTCGTAATGCAGTATGTGTTCTGATAAATATTCCGGTGCTATATGTTAATTCGTCATATTTTAAATTCAAACAATTACAGTATCGTATTTTCAATTACCCTTAAAGATAATAATTAGCAAAATTTATCAACACGAAAGTGTAATACATACTCAATACAGTATTTTTCTGCATTTCATATTATTCTCTCATATCCAAATTTGAAGTAAATTCGTCCACATATCCATTAATTGTAGCACAATATTAACTAAATATTTTTTTTCGTTTATCTTACTGATTTATCACACCACCATTGAAATTACGCGAATAGTACAGTTGTCTCAAGATGGTCGTATTATAACGGAGTTGTAATGTAACATGTGTTCTAATAAAGCCGTGTTATACGTTATTTCGCCGTATTTTAAATTCAAACAGTCATTACAGTATCGTATTTTCAATTACCCTTAAAGATGTAGTTAACGTAGTTTTTCAAGACGAAAAAAAAATAAACAAACTTGAAAATGAAATTCAACTACTAAAATAAAAGTGCAATACATTCTCAGTACAGCATTTTACAATACTTTTTATTACAAAATGTTGTTCTTAGTATTCTAATTTTTAACAGAAACATTAAATTTTATTTTTAATTATGTTACAATATTATCTCAATTGGTGTCATTTTTTTTTCGTTTGTAATTGCATCTCGAAATAAAGAGGAAATAACGGGTCTCCAGATGGTTACGGTATAGAGGGATCGTACGGTAATCTCATGAATCCATTTTAAAATCAGTTCCCTTTTGTCTGAATCAAAACAGAACAATGATGGAACTAATTCATTCGCCAAATCTATTCAACTAAACTAAAGTATTATCTATGGTCGAGCCATTCCATTTTTACAATTCATTATTTTAGAATTCACGATATTAAAATCCTGCAATGAAATAATAATACCCATAAAGACTGATTAAACAGAATTAATAAATTACTATGTATTAATTTAGATCTCAACGTTGCCATCCATCGAACGAATCTCGGAGACTTAGATATATATATAATGCAAGCGGGAAATGTTTTTAAACTAAATAATCTCATGAATTCATCTTTAATTCAATCCCCTTTTGCCTGAATCAAAGCAGAACAATGAATTAACTAATTCATTCGCCAAATCCATTCAACTAAACTAAAGCATCATCAATGGTTGCGCCATTTCATTATTTTAGAATTCACGATATTAAAATCTTGCAATGAAATAATAATACCCATAAAGACAGATTAAACAGATTTACTAAATTACTATGTGTTGATTTAGCTCTCAACGTTGCCTTCCATCGAATGAATCTCTAAGATTTAGATATATATAATGCAACTGGGAAATGTTTTTAAACTAAATAATCTCATGAATTCATCTTTAATTCAATCCCCTTTTGTTCTTTCCGTCCAAACCAAACCGGATCAATGCTGGAAGCCATTTCATTTGTCAGATCCATTCCATTTAGTTACTATTCCGAGATAAAAAAAAACAGAACAAAAGAAGAAAAAGGAAACTAGAAGCTCACTTCATCGCTATAAATATTTACGCACGAAATACCTGTCAGTATTAAATTCTTATTTCCTCTTCCCTACTGCCGTTAGTTTCGTAATACTCTGCTTGGATTCCTTATTATTTCGTGGATCAATAAATACAGGAAAATAATAATGCGTTGCTGGAGAGATGAAATATGTTATATTTAGCAGCAACCTCTCTCCCCCACGCTTGTATTCCTTTGTTATCTGCTTGAATTAACGCATTGTCTAAGCCGTTGCAAATTGAGCAGGAATTAAGTTAAGTTTCAGCAAGTCTATTTAACTTTGTTCAAGAGGGTGTTAATAAAGGTATGTCTTGTGCCATTTTCAATGCGGTGTATTGGTGTATGCTTAGTTTGGCGAGATGTGAAGAGTAAAGTAGAACAATAGAGCACTTAACTTATCATCAAATCCCTATATAAAGTCTCCATAAGTTAAGAAATGATTTGTTTTGAATTGAATGTGAATTTGATTATGAATAAAATTAGTAGCATAATGCAATGGGATTTAGCAGACTTGTCTGTTCAGAAATAAATTTAAATAATTTAAATTTGATTTTTAATAATTAAAATGAAAGAATTTACGTTAACCATTAACATAAAATGTAGAATAATTTGTCTCGCATTAGCGCTGTAAACATTCATTTTTTTAAAAAAACATTGCTATATTAAAAGAAGCAGACACACAATTGGCTGTCATGAACGTCTTTTGTCAATAAGAGGAGCATGGTTGAATCATAGGAAGATCTTCTGCCATCCCATGATCCCCTGTTGACACGTCACAGTTGACGCGATGCAAAATTAGAGGTTAATTACAGTCACACATATTTATTATGATGTTTTGTAAGGTTATATTTTAGAATATTACATTTATATTAATATTTAATAAAAAAAAATCTGTAAGTGTTATTTTTACATGAAAATTATCCTCAAGGGAATTCCACATATGTCGCATTAGGTCATAATCAAACATTTTACAAAATAGTTATTATTAAAATTATTTTTATTATTATTCAAATAATACAGCAGTATTATTTGAATTGAAACAACACAAAAATTTGAACTAATTCAAATTGACACTTATTTTTAAGATAGCTATTTAAAACTAGCAATTTAATTTTGTTTACTTATACTTCCTGTATTTATTATTTATATACTCTGCAAGTGTTATGAATTATTAAATATGCACTGTATTAAATGTCATTGAAAAAAGGAAGTAATTGAAAAAACAAGATTAAGTCAACATGTATATCATTATTTTTGTCTTCCTGTATATATAGTAAATGCATGTATAATTTCAAAGAGCTAAATGCATTAACGTACGTATTTATTCCTTTCAATTTTTCATTAAAAATATATACTTAGTTAAAATGAGTTTCTCTATTAAATATAAAAATAATTCTACTTTTAATAAGTTCTTTTTTATAATGAAGTAAATTATTTCTACTCACGTTACAGAGAAGTCATACAGTGTTTATTTTAAAACTTCTTCCTAGAATAAATGATAAATGCATTATAATTAATAATTAATAAAAGCATTAATAAAATAATTTATTAATTACTTATAACAAATACATTAATAAAAGCATTTATTCGCATATCAAATGGGAATTTTAAAGTGTCATTAAAATGTTTCTACGATTGATTTGCCTTAGATTAGTTGGAATGGATTAAGTTAATAAATCAGTTACACAACTTATTTGGTTTAGTTAAGGCCAGGGCCTTTAAACCGCCTCTGATGTGCAGGAAGCCTGAAAAGAAATATTAAATTTCCATGAAATATTAATGCATTTATACTATATGTTACATTTCATATTGAAATGTTTGAAATTCCAATCACATGTAAATATATAAATTAATTACTCTTGTTTTATAATTAAATAATAAACTACACTTTAAATAATAAAAATAATAATTAAATAATAAATTAAATAATTAAATAATAAATTAAATAATTAAATAATAAATTTAAATATTTAACTACATTAATTTTTGATATCAAATATATTACTTATTTTATTGGTTAAAACATCTTGGCTTGCTTAATAGATTTTTTTTAAAATCTAAAAAATTCCATATTTATTCTACACTATATTTATTCTTTCAAAATTATCTTAGACAGACATTTTAACTAACCATTTTTTTTTGCTCAGAAAGAAATTGCATTCTATATGCTGCAGGAAATTGTTTTATTTCTTCAAATGTGGAAATAAAAAAGTTGGGCGCTCTTTTAGACCGAAAGATAAAGAAAATCGAATTGAACTGGGTTATGCTTTATAAATCTTAATACCTCACCTATTACACGCTTTTAAATTCTTCAACAAAGAAAATTAAAGTAACAAATTAGGTAATATTTTATTATATCTACATGTTCACGATTATTTTATTTCTGTATTTTGAATATATAAAAAAAAAAAATTGAAGTAGGGCAATGAAAGGTTTGTACCAATGATCTGCCTTGTTTAAATGCAAATATATTTTTGATAAAATCACAGAAAACATTTCGGTATTCTGACATTTATACATTTGAAATAACGCTTTACGATGTGCTGTAAAATATTTATATAATCAATTTAAAAGTTTGAGTTTCCAATTTTAAATTACCATTAACTCCTTCTTTTATGGGATACATCCAATACCCTACACTTGTAATTGAACTGTGTTTTTCTTTCAATTATTTGTATTGTTTTTAATTATTTTGTCCAATATCCTCTACTTATATTGAACACTGTATTGCTTTCAATTATTTTGATGTTAAGCAACACTTAAATTTAAAAGTGAGTATAAATTTTAAAATGATACTACGTGTGTGTTTTGTAAATATTCTTTGACGAAGGATATCTTTAAAGAATATAATTATATTTTCTATAATTTTATTATAAAAAAAGAAAAAAAATAACATAATTAAAATCCAAAAATTAAATGATTTCCAAAAAAAAGTGCTCGTTTTAGGAATGTTACGAATTCCATGAAACGATGTTTGCTGGATTAAATTGCAGGAATAAATTGTGTGTTATAGGAAGTTATTTGTTCTAGGGATGAAATGAATCTTGGGGAAAGTTTCTTCTGCTCAGAGAATGAATCTTATAAATGGATGTTTGCACGAGGAATGAAGTATGTAGTACGGAAAAGCCTTTCTTCCTTCTAGGAATAAATTGCTACACATGGATAGGGATAGTTCTGCGAAGGAAATAAATCCTATAGGAGGTGGTTATGTCAGAATGAAATGAATCTTGAGAGAAATTCATTTAGAAGATACGAAATGAATATTGCAGAAAGATATTTGTAGTATTTCAGAAATTTTCGTCGCCTTAACAAATAGCATTAGGGAATATTAAAATAATTTGCAAACCAAGAGACTGAGCTACATATGATATACTCGAAAATATACTGCAATTCGAATGATTTTCAAATTTCCATAATACAACAATTTTGATAAACGCCTCTTATTTGTAGACTTATTGTACTTATTATTAAACTATTTACACTTTTTACTACTTATCATATATCAATTATTGTACTATAGAAAGCTAAATTAATTAAAACATCTAATAAACAAATATTATAACTTGAATCATTTTTAAAAAAATTCCTTTATTTTATTTATTTATTGTAGTTCTCTCATATTGAAGCCTTGACTGAAAATATTTCTGAATGGACAACATATTAGATAATTCCATTAAATTTTATATTTAATCCAATTCATATTCTAATGTAAATCTTATGTAAAAAATTTAAAATCACTTAAAATTCAAAAGAGGAAATACTTATTTTAAAATTTAGTAACCTGAGCATTATTCCTTATTATATATAATAATTTTATAATTCATTTGACGAATAATTGTAATTTAATTGTACAGATAATTGTATAATATAGTAATAACCTTTAAAAAGATTTGCTGACATTTATACAATATGCTAAAAAATTTGTAAATAATAATAATAATAAAGGCGGATATAAATTACATAAAAATTCTAAATATAAAATTTTTTTAAAAATTTTCAGTAAATAAAGGAAATGATATTAAATACAAAATACAATAATTTGCTTAATTAATTGTAATGTCGAAATACTACTAATTAAATTTTGTCAATTTCTACTAATTATTTTAATGCAAATGTTTTATTATGCTTTTTTTTATATTGACATATTTATTGAATCGTTAGTAGGATTACATTAACATAATACGCAAATGATTTTTTTTTTTAATTTTACATTTCCTACTTAACAATCAACTTGGATTTAAATCTGTAATAAAATACGACAGTTATTAAATGCCTGCGCATTTCAATTATTACCACAATTGTAGGATGACCATTCACACACGTACAAAAAAAAATAACAGTTATTAATTGCATCCAATCCAAATAACCATTTTCCTAAATATATTTCCTTCTTTTTTCCTGTTATTTTATTTGACTATCTATTTCCAGTTGCCTATAAAGTCAATATTAAGAAGAAAGTATTTACTATAATCACTCTTTTTTTTTATCCAGGGTACTTCCAATAATGATGCAGCTCAGTTCCACACATAATTCTAACATATAAAATCATTTCTAAAAAATTGTTGCCAAAAAGAAAAAAAAAATAGTGAAAAAAAAAAAAATACGATTCTTTCTTTTACAAGAGAAAACGATATCGGGTTTTTATTTTCGTCTCTAAATCGTCTTCTGTTGTCACTAACGCCAGTTCTGTGTTCCATTATCTGTGGTACTATATTAGAAGGCAAAAAAAATTGTTCGATTTCAACGACTCTAATTTTTTTTGTTTTTTTTTGTTTATGTTTTTAAAGATTAAACCTACTGAAATAAATCGTATTATAAAGCACTTTTTCCTGTATTTTTAATGATAAAAACATAATAACCTTACATCTACAAAAAGCATATACGAGCAACAGCAATTTTTATGTAGTATTTGAGATTTAGTACTATTTTTCTTTATAAAATCTACAGGAATTTTTTTATTACTGCTTTAGATTATTTTCTGAAAGCAAAGATGAAATATCTTCAAAGTTGCTACGCCTATGAAATATAAGTAAATGATTTCTACATTTTCGCTACAAAAAGTGTTTTTCTTTATGCAAATATTTTTATTAAGGAATAAACATTTACCTTTTTAAACGTTTGCAATTCTTTTTTTCTTCTGTGTTTATGGTATGGCAAATAGTTTATGATGAAAAAAAAAGTAAATTGTGTTTATTTTCTTTATTTCTTACATAAACTTTGAATTAAAATACTTTTTGGAAGCTTTCCAAAAGCCAATTTTTTAAAAAAAATATATTCACTCAGTAGTTTGTTTTTCCAACGTACATTTTATTAAATTTGAGCATCTGAAGGAAGTAAAATGATGGAATTTATAGGAAAAATGTAAAGTTCTACATGAAAATAAAAATTAATTAAAATATATATGTACTTTTGAGGTACTATTTCGATTCTCTTATCCTCATTTATTATTTTGACAGACAAATTACATGCTTTTTTATAACCTTATATAAAAAAGTATTATTTGACAATGTATGAGAATATTCACTTTTAATACATTTTGCCCAATAAATAAGTACCAAATGTTTATTGCTTTATATGTCATTTAGCATATATTTATAACACACATAACATATGTCGTATAGCATATGTTATGTTTAACTATTGAACAGGGAAATATAATAGGGAAAAGTTTTGCAAATATTTGTAGATTTCAAAAATAAATTTAATATTACTGTAACTGTATTTTTTGTTGTCTAATTATCGAATAGTTATATATACACTGAAGTGACAAAAGTCATGGGATAGCAATATGCAAATTTTCAGATGGCAGTAGCATCGCGTAGAACAGGTATAAATGCGCAGTGCTTTCGCAGAGCTTTCATTTCTGTTCAAGTTATTCATGTGAAGAGGTTTTGACGTGATGATGACCGCACGACGGGAATTAACAGACTTTGAACGCGGAATGTTAGTTGGAGCTAGACGCATGGGTCATGCCATTTCGGAAATCGTTAGGGAATTCACCATTCCCAGATCCACTGTGTCAAGAGTGTGCCGAGAGTATGAAATTTCAGGCATAACATCCCACCATGGACAGCGCAGTGGTCGACCGCCTGCACTTAACGACCGAGACCGGCGACGTCTGCAAAGAGTCGTAAATTCTAACAGACAAGCAACACTGCGTCAAATAACCGCAGAAATCAATGTGGGACGTACAAGGGACTTGTCTGTTAGAACTGTGCGGAGAAATTTGGCTTTCTTGGGCTATTCCAGCAGAAGACCGACTCGAGTGCCTTTACTGACAGAACGACATCGCTTGCAGCGACTCTCGTGGGCACGTGAGCATATCGGTTGGTCCCTAGAGGAATGGAAAACCGTGGCCTGGTCCGATGAGTCACGATTTTAGTTGGTAAGAGCTGATGGTAGGGTTCGAGTGTGGCGCAGACCCCACGAAGCCATGGACCCAAACTGTCAGCAAGGCACTGTTCAAGCTGGTGGTGGCTCCGTAATGGTGTGGGCTGTGTTTTCATGGCATGGACTTGGTCCTCTGGTGCGACCGGACCGAACATTGACTGGAAATGCTTATGTTCAGCTACTTGGAGATCACTTGCAGCCATTCATGGACTTCATGTACCCAAACAATGGGATTTTTATGGATGACAATGCGCCATGTCACCGGGCCACAACTGTTCGCGATTGGTTAGAAGAACATTCTGGACAATTCCAACGAATGATCTGGCCACCTAGATCGCCCGACATGAATCCCATCGAGCAATTATGGGACATCATCGAGAGGTCTGTTCGTGCCCAAAATCCTGCACCATCAACGCTTTCACAATTATGGACGTCTATCGAGACAGCATGGCTCAATATTCCTGCAGAAGACTTCCAACGACTTTTTGAATCCATGCCACGTCGAGTTGCTGCACTTCGCTGGGCGAAAGGAGGGCCGACACGATATTAAGAGGTATCCCATGACTTTTGTCACTTCAGTGTATATATCCATAAAAACACCTCACCTTTTGTTACATCACCTCAAATAATTTTAATGAAATAATTTATTATTAAATAAAAAATTATTTTTTGTTCAATTTAGTGTATTATTAGATCTATTCAGAGTAGGACTAATCTGTTATAATTTGTTTAATGCAGCTTTAAAATTTTTAAAAAGGTTTTAAGTAATCATTTATGATAAATCGATAAATATAGGAATATTATGTAAAAAAATAATACGTTTTATTACAAATAAATGTCATAATTAACACAGATTTTTTTTAAAAGACGATTAAACAATCTTTAGATTTAATTTTTCTAAAGTTAAACTATCTTGTGCAATATTTGCATCATTGATATAAAGTTAGACCATTAAAAAATTCTTCTTCACTGGCTTCAGTGTTGTCAGCCCTATGCTCAATATTTTACAGTCATATTAGGCAGAACTAAAGTGGATTCCCAACACTACAAATATCCAAGATTCCGACTCGAACCTGAAACCTATGACACTGAGCACCAGTCCCTCGGCCATCAAAAAAATAAATAAATCTAACATGCAGTTATAAAATTTTAGAAAAAATCCATTAAGAATATAATTGATTAATTCAATTACATCCTTATGTACAAAGCATATTCAAAACATTTTTAAACATTAAAGCATCACATATATATTATATTTCATGAATTTTTCCGAACATTTATAAAAAAGTTGTTCGTATATATCTGATTTATAAAGATTTTCTCAAGTAAATTACTGTAATAAACTAAATTAGCAATTATTCAGAAAAAGGTATAATTTGATTTGAAAAAAGGGAATGTTCAATATTTCTGATAATGCAAAATTTTTTGTCATAAACACTATAAAGTTATTGATGATATTGATGGGAATAAAATTCATTTAAATATAAACCAGTTATTCTTATATGTAATTTCCTGATCGTATTGGGTTAAACATTCATTATTATGTAATTGCAATGTGTGTGTTTGGCGATTGCAATTATTCGGTTTGGTTCTAGTGTGTTCCTTAATTTGTTAATTTCTGAAATACATATGCATGTATTAAGGCGAGGGAAAATTAAAATAATCTTTATGCAATAAACATCTTGGGAAAAGACGTTTATTAAAATAGAAAAGTATTTTTTTTCTCATCTCATTACCTTAATTGCAGTAAGATAATATCGCCCATTTAGAATGAAAAGATTGTTGTCTGCATGAATGTTTTTTTGCTTAAATTATCCAGGAATTTATTTCTTATTTCAAGTACCGTAAGATTTCTTTTTTTTTTCATGTGTGGTTTTTCCCGTTGAACTAAAGTAATAATTAAAGAAACCTCTAATATTACAAGAGCGAAACATAAACATTCCAACAAGATACATACCTTTTATTTTGCTTTTAAACCGAAAAGTAGAAGATTCTCCCATACAATTCCTACCACTTACCCAATTTGATTATTTTATAATTATATTCAGAAATTTCTCAGTATTCAGAAATTTGCGAAAGATTTTGAAAAGAATGGAATTAATTTTGTTCTTTAAAATATTTTGCTTAAGACATTTTGTATGGTTAAATGATGGCAGTGATTCCGAATATCAAGTTCTTTGACATGAAGCCAATCGCCTCTGGAGCTGCAGACATGATTCAATCCTATTCGTGTCAATTTTTTTTGACAAAGTTAACTCACAGAAGACCTTCTATACTAGCCTATATTTTTCCACCTTAATTTTTATCAAACTCTATGAAAGGTATGTCATCTTTCAACATGAGCCCAATATTTCCATCCTATGTATTAATCATGGCAATTTCCGATAAAAGCACGCTATCTTTCGGTTATTCTTTTATTTTGTCTGTTTTCGAATTTAACTGTCTCAGTTCTGAAACCCATCTCTTTCAAATGCTCAAGTTTGGTGCTACAAAAAATTTTAATTATTTTACAACCACTTCAGTATTTTGTATTCTTCATCATTGTCAATTTATTAAATTCTGCATGATTATGATGCATCATTAGATCATTGATATTTCTTTACATGAACATTACCTGCACAAAAGAAAATTCCAGCAAATTTTAAATAACATTACGAAAACATTTTCCAATGAATAATCATGTATGGGTTCTCCATTTGTGGTCTGAGTTCCTCAAGGGAAATGATTATCGATCTGGTGCCTGTGATCCTTTAGGTCAGTGGTTGTAAAACATCTTTAATTTATGAAGGCTTTTCAAATTTAAAATTTTTCAGCCACCTACATTTAAATTTAAAAAAAAAAAAACTCTAACATCACTAAGTTTCATACTGCGAAAAATTATGAGAACAACATGAGAGATTGTTTATATCTTAATATACATGAAATAGACTGTTTATAAACAAATGATCCCAAGAGCTATAAAATGAATAAAAGTGGTTAATTTACAAAATTGTAGAAAAGGAAAAAATAAATAATTTCAATAACGAAATGTTAAAAATATTAATTTTTAATGAGAAAATATAATGTATATATATATATATATATATATACATTAAAAAGAAGCAATTTTGTAATTTTTTTGCTATAATAGATTGAATATTCTAAGAGACCATTGAGTGGTTGAAATTTGTTAACCATTTGTTTTTTTAGATTATTTAATTGAAATTTTGGGCTATCTGCTATTAATGCTACATTTAGTTAATTAAATTTAAATTCCATGTATAAAATTCACAGTTTTTTTTGAATAAATAATTGCCCAAAATGTTTTATGAGCAATAACCTACATGTTGAATTAAATTTTAAAAACTGCTCTAACTTTAAAAAAATTTTAAAAAAAACACTCTGAAAATTTTAACCCACTATTTAAGAGAATGCTAATGTAAAGTCCTTTTGAAATTCATCCATCTTTTCATGTGAGGGTATGAATATGTTTCATAGAGTTAAGACATGACAAGAACATATGTAAGCCACTGTTAACTCAAAGAACACGACAAAAAAAAGGTATTGTATCTTTCGTCGCCGACTTAATTGCAGTGAGAGAAGATCAAACATTCAGAATGAAAAGATTCCGAGTCCACGAGGAGGTTCTAGTGCGTCAGATATCCAAGAATTCAATCAGCTCTACCCCTTTTTTTTTCACATGCCGAGTCGTATCAGCAGTTCTCAAAGAATGATTCAAGAAACTTGTAATATTACGTGAGCAAAACGTAAAAATCTAATTAAAAGTACCTAGTTCATCATACATCTCAACTCTTCTCATTTTAAATTGAAATTCACAAGAGGGAGAGAATGTTCTCTCCCTCTACCATTCCTCTGAGTTTTCTTTCTTTCTTTTTGGTCTTCTGTTTTTCCATTTTTTCGATCAAAAGAAATATTTAAGTTCGGAACTAAAAGGAAACGAAATATACACGCAACTGAAGGCAGTTTTAATTTAGTAACTGTGAGCATAGAGGGAGCTCTTTTACTACGTGGATCAATAGAAACTTTTTTTTTGTCTTATTAAAATCGAGATTTTTTTATTTTTCGTACTTCCTCAAAAAAAAAAAAAAAAAAAAAAATTGATACAAAGCTTCATTTTATGCAATTTATTATTCCGCTTGCAGTTTTTATTTTATTTTTTATTTTAATCTTTTGTTTATTTTTTTGTTCTTTGTTGGATTTTTTTTTTTTTTTTTTTGTTGCTAAATCGATTTGCTGATTTTATGTGTGAAAGATAAGATGCAAAAAAAAATGTGTGAAGTTCTGCATCACAATAATGAAAAAATGTCCGGAAATTAATTTGCGAGTATTTCATTTTAAATAATCATTTCAACGCTGATTCATTTGATAAAAAATGTAATTATGCTTTATTTTGCGATATGTATAAGTTACAAGTATTTCAACATTTATGTTACTATGTATTTTCAAGCACATCTCAGATCGACAGTAAAAGATTCGGAATACTTCAATTAGTCATTAAAAAGCGTTTTATGGTGCGATGAAAGTAATTGCCTCAGAGACTAATAAATAGTAACGATTATTTATAAATAAAAATGTAACTACTTCTAAAAGCATTTAGAAATTTTAAAAGGTTTTAAATCACTTAATTTTATTACATTTTAACTGGCAAAAGCAGATTTTAAAATACGTCAATGAAAATAAAATGCTTTGAGATGCCACTAAAATGCTTTGATTAAGGCCACACTGCATTATTATTAAATTTAAATTCGATGACTAATATTTACCGCTTTTTTTTGGATAAATAATTATCCCAAATATTTTGGTATCATTAACCTATATGATATTTTAAATTTAAAAAAAAAAATGCGTTAAACTTCAAAAAAATAAAAAAACACCCCTGATAGTTTAAACCACTATTTTAGAGAATGCTAATTTAAAGTCCTTTTGAAAGTGTTAAGTAATTAACTTGTAAATAAAAAAAAAAAAATTAATAACAAAATGTTAATAAGGTTAAATATTTAATGATAAATTAATACATAGGCACAAATACATATATATATATATATATATATATATATATGCATTAAAAAGGAACAATTTTGCAAGATTTTTCACAATCCCCAATATTAAATCGATTAATTTAGAAGACTACCAAGCGGTCATTTATTTAAAATTTAAGGCTATTTGTTACTAATGCCACATTCCTTAAGTTAAATTTACATTCAATAAACTAAAGTTTTCTGGGTTTTTTTTTTTTTTGGTTTTTTAAATAAATAATTACTCAAAACGTTTTGCTAACAGTAGTTTATATGTTAAATTAAATTTTAAAAAAGTGCATTAACTTCAAAAAAATTATAATAACACCCCAAAATTTTTAAAGCACTGTTTCAGAGAACGGTAATTTAAAGTCCTTTTGAAATCAATCCATCTCTAAGCATGTGGGTATGAACATGTTTCTGTGAGTTAAGACATGACAAGAACACATGTAAACCACTGTTAACTCAAAGAGCATGACAAAAAAGAAAGTATTATATCTTTCGTCGCCCACTTAATTGCAGTGAGAGAAGATCAAACATTCAGAATGAAAAGATTCCGAGTCCACGAGGAGGTTCTAGTGCGTCAGATATCCAAGAATTCAATCAGCTCTCCCCCTTTTTTTTTCACATGCCGAGTCGTATCAGCAGTGCTCAAAGAATGATTAAAGAAACTTGTAATATTACGTGAGCAAAACGTAAAAATCTAATTAAAAGTACCTAGTTCATCATACATCTCAACTCTTCTCATTTTAAATTGAAATTCACAAGAGGGAGAGAATGTTCTCCCTCTACCATTCCTCTGAGTTTTCTTTCTCTCTTTTTGGTCTTCTGTTTTTCCATTTTTCGATCAAAAGAAATATTTAAGTTCGGAACTAAAAAGGGAACGAAATATACACGCAACTGAAGGCAGTTTTAATTTAGTAACTGTGAGCATAGAGGGAGCTCTCTTTTACTACGTGGATCAATAGAAATCTTTTTTTTTTGTCTTATTAAAATGCAGATTTTTTTTTTTTTTTTTTTTTTTATACTTCCTCAACAAAAAAAAAAAATTTAATACAAAGCTTCATTTTATGCAATTTATTATTCCGCTTGCAGTTTTTTATTTTTTTATTTTAATCTTTTGTTTATTTATTTATTTTTTTTATCTTAGTTGGAATTTTTTTTTTCGTTCTAAATCGATTTGCTGATTTTATGTGTGAAAGATAAGATGCAAAACAAAGTGTGAAATTCTGCATTACAATAAAAGAAAAAAAATGTCAGGAAATTAATTTGCGATGTATTTCATTTTAAATAATCATTTCAACGCTAACTCATTTGATAAAAAATGTAATTATGCTTTATTTTGCGATATGTATAAGTTAAAAGTATTTCTGTTCAATATACATTTTCAAGTACGTCTCAGATCGACATTAAAAGACTCGGACTACTTCAACTAGTCATTAAAAAGCGTTTTATAATATGATGAAAGTTATTACCTCAGAGATTAATAAATATTAACGATTATTAATAAATAAAAAAGTAACTGCTTCTAAAAGCATTTAGAAATTTTAAAAGGTTTTTAATCGCTTAATTTTATTACATTTTAACTGACAAAAGCAGATTTTAAAAGAGTAATGAAGATAAGGTTTTGTGGCGGAAATAAATGTGTGAAATTAATGTTTAACAGGCTTATTCTTTTTTAA
Source organism: Caerostris darwini (assembly GCA_021605075.1). Lineage (NCBI taxonomy): Eukaryota > Metazoa > Arthropoda > Arachnida > Araneae > Araneidae > Caerostris > Caerostris darwini. The sequence goes on from BPLQ01007452.1 coordinate 607,124, forward strand.
GTTTTTTTACAAAGGAATTTTAAGAATTCCACCAAATTCCGAGAGCCATTTTTTTAATAATAATTAGTTGGATGATTTTTTTAAAAGACAATTAAATGACGTGCAAATGAAATTTATATAATGGCATAATTATAGCAAAAGTTTTATAATTATATAATAAAATAATTAAACACACAAGCACTAAAATTATTTAAAGGTATTGTTTTAATCGAAAACATTTTCTAAATGTACAGCGGTAGGGGATTTTAAACCTTGGTTTCTGTGATATGGAAATTCTTATCCTCTTTAGTAAGCTATGATAAATGCCACATAATTAAGAAACTGTAAATAAATAAATTAAACAAAACAGTACATAATATCTATATTTTTAATTTTTCTCTTTTTTTAACCTTAACTTCAATTCATATCATAGAAACAGATTATCGCATTCAAATAAAATCTAAGACTGGAAATATGACATTGCAAGAAGTAGTTCTCTAATTATAATGAAATTGCGTATGCATATTCATTTTAATTAGAAATTCTAAATACTTTTGAATTTTGGTGGACAAGGAATGAACACAAGAGCATTGAGCATTTCGATGAACCCTATGAATAAAGGAAAATAAATTTTTATTCTAAGGCATAATTTTCATTAGAATTAGAATCAATTTAATCACTTTATGTTCATTCACAATATGAGCATATTACTATTTGTAATCCTTAATATCAGCATTTTACCATTGATTACTATTTATAATATGAAAATTTATCATTTGTAAATGAGTGTGATATTGTGTTACGATTTGTGAATGACCATTTATAAATGAGAATGTTACCATTTGTTACCATTTATAATATGAACATATTACAATTATTTACCATAATATGATAATGTTACCATTTGTTATCCTTCATAATATGATCATGTTACCATTAATTAACGTTCAGAATATGAGCATGTTTTCCCTTCTTACCATTAATAATATTAGCATGTTACCATTAATTAACGTTCAGAATATGAGCACGTTATCCCTTCTTATCATTCATAATATCAGCATGTTACCATTTGAACATGTTACCATTCATAATATGAGTATGTTACTATTTGAACACGTTATCATTCATAACAAGAACATGTTACCATGAATCGGGGAATATACGTGCTATTGGACTAAAGGAAACATGGGAGAGAATCAAATTAAAGAATTGCTTCACATTTGAATCCCAATGATGCCACCATTCGATGATGTTGGCAGAAATCGCATGGCCATTCCATAACACAGTGTCAAAAATGCAGCGGTCAACCAAAAGAAACAATGGAAGGAAGGACAAAACATTCGTCAGCACATATTCTCACAGAGCTGGTTTGTCATTATCAATAATAGGACCATTATCCAGAGAGATGTTTCTGGCTTCATTGCACCCATTCCAACGATTGCCCGTCATGCATTCTTATCGGCAAACTCGGTGATGGGTTCGCTCGACCTGGAAACTCACTGATTGGAGTTTTTCAGCGATTTGTTCTTTTTTTGTATTTCTTGCTTCTAACTTGACTGTCGTCCATCGCACAGCGAATAAACATGAGTATATGGTATGGGATGTTAATTAATTTGACAACTATAAATTTCGTTGTCATATAAGATGCCCTTGCAGTATGACGGCAACTCGACAATTATGTACTTTACAATTATTATACTCCACACCTCATTGCCAACATTTCATACAAAGATATGCTGAATTTGTATTGCAAGAGATCCATATAGGTTTCTTTCGTACTTTTAAAATTCTTCTCCGGACAATTAGATCAACAGAACTCTCTTCCGGTACAACCAGCTTGAAATTTAATGCGCAGACGTCTCCGACTGTCTTGTTGATTTAACTAAGCAATTGGAAAAAGTTTGAAAATACATTTTGTAGGGGACATCAGCGTAATTTAAGAATCATTGGCAAACCAAATAATATGAAGTATGCATGAAGACCAGTTGGGAATCAACCCCTCGTTGACTATTTCGGTGTATATATATGAATATTCTAAGTAGAACATAAAATTTCTCTGAAATTTTGACCGTTTGATTTCACATTTCATCTATCAATTATCATCCCATCTGGATAACTCTGACATGATGCGGGTTTTTTTTCACCGTCAAGGAAAAATAAAACTATGTATTTAATTAATATCGAAACTGTGAGAAAAATATACTACGAATAATTAAAGATTAAAATTTAATTAACAAATCAATAAAGCATGTCTTAAACTGCTTAAATCATAATGGATTAAATATTGTTCCATAAGAAAACATGTGAGAAAATAAATAAAACAATATCCATGACATTGGAAATTCATAAAAAGGAATATGAGCTGTTTTCAGGGTATGCATAATGTACTAACAATCTCCATATTCCAGCAATCGATTTCAATTTCCAATCTCGTAGTTTCAAGTGGTTAAATTTTTAAGGCAATTATCGAAATCTATCTTATTGAGCAGTTTATAAGAATTCATAGAAATTGAATAACTTTTAATATGTTATATGCTTACAATTTTATGTTAATGTATTTTAGAGTAATAGTTATAATCAATACAAGGAGCATTTTGAATATAGGACATTGAATTTGCCCTATTGAATTTGGATAGGAAATTATTAATTTTGTACAGTATGACAACCATGCTCTCGCCTTCACTTTATTTATGATATAAATTTACTAAATATTAAATATTCTTGGATCAGTTTGAATTACATATTTCCTCAGTTTTCAAAATGTAAACCAACCAATAAAAGCCTTACAAATTTTAAAATAAACCGGTAGAAATTATACCAATATTTTCTCATGCAAATTTTATATCATTGAAAAATATATATATATTGACAATCGAAAGTGTTATATGGAAAATTCCTGATTCAATGAGTAATGTGTGTTACAAACAAACGTTTATTTAAATTCAGAATTTGCAAAAACAGAAACACACACATGTAGCATGGCAATTCCATCAGCAAGATTGCATTGCTTATTTAAACATTTACGGCCAAACCTATTTAAAATTACAGCGCATCTTAAAATCTTCCCAAAGTGCAATCCTAGTGCGTCCAAACACATTTTCCACCCTGGCCCCAAAGAATATTAAGAACTTCAACCACTTTCCGCAAACTCCATTTCCAACTGAACTCGAGAGGCAATCACCCTTATTAACAAGAGTGTCGTTATATCCCGATTTGGTAACAGTAACCCCAACCCCCTGAGGCCAGATAAGGCGTTCTCAAAAGTGCAATAATACGCCCAATGATCCGTCTTGTGCGCTGCGGCTAGAGGCTTCCAACCGAGAAACTTGCAATTGAGGATTAGATTCGTTAACTGGCGAATTAGATTTTGGACCCATGTTAAAGACGTAATTGCAGCCGTTTCGAGAAATTTGTTGTTAAGGTTTCGGCCATGGTGTGTCCTGTCGTTGGTGGAAATGATATTGTGTGGAAAATTATAAGAGGTAATGGACACGGTTATGGTCCTGGTGTAATGTAACAATAGACTCATTTAATTTCTAGGAATTTTAGTGCATCCACTTTACCAATTTAAATACGTATTGTTTATTTGAGAATATTTATAAATCTTCATTATATTATAAGTACCATTGCTAAGATATATTTGTAAATTTTAAATTGTTGGCGCCGTTGGATGATATATGTGGATCTTAGATTACAATGTAATAAATAAAACCTTGCAAATGTCTAAGATATATTAAATAATAAAATATATTTTATTTAAAGGATGCAACAAAAAAAGTTGAAAGAGGAAATATATCATTCAAACATCTTTCAGTAATATTAAGAAGTTATTACTAGTTTTAAATTATTCTTGTATATATGTATATATATATACATATATATATGTATATATATATATATATATATATATATATATATATATATATATATATATACATATATACAAGATTAATTTAAAACATAATAAAATTAAAGAGATCAAGATTAATAAAAAACTTTATATATGCATGTACAGAATTTATAATATATATATATATATATATATATATATTATAAATTCTGTACGTGCATATATATAACATAACATATATACGTATAAATTTTTCCGCTGACAGATAGGTGCTCATATTATTTGCTTTAACAGTGTTCTGAATTTGTATTTCAATTAATTTATTTCAAGTAATATTCATAATATAATATAAATTAGATTTGCATGACAAATAATACTGTGTTTTAAAAAGACAGGATCACGTTTACAATTGTATATCATAAATTCGTTAGAAGTGAGTTATTCTGGAGATTTTAAGATGTGTTTTTGTATTTAACATTTGTTAGTTTTAAAAAAAAATAAAAATGTGGAATAAATATATTTTAATTTTTGGTTAATGATTCTGTCAATGTTAGTCAGTATTTATCTTTTCAATAAAATCTTGTACATCTGCCCATTCCAAACAAAAATGGCAATTACCATCTAAGAACTAAGGTGCAATGTAAGAGGAAAGTCAGGGCTAATATTTATATTTTCTTTCAGTAAGTCGAAAATCCAAACATGCAAATTAAAACATATATGATGACAATTTTGAAACTATCGTTTATCTTATATTTAGCAAGTCTCTTAAAATTCCAATGACATAAAATTAATGCCAACCACCCTTTAACCCCTTCCGTAACCCCCCCCCCCTTTCGTTCCCCTGTAACCCCCACCCTTCTGTTGAATATCATAAAAAATTAAACAAGCAGAAAAAAAAAAAAAAACGTTACGAAAAATTTAAAATTTAAATTAATTCATTAATTTTAAAATTTGCGTGTTTAAAGAATGAAAGCTGTGAAAAAAAAATACCATTCTTGTAGTTTTAATTAAACAAATTCCTTTTTAATACAATTTTGGAGGATACACAAGCTTTATTTTTATTGTGTTAAATGTTAAATTGAAAAAAAAAAATATTTTTTTTAAGCAAACAATAAATCCTTAAAAAAAAAAATTTATAATAATAATAAATGCCTTTTTTGTATCATTTATTAAAAAACAAATCTTGCATACTCTTAAACATTTATCACCTGTAATTAATATTTTCTAAGCACCCTTTGTCATCTATTCCTTTAAAACTTTTTTTTGCTGACAAACTTTTCTTGCGTCATAAGAATATAAATCCACTTAATCTCGAACACACATATGTCCTCTACTTCATTTATTTTTGTGCACAAATCTGACAGAATCCAGTGGGAGTGAAAAAAGAAAAAAAAACCTACAAGCAACAAAAAAACAGCCTACCATCCTACACAAAAAAGAGAATGAAAAAATGCAGCAGCAGCAGCATACATTTATTTGGGTTTTCTAAATACAGTGGATGTCATTCTATCATTCATTTTAAAAGCATGGCACAGTTGCCAAGTAAATAGTCCCCAGAAAAGCCTACACCGGAAAAGCCCTACAGCGTCAGAACATCTATCTTGTCCCGCTGTGAGCGCTCCAGCCTATACAGATTAATGATGGCAGCTTTCCACCACGATTGATGATTAGAAATTTTTGAGCTCGTTTTTAATTTATGACTTCTGCGGGGTAACTCTTCATTAGGGCTCTAAGACCGGGACGTAATGCGAAATGACCAACGATCCAGGCTGTAGGGTAGAGAATTTCTGCAGTACATTTTTAGATGTTGGTACAGAAAAGTTTGGTAAATGATGTAGGATTTTTTTTTATTAAATAAAAATAAGATACTTTCGTTTTATGCTTTTAAATTACTTAATTCTGTTAAAACTTGCTTAAATGATATTTCATCTGTTTCTTGAATTAAAATATCTTACAGTAGCAGTGAATAAATTTTATTGTAAGAATACTAAATAATCTTTACTGATGTTTTGATTGCTCATGATGTAATTAAATGTTTATTGTCGTCAAAATTTATGCTTTCAAATTATTTAATTCTATTTAAGTTTGTTTAAACGATAGTCCATCTGTTTCTTCAATAACAGTATCTGACAATAGTTATAAATAGCAATGAATAGACATACTTTTATGATCTACATACTTTTTGTTGATCTTTTGATTGTTCATATCTTAGTTAAATGTTTATTGACATGTGTTCCAAAATCAGAAATGAAGAAGTTCATCTTAATTTTGTCTATGTCTTCTAAAAACTAATATTTACTAAAACAAGTACATAATAATAACTGTTTCTTGAATTAAAATATCTGATAATAGTTATAAATAGCAATGAATAGATTTTATTATAAGAATACTATTCTATATCTTTACTAACGTTCTGATTGTTCATGTTGTGGTTTAATGTTTATTGATGTGCGATTGAAAATCAAAAATGAAGAAGTTCATCTTAATTTTGTCCATGTCTCTGAAAAAGGATATCTAGTATGTAGGGTAGAGAATTTCCGCAGTAAATTTTTCTTTAATTACTGAAAAGTTTGTAAATAATGTAGGTTTTTTTTTTATTAAATGAAAATAGTATGCACTCGTTTTATGCTTTCAAATTACTTAATTCTATTCATGTTTGTTTAAACGATAATTCATCTGTTTCTTGAATTTTATATGACAATATTTATAAATAGCAATGAATAGATTTTATTGTAAGGATACTAAATATTCTTTATTGATGTTTTGATTGCTCATGTTGTGGTTAAATGTTTATTGTCGTGCGATTTAAAATCAAAAATGAAGAAATTCATCTTAATTTTGTATATGTCTTCTAAAAAAGGGTATCCAATATCTAGGGTAGAGAATTTCTGCATTAAATTTTTAGATGTTGTTACCGAAAAATTTCGTAAATGATGTTGGTATTTTTTTTATTCAATAAAAATTGTGTACCTTCGTTTTATGCTTTCAAATTGCTTAATTCTATTCAAGTTTTTTTAACGATAATTCATCTGTTTTTTTAATTAAAATATCTTATAATAGCAATGAATAGATTTAATTACAAAAATACTAAATTAACTATACAGATGTGATTTACTGATGATTTAGGCGCGATGTTTAATGATTTACTGATTTTAAGTGACTGATGTACTGATGTAATTTACTGATGTGATTTACTGTTTTACTGATGTGATTACTGATGCGATTGTTCATGCTATGATTAAATGTTTATTGGCGTACGATTAAAAATCAAAAATGAAGAAATTCATCTGAATTTGGTCTGTGTCTTCTAAAAACGAATATTTTACTAAAACAGCTGCATGAAGATAAATGTTCTTTAATAGCCTTATAGAATTATTTTTAGTAAGTTGAAGAAAAAAAATTATAACCTGTAATTAACATTTTCTAAGCCCTATGTCATCTATTCCTTACACATTTTCAGACAAACTTTCTGCGTCATAAGAATATAAATCCACTTTATCTTGAAAGACATATGTCGTTCAACCGTCCACTACTTCATTTATTTTGTCACAATTATGTCAGAATCCAATGGATTTTAAAATGCGGAATATTGTTTTGGTAATTGGCATTGATGGAGTGTATTTTTATTCTTTAAATGTTTCAAATACCCAAGATTTATTTTCAATATCTGATTAATTTCTTTGCATTTTTGTTACTACAACAATTGTTTTCTTTTGTGACATAAACTGTAGATTCACATATTACAATTGCCTGTATTCATATTATAGAATATGAAAACAAACAATTGTATTTCTGACTGCATATTTCTATCATTTTATTAATTTGTGCTTGTTTTTCTCTGTAGGTTACGGCAACATCGCGCCGAAGACCAACTGGGGCAAGCTAGTGACCATCCTGTACGCCATTTTCGGCATCCCTCTCATGTTCCTCTACCTGACTAACATCGGAAACATCCTCGCCAAGAGCTTCAAGTTCGTCTACGGTCGCTTGTGCTTCAGGCGAAGGCTTGGCGATCATCGCAGGCGAAGGCAGCAGCAGCTCGAGCAGTACCAAATACACCACATCATGCTGCAGGACGCAGCTTCGCCAAATACTGGAACTAACTCGATTGTTGACTCATCCACACTAATAAGGTTTGAGGAGCTTTATTCGATTTGTGACTTATGATAAAGAGTTTTTGAGAAAAATCATTTTGAACAGTACATTTACACTGAAGTGACAAAAGTCATGGGATACCTCTTAATATCGTGTCGGCCCTCCTTTCGCCCGGCGAAGTGCAGCAACTCGACGTGGCATGGACTCAACAAGTCGTTGGAAGTCTTCTGCAGGAATATTGAGCCATGCTGTCTCGATAGACGTCCATAATTTTGAAAGCGTTGACGGTGCAGGATTTTGGGCACGAACAGACCTCTCGATGATGTCCCATAAATGCACGATGGGATTCATGTCGGGCGATCTAGGTGGCCAGATCATTCGTTGGAATTGTCCAGAATGTTCTTCAAACCAATCGCGAACAGTTGTGGCCCGGTGACATGGCGCATTGTCATCCATAAAAATCCCATCGTTGTTTGGGTACATGAAGTCCATGAATGGCTGCAAGTGATCTCCAAGTAGCTGAACATATGCATTTCCAGTCAATGTTCGGTCCGGTCGCACCAGAGGACCAAGTCCATGCCATGAAAACACAGCCCACACCATTACGGAGCCACCACCAGCTTGAACAGTGCCTTGCTGACAGTTTGGGTCCATGGCTTCGTGGGGTCTGCTCCACACTCGAACCCTACCATCAGCTCTTACCAACTGAAATCGTGACTCATCGGACCAGGCCACGGTTTTCCATTCATCTAGGGACCAACCGATATGCTCACGTGCCCACGAGAGTCGCTGCAAGCGATGTCGTTCTGTCAGTAAAGGCACTCGAGTCGGTCCTCTGCTGGAATAGCCCAAGAAAGCCAAATTTCTCCGCACAGTTCTAACAGACAAGTCCCTTGTACGTCCCACATTGATTTCTGCGGTTATTTGACGCAGTGTTGCTTGTCTGTTAGAATTTACGACTCTTTGCAGACGTCGCCGGTCTCGGTTGTTAAGTGCAGGCGGTCGACCACTGCGCTGTCCATGGTGGGATGTTATGCCTGAAATTTCATACTCTCGGCACACTCTTGACCAGTGGATCTGGGAATGTTGAATTCCCTAACGATTTCCGAAATGGCATGACCCATGCGTCTAGCTCCAACTAACATTCCGCGTTCAAAGTCTGTTAATTCCCGTCGTGCGGTCATCATCACGTCAAAACCTCTTCACATGAATAACTTGAACAGAAATGAAAGCTCTGCGAAAGCACTGCGCATTTATACCTGTTCTACGCGATGCTACTGCCATCTGAAAATTTGCATATTGCTATCCCATGACTTTTGTCACTTCAGTGTATATCGTAATATTGTTATGCAAAATTTTGCTGGTAATGCCCATGTTAAAGAGTTTTGCAAACTTTATTTTCTCTTGGAGTGGTAGTGGAGTACTTTTGCTATTCTGTAGGAATTTAATTTTTTTTTAAAGTAAAATTTAAAATAACGAAATTAAAAATGAATTTTACAGTATATTCAAAAAGCAAAATGTTAAACAACAGTTTTATATTTAAGAGCTGGTGCATTTTATAATTTTAACCTATTTTATAGTGCTCTGGATCTTTTTTCAATTTTTTCAGAATACATCTCCCCGAAAAATACCGAGCTATTTATTAATAAGATGAAAATGGTTAATTTAAATCATATTATAATTGAATCTGTTCTTAGCAACGACCGATTATCTGCCCTAGCTCTCCTACTATTTCAATGATACATTGTTCAGTGGATTAATTATGTAATGTTTATATTATAATTTACATTTTATTTTAAATGTAAATTAAATTAAAAATATAATTGCATATACATATTTTTATACTTTGAATTATTTGCTTTATTTACATCTTTTTTGTTATCATCAAATATTTTTCTTTATATTACTTGTTGATAAATTATATTTTTCGTTAAAATCCTAAAATATCAAAATACACATACAATTTTATATTGATTCATATTTCAGAATTATATTTTATTATTATTATTATTATTATTATATTGACTACATATATATTTCATTTTGATATTACAGATATAATTTAAATTAGGTAATTTTGTTGACTGAAAATTGTTAATTATTATAGTAAATTAATTTCAGAATAATATTGCGATATAATATTTTAATATATGTTTTTTTTTAATTTAAAATTAATTTAAAAACTATAATTTCTGGAAAACATTGTAAATGTAAAACATTAATTAACAAATAAATAAATAAAATTTATTAAATTTTCACAAAATTTGTTTTAGTTAAATATATTTTCAAAGGAAATAAGTTAGAACTCTATCTGCTAACGCAATTTCTTCTAGATCTTAAATAAATCTAATATCATTTTAATTCGTTATTTAAATACATTCAGATACAAAGAATTACTAAAGGATTAACAATAATTTTATGTAAATGAAGATAAAATTAAATTTTTACTTTTCTTAGTAGAATAAACAATTATTTTCTTTAATTAAGACATTTTTCATTTATTCAAATTAGAGCAGAACTTGAATGGATTTTTTTTTTCTGAATTATTTTTCTGGTTAATGTTGAAAACTTATTTTTAAGTAAAACACAGGAAAATTTTATTGTATAAATTAGAATAAATACAATTGAAAAGAAGATTAGAAAGGTAAGAAGTTAAATATTAACGAAATGGAAGACGTCCAAGAAAGTGGCAGGTAGCTTTTTTAAGTGATATTCCTTCTTGTTTCAGTGTTTTGGTAGAAATAAACATGCACGTTTGTTTTAATTTAATATTTTAAATAAAATATGGTATTGAGATTTACATTATTTAGTAAATATTTGTCTTAATTTGTTCTTTCAGGAACAAATTGAATTCGGATCTTGTTAAAGATGACCTTGACGATGACGGTATGTCCAACTACAGAACCAAACCGAGAGTCACAGTGCCAATCACACTATGTTTGGTAATCATCGCCAGTTATATTTGTGGAGGAGCGGCACTATTTTCCGTCTGGGAAGGCTGGGACTATCTGGATGGATCTTACTTCTGCTTCGTGACCCTCAGCACAATCGGATTTGGTGATTTGGTGCCTGGTGATTCAGTAGTCTCTGATGATGGAACACAGGAGAAGCTGGTCATTTGCTCTCTGTATTTACTTACTGGCATGGCCTTGATTGCCATGTGCTTCAATCTTGTCCAAGAGGAAGTGGTCTGCAAGTTGAGAAGAATGGGTAGAGCTTTGGGGCTTCTGAATGATCGAGATGATTCTGATGATTGAAAAGCTCAGATTGGTTTTGTTACTTAATGGAAACAATGAATGGCCATGATGATAAAACTCATGATGATGTCTACACATGCATCTAACCAATTTTACATCCACCTGCACTTGTGTTGAAATTGAAAGGCCATGATTTTTCATGGCTACTTTGGGATGAGGGTGATAACCAATGAAAAAATTTTAATGTTTTAGTGGTTTAATTGATATTGTGAAATTACTGGGTAACATGATCTTTGAAAGTGTGTCAACTGTGTAATATTTTGTGTTTTATAATACAAAAATATAAAGAGACAAAAATATGTGAAGGAAAAATTCAAAAGTCAGATGTCTTTTTTTATGATTTATTAAAAAATAACTATCAATTTTATTTTTATTTTTATTTCGTTAATTTTTTCGGGACTGAAAGAAAGAACAACAATATTTCTGAAATAGTTACATTACTTCAATATCGACTTAAAAAATTGAATATTCATTTTAAAGAACTTGACTTTAAGAAGAAGGGGAAAAAATGGAATATAGTCTCTTTGAACTTTTACCAATTAAAAATTAAAAGCAAGAATATTGACTAAAAAAGATGGATTTTTTAAATCTTTACGAACCGATAGTGCTTTTCAACTGTGAAATATACATAAATGCAAAAACAATTCAACTGAAATGAGAAAAATACATCTGTATGATTTTGGACTGAACTATGACGAACTCCTTTTTATTACTAATTACGTATTGTACGTACGTACATTTAAATCAACGATACAAGAAGTTAAAATTAAAGAAATAGCATTTAAATAATTCTCACTTATTTTACCAGAACAATTTTTTTGATTAAGTTATGTGAAGAACATGCATTTCCATTTAATGATATATAATAACGAAGTTTATTAATTGTTATAGAATGTACTGTATAGATACTTTGATAGTTTTACACAATGGATATTATAAAATTGAATTTGTTTCATTATATTCATATCAAATGAAAGCACCATAAAAAGTATATGGATATACACTGATAATTGAATGGACATGCTGTCATGATTATTTTGAAATCAAAGAAGAAAGGAAACTACAATATATATCGAAAGTTATAAAAGGAAGGATGCATTTCAGATTTGTCTACAAATAATTCATCATTTTTACAACTGCCAAATTCATAAAGCTTCTGTATTATACAATGTATTGATTTGTTCTTGTTATTTAAAAAAAAAGAAATTTATGTCGAAAGTAGGTCAATCTTCCCAATGAAAATCTGACTTAACCTAAAGATTAATATATGCAGAATATTAAAGCTACATTCCATAAAAATAATAATAATAAAAACCGGATGGAAAGTAAAACAATTGGGAAGTTTGGCTACACTATTTAATGTAGTAAATGAATTCATAAAATAAAATGTTGCTTTCTTTATTGCTTGCATTTTGAACTTACAGCATTACTTAACATTCCAACATTCAAAAATACGTAACGCTAAAAATACATTTGAAAATTTGATATACTAGAGTAAGGAAACACATAAGCAATAGTACAATAAATTATATTAATTTTATCACAAAAAAATTAATTTTTTAATGAAAAAATGACTTAATTTTTTTTGTTTTATTTATTTTGTACTGAAAACCATTCAGCGAGACAATAAAAAAATTAAAAATAACAAACAGAACATGTCCACATTGAACGATTAATTTTTTTAATGTTATATATTAAAGTTATTGATATATAACATAAATTCAACATCTAATGACTTTCATGTATTTATTTTTTTTATTGCCTTCTATTTTTTTTTTTTTTTTTTTTTTTTATGTATGGTCATGTAAGATGAAATCGTTATCTATGGCACTGGAATAATAGACGCAGCTACGTATGAATTATATGTCAGCTTTTTAATCATAGTTCCATGAGGACACACAAATAAGATAAATTCCACCATAGAGACATTAGTTTTTCCTTATAAATCTCTTTTATGTATCTTTGATGGATGATAATGTATTTCAGGTTCTCTACAATCTGAAATCAAAATTAAAAAGCAACCTTCATTGTTCTGCAATAGATATATTGTCTTGACCATCACACTCTTCTTCTGTGAGGCGAGGTAAGTAAAGTATAAATGTCTCATGCTACCTTCATGAAGTTTTCTACACAAAATGAAAGGTAACACCATCCTTCCTCCCCCTTATGAGCATTTTTCATTGATTTTTGATGGATGATAATGGGTTACATGTGTTTTTCAAATGTTCCATCGCTCTTCAAACTAAATCTGGAATCCTTCAAGAAGAGAACAGTCCCCAGTACAGGACCCCTACTGTGACGCAAAGTCACAGCAGATGTGACTCACAAATGGTTTACAGTACTTTCATGAAGCCTTCTGCGCACAGTAGGATGTAACACCCTTTTTCTAGCGACTGCACTAGGGTAGTACAAGATCTTCGCTAGATTAGGGTTAAGGTTCTAACCCTGTGAGAACATAAGTGCAACTATTTGTAATTAGTGCTCGATATATAGTGTTGAGCTGAACCTTCTAGATAACGAATGCGTGGTTTGAAATTTGTGCAAGAATATATAGACAACAAAAGGACACATATTTAACTATTTTATTATCTCTGTCTAAATATTACCAACACTTACTAGATTATTCAACTTGTCTCACCCTGTGACCAAGGTAAGCAAAACACTAAACTTTATGCTACTTTCATAACGTCTCTTTTGCACTGTAGAAAAAGATGTCATCCTCCTGGAGACTGCGGTAGGACAATATAAGATCTTCGTTAGATTGTGCAGCGGTTCTGGGTGCATAAGTGCAAATATTTGCCATCAGTTTTCAATATTCAGTATTTGGTTAAATGTTTAAGACAACAGGTGTGTGGTTTGAAATTTTTGCCAAGGTATACTGACCACAGAAGGACACCTATTTAACCTTCTTACCATCTCTATCTGATTTTTACTGTTCTAATCTCACAATAGCATTTCATCGTAGTCATTCAGACATAGGATGTCCCAGATTCGTTTTAAAATTGTCATATTCACAGTTCATATAACTTAAAATTTTTTTTCATACACATATTTTTATGCTACTCGCAAATAACTCAATCCGATTGCAGTATCAATTTTTGCAAAGTATATATATATATATATATATATACTTTTTTATTTAACAATGTATTGGTTTCTTTTTGAACAATTATTGTTATTTTTGATATTTATATTAATTTATGTAATATAATGTGTTTAACAACTTCGGAAAAATTTCCTAAAATAATTCAACTGTTATTAAAAAACAAATTATAAAAGAAATATACAATTTCATCTATAAAATAAAAAAAAAATAATTTGTCTTAAGAAAATTTAACAGTTGTGTGCATAAAAACAAAAAAGTTAAACATATAACATAATTTCAGTGTTTATTAAATAAACGAAATATGCATCGTAAAAAGCATTATAGAACACATTTTAGTGTTCTATAATGTTAAATCTAAAATGTAATCTGTAAAGCTCATTCTAAAATTAGTCGACAAATTAAAATATTTCTTGGATAAATAATTTACAATTTAAACGTATGGCATCAAAAAAATATAGTGCTTGATTCGAAGTTTATTAAAAATCAACTTTTTAAATAAGTGACTATATTATTAGTTTATTTTCTCTTACTGAAAAATAATGTTGTTGACATTTATCTTCACATGCTGAAACTTAATATATTCTACAATCTGAATTAAATAAACCGCTAATGTTAATTGTATGCAACATTCCAGAAATCTATGGAATTTTCTGTAAATATTTTCCCATTATTTACAGAAAGGGATTTCCTAGAAATTGAAGAAAGGGATTTCCTAAATTTACATCACTATATTTATAACTACATTATGAATATCGTGATCATTACTCTTCATCAGCAAAAAGAACAAAATTGTATAACAATTACTACAAGAAAGACGATATTCATTTAACATGACATGAAATACTTTTTGTTAATTGAGATAACATCGTCAAACATTAATATAAATATTTAAAAATAATAAAACAACATTAAATAATTCTTATATCATGATTTTTTATTATCCAATTCATATATCACAAAAATTCGTTCTACATTTTTTCTATGCTTTACATTCAATATGTATTTTTTATATCAGTTATATATTTCTGCAGCAATGATTGATAAACGACACATTTTTAATAAATTGCGCAGCAATGATTCATAAAGGAAACATTTTTGATAAATTGAGTGACATTTAAAAAATTCTAAATTTTTAAAAATTCCTTTTAGCTTTATAGTACCGTTACATTAATCAAAAATAAATACAGGTTAACCAAATGAAAAGACGAATATGATACTCTAAAACTTTTTACGAAGTAAATGTATTTCTCATTGTTTCAAATGTAATTCTCAAAAAATCAATACATAAAGAGTGGCATTCTTTTTTATAAGCTTTTCCAGATGTTACTTCCTAAAAAGTACTTTTTTTAAATTTACAAATGCATCTAACAAATAAAACGAAAATTATATTGAATATCTTCAGAAAAATGCAGTTAACCAACAACAAAGAAAATAGGAAATAAATAATTAATTATTAAGGCATTTTGAACGTAATCGTATTGTTTCCTCATAACTCATAAACGACAAAAATCACGTCTGCTTTTTAAAAAAACAGAATAATTTCTAAATATGGTACTCTATTTATAAACACATACGCTACGAAGAGTAAAAATAAAAAAAAAGTATATATTCTTACGATGACATGATGGAGGAAATAAACAAATTTTAAGTATGCATTTTTTAAGAATAACGCCTCCGGGTTAAAAAATAAATAAATAAAAATCACAAAAAAAACTCTCGAGTAAAGTTGTTTTCAAAAGTACAATGAAGCTTGTAAAAAATCTCTTAATAACGCTCCCTCATTTCATTTCATTTCAATGCTAATGTCCCTATTTCACAGCGAAAAGTCGTTTAAAAAATTACTTGCAAGAAACTGCCACATAAATGCGTCATCGTAATAAAATAAATTACGAGAAAAAAGAATTTTAAAAGTCGTTACTTTTGAAATTATTTTCTTTTTTCCTGAATACAGAAGCCGTGAGAAAAGGGTGGTGCTGTGGAAATATTCCTCTTTAATGTTTTTAATTCTCTGCGAAGACTTTGGAACGAGAAAAGAAAATCGTCTGATGGTTTTGATGAGGTCGTTGCCAAACGTCTTGGAAGCCATATTTGCATTTTAATGCCCCAATTTTTTAATCTTTGGCCCTGCACGGAGAAAGTCGTGTTTCTTAAAGCTTTTTGATTAAAGTTCGAAGCTAAAGACTGTATCTTTTTGAAAGATTTTTTGGAAAAAATCCCTTCGAAATGCCTGAAGAGATCTCACTAACGATAGCTGCGACTTCTGTTAAAATTATTAAATCAGACTTCTCTGCATAATATCAAAATGATCCGAAGAATTTATAACTCTTTTTCTCAGCTGTTCGATGGTTTTATGCATACGTAATTAGTTTCTAAATTTGAATTTCACTTTTTGAATAAATAAAGGGACATGATGACCTAAGTACGGTGATGTATGTTAAGTCTTCACAAATATACTTAAAAATATATTTTTGTTCGAAAAGTGTCTTTAACTTTGTGGCAACTTTAAACAAAATATGTTAAATGTTGAATTTCTTGATTATTCTCGTGGGTTTCACTCACGTATGGATTTAAATACCTTCATTGCTTCTTAGAGGGTCGAGGTTTGTTTTATATTTACAGGAAATCTGTACTTTCATGCATTAATGAAATATTTTTCTTTTTGTTTTTTATACAGTTCAATATTCTTTAACTGCATGTGTTTATTTTTGTGAATGCGTTTAAACAAGAATTGCTAACATTATTGATCGATTCATTAATTGCTCTAGTTGCATTTTTCATAATAATATTCAATAAAATAAATTTAAAAGTGTAACTTTTAAAATATTTAATGTCACCGGTATTTTCTATTTTACACTGAAAAATCTGTACTTGCTTAAGAGTAATTAAAACTATTTGCAATATAACTGCATTTTAAACTGTTTCAAATGTAACTCTCATAAATCAATACAAAAAGAAAGAAATTATTTTTATATGTTATTTCAGATATTACGTCCTAAAAAGTAAGTTCTCAAATTAACAAATCCATCTAACAAAAGAAACGGAAATTATATGGAATATCCTTTTCAAAAAACCCCGGTTCAACAACAAAGAAAACAGGAAATAAATAATTAATTATTAAAGCATTTTGAACTTAATCGTATTGTTTTCTCATAAATCATAAACGTCAAACATCACGTATTCTTTTTTATAAAGCAGAAAAATTTCTAAATATGGTACTCTACTTATAAACACATACGAAGAGTAAAAATAACAAAAAAAAAGTATATATTTTTATGATGACATGAGGGAGAAAATGAACAAATTTTAAGTATGCATTTTTAAAGAATAACGCCTCTGGGTTCAAAAAATTAATAAATAAAAATCACAAAAAAACCCTCGAGTAAAGTTGTTTTCAAAAGTACAATGGAGCTTGTAAAAAATCTCTTAATAACGCTCCCTCATTTCATTTCATTTCAATGCTAATGTCCCTACTTCACAGCGAAAAGTCGTTTAAAAAATTACTTGCAAGAAACTACCACATAAATGTGTCATCGTAATAAAATAAATCACGAGAAAAAAGAAATTTTAAAAGTCGTTACCTTTGAAATTATTTTCTTTTTCCTGAATACAGAAGCCGTGAGAAAGGGGTGGTGCTGTAGAAATATTCGTCTTTAACGTTTTTAATTCTCTGCGAGGCTTTGGACGAGAAAAGAAAATCGTCTAATGGTTTTGATGAGGTCGTTGCCAAACGTCCCGAAAGCTATATTTGCATTTTAATGTCCCAATTTTTTACTCTTTGGCACTGCATGGAGAGCCTCGAGTTTCTTAAAGCTTTTTGATTAAAGTTCGAAGCTAAAGACTGTATCTTTTGAAAGATTTTTGGAAAAAATTCCTTCGAAATGCCTGAAGAAATCTCACTAACGATAGGTACGACTTCTGTTAAAATTATTAAATCAGAATTCTGTGCATAATATCAAAAAGATCCGAAGAATTTATAACTCTTTTTCTCAGCCGCTCCATGGTTTTATGCATACGTAATTAGTTTCTAAATTTGAATTTCACTTTTTGAATAAAAAAAAGGGGAAATGATGACCTAACTACGGTGATGTATGTTAAATGCTCACAAATATACTTAAATATATTTTTGTTCGAAAGTTTCTGTAACTTTGTGGCAACTTTGATCAAAATATGTTAAATGTTGAATTTCTTAATTTTTCTTTTTTAGTTTAAATACCTTCATGTTTTTTTGGAGAATACGGGTGTATTTTACTTTTACTTGAAATCTGTACTCTTATGCATTAATGGAATGTTTTTCTTTTTCTTCTTCCTACTGTTAAATATTCTCCGACTGCATATGTTTTTGTTTTTTTTTTAAAAATTCTTAAACAAGAAATGGAAACATTATTGGTCACTCCTTAATTGTGCTAGTTGCATTTTCTTCAGAATAATTTTCAATTAAATGAATTTAAAAATTTAACTTTTAAAATATTCAAAGTTATAAGCATTTTATTATTCTACACTAAAAACTCTGTGCTTGTTTAAGGATGTTAAAAATAAAGGAAAATAAATCTCTCATTAGTTAGGCTCTATGAAGTTAAACACAGCAAGCTAAAATAATAACGATTCTAAATTTATTAAATATATATATACATATGTATTTAAAAATCTCAAAGATATGATTTCTCTAAATCATTCTTTGACGAAATAAAAATCAAATAAATAAAAGTTTGCTACACATTTAAAAAATAATTTTTTCAATATCGTTATATTTATCAAAAATAAATACAAAAAAAACCAATTGAAAAGGCAAATACGATACTCTGAAACTTTTTGCAATGTAACTGTATTTTAAATTGTTCCTAATGTTGCTCTCATAAATCAATACATAAAGAATGACCTTATTTTTTATAAGTATTTTCATTTGTTATTTCCCAAAAGTACGTGTTCACATTTACAAATGCATCTTACAAAATAAACCTAAATTATATTAAATATCTTAAAGCAAACACAGTAGAACAACAAAAAAAAAACAACAGGAAATGAATAATTAATTAATAAAGCATTTTAAACGTAATCGTATTGTTTCCTCATAACTCATAAACGGCAAACATCAAGTCTTCTTCTAATAAAGAAGAATAATCTCTAAATATGGTGCTCTACTTATCAACAAATACGTTACGAAGAGTAAAAATAACAAAAAAAAAGTATATATTTTTATGATGACATGAGGGAGAAAATGAACAAATTTTAAGTATGCATTTTTACAGAATAACGCCTCTGGGTTTAAAAAATTAATAAATTAAAATTACAAAAAAACTCTCGAGTAAAGTTGTTTTCAAAAGTACAATGGAGCTTGTAAAAAATCTCTTAATAACGCTCCCTCATTTCATTTCATTTCAATGCTAATGTCCCTATTTCACAGCGAAAAGTCGTTTAAAAAATTACTTGCAAGAAACTACCACATAAATACGTCATCGTAATAAAATAAATCACGAGAAAAAAGTATTTTAAAAGTCGTTACTTTTGAAATTATTATTTTTTTCCTGAATACAGAAGCCGTGAGAAAGGGGTGGTGCTGTAGAAATATTCTTCTTTAACGTTTTTAATTCTCTGCGAGGCTTTGGAACGAGAAAAGAAAATCGTCTAATGGTTTTGATGAGGTCGTTGCCAAACGTCCTGAAAGCTATATTTGCATTTTAATGTCCCAATTTTTTACTCTTTGGCTCTGCAAGGAGAAAGTCTTGTATCTTAAAGATTTTTGATTACAGTTCGAAGCTAAAGATTGTATTTTTTTGAAAGATTTTTTGGAAAAAATCCCTTCGAAATGCCTGAAGAGATCTCACTAACGATAGCTGCGACTTCTGTTAAAATTATTAAATCAGAATTCTCTGCATAATATCAAAAAGATCCGAAGAATTTATAACTCTTTTGCTCAGCTGCTCGATGATTTTATGCATACGTAATTAGTTTCTAAATTTGAATTTCACTTTTTGAATAAAAAAAAAGATAAATGATGACCTAAGTACAGCGATGTATGTTACGTCTTCACATATATACTTAAATATATTTTTGTTCGAAAAGTTTCTTTTACTTTGTGGCAATTTTGATTAAAATATGTTAAATGCTGGAATTTCTTGATTTTTCTTTTTAGTTTCACTCAAGTACGAATTTAAATACCTTCATTGTTTTTAGAAGGAGGGGGTTACATTTACGTGAAATCTGTACTTTCCAGCATTAATGAAATAGTTTTCTTTTTGTGCTTCATACAGTTAAGTATTCTTCAACTGTCTATATTTATTTTTGTGAAAAATTTGTATCTATGTGAAAAATATTTAAACAAGAAATGGAAACAAAATGCTAGTTTCATTTTCTTTAAAATATTTTTCAATAAGATGAATTTAAAATTTTAACTTTTAAAATATTCACTGTTACCAGTACTTTCTATTTTACACTGAAAAATCTGTACTTGTTTAAGAGTAATTAAAAATAATTGCAATATAATTCCATTTTAAACTGTTTCAAATGTAACTCTCATAAATCAATGCATAAAGAAAGACATTATTTTTATATGTTATTTCAGATATTACTTCCTAAAAAGTACGTTTTCAAATTCACAAATGCGTCTAACAAACGAAATGGAAATTATATTTAATAACTGTTAAAAAAATGCAGTTAACCAACAACAAAGAAAACAGGAAATAAATAATTAATTATTAAAGCCTTTTGAAATTAATCGTATTGTTTCCTCATAACTCGTAAACGACAAACATCACGTCTTCTTTTTTATAAAGCAGAATTATTTCTAAATATAGTACTCTATAAACACATACGTTACGAAGAGTACAGTAAAGAAAAAAAAAATATTTTTATGATGACATGATGGAGGAAATAAACAAATTTTAAGTACAAATTTTTTAAGAATAACGCCTCTGGGTTAAAAAATAAATAAATAAAAATCACAAAGCAAACTCTCGAGTAAAGTTGTTTTCAAATGTACAATGGAGCTTGTAAAAAATCTCTTAATAACGCTACCTCATTTCATTTCATTTCAATGCTAATGTCCCTACTTCACAGCGAAAAGTCGTTTAAAAAATTACTTGCAAGAAACTACCACATAAATGCGTCATCGTAATAAAATAAATCACGAGAAAAAAGAATTTTAAAAGTCGTTACTTTTGAAATTATTTTCTTTTTTCCTGAATACAGAAGCCGTGAGAAAGGGGTGGTGCTGTGGAAATATTCTTCTTTAACGTTTTTAATTCTCTGCGAAGACTTTAGAACGAGAAAAGAAAATCGTCTGATGGTTTTGATGAGGTCGTTGCCAAACGTCTTGGAAGCTATATTTGCATTTTAATGTCCCAATTTTTTACTCTTTGGCTCTGCATGGAGAGCGTCGTGTTTCTTAAAGCTTTTTGATTAAAATTCGAAGCTAAAGACTGTATCTTTTCGGAAGATTTTTGGAAAAAAATCCCTTCGAAATGCCTGAAGAGATCTCACTAACGATAGCTGTGACTTCTGTTAAAATTATTAAATCAGAATTCTCTGCATAATTTTAAGAAGATCCGAAGAATTTATAACTGTTTTGCTCAGCCATTCGATGATTTTATGCATACATAATTAGTTTCTAAATTTGAATTTCACTTTTTGAATAAAAAAAAAGGGAAATGATGACTTAAGTACAGTGATGTATGTTAAGTCTTCACAGATATACTTAAAGATATTGTTGTTCGAAAGTTTCTCTATGCGGCAACTTTGATCAAAATATGTTAAATGTTGGAATTTCTTGATTTTTCTTTTTTAGTTTGACTCATGTACGAATTTAAATACCTTCATTGTTTTTTGGAGAAGGCGGGTTTATTTTACATTTACATGAAATCTGTACTTTCTTGCATTAATGAAATTTTTTTCTTTCTGTGCTTCATACAGTTAAATATTCTTCAACTGCACCTGTTTATTTTTGTGAAAAATACTGATCTTTGTAAAAGATGAAACAAACAAGAAATGGAAACAAAAATGCTAGTTTCATTTTCTTTAGAATTTTTTTCAATTAAATGAATTTAAATGTTTAACTTTTAAAATATTCAATGTTACCGGTATATTATTATTTTGATCTGAAATATCTGCACTTATGTAAGAGTGTAAAAAATTAAGAAAAACAACTATCTACGTTATTATTCTCTATGAAATTAGACACAGCATGTTCTAATAATTGTGAATCCAAATTTATAAAAAAATATTTAAAAATAATCTGAAAGAAGATAATTAAGATTTGATTTTTCTTTATATCATTCGTTGATGAAATAAACATCAAATAAATCAAAGTTTGACAACACAACGTTAAAAATACTAATAAACAACTTAAAAAATGTTGGTTGCCTAAGGGCTAATTTTGAATGTCAATTAAATATTTTTTTACTGAAAGATGCGGACTCCAGCTGATTGTTATACTAATTGAATTGCTAACAAACCTTATTATCATATTATTTATATATATATATATATAATATATTATTTTTAAAAATATCTATGGACGCGTAATAGTTTACAACATATTTTCTGTATAAAAAAGTCATATTACAGCAATATTGCAAAACATAATTTTAAGTTATACAAAATAAAAATTTAATAATTAAATTTTTAATTTCAAGTAATACAAAATCCAATGTTCTATATAATTTTTCAATTTTATTTGTGCAATGAAATAATTGTAAAATTTATCTTTTTTTTTTCAAAAATTTTGATACATTTTAATTATTTAACTATTTTGATAGAATTACAATTGTTTAGATTACAAGAAATTTAAAAAATAAAAACAAATCCTTCTAAAATATTCTGGCATAATCTTTGCAAATTAATACATACAGAAATATTTTAACGAATGAAATTTCATAATAAACCTTAAATTTTAAATAATTTTAATACTTCGTCGAAAGAAGATTAGTTTTGCCCCATTAATTATGCTACAATGTCGAGAAAAGTATTAGTTATTAAAAATCATAAACTCCAAAGTGTGTGACACACAGAAATTATATATAATCTCCATTGGATCCAATTTCAATATTTTTATAAAACTTTATTGCCTTGTCTCTGTTTTGTATCAAAATACGAAAATTATTAACGATGCTGTCGTAATGTAATCAAAGACCTAAATGGTTCTTTAATAGATTGTGAAATTGTATGCCTCCGGCATATTTTGATTTTCTTTCATGCAATTTATTCAAGAGCAAAAATGTTCTAAAACTTCATCTTTAATATATATCAGTTAATTACTATTTCTTTTTTAAATTGATTGAATCTTTATAACAATCAAGAAACTGATGATTACCATAAAGATTTCAGACATTAATTACTGTAAAATCTAATAATACTGCTTACAGGTCTTCGGACCAAATAAAAGATATCGTGGAACGAACCAATTAGTTTAAATAGCAATCAATAATAATCAATTATTAACCTGAGTTACGCAATTTGTACCAATTAAATATAATTGCAGCGACTAATTGCTCTTGATGTTTACTCATCTTCCATTCTCTAGGGACATTCTAGAATTAGAATACTTTGAAGAAATATCACTTGTAGAAATTTCAGAAATGTCTTAACTTCAAATTCGAATAAAAAAGTATGAAATGTGGAAGTAGAAGTTTAATTAAAGAATAGATTACTGAGAAATAATTCTAATTAAAAATTATATTTATTTAATAATTAAAGACCTAATAAACCTTATGACCCATTAGAGAACGATCTAACAATAAATAAATAACTTAAATCACAAATATATGATATATGTCTATAAAATCCATATTGGCAAAGGCATTATTTAAATTTAATTTATCCAGTTACCATGAATGACTTTTTTTTAAAATGTCCATCTTATTTTATTATGGCATCATATCCAATAAAAAATTCGTCAATTGTATTACATTATATTTCTTTCTAATATAATAATGAATTTTCAATAATTAACTAATTAATTAATTTAGTAATAATTAACTAATTAATTTATTTAATAATAATTATTTTTTTAAATTATTTTAATAATAAATGAATTTCATTTTCTTTATTAGATAAATAAATAATCGGAGTATTATATTGTGTAGTGTGCAGATTAGAAAACCAGATTGTAACTGGGTGTGGTTGGGCTGAGATACTTGAGGCACAGTTTGAAGAAATCCCAGCTTTGTTATACTTGCAAAAGGCGCCACACACATACAACAAGAGACATATAATATTTAACACATTTAAAAACCTATAATTATAGATTCGTGGAAGGATTCCACTTCTAAGCCGAAAACCGATACTCAGCTGCGCGCTGGATGCGCTAAATACACTTCCTCTGTGGGTGAGAGTCTTTAGGTCAACTAATATCCAGGATTGCACTCAATATACTTCTTCTCGGTGTGAGAGACAGTTGTCCAACTAAACGGTTCTCAGCGGGAGCACATAGGTTTGCTGTACTTCGTTAACTTGTGAGAGTCCTGCTGACCATTTCCTCTGATTGCCACAGGGGACACTCTTATCAGTGCGTAGGAGGAAGCATTTTTACAATCATATATAGCATATATATACATAAACTTTAAAAGACATTTTAAAAAATTAATTAAAGTACAAATACTATCAATATTAATATTAATGCATATCTGTCACATGTGCTATCATCTAATTCATAAAGTAACACACCATAATTTAAGGAAAATTGGGGTTTACTTCACCCAATGACATGAATTCTTTAAATTCAATTTCACCAATCACTTACTACCAAACAAATCTTAACCCATGTCCTTAATTATTTGGCAATCATTTACTATAATAATTACAGAGAAACGGACACCATTCCGTACTTTAAAAATGGTAACTCAAACAATAAATATGCTTAATAACACACATAGTACACTAACTATATACATTTCTAACCACTATTTATTTTCCTTTATAATGCATATCTGAATGTATTATAATCGAAAATAACTACATGTGCATTGTACATGTAGGTTTTTTTATGCAGTAATAATACAGGGAATTATAACCACATTAAATGCAACTTATTTTCCTCAATATCCTCCAATATGTAAATGTTTTTATTCGTAAAAAAATGGTCCAGCTTTTAAAATTCCTGTAAACAAATTTTATGTATTAAGTCTAAAATCTCTTAAGTGTTTTTATGTTATGTTACTTTGTATGTCTTCTTTCTTATATCGGTTAATTTTAGTTTTATACGTGTGGCACTTTCTTATTTTCCAATAGCTTCGACACTATATATATCTTGTTCAAATTTTCAATCGTTCATAAAATACTTTTTATTCTTCCACTCAAGTTCAAATGTATTTTTTTTAACTTGTAGTGGATGACACTGGATGTTAATACAGTTTTTTCAAATATTAATTCATTCATTAAATTTAATTAATTAATTATATTTTTTTTAGATTTAAGTTGCATATATCTACCAATAGATGGCGCCAGATAAACTTAAAAAAATGAATGAAAATTATTTATAAAGGACTTTCAGCAATATAGTGAAAAAAAAGTAGGAATTGACTTAATTTTTTTTTTTATATTAATTGTTTAAATCCATTTAAGCAAGTTTTATGTGTTAAGTCTAAAATCTCTTAAGTCTTTTACGTATCAAGTCTCTTTCCTACATCGGTTAATTTTAGTCTTATACGCAACACACTTTCTTATTTTCCAATAGCTTGGACACACTTTTTTTTCTCTATGCACGTAACTCTTCTCCAAGAAAAGACAGGGGATGGTGTCAGGCATGCGTCACTCCCAAATTCCTTCCATCGGAATTTCCTTATTAGAGGCCGGACGCAATAAAAACACCGAAGGCGTCGCAACTCCTTCAAACGCACAAAGTGATTTAACCACCGCCGCAAGACAAATCGTTTCGTTTATCCTTGCCCAAACAACGTACCTCGTCCGGCCACCAATCTCCCTTAGTGCTGCCGGACCACGTATGTCTTTGTTACCGGTACCTGTCTCGAAAATCCGGGACTCTGATATACTGAGCCCATTGAAGCCGGACGCGACATTTTGTTAAAGTCAAAATCCTTCAATGTGGCATATCATATATATTTCCCCAACTCTGGAGCAAAGGCAATTGGAGCGAGCATGGAAATAGCCCTACGGAAATGTTGGACAGTGCTGTTGGGAATGGTAGGGTTCTAGTGGTTGGTGATTGTAAGATAAGATAAGAGAATATTTGTTAGGGAGCTTTTATTAAACTGAGGATTTATTTAAATGCAATGCATTGATTTAGTTATAAATGTTAATTATAATGATATATTATTTAAAATATCTTATATTTCTTTTAATTTTGAATGGAATGATAGAAAACATAAATATTAATATCGAATTTAAGGACAATTTAACATAATAGTATTATTAATAATAGTATTAAGAGTGAATGAAACTATCATATATTATAAATGTTATGCAAAATTAAATTATAACAATTACATACTAATATTAAATATAGTAATCCATTAAAACTATTAGGTTATTATTTATTAGGTAACGAATGACACCAAACAAATTTCCTGCAGTATATAAACAACTGCATCATATATAATAACGAATTATAAAATTATAACTGTAATCATTAAAACATAATAATAACATTTAAAGTGATAAATCTCTATACTTAATTACAAAAATTGCGCCAAAATTGTTTCAATTGCGATAGAATTTTGTTAGGGATACTATAACCTCCTAAATGCATTTCTAAAAAAACTGCAAAATCTAAATTTACTAATTAATTGTTCGTCATATGTATAAAAGTATTAAAAATATTTTTATACATTGCTTATAAAAGACATAAAGAAGCTTAGAGCAAAATTGACTGAATTGTATATCCTAAGATCCCTTTATTATCTGCCAGTAGGCAGACGGACTCGGCCAATGATGGGGTTTTGCACCCATGAAGAAAATTATCCCTTTATTTGCTGAGAAATAGGATCACGTAGAAGTTGCTTTATAGACACATAATTATCTGCAATTATTTTTAATGTTCATTGAAAAGAAGTAATGCGTATTACAATAAGCATTCTACGATTTATCCTTAAACATAAGAATTTATCAGTTATTTCAGCATTATATTTAAATTCAAATACAAGGAGATTAAAAAGGCTGTGCCTGATTACAAATGACAATAATAGGAAAACGATATTCATTATTAAAAAAAAATAAAAAATAAACATTTTTTAATCGTTTTATAATTTCTTTGTATGATTTCCCTTGGTCTCATGAAAATGAACAGTTGTTTATTCACCAAAACATTACACACAGAAAATTTTCTCATGGGGATATATCAAGATTATTTCATTTTGTCTCCTATTCCAACTACTGTAAAATAAATGAAGGTTTCTATAGAAAATGTACTGGTGCAATTACATAGTTGATGAGTCTCCTTCATGATACGGAAGACATGCAAAGTCTTTCGTCCATTTTAAAGTCCAACGTCTTAGACCATAAACTTCATGCTATTCAGCGTCCTGGTGGCCAATTGGCTAGCTCTCTGGCCTTTGGTACCACATGCTTCAGGTTTTAATCCTTGCGGCGGCATGGATGTTTGTTAGTGGTTCGGAATGCAAGTTAAGCTGTAAGTCCCTGACAAATTAGCCTAAAGTGTGCACAGAATGGGATGAGAAGTCAGTCATTGTGGTGAATGGGAGTAGTCCTCTTTTTTTTAAATTTATTTTATCCCAATTCTCACCTCAGTATTCATGGCTATTCTTCTCTCTAACAGTAAAAAAAAGCAGGGTTGGTAAAAATAAAAAATAAAAAATTCATTATTAGAGTTTTTTTTTTTTAGTTTTTTTTGCCTTAATTTTCCTAATCCATCTTTTTTAAACAAATTAAAGTAAAAAAGTGAAAATGAACCTATTCCACAATATTTTCTATGAATTGAACTACCACTTGAATGATGAGTGTTTCATCAAAGCAAGTCATATATATAAAATATGCCAAAAAGCCTTGTCACATATTATTTCTGTATTATGCTCAAATTTTGCTTTCTATCGTTGTTTAAAATACAATTATTTTCACTTATATCCAGAGCATTATTTTTTAATACCCATGAATATTAACCAAAATAAAAATAAATTTTATACAAAAAAATCATGATACTGAATACAGTATTCAATATGTGACATAAATCTCTAACTTTAAAGCAGAAAGTTTAAAAATAACTTAAAGTTTCTCGGATCGAATATCGTAAAGGCCTTTGTGTTAAGATAGTCTTATTGATCTTTAAAAACAAATAAAGCAGTGAAACTTCAGCAGCCAGGGCATTTAGATCACTCGCAGTTTCGCCCGAACGTCAAACTTCCAATATCCAGATTGATTCGTTGTGATTGACCTTCCGAATGTGGGAGTTTATCATGTTTGAAACATAGAAAAACTATAAAGGAAAAATTACTCCTTCTCTCTGGCTTGATGTCTGAGTTTATGATTATCATTTATTACAGAAGTTTACTTTTCAGTCTGAAGATTACCGCTTAAAAGCATTAGAGTCTTAAGTCCATGTTAGACAAGGATCCATATTGATTTGTCTGCAAGAGAATGATATTTGAGGAAGAGGTATGTAATATAAAAAGTAAAATGTTTTCACTGTCAAGATCTATTTCTGTTATCATGAAACAGAACTGAAGCAGAAAGTTTCCTTTTGAAGAAAATATAAAAACAATTATTTTTAAAAATAATGAAGGTTTGGTAAATTTATATAACAGCAAAATTGCCATTGCCACTAATATTACATAAAAATTATGATTTCTCGGTAAAATCTTGATTGTATAGAATTAAAGCCATTAATTTTAATGCGTTTGATAAAAAAAGTTATTTTGTGAAATATTTATTCATTACAAACACTTAATATAATTTGAAAAGATTTATTATCATAATATATTATTTTTTAAAAAAAATGATATTAAATTATGTTAAAATAATTGCGTTTATTTTATTAAATAAGGTCTTAAAATTTAAAAAATTTGCATTTAATCATCATTTGCAGACGCGTATTCCTCATTACTTATTATTCAAAAATCCTTTAAAAATCCTTATAAGCTATTGCGATATGGTACTGTAAATATAAATATACACACACAACCATATAATATATATCTATTCGTGTTAAAAAAATCGCTTTGTTTTTCCTGTTTCTCAACCCAATTAACAGATTAAGTTATTACACTGCTATCTGTTTACCTTTCACTTCCACTTTTGTCATAACATCACTACTTTTCTTTCTATAATTAATCACTGTGTTGACATTTCTGTTTATGATCACTCTCTGATTCTTCATTCCCACGCTCTGAAGTATACTGAAAACAGTTTTAATGATTTATTTGTTATTTCATTCGCTGTGACTGACGCCGTACAACTACCGTAGAATTCTAATGTACAGTTTTTTCGGTCGGTGTACCCTGAGCTGGGTCTCCAATTATACTTATGTTAATAAAAATTAAGTACTCCTAACTTTTTATTCATATGCTAAAACCACATGAACCCTCGCCTACACATTGCAGCAGCTGCTGGGTTTATATATATATATATATATATATGTGTGTGTGTGTGTTTACGTATATATAAAATATGAAATATACACTTGTTGAAATCCCTTTCGGATAATTTTCGGGAATGTCGGGAGATGGCGCTATTGTGATGCCTTTTTCTAGGGGGTGGAGAGGGCAATACTCCTTAGTAGAGTGGAGCAATCAGTAGATTAGGTTGGAAGTTAAAATAATGATAAAAAATATATGCTCAAATACTAAGTTTTACTTGTAATTAATGTAACACTGGGCAAATTATAACATTTGCCCAGTGCCAGCTTGTTGCCAGCAGTGCCAGCATCTTCAAATAGAATCTAAGTAGAATCTAAATTGTATAAAAATAAAAGCTTTTATTAAAACGCCCATACCCGAAGATGATAGTAAAACATCATTCAGAAACATTTATAAGCAAAACTCTAAATGAATTTATTTTCATTTTGTAATTATTTGTTTTTTTTTGGAATGGACAACTGCACTACATAAAATACGATAGTTTAACAATTGACATTTCTCAATTTTTTTTTAAATACTTACATTAAAAAGTATACAAAATCATTTTATTAATTAATTTATTTTAAAGGTTAATGCAATATTTAAGTTTCCTCTGAAAATAACTAATTTAACATGGTAATTTATATTTATTTAAAGTATTACAGATCATCTTAATTCAAGGATTTTCTTACATGTTTTTTTTATACATAAAGAAGAAAAATATTTAAAAAAATTCCTCAACTACCGATGATAATGCAACTGTCAACTGAATTCAGTTTACATTAAAATATTTTCAATTAAAATTTATTTTATTCACATACCTTTTGTTACATTTTATGCGTCTAAATTTCATGATCAGCCTTTTGCTTCATTAAACACATCTTATTATATAGTAATATTACATAGTTCGTTAGGCTGAAATTTTATTTAATACAAAATCTAATATTCATACAATTCCAAAATTTTGCTGCAAGTAATACATCTGCCACTTAAGCACTGATGAATTAAAACACGTATTATTAACAAATAACGATGAATTTATACAACTAATTTCAGATCCATTTTATTATCACCCCATTCGAATTTTATGGCCAGTATGCCCCAGTGAAAGCATTAGAAGACACAATTCCACAAAATCTTGAATCAACAATGACCAAAGTGACCGGAACTTGACACGCACTTAATGCCCTTGCATATCTTTTAGTTAATGTCTCATGCTTCTCATCAGCCTTTGATCCCACAAGCAATTAACAGAGTTTGATATCGTTAATAATAATGTTGTCTGTTACGTGCATTTACTATTTGAGCTGCCGAATGCATTGTTTGCCTCAAGTCAGGGACATCAATTACAGATATGGAATGACTTCAATGCAGATGTTGTTCTCCTAAAGACATTTTCGTTCCAAGAACTCGCATTCATTTTCGGGAGAGTGGATACGATTAAATGTGGTTTGTTTTGGAGTATGTGGACAAAACTGAGAAATACTGCCTTAATGGGTATCATACTGTACCGTTTAATAAACTTGTTTTTTTAATCATTGTTTTTGATGCAGGGACCATGAGGATCTTAAGGATTCTAGAACATAAATTTATAAGATGTACAGTGTGATTCAACGGTCACGGTCATGACGAACACTTCCAAATATGCCAAGCATTTCGCGTACACTTTGCAGCCGCAGTAGATTGTTGAGCAACGAGAGTCCTCAATGTCAATTGGAGTCTCGTAAATGAAAACACAATTGCATACACAGAGAAAGAGTAAAATAGACTGCATATAGGAGTTGTCAGCCAGAATGACTTAAAACTCGTCACATGGCGTATATGTGTTAAAACATCGTGCCTACTGTTAGGAGAAATTTGTTCGAACTTGTATAGTGTTCCAACCACAAATTGCTATACAAAAATATTTTTAAAAAGCTGTACCACTCCTCAAAGTTTGTCCTATCATCTTTGAATCACGTTGTATATAAAAAAAATCATTGTGGTTGTTATCCAAAGACAATATTTTATCCTGGAATTGTATTAATTTTCAAATGAAGAGATACGAGTAAGTTTACATGGTTTTGAAGTATATGTATGGCATAGATTGAGCAGCATTGTCTTAATGAATATAATGCTGTAATGTTTAATAACATCGCTGTAATAGCGAGTGGAATATGATACAAAATGTTAATGATCTTACAACTATAAAGCTGGATTATGCAGACATAGATTATGACACAGGTATTAATGTCCATAAACTATACTTGAATCCGTAAATATTAGTCTTCACGAGAATGGGGAAAAATATGTTTAAATTTTTTATATTTAATACTACAATTAATTAGTTTCTGTCTTAATAGATTTATGCTTAAAATTAAATACAAGTATCATTAAAATGCAATAAAATTTATGAAAGATTGTTAAAATCTAATCTGGTTCCAATAAAAGGATTTCGCTTTCTACCAAACAGAATCAATCTGGTTTAGTTTAGAGTCTACGGTTAGGAGTAAGCAGCCTTGTTTCTATGGATATTTTGCTATACCTCATTAAAATATTTTTACGTAACATCTTGATGGTACCATTTTTTAATATACGGATATGAACGAGTGGCAATAGAATTATTTTAAACTTTATGATTTTTAATGTTTATAAATTTTACTGTATTACGAATTTTACTGTCTTACATTTTATTTTTTTCTTTAAAAAATAAATCAAATTTACCTGTAAATCCAAACTCATTTTCTATTATAAAAATACAACATTTCCGTAAGAATTTCATCATTATGAAGAATTCCATCACTTTCAGAAGATTCACATCATTAAAGATTCATCATATACCTCATTTGCAGAAGAAAGCGAAATTCCTTCTAAGTATATCACATTTGTTGATTATTAGTGTCAAGACAAATGAAAATATGCGATTTTATAATGCGAGTTTTGAAGCAAATTTCATTCAATATTTATACATTTTACTAACAAGTTTAGAAAACTTATACGAACATTAGGAAGGACAGTTCTTAATCAAAACTTTATAACGTATAACAAAAGTTTGTTATGTACTTTTATTTGCAAAGTAGACATTTTTTGTTATAAAATTTATTTAAATTTAAATTCAAAAAGGTTTTGAAAAATAAAAATAAATAAATCAAGTAGCAACTTGAATTTTTAAAAAAAATTCATAAAAAAAAAATAAATAAAAAAAAAGAATTAGTTCCTCATTGTTTAAAACTTTACATTTTGAAATTCACAAATGCATCTAAGAAAAGAAACGGAAATTATATTGAATATCTTTTAAAAAAATGCAGTTAACAAAC
This sequence comes from Caerostris darwini, assembly GCA_021605075.1. NCBI lineage: Eukaryota > Metazoa > Arthropoda > Arachnida > Araneae > Araneidae > Caerostris > Caerostris darwini. The sequence continues at coordinate 640,222 of BPLQ01007452.1, forward strand.
AACAAAGAAAATAGGAAGTAAATAATTAATTATTAAAGCATTTTGAACTTAATCTTAATGTTTCCTCATAACTCGTAAACGACAAACAACACGTCTGCCTTTAATAAAGCAGAATAATTTCTAAATATGGTACTCTATTTATAAACGCATACGTTACAAAGAGTAAAAATAAAAAAAAAGTTTTATATTTTTATGATGACATGATGGAGGAAATAAAAAAATTTTAAGTATGCATTTTTTTAAGAATAACGCCTCCGGGTTAAAAAAATAAATAAATAAAAATCACAAAAAAAACTCTTGAGTAAAGTTGTTTTCAAAAGTACAATGGAGCTTGTAAAAAATATCTTAATAACGCTACCTCATTTCATTTCATTTCAATGCTAATGTCCTATTTCACAGCGAAAAGTCGTTTAAAAAATTACTTGCAAGAAACTACCACATAAATACGTCATCGTAATAAAATAAATCACGAGAAAAAAGAATTTTAAAAGTCGTTACTTTTGAAATTATTTTCTTTTTTCCTGAATACAGAAGCCGTGAGAAAAGGGTGGTGCTGTGGAAATATTCCTCTTTAATGTTTTTAATTCTCTGCGAAGGCTTTGGAACGAGAAAAGAAAATCGTCTGATGGTTTTGATGAGGTCGTTGCCAAACATCTTGGAAGCTATATATGCATTTTAATGTCCCAATTTTTTACTCTTTGGCTCTGCATGGAGAAAGTCGTGTTTCTTAAAGCTTTTTGATTAAAGTTCGAAGCTAAAGACTGTATCTTTTTGAAAGATTTTTTGGAAAAAATCACTTCGAAATGCCTGATGAGATCTCACTAACGATAGCTGCGACTTCTGTTAAAATTATTAAATCAGACTTCTCTGCATAATATCAAAAAGATCCGAAGAATTTATAACTCTTTTTCTCAGCTGTTCGATGGTTTTATGCATACGTAATTAGTTTCTAAATTTGAATTTCACTTTTTGAATAAAAAAAGGGAAAAGATGACCTAAGTACGGTGATGTATATTAAGTCTTCACAAATATACTTAAAAATATATTTTTGTTCGAAAAGTTTCTTCAACTTTGTAGCAACTTTGATCAAAATATGTTAAATGTTGGAATTCTTGATTTTTCTTTTTTAATTTTTAGTTTCACTTACGTGAGAATTTAAATACCTTCATTGTTTTTTGGAGAAGGCGGGTGTATTTTACTTTTACTTGAAATCTGTATTTTTATGCATTAATGAAATGTTGTTCTTTTTCTTCTTCCTACAGTTAATTATTCTCCAACTGCAAATGTTTTTTTTTGTTTGAAAAATTCTAAAACAAGAAACGGAATCATTATTGATCACTCCTTAATTGTGCCAGTTGCATTTTCTTCAGAATAATTTTCAATTAAATGAATTTAAAAATTTAACTTTTAAATTATTTAAAGTTATAGGCATTTTTTAATTCTACACTAAATACTCTGTACTTGTTTTAGGATGTTACAAATAAAGGAAAATAAATCGCGCATTAGTTAGGCTGTATGAATTTAAACGCAACAAGCTTAAATAATTAAGATTCCAAATTTATTAAATATATACACATATGTATTTAAAAATCTCAAAGATATGATTTTCTCTAAAACATTCTTTGGCGAAATAAAAATCAAATAAATAAAAGTTTGGCTATACATTTAAAAAATAAATTTTATTATGCCGTTATATTTATCACAAATAAATACAAAGAAACCAAGTGGAAAGGCGAATATGATACTTTGAAACTTTTTGCAATGTAACTGTATTTTAAATTGTTTCAAATGAAGCTCTCAGAAATCAATACATATAGAGTGACATTAATTTTTTATAAGTTATTTCATATGTTATTTCCCAAAAAGTACTTTTTCACATTTAGAAATGCATCTTACAAAATAAAAGTAAATTATATTGAATATCTTTAAATAAACACAGTAGAACAACAAAGCAACAAAAAAAAACAGGAAATAAATAATTAATTATTAAAGCATTTTGAACTTAATCGTATTGTTTCCTCATAATTACGTTTGCTTTTTACAAAGCAGAAAAATTTCTAAATATGGTACTCTACTTATAAACACATACGAAGAGTAAAAATAAAATAAAAAAAGTATATATTTTTATTATGACATGAGGGAGAAAATGAACAAATTTTAAGTATGAATTTTTACAGAATAACGCCTCTGGGTTAAAAAATAAAGAAAGAAAGAAACTCTCGAGTAAAGTTGTTTTCAAAAGTACAATGGAGCTTGTACAAAATCTCTTAATAACGCTACCTCATTTTATTTCATTTCAATGCTAATGTCCCTATTTCACAGCGAATATTCACAGCGAATATTCACAGCTATTTCACAGTGATGCATGTTAAGTCTTCACAAACATACTTAAATATATTTTGTTCGAAAGTTTCTTTAACTTTGTGGCAACTCTGATCAAAATATGTTAAATGTTGAGTTTCTCCATTTTTCACTCACGTATGAATCTAAATACCTTCATTGTTTTTTACAGGATGGGGGTATATTTTACATTTACATTAAATTTGTATTTTCATGCATTAATGAAATATTATTCCTTTTATCTTTCATACAGGAAAATATTCTTTATTTCATTCTTTATTCATTTATTTTTGTGAAAAGTGTTTAAACAAGAACTGGAAACAAAATGCTAGTTTCATTTTCTTTAGAATATTTTTAAATTAAAGGAATTTTATTATTTAAATTTTAAAATATTCAATGTTAGCGGTATTTTCTATCCTACATTGAAAAATCTGTACATGTTTAAGGATATTAAGAATAAAGGAAAAAAGATCTCACATTAGTTAGGCTCTATGAAATTAAACACAGCAAGATCAAATAATTACGATTCCAAATTTATTATATATACATATATATTTAAAACATTTCAAATATATGATTTTCTCTATATCATTCTTTGACGAAATAAAAATTAAATAAATAAAAGTTTGTCTATAGTTATAAAAATAAATTTTATAATGCCGTAATTTTTACCACAAAAAAATACAAGTTAACCAATTGAAAAGACGAATATGATACTCTGAATCTATTTATAATGTAACATTATTTTAAACTGCTTCAAATTTAGTTCTCATAAATCAATACATAAAGAGTGACTTAAAAAAAAGTACGTTTTAAAATTTACAAATGCATCTAACAAAAGAAACGGAAATTATATTGAATATCTGTTAAAAACATGCAGTTAAGCAACAACAAAGAAAATAGGAAATAAATAATTAATTATTAAAGCATTTTGAACTTAATCGTATTGTTTCCTCATAACTCATAAATGACAAACATCACGTCTTCTTTTTTATAAAGCAGAATAATTCTAAATATGGTACTCTATTTTTAAACACATACGTTACGAAGAGTAAAAATAAAATAAAAAAGTATATATTTTTATGAGGACATGATGGAGGAAATAAACAAATTTTAAATATGCATTTTTTTAGGAATAACGCCTCTGGGTTAAAAAAAAAAAAAAAAAAAAAAAAAAAAAAAAAAAAAAAAAAAAAAAAAAAGCTCTCGAGTAAAGTACAATGGACCTTGTAAAAAATCTCTTAATACCGCTACCTCATTTCATTTCATTTCAATGCTAATGTCCCTACTTCACAGCGAAAAGTCGTTTAAAAAATTACTTGCAAGAAACTACCACATAAATGCGTCATCGTAATAAAATAAATCACGAGAAAAAATAATTTTAAAAGTCGTTACTTTTGAAATTATTTTCTTTTTCCTGAATACAGAAGCCGTGAGAAAGGGGTGGTGCTGTAGAAATATTCTTCTTTAACGTTTTTAATTCTCTGCCAAGACTTTGGAACGAGAAAAGAAAATCGTCTGATGGTTTTGATGAGGTCGTTGCCAAACATCTTGGAAGCTATATATGCATTTTAATGTCCCAATTTTTTACTCTTTGGCTCTGCATGGAGAAAGTCGTGTTTCTTAAAGCTTTTTGATTAAAGTTCGAAGCTAAAGACTGTATCTTTTTGAAAGATATTTGGGAAAAAATCGCTTCGAAATGCCTGAAGAGATCTCACTAAGGATAGCTGCGACTTCTGTTAAAATTATTAAACCAGAATTCTCTGCATAATATCCAAAAGATCCAAAGAATTTATAACTATTTTGCTCAGCCGTTCGAGGATTTTATGCATACGTAATTAGTTTCTAAATTTGAATTTCAATTTTTGAATAAAAAAAAGGGAATTGATGACCTAAGTACAGTGATGCATGTTAAGTCTTCACAAATATACTTAAATACATTTTTGTTGGAAAGGGTTCTTTAACTTTGTGGCAACTTGGATCATGATATGTTAAATGCTGAATTTCTAGGTTTTTTTCTTTTTTAGTTTCACTCACGTACGAATTTAAATACCTTCATTGTTTTTTGGAGAAGGCGGGTTTATTTTACATTTACATGAAATCTGTACTTTCCTGCATTAACGAAATAATTTTCTTTTTGCTCTTCATACACTTAGATATTCTTCAACTGCATATGTTTATTTTTGGAAAATTCTTAAGCAAAACAGGGAAATATTATTGATCGATTCGGTAATTATGCTAACTGCACTTTCTTCAGAATAATTTTCAATTAAATGAATTTAAAAATTTAACTTTTCAAATATTCAAAGTTATAGGCATTTTATTATTCTACATTAAAATATCTGTACTTGTTTAAGGATATTAAAAATAAAGGAAAACAAATGTCATATTAGTTAGGGCCTATGAAGTTAAACACAGCAAGCTGAAATAATTACGATTCCAAATTTATTAAATATATATAGATATATATTTAAAACATTTCAGAGATATGTATTTCTATATATCATTATTTGACGAAATAAAAATCAAATAAATAAAAGTTTGCCTATACTTTTAAAAATAAGTCTTAAAATGCCGTTACATTTACCACAAATAAATAGAAAGAAATCAATTGAATAGGCAAATATGATACTCTGAAACATTTTGCAAAGTAACTGTATTTTAAATTGTTTTAAATGTAACTCCCATAAATCAATAAAAAAAGAGTGACATTTTTTTTTATAAGTTTTTTCAGATGTTATCTCCTAAAAAGTACGTTTTCTAATTTACAAATGCATCTAATAAAAGAAACGGAAATTATATTGAATATCTGTTAAAAAAATTCAGTTCAACAACAACAAAGAAAATAGGAAATAAATAATTAATTATTAAAGCATTTTGTACTTAATCGTATTGTTTCTTCATAACTCATAACCGACAAACATCACGTCTTCTTAGTCTTATACCCAACATACTTTCTTATTTTCCAACAGCTTCGACACTATATATATCTTGTTCAAATTTTCAATCGTTCATAAAATACTTTTTATTCCTCCACTCAAGTTCAAATACATTTTTTTCAACTTGTAGTGGAGGACACTGGATGTTAATACAGTTTTTTCAAATATTAATTAATTCATTGAATTTAATTAATTTATTATATTTGTTTTAGATTTAAGTTGCATATATGTACCAATAGATGGCGCCAGATAAACTTAAAAAAAACGAATGAAAATTATTTATAAAGGACTTTCTGCAATATAGTGAAAAAAAAGTAGGAATTGACTTAATTTTTTTTTATATTAATTGTTTAAATCCATTTAAGCAAGTTTTATGTGTTAAGTCTAAAATATCTTAAGTCTTTTACGTATCAAGTCTCTTTCCTACATTGCTTAATTTTAGCTTTACACGCATGGCACCTTCTTATTTTCCTATAGCTTGGACACACTTTTTTTTCTCTATGCACGTAACTCTTCTCCAAGAAAAGACAGGGGATGGTGTCAGGCATGCGTCACTCCCAAATTCCTTCCATCGGAATTTCCTTATTAGAGGCCGGACGCAATAAAAACACCGAAGGCGTCGCAACTCCTTCAAACGCACAAAGTGATTTAACCACCGCCGCAAGACAAATCGTTTCGTTTATCCTTGCCCAAACAACGTACCTCGTCCGGCCACCAATCTCCCTTAGTGCTGCCGGACCACGTATGTCTTTGTTACCGGTACCTGTCTCGAAAATCCGGGACTCTGATATACTGAGCCCATTGAAGCCGGACGCGACATTTTGTTAAAGTCAAAATCCTTCAATGTGGCATATCATATATATTTCCCCAACTCTGGAGCAAAGGCAATTCGAACGAGCATGGAAAAAGCCCTACGGAAATGTTGGACAGTGTTGTTTGGAGTGGTAGGGTTTTGGTGTTTGGTAATTGTAAGATAAAATAAGAAAATATTTGGTAGGGTTGTTTTATTAGCTGGCAACTTAGGATTTGTTTTGCTAAATGCTATTTAATAATTTTATTATAAGTATTAAGTATAATTGTATAATATTTGTTAAAACATCTTATATTTCTTAATTTTGAATGCAATGATAGAAAACATAAAATTTAATATCAAATTTGTTGAATAATTCAGCATAATAATATCATTGGAGAGTAAATAGAACTATAATATATTATATTATGCAATATTAAATTATAACTATTATATAATATTAAACATAACACTCTATTAAAACTACATTTTTAGTTAGTGAATGACGTCAAGAAAATTTGAATGCAAACAACTGCATCAAATTAAAATAACTAATTATGTAATTATATATGTAATCATTAAAAAAATAATATTTAAAGTGATAAATTTCTATCCTTAATTACAAAAATTGCTACAAAATTGTTTCAATTGCGATAGAATTTTGTTAAGAATATTTTGATCTTCTAAATGTATATGTAAAAAACCTGCAAAATATAAATTTATTAATTATTTGTTCGTCATATGGATAAAAGTATTAAAAACATTTTTATATATTGCTTATAAAAGACATAAAGAAGCTTAGAGCAAAATTGACTGAATTATATATCCTAAGATCCCTTTATTATCTGCCAGTAGGCAGACGGACTCGGCCAATGATGGGGTTGTTGCACCCATGAAGAAAATGATCCCTTTATTTTCTGAGAAACAGGATCACGTAGAAGTTGCTTTATAGACACATAATTATCTGCAATTATTTTTAATGTTCATTGAAAAGAAGTAATGCGTATTACAATAAGCATTCTACGATTTATCCTTAAACATAAGAATTTATCAGTTATTTCAGCATTACATTTAAATTCAAATACAAGGAGATTAAAAAGGCTGTGCCTGATTACAAATGACAATAATAGGAAAACAATATTCATTATTAAAAAAAATTAAAAATAAACATTTTTTAATCGTTTTATAATTTTTTTTTATGATTTCCCTTGGTCTCATGAAAATGAACAGTTGTTTATTCACCAAAACATTACACACAGCAAATTTTCTCATGGGGATATATCAAGATTATTTCATTTTGTCTCCTATTCCAACTACTGTAAAATAAATGAAGGCTTCTATAGAAAATGTACTGGTGCAATTACATAGTTGATGAGTCGCCTTCATGATACGGAAGACATGCAAAGTCTTTCGTCCATTTCAAAGTCCAACGTCTTAGACAATAAACTTCATGCTAGTCAGCGTCCTGATGGCCAATTGGCTAGCTCTCTGGCCTTTGGTACCACATGCTTCAGGTTTTAATCCTAGCGGTGGCATGGATGTTTGTTAATGGTTCGGAATGCAAGTTAAGCTGTAACTCCCAGACAAATTAGCCTAAAGTGTGCACAGACTGACCGTAGAGTGAGAAGTCAGTCATTGTGGTGAATGGGCGTAGTCCTCTTTTTTTTCAATTTATTTAATCCCAATTCTCACCTCAGTATTCATGGATATTCTTCTCTCTAACAGTTAAAAAAAGCAGGGTTGGTAAAAATAAAAAATAAAAAAATTCATTACTAGAGGGTTTTTTTAATTTAAATATTTTGCATTAATTTTCCTAATCCATCTATTTTAAACAAATTAAAGTAAAAAAGTGAAAATGAACCTGTTCCTCAATATTTTCTATGAATTGGACTACCACTTGAATGATGATCAAAGCGAGTCGCATATATAAAATATGCCAAAAAGCCTTGTCACATATTATTTCTGTATTATTCTCAAATTTTGCTTTCTATCGTTCTTTAAAATACGATTATTTTCACTTATATCCAGAGAATTATTTTTTAATACCCATACATATTAACCGAAATAAAAATAAATTTTATACCAAAAAGCATGGTAGTGAATTCAATATTTTCTCCAACTTTAAAGCAGAAAGTTTAAAAATAACTTAAACTTTCTCGGATCGAATATCGCAAAGGCCTTTGGGTTAAGATAGTCTTATTGATCTTTAAAAACAAATAAAGCAGTGAAACTTCAGCAGCCAGGGCATTTAGATCACTCGCAGTTTCGCCCGAACGTCAAACTTCCAATATCC